>OY821757.1:40014690-40677608 GCA_963682095.1 Potentilla sterilis | reverse complement strand
CGTCCTCATACCATGATGTACTAGTGTTCACAGAAGTTATGCCGTATTGATCGGTTTTCATGCTCTGCGGCCGTGTGTCAAACCATCTACACTTGAAAATGTGCACTTTCATGCCTTCCCCATAATACAGTTCCACAACTGAATGGAGAACACCGTAATAGTCAACTCCATCATCCCCACCATGTGCCATAACCCCTGAATTTTGTGTTTTCAGTCTGAGGTCTCTCTCTTCACATCGAAATAACACACCATTCACCTTGCACGTCGCATAAACTTTTGAATAGACCGGCCTCATCGCTAGAAGTCTGAGTTCGTGCGACCAATTTGGGTGATTATCATTTTTAATAAGGTCCATCTGCAACCATCAGAATCAACTATAAATATGAATAATTATACACAATAATATATAAACACGTATAGAATAGTGTTAAAGTTACGTACCCAGCGGCCGAAATACTCTGCGAATGTCCGGTTGTGGTAATCGAGATCACCTGCTACTCCATCACAGTTTAGATGCATGTTCTTCCTAAACTGAACTTCTGGACAGTTGATTAGTACCCACCAATGTGCAATGGCTACCTCATAATCTTTCAACTTGTAGGAAACTGGCATGTTTCCACCGAGTACAACATTGTCGGAGAGTATGGAAAGATTGAACTGTGAAGGTACATCTTCCGGTATGCTTTCCTGTAACGCTCCTAAATACAGCTTCATGTAAGTGACGCACTCGTACGCAATATATGCTTTAGCTATACATCCTTCAGGTGCGGATCTATTTTGGACAAAATCACCGTATTGTCCAAGTTGCCTATAAATCAAGTTTTTAAAGTGTTATGATAATACATTAATACTATATCACATATATTGATGAGGAAATTAACATAAGGTGTAAAATACGTATCTTTCCATTGGATACATCCAAATGAAGTGCACAGGACCGGTAAGCAACAACTGCCGAGGAAGATGGATCATGAGGTGAGGCATGATGTCGAAAAAATTTGGAGGAAATATCATCTCAAATTTACACATGATATGAACGATGTCTTGTTGCATTTCCCGGAGGTCAGATTTTCTCACTTCCCGTGTGCATACCTTCTGGAAAAATCTTGCCAACGCTACTAACGGCTCCACGTACAACGTGACGGGGAAGGAACGGTCGAATGAAAACAGGGAAGAGACGTTGTAGCAGGATATGATTGTCATGACTTTTCAACCCGTAAAGATTGTTGAATTGTCTGTTCACACACTTGGCCCGACTTATCCAATGGAAAATTTCTGATTTATGCTCAGGCTTGACGGTGTAAGGAGCTTGAGGCATTTTTCTCTTCTCTTGTTTCAACCATAGTTGTTTTCTGATATTCATGTTTTGCAGATCAGTGCGAGCCTTAGGACCGTCTTTCGTCTTCCCCTCCAAGTTCAGCGTTGTGCCCACCACACTTTCAGAAACATTTTTTTCTATGTGCATAACGTCTAGAAAGTGACGGATCAGCAACTCACACCAGTACGGGAGTTCCCACAATATGCTCTTATGTGTCCAAAATTTGTACTCCTCAGGTCTTTCAGGTATTTCCGCTACAATATCGGGATGATTGCTGAGGGGCCCAAAATCGTACTCATTAAGCACTGCTAAAATTTCTCTTCCCGTCCATCTTCTGGGAGGACCACCATGTTCTTCGGTTCCATCAAATGTGGCAGACTCGTAACGCCAGTGGTGATCCGTCGGAAGGAACACACGATGACCCATTCTGCATATCTTGTTGCAATGAGGGGTGCTCCCATAATCGCTGAGGCACTCTGGACAAGCCTTGTATCCCCTAACAACGCTGCCCGACAACATCCCATAAGCAGGAAAATCACTGATGGTACCAATAAACATGACATGCATCTGGAACGTCTCCTTCTTGTACTTGTCAAAAGTGGGATGACCAACGTCCCACAATACCTTAAGCTCTTCAATCAATGGTCTCATATACACATCGAGACATTTCCCTGGGTAACCAGGCCCGGGAATCAACAACGTCAACATATTATATTCCTTCTTCATGCACATCCACGGAGGAAGGTTGTAAGGTACCAAAACCACCGGCCATATACTGCATGAAAGACTCATGGTGCCGAAAGGGTTGAACCCGTCGGTTGAGAGCCCGAGCCTGACGTTTCTGACATCTGACGCAAAATAAGGAAACTCATTGTTTATATGCTTCCAAGCCGCTCCGTCAGAGATGTGTGTCATGATATCTGCGTCTCCCGCGTCCCGCTCACCGTGTCATCTCATAGCTTTTGCGGTGGTTTCTGACATGTACAACCGCTCAAGCCTATCTCTCAACGGAAAATACCGAAGCACTTTCACAGGTTTCCTATTGCCTGCTCCCGTAAACTTATATCGGTCAGACTGACATATCGGACATGCGTCAAGGCTAGCAAGGTCATTCCCTTATGCATCTTTACCCCAAAAGAGAACGCAGTCAAATGCACATGCATGGATCTTAATGTAGGAAAGCCCTAGATCTTTGAGGATACTTCAGACCTTACGGTGATTGGTAGGATTATGATGACCCTCCTCCAACAACGAAGAAGTGTACTGTAGATATTCATCCACTTGCCTGATGCTCGATTTTGTCTCGACTTTAATCCTCATTATCTTCATCACACTTTCAAGAACTGTCTTCTCAGAACTTGAAGACACAGGGGTCTGTTGCAATGCAATAAGTTTGTTGTACTTGTCAAAGGCAGTAGTATTGACAACTTGTGGGAACGGCTGCACCGGGTCATGCATATATTGTTCCCCACGTAGAATGCTTTCAAAAGGAAACACGTCGTTGACGAATGCCATTGTTGAATCGTTGGATGTACTACTACTGCCCGCCTAAAAAAACTGCCCATGATCATGCGATCCATCTAATGATGGCTCATCGTGATCTATCCAACGTTTGTACTTCGGCCAAAACCCATTACTCTTTAGGTGCTCCCATACTGTCCTAATCAGAAATCGACACATATTACTGCGACACTTACATTTCTTGCACGGGCAATAATGGTATTCATTCCCGTTTGCATTTTCCTCGACGAACTGCAAAAAATCCACAACTCCTGTAGTGTATCGTCGGTCATGCCTTGGAAGCGAAATCCAACTCTTATCTCGATCCATATATATATAGCCTGATAATAATATATATGTATAACTTTAATTAATAGAAATTAATTAACACATATATATATTACAATATATATTATTATCAACATCAACTCATATATATATATACCATTAATTAACAACCACTATTTAAGTTCATTACACTATCAACAACCATTAATTAACATATTTATATATATATATTTTTTAACACTAATTAAAATAACATCAAATTAAAACACATAATTAAACTCTAACTGAAAATCAACTCAACTACAACTCAAAATCAACATATATACATACATTCTAACACTAAAACAACAACAAAACAAAAAATCACTTACTATATCAAAATCACTAAAACTCAAAATCAACATATATACACATATACGTACCTATATATAGCTCCACAATGTAAGAGAGGACGGATTTCAACAATACCCACAGATTTTTCACTTTTTCTCCCGTTTTTTTTCGTTTTTTTTTTAAACGAGCAGGTGCTGTCCAGATCTGAAAATATATAGACTTATAGCCGACGAAAATTCCAATTTCGTCGGCCAAACTTTCAAAAGTTTTCGTCGGCTATACTTTAAGAGAACAGGCGACGAAAATTTTAACTCGTCGGTCATTCTAGGGGTATAGCCGACAAAAAATATTTTTTAGGGACGAAAGAAAAAATCGTCGGCCATTCTTGTGGAATAGCCGACGATTTTTTATTTTTAGCGACGAAAGAAAAAATCGTCGGCCATTCTTGGGAATAGCCGACGAAAATAGTATGTCGTCGGCCGTTTTTTTTTTTCGTCAGTAAAGGGCTTTTTTCTGGTAGTGAGGTTAATATTAAACTTCACTACAAATGTTTATTTTGTTAAAATTTTAATTATTAGTTTAATTATTTTATAATTATTACACTAATATTTTTTGATGCATTTTTCTAATATTTATTATTTGTTTGAAACAACGGTCTCGGATAAACTCTGCGAACCGCCGCCGTAACACAACCTCCCATCATGGTGGTTCTAGGCCGTTTGCACAATATCAGGAGGAGGCGCTTAGAGATCATCCTGATAGCAACCCGTACGTGGAGACGTTCAAGATCGCTTATCCACAAGCGACATAACAGCTCGTAAGTCGTTCATTACGATTTTAAAATTTTAATTATTAATTTTACTTAATTATATATTTTTTAGAATATTAATTTTTTTTTTCCCGTCCAATTAGGAGAGGGTGAACCGAGCCGAAGAAGAGGTGTTCCAGCAAGTAGTTCGGGAGACACAACTGAACATTTCAGAGGCAGATCTGGAAGAAGCCCTGCGCCAGGTCGACCGGTCCAATGTCCAAACGGCAGCGAGGATGTTCGACGCAGCCTTCCCAAACCGCTCAAACAACTACTACTGCCGGGGTTTGAGAAGTTCTGGACTAGGGCTCCTGAAGACCAC
Source organism: Potentilla sterilis (assembly GCA_963682095.1). NCBI lineage: Eukaryota > Viridiplantae > Streptophyta > Magnoliopsida > Rosales > Rosaceae > Potentilla > Potentilla sterilis. The sequence continues at coordinate 40,673,039 of OY821757.1, read as the reverse complement.
TAAGGGAGGTCAAAAGAAGGGAGGCGGGGAGAGCCAACAGGTGAACCTCCAATGTCTCAACCTCCCGAGTTCGGTCAGCAGGATGACGAGCATGATGGAGAGCAGGATGCTGGGGATGACGTGGTGGACTTTAGTGGTTTAGGTGATGATTAGGGTTATATTTTATGTATATTGTAACGAATTAAATAATAAGTCATTTAGACGTGTTTCTTGTTGGTGCAAATGCATGGACTGTCTTTGTGATTTGCAGGTTGCTTGGAATGGTAATTTAGAAAATAATTTAATTTTTTTTTCACCAAATGTAAGAATAGCTGACGATTTTGGCATTATTTCGTCGGCTATAAGCACTATAGCCGACGATTTTTACCAATATTCGTCGGCTATAAGTCCTATAGCCGACCAAAATGACATTATTTCGTCGGCTATAACTAATTAATGCCTATTAAAATATTAATATATTTTGACGAAACAACCAACGAAATAGATGAAATCGTCGGCTATATTTCAGAACAAATAGCCGACGAATTTCGTCGGCTATAGTTTTTGATATCGTCGGCCATACTCAAAAATACCCGACGAATTTCGTCGGATATTTTGCCAAGGTTTTGTCGACGAAATGATGTTTCGTCAGTAAAGTCGTCGGCCATACTCGCATATAGCCGACGATTTCGTTATTTTCGTCGGCCATTGGTATTACCGACGGCGTTTTTCCGACGAATTATAGCCGACGAAAATTTCGTCGGCAGAAGGTATAGCTGACGAAAATTTGGCATAGTCGACGAAATTTTTTTCGTCGGCTAGTCTCTCCGATCTGGTAGTGAGGAACATGGCTCCTTTGTTGCTTGCGCAGTTTATATGTTCTGGAGAGGGTTTTCATCTTTCACTGAATGAGTACAGGACTTATTCTGATTTGTTTGCTACTATTCGTCAAAGATTTAGGTTATCTTCTATTGATGAATTTCGTCTTCAGTATTCTTCTCCTTCTTGTCCTGTGATTTATTTGGATAGCGAGGAAGATTTGAAGATGATGTGTTGTTGTGCTAGGATATATAAGATGGAACATGTTGATGTGTCTGTTGTGAAGGAGTTTGGAAGTGGTTGTGATTGTTTTGCTGAAGAAGAATACTGCAAACAAGTACATTAATATGATTGATGCAATCTTCTTAGGATCATTCTTCTTCTTCTTGATCTCGCCCATTAGTGCCGACTCAATCTGTGTGCGTTTAATGGTGTCATTGATTTTTTTCACGCGTGAAAGTTGCAGATGTCTGCTTTTTATACCTGCACACGTCCTTGAAATACAACCCATCTTCGGTGATATGAAACAACACATGGACTTTCTCAGCTTTGATTGACTTCTCTTTTTGTACGAATTTGAACACATTGTTATTCTTGTCTAAGTGCTTCAATATGATCACCAAATTTGATTCATGTTTTCGAACTTGAAAGTCGTCAATTTTTCCATTCTTGAAAACTGCAATCATATCCCAGAATCATGTCTTTTGGAGCAGATCCCAAGATTCTTATGGAACCTTTTCCTTGTAATCTCTCATCAACACATAGAATTGGTGCAGTGCACATTTTTGTTGCTTGCATTGGACTCTTGGTAACTGAGGTGCCTTCTGCTCCTTCAAAGATGTTGCTTCGGGTTTGCTCTTCACTGTTTTCACCTTCCGTTTCTGTAAAGGAACAAAAATATAACGATTAACATTCAAAGTATTCAGATTACTGACCCCCAGTAACAAGTTACTTGGGATCAATAAATAGTAAAGAAAAATTAATTATTGATACTACACCCCAATAAGTGGTTACCAAAAGTCAGTAAACATCATACAATCCAAAAACTCATAACTCTACCTATTACTGACATTTACTAATCATGTTATTGAACTCCAGTAATTATGTTACTGACCTTCAGTAACTAAGTTATTAATCTAGTAAACAACCAAATAATTCATATTTGAGGGACAAGTTTATTGTGTCTTTTACCTTTTTCACGTTGGTGTCCCTTTCTGCTTTTTTGGACTTTGATTTTTTGGTTATTGCTCCCCTTTTTTTTCTTGATTCATTCATCTTCCTCTTCTTCGTGACAGTTTTCTTGTTCTTGGTATCCTTTTCTTCTGTCCTTTTTTTTACACTGTGTGTTCTATGACTTATGGAGAACTGCCTTGTCGTTTGGTTCACCACCTCATCATCGTCATCGTTATCGTCATCACAATCACCTCTATCATCATCATCATCATCGTCAGCTATGTCATTATCATCACCATCACCTTGGTCATCGTCAACGACTCTGTCATCATCATCACCAACACTTTGGTCATCATAATCATCATCTGCCGTGTTTTGTGATGATTTATTGACTGAGCTATTTGTTTCATATTCTTGTTATTTAACTGCTTTTCTGCATATATCATACATAAATATGTAAGCAAATATCACCTGGACATTATCGATTCCAAAATACAAAATTACTGAGGATCAGTAAGCACCATTCAATCGTAATCACAATATCTCCAAACTATTTACTGACCACCAGAAACTGACTACCAACAAAAATCTTTCAAAAACATACTGAACCCAATCAAGTATGTTACTGAGGTTCAGTAGTCAATTTATTGACCCCTAGTAAGCATCCATTCTGTTCCGGAAAGCATATTAACTGATTACTAGGAATCAGTAATATCAAGTGAACAACTTGCATCTTTTACTGACCCCCTGTAAGCATCGTTCAATTCAATATAATTGGTTACTGACCCCCTGTAAACAAAATTTTGTTCTTCAAACCAACTCTTACTGACCCCCAGTAACAAAATTTAGTTATTCAAACCACTTCTTACTGACCTCCAGTAACCTATCGGTAAAACCAAACAACATAATCCCAAAACAAACATAGATATCGAACTCAGGAACAATCGATTCAGTAAACCCAATCTATTGAGTACGTGAACCCAATCTATTTAGTACACCCAATATATTGAGAAAACCTTAGAATCATCAATCAACTCTAAAACACCCAAATTCAACTTCAATTACACACATTAAAAGCACATACAAGTCGGAATTTCATCTATCTAATCGGAATCTTACTTTTTCTGTGGCGCCATAAATCTACTCCTGTCTGTTGAGACCGTCTGTACCGTGCGATCGAGACAGGAAGCTTTGCCGGCGATCGACCGAGCGAGAGAAGCAGAGAGAAAGCGAAACAGCGAGCGAGAGAGGAGGAAGAAGAAGAGCGAAGCAGCAAGCGGGAGAGGAGGAAGAGAGAGCGCGAACGGGTTTTAGGGTTTTTATTTGAAGAAACCGTTATAAACTTATTAGTTTGGGTTTGCGAAGGACTCAAATAAATTAGTTTGCGTATTTCATACTTTTTCAAAAGATTCATTGGAGCGGTATATCATCATTGTATTGAGCAAAAAAAAACCATATTTTTGACTAAGTGGTCTTTCTCCCTTTAAATACTCGTCGCTATGTTCAAATGCCTCTCCAATATGAAATATCACTAATTTTACCAAGACAAAAAAACAATTAAAAAAAGTCCTTTAATGGCACATAACTACTTGCCATCAATCACTTTCTTATATATACTAATCATTGACCCATCTGATAGTGTGGAAAACTTGAAAAATGATGATAAACACTAATATTTGGCATCCAGGCTAGACACGTATGCTAAATTCCATGATTTGAGAATTATCAGCAAAATCCATGGAAGTGGCTTCCTCAGAGTCTCTTACTTAAAAATGAGCCAAATATCAAGTAGCTTTCAACTTCCCCACTTTATAGGAGCCAAGCTCTTCTGTATGGAGCATGCCATTGGGAGAAAGAAGCCGCCGGAGAGCAAGGAAAAATCGAGCCTGTGTATGAAACTCATGTATTCAGTAAAATGCACCAATAAAATCAAATGTTGCATGTGTTGAATAATCATTCTATTAGGCAGAGAGACTCAATAGGTACGAATAAGAGCTCTTATGCTTGGTCACTGGTAAAGGGTAGCCTGCATTTGGTGGCCCTTAACATATTTTGTGTTTCTATTGTCTAGAAAACTAGAGTATTAGGTAGAGAGATGTAATTGGTGTTTATGGCTTTAATATTAGGTACTTAGCTCAACGATATAATGGAGGTGTAGTATAAACAACATAAAAAGTGATCAGGATTTCTGTCTTACCCATTGAAAGCCAACAAGGGCAAACCAGCAGCCTGGCAAACCAAATCCTTTGCTGTTCAAAAGCTGGTGCCAACAAGAATAAGAGGCATTATAATTATATAATGATGACTGAAGAAAATGGCACCAGAAAGTTTGACAGAACAAAAAAGATATAGATCTATACCAACAGTAGAAGAGCACCCAAGGAAAAACAACTGCTCATTGAGAAGCTGATGAAGGTAAGATCACGTCCAGCCTGAAACAGAAAATAAAACATTTTGATTCTAAACAGAAGGGCTATCAATAGAGCGAGCAACATACCTATAGTACTTGCTGCTTCATGCTACTGATAATTACTTAATGAGCAACATGATGCTATTTCATTTGCAGCTGAATCTAACATGTTCAGAGAAGTTTTTACATGAATAACCTACAATTGAGTGTGTCAGGAAGTCTCAGGAAGAGTGAGGGGATATAGTTAGCAGTATTTTAGTTCTATGAGATTGGATACAGCATACCCTACTAAAATTTTATGTGTTAATAATTTGTTTTATCCAACATTTGGCCCAAACATGTGATTAATTGAATAGAGTTTAGGGGCTAGCATCAAGAGCTTCTGTCAAAGGATAAAAATTGAGGCTTGAAATTTCACAGTTTGGTAATGACTGCAATATTAGTACATAAATATCAGATGTCTTTGAACTAGTAGAAATTAGAGACGTATATCATGAATTGAAGATGCCTTGTATCATGTATTACGCATCCTGCCCATAGCATGTGTGTGATTTTAAGAAGAAGAAAGAGGAACATAAAAGAACACACAGGGGGTCTGATTAAACTATATCAAGCGTACCAGCAATGTGCCCTCAAGGCTGTGAGTACAAGGCGTAATAGATAGCGACAGGAAGAACAGAAACAATACTTTGTGCATCTGCATGACACAGGTAAAAACCAAAAAAATATATGAGAAACATTCGGATATCCCAACTTCACTGTTGTTCAAGAACAAATATATTCCATCCGCCTATACACACGAGTTAATACATAATGCAATTTTCATTTATGTCCAACCTAATTAGTTCTCATTTGCAGCATAAAATTTAACTAGACAATTTATTACAGGCAATACTGCAAACACTAAACCAGACAATTATCATGTACTTCCTCATGGAAGAATTACTTCCCTTTTATCTATACTGCACAAATATATTTTCCTGTCAGATCAAAAATCAAATGAAAAGAAAAGAACTTTATAATTCAGTAATAAGAACCAACCTCTTGTATGACTTTAAGATCAAATGTGAAGATGTTGGGGAGTAACCAAGGAACAGACATCCCAATAGCTCCTATTGCCAATCCAAGAACAGCTCCAATAATTACGAGTGACTTTAGCAGCATTCGGGCCTGTTCAGTATTCAGTAAAAGTATTAGAACACTTTTCGCAGACGAGACATCATGGGTAAGCATATCTTTTAACTAGAAAAATTTTACATCAAGTTCATTTGAAGAAAGGAATTTCTGGATTGTCGCATATCACTGACACATGAAAATCTTGGTAGAAACATATCACAAAAATACAATAGGACAATGGTTGAAACATTATCGAACTTGAACGTAACGAACCTTCTCCAAACTTCGGTCAACTCCATATAGTAACTCAGGCATAAATGATTGCGCAGTTTGAGAAAGAGGCTCACCCCATACCACGCACATTCCATACATTTGTATCATGACCTATATTAAATTGCACATGTCAAGATAATTATTGTTTATTCCTTGTAGATGAATACTATAGCTACCGTTGAGAGCAAATAAAGCTAACCTGATGAGCAGCAACTACAGTCGTACCCATAGCAGTAGCAAAGTATGTCATCAGTGAGTAGAAGGCCACCTAAAACATCCAAGCGTGTCAGATACTGTGATGTGTTCACATGTTAGCATAATTCAGCTATATATTACAAAATAATGTGGCAAACCTTTGAGAACATTGTCACAAACACCGGACCTGCAATCCCAAATATTTGCAGACATTCACGAGGTGATGGAACAGAGATGGAAAATGCACTGAATCCTTTCTTGTTCAGAGCTTCAATCATCATACCAGCAGCAACAATCTGAAACAAATGATGATCAATGATTCAGTGGCAATGTCTGTGTAAAATATTGGGTCTAAAAAAAAAAGTTGGCAATACAATAGGACAAATGCGTGAGATTATATGTGGTAACTATTGAAATGCTAATCATATACCTGTGATGCCATTGTTGCCCATGCTGCACCAGTAATACCATAGTGTAAGAAGTTGCATAGGACTACATGACCAAGGCCATTCACAACACTGGCAACCACCAGAGCCTTTAAAGGTCCCAATGAATCTTTCATGCCAAGACTGAAATTAGAAGACATAGCACCTTTCACTTTAGGCATAAATATTTTAAAATAGAGAAAAGACAAGGTAAAATGTGTATTGGAAGCAGACTTCATGCGTTTCAGATTTAAGGTGTATAGCGGCCATCAATTAGTCGAATAACTAAATAAGAGTTAATAAAATATAAGATTAAACCTAAATTTCTAACAACACTTGAGACTTGCAATCTACAATACCAGAAATGTGGAGTAAGATGAAATATACTTCAGGTAATAAAGCTGATGAGTGATGGACTTTGTAGCTTTAGCAATACTAAAACAGTATGCAAAGAATATCCAGTACAATAAAGGGACCTCCCTCCATTCCTCCTTAGCTTTTAGCATGACTCTACGTGGCTTAATAAGACTGATATGGAAGTCCTTGCAAGTAATAAACTGAACAATGAAGTAAATTTCAACTAGGATCATGCCAACTGTTAAGTTGATCCATGATGCAGACGAGAAGAATGTTACCGTACCTTGCGCTTTGAGCAACCAATCCGAAAAGAATCGCAGGCCACGCTAACCCCCGAATCTACTGACAGCAAAGAAATGTTCACTTGATAAGATAATGATTTGTTATACAAACTATGAGAGCTAAGAAGTACTTATAAATAAAAGATTCAATTACAAGAAAAAGAACCTGAACATATTTGCTTGCTGCAGGTATGATATGAGCATTCTTGGGCCCAGCAAAAGCTGTAAAACCAAGATCAGAAAAAATTCATCAGATTTGGCCTATGTAGTGTTAACTGCATTCAATGCTATTCTAAAGTGGTACACTAAATGCAATCATTCCAAATTTAGTACGTCTGTGCATCTAAGTAAAGGAAAATTCAGTCTTCAATACCTGTTAGTGCCCATGAACCAAGGAATTGTGTAAACAAGAGCATCATAACTCCACAAGTCAATCCAACGAAGAGCAAGATAGATATCTGATGCTGCAGTTCATTTTTATCCTGCATAAAGAGTATCTTGTCAATTTAATAGGAGGGAATTCCTGTACCTACTAGGACGTTTATTGTTAAAATAAGAACCAAAGCATAAGACATGCCATGGACACGCTTATACTCAGAAGTGTTCAAACATACAGAGTAGGATGCGAACAATTTCTCTACACATGTAACAAATGTAGAAGTAATCAGTAATTCACTATGTAATTACAAATATGCACTACGTAGTTAAGTTTTTCCAAGGAAGGACTGCTTAGTCTCTCGAAGCACCTATTATCTTGTCTGATAACTATCCAAAACATCACCTCAGTTTCACCTAAAGTAGCAGCTTTTGCAAAATCCAAACAATATCTAACTGACCCTAGAGTTGGATTTAGAGCCTCTCCTCGCAATTCAGACACCCCTTGGTTTCTTTTGTCAGGTTGAACTATCAGTAAACATATTCCTCATGCATAGATTTGATGTTATGTAAAGCCACATCCAAGAATTCAATGCATCAATTAGCTTAGGAAACAAGCTAGTCCTCCCAATAAATTACTAACCCTTTTGGCGAGCGCTGTGGCAACCATGTTAGATGTAGCAATGGACAGGAACATGAACAAAAGATTCATGTTATCACAGAACACTGTTCCCGGACCTGCCCATCCAAACCATAAACTCAAATCAACACATTAATCAATTCAAAAAATTAAAAACAGTACTAATTAACTGAGCCACCAACAATTATTCCATCAAAGGTAACTTTGTGAGTAGTACTAGTTACCTAAAGCGGCAAGCTCAGTAGAGCTAGCCTGTCCAATAACAGCCGTGGATATGAGACTCATCAGCGGCCCACAAATCCACAACCCGGTAGCCGGACCCGAAAACATGACAATGTCCTTCACCTGCTTCCATAGACTCCTCTCCACCAACTCCTCCTTCTTCTCCACCACCACTTTCTCCTCTTCTTCTTCTTCTTCAAATGAGTCAACACTACGGCCACCAATGCACGCCGTAACTAATCTTCTCCCACCCGCATTTTTCGCCACCAAAGTAGGCAAACTTCGCGGCTTAATGTCGTAACGGACAGAGCTACGGAGGCCGTTAGGGGTCTGAAATGGGTTGTACAAAACTGAAGAGTTGGATAAGCGGTTATGGGGTTGGAGGCGAGTTGTGTGTGAAATTGTTTTCAGATTCATTTCCGATCAACCAAGTGAGCATCAATGAGGAGGAAGTAGAGTGTATATGGTCATATGTTGAGGATGTACCAGCGGCATTTCCATAACAACTTTTCAAACGAACAATAATGCAGCTAAGTGGAATTTGGTGGGAGAATCTGTGGGGGTGTTGCAGGTGGAATATCTGCGATGGAGTATTATTATGCAGCTAACCGGTTAGTGTAACTGTCTTTCTTTCTCTCATCCATTATTTTTTAGTCGTTTTCATATCGTTCCAACAAGTTAGGCTGAATATGAATTATTTTCTTCTTGTTTGGTGAATGAGAATGAATATTTTGACCTCCAGGCACAGAGAACTGTAGTGCCCTTCAGTTGACTTGTGGCTGCGAAAAGCAACGTTTAACGCTTATTATTTCGACTATTTCCTTGTAAGTTTTATTCGGTGTTTTGAAACGGATCTAGCTTCTGTGTTTGGATTCTCCCTGCTTCGAGTTTAACAAGAGTATGCCACATCAATTTAATGAAATCTAACTGCTGAAACATAAACCTTGCAACAGCCCCTCTTTCACAAACTAACATTAGATCACTCTCTCTCCTTATCTTCATCTCTCTTCTTCTTCATAAAGTGATCGAGTAAACCCAGAAATATAAAAATAAAGCTATGTTGAAGTCAAGGTAGAAGTTAGAAACATAAGCAAAACTGACAACTCACATAATGAGAAATTAAGGGTGGCAGACTAACGAGTTCAAACCACTATTCTTCAATTCCATCTCTTTTGGAAATCCATGCAACACCACTACCATCCCTTCAATTCCATCTCTCCTCATCTATTTTCTCCCCCAATAATACCGACACTCAAATCTCCATTAATTTGTTCTTTATCCAAAATTGAACAATCCTCTGAATTTGTCATAAAGACTGAATGAATAGTTGAATAGCTAAGCAGCAATTTAGAAGGACATGCTGGATGGCGTAGAGAGAGAGAGAGAGAGGTGCGGTGGTCGGTCGACAGTACTCGACAGTCCAGAGAGAGGAGGAGGAGGAGGGATTTACTGGGTATCTATGGAATCTGATCATAACAATAATTTCATTCTTAGCCATTAGATTTTGCCACGTCATCTTGTGATTTCCAAGCAGGAGGAAATCCGAGCAGACAAGCCGGATCCGTTTTGAAACTATCCGGTATACACTAGGCAGCGGTACGTAGTGCATCCATCTGTATCGTCTCAAATAGGCACAAAAATGGGGTTGGATTTTGAGCGGGCTTGGTTAAGCGGGGCAAATGATGGGGCACATGACACATGAATAGTCACATTGTTCATATTTTTGAACAGTATAGCAACATTATTCGTATTATTTTACAACTTGGTATTAGCGGACGGCTGAAGGCTTTCAATTGTAATTTCAATCAATAGTTCCACACTATCCATGTTTTTGAACAACCTAACTGCATTCTCTGTATTTTTCAACAACTTAGTATTGGTGGAGGGTTGGAGCCTTTCGATTGTGATTCCAAGAAAGTTCAATCAAGTCAGTATTTAGTATGTGGTTCAAAACTATCACGTGTAAACTCTGTTGACAGTAGCAATAAGAGAGGTTACCCAGGCCCCCAGACCCGCAGCAAGGGCTCTTGGACCCGGCCCAAGACCCGGAAGTTTAGCACCAGCACCTGGTCTGGCACCCGGGCGGACCTTACTGGTGAGCGGGACCAGGGAACAGGGGACAACAGCTCCCCAAGTAAGGGCCGAAACAATCCAGTAGTATATGTAGAAGGGGGCCAGTCCCACATCGAAGGGTGAGACCAGCCCTCACGCCCGGCAGCCCATATATGAGTCTCAACTACCCTCATTAAGAGGTAATCAATACTTCAACTACTCATTCCCGCTTAAGTTATCAGATTATCCCAACTTTACTGACTTAAGCATCGGAGCGGAATAGACCGGCCCGTCCGGTATTCCCTTAGTTAGCAGGAAGGAATCACACCAAAGTCCACCGGTCTCTGTGAGTCTACGGATTCTGACAGAAACATTTGACGCCATCTGTGGGAAGAGTTTTTTTTTTCTCAGTCTTACACAAAAGCCACGTTCGAATAAGTTTGGCCGAAAATTCGGGTTCAGAAACCAGCGAGGGAGGTCCAGGAGACAAACGAGGGACTCGGGCCCCTTTTCTAAATAAAGTCATCGATCGTAAGGATCCAAGGAATGCAGCGAGCTCCGACCACGATGATACAGCAAGAGAGATGGAAAAGATGAAAGCGAAAGTAGTGCGGTTGCGAGAAGGGGGCAATCAAGACCGAATGAGGGCGGAAGCCCGGTACAAGAAAATGGAAGCAATGAACACAACGTTGTTGGCAGCCTTGGAGAAAGGGCAACAGCAGAACGCCGCACTGGCAGTACCGAAAGAAGGCGTCAAGTTCCCGCACCTGGAGGTGGGACAACCAACCGGGAGGAGAAAGATTGTGCATGTACCGGTAGCGCTCTTCCCGGAAACCATGAAGAACTCTGGAACCCCTCGCTCCCGCACCGAGCCAGTACTGGGTGGGGAGGCCGGTTCAACTGCCGAGGCGCTCTAGACGCTGTCCACCTCGGTATCAGACATGAGGGCCCGGATGGAAGCCAGCGAGAGGAAGGCAGCAAGACCGCTAAAGAGTGCGCGCTTCCACTAGCGGGCCGGACCCTTCTCCCACCAGATATTGGAATCTGGGGGAGCTGACACACGAAGATCACTGAGGCTAGTGTACACCGAGACAGGGTGCCCGTTTCAGCACCGGGACAGCTTCAGATCCCAAACAGGCGCCAAAGGCTATTCCGATGCCACCTGCTGCAACATATTCCAAGAGACGCTCTCAGGGGAGGCGTTGGAATGGTTCTACGAGTTGCCGGCGAACTCGGTAGAGTCATTCGAACGGCTGGCATATAAATTTGTTAGCCGGTTCATCCTCAGGGCCAAGGGGGCTCAAACGTCAACGGTCCTCTTTGACAGCATGCAGGCAGACGACGAGGGACTGCGGGCGTTCGTTAACCAATGGCAGACCGCCGCGACAGGGGTAAGGAACCTCGATAAAGGAATTTCCGAGAAGGCATTCAAGAAGGGGCTAAGACCCGGGGAATTCTCCTACGCCGTGCGGATAGAGAGGTCGAGGGGGTACGACGAGTTGATGATCATGGCCGTCAGACATGCACAGGCAGAGTACGAGACCTACGGGAATCGGCGGCCTAAAAGGAGACAAGATGACCCGTTACCAACTCAGCAGGAGAGTAAGACCTAGCAGCGAGGCCGAAGACAGAGGCGCTCCCCCGCTAGAGAAGCCAAGAACTGGGTAGTCAACGACCCCGTAGGGATAACATCAGGATCTCGTCGGAAGACGACAGGACTGCACCTTACAGCCAGAAGCGGCGCGAGCGACCGCTAGCTATTTTACCAACGGAGTGGCGCGAGTGACCCCTAGCTATTGTTCCAGCGGAGCACCGCGAAAAGTCAACTGCGCTGACTTCCTCCTCCGAGAGCATTCTCAATGAGAACAGGCAGGCCATCCCCCCGCCGAAGTCCAGGAGGCACCCAAAGGGAAATTTCACCCAGGAATAGTCCGGCAAGTATTGCTCCTACCACGACGAGGCATCCCACCAGACTAACGACTGCCATGCCCTACGAGCGGAGGTGGACAGACAAATTCGGTCTGGGAAATTACAGCGGTATAGACAGGAAACCCGGAAAGTAGGAACAATACAAACTCGAATCCCTAGGCAGATCGAGGTGCACGGGAGTATAAATGTAATCCACGGTGGGGCCCACATCGACCGACTCACTTGGAAGTCAAAGAAAAGGTGCTTAAGGTCGATCAGGGGAAAAGAGGTGTACGCCTTCGGAAACGGCAGCGGCCAAGCCGCCAAGACCGGGTGGAAGTCGGTCACGTTCTATGAAGAGGAAGAACCGGAGGACCTAATTCAACCGCACAACGATCCCTTTCTTATTATCATCCAGATAGACCACTGGGTGACCAGCCGGATGCTAATCGATACCGGTGCATCGGTCAATGTAATGTTTCGAGACGCTTACAAGGGACTCAACCGCGGGAGGGACAAGTTGTCCCAAGATAATGAGCCGTTAATCATCTTCTTCGGGGAAGTAGTCTAACCGTTGGGTTCGGACTATTTACCGCTAATTTTTAGCCAAGGAGATAGGATAAGAAAGGAGCACCTCGAGTTCATTATTGTGGACTGTCTGTCCTCATACAACTACATAATCAGCAGGCCAGGGTTATGGAGACTGAAAACGCTCATAGCTGGACACATGCTGATATTAAAAATGTCATCCCCCTTCGGGTTCATCACCATTCATGGAGACCAGACGATCACCCGTAAGTACTACGCGGAGGCTGTAACCCGCTGTAGAAGGCGAGCCGAGGTCTTCACAGCAGCCCAACAGACATTGTCGCCGGACCCCAATATCGACCCCCGGGATGACATCGATTCAGACGAGGAGAAGCCAAAGCGGCCCTCGACGGTAGAGAAAACTGAAGAAATATCCGTCTCAAAGAACCACTCGGGGCGAACAGTAGTTATCGGAACAAAACTAGCACCGGATGTTAGGAAAGATCTCGTCGCCTTCCTCCGGGGCAACAGTTCGGTATTCGCATGGTCCTACGAGGACATGCCTGGCATATCCCCGGAAACACCAACACGAGTTCAACATCCTGCCCGGTAGTATCCCGGTGCGGCAAAAGAGGAGATCCTTCAACCCGGCAAAGTATGAGGCGATCAGGGAGGAGGTGCAAAAATTGAGGGGAATAGACTTCATTCGTGAGGTCCAGTATCCTCGATGGCTCGCCAACGTAGTTATGGTTCTGAAGAAGGAAACCGACTAGTGGCGCATGTGTGTAGACTTCACCAACCTCAATCGGGCATGTCCGAATGACAGCTTCCCGCTCCCCCGGATAGACCAGCTTGTGGACTCAACCTCTGGGTTTAAGCTGCTAAGCTTCATGGATGCTTACGCCGGATACAACCAGATACGAATGAGTCCGACCGATAAAGAGCACACTTCATTCACAACTGACCGGGGCCTATACTACTACAAAAGGATGCCTTACGGGTTGAAGAATGCCGGAGCCACGTACCAACGGGTAGTGAACCACATGTTGGAACAGGAGATGGACAAAACAGTGGAAGTCTACGTGGATGACATGTTGGTCAAAAGTTTAACCGTCGGTGCCCACTTACGAGACTTGGCAGTGGTGATCGGTAAGATGCTAAAGTATGGGATGCGCCTGAACCCAAAGAAGTTTATATTTGGGATTTCGGAAGGGTTGTTCCTAGGTCACGTCATTAGCCAGCGGGAGATCGAAGCTAACCCACTCAAGGTCCAGGCGATCCTAGAAATGGAGACCCCGGAGGAACGGAACCAGGCTCAAACCCTCACCGGGTGGTTAGCTGCGTTAGCTAGATTCATCTCCCGCCTCACTGACAAATGCACCCCGTTCTTCAGGCTGCTCAAAGCCAAGCAGTTTAAGAAAATTCATTGGGCCGCGGAGCACGAGGCGGCATTCCAATCTATCAAGGCATACCTGTCAGCGGTCCCACTCTTATCCAAGCCGGTGCCGGGAGAAATGTTGTACCTTTACATAGCCGCATCGGACACGGCTGTAAGTGCAGCCCTAATAAAAAAAGGAAGAAACGCGGGAACTCCCGGTGTATTACATGGGTAAGGGATTCACCGGGGCTAAGAGCCGGTACCCTGATATCGAAAAGCTAGCTCTGGCCCTGATCGTTAGCACCAGGAAACTCCGGCACTATTTTCAAGCCCATTTCATCACCCTGTACACCAATCACCCCTTAAGGCAGATCCTGCAAAAGCCCGAAACCAGCGGCAGGCTGGTTCGGTGGGCGGTAGAATAGGGTGAGTTCGATATAGTGTATACCCCTCGGACGACCATCAAAGGACAGGCCGCCGCATATTTCATATGCGAACTAACGCCAATGATAAAGGGAGACCATCCCAACCACGCGGGGAGTAACCAACCAGATATAGTAAAAACAGAGCCAGGGCTGGCCAGCGGTTGGAATCTTTATGTGGACGGCTCTGTCACGAGTAAACGGAGCAGTGGCGGCATCATATTGACTGCCCCGGATGGCCAATCGTATGAGTACGCCCTGCGGTTTATGTTCAACACCTCCAACAATGCCGCAGAATACGAGGCGCTAATAGCTGGCCTGCAGTTAGCCAAAGAAATGGGAATCTCATCCATGGAGGTGCACAACGATTCAAGTTTGGTGGTCAACCAAATGAACGGAGTGTTTGAGGCGAAGGAGCCTCAGATGGCTTCATACTAGGCATTGGCCAAAACCATGATGGGACCGTTCGAAGGGGCAACCATTCGGCACATCCCTCGGGAGGAAAACAGGCATGCGGACGCTCTGGCAAGGCTGGCTACCATAAACTATCCACCAGAGTACCGCAGGGCCAAAATTGAAACCCTAGAGTGCCCGAGCATAAGCAAAACTATTTCTGAGATTTTCGTCGTAGAAGAAGTACCCCCTAGCTAGATGGACCCGATCCGAAAATATCTAACCGACAAGGTCAGCCCGGAGGACAAGGTCGAGGCTAGGAGACTGCACCTTAAGTGCGCCAGGTACAGCCTGCTGGGCGGTAAGTTGTACCGCAGAGGACACAACCTTCCCCATTTGAAGTGCATCACAAAGGAGGCCGGTCAGGCCATCATGCGGGAAATTCACGAAGAAGTTTGCGGTAACCATTCCCGTACCTGATCCTTGTCACATAAAGCGCTTCGGGCGAGATATTTCTGGCCGGACATGGCGGCAACCTCAAGAAAAATATCAGGGAGCTGTCACAAATGCCACATGTACGCCACCATACCACATGCCCCGGCCATAGCCCTGTCAATCATGTTGCCACCGTGGCCGTTCACACAGTGGGTATTGGATATAATCGGTCCATTCCCAAAGGCTATAGGCCAGTTCAAGTACCCTATCGTGGCCATTGACTACGAGACCAAGTGGGTCGAGGCAGAGCCAATGATCAAAATAACGGAGGAAAGAGTGAAAAAGTTCTTGTGGAAAAACATTTATTGCCGGTTCGGTGTCCCGCAGACTATTGTCACGGACAACGGCACACAGTTCAATAACACTGACCTCATCGAATACACGGTCTCTCTGGAAACCCGGATGGTCTTCGCATCAGTAGCCCACCCGTAAACCAACGACCAGGTAGAAGGGGTTAACAAAATCATCAAAACGCTCCTAAAAAAGAAGCTAGATGACAAAAAGGGGTTGTGGGCTGAGGAGCTGCCGACGGTCCTATGGGCAATCCACACAACGACAACAGAGGCAACAGCAGAAACCCCGTTCTGTATGGCATTTGGAAGCGAGGCAGTACTGCCTATCGAGATAGAGATACCCAGCGGCAGGGTTGAGAATTGTGAAGCTGAAACCAATGCCGAAGGCATATAGCTCAACCTAGACCTTATCGAGGAACGGCGCGACCAAGCGCACCTACGAAATCAGACGTACAAGCAGCAAGTGACCCGATATTACGCAGCAAGGTCCGGGAGAGGAAATTGCAAGTGGGCGACTGGGTGATGAAGAAAGTTCAACGAAAGGTGTTGGCCTTGGATCCAACATGGGAAGGACCCTACCAAATCACAGCGGCCGTAGGCCCAGTGACCTTCCACATCATACACGCCGGCGGGGTCTATTCCACCCGCCCATAGAACATCCAGCACCTCCGGTACTACCCTAAATGAATTGTACCTCCACCACTTAGTGGTTTAACCAGACAGTATTTTATTCGTTCCAGTGCTCTTAATTCCATAAAAGGTATTATTACAACACAGTTAGTACGGGAACCCAAATAGTAGCAGGCACAACGCCACGGGCGATTACTGGTTTCTCTAACATAAATCAGTAAACAAAAAGTATACAACGAAGATTTACAACTTTTGCCTTTCCACCGGCTGAAGCTCTCAATCGGCCTTACTGACACTAGTCGGTCCCTGAGCCACCGGCCTTGAGAGACCACTCTTGTTCCAACCGGTCTGCCTCGATCACGTCTGCCTCCATCCTCTCGACATCGAGCCACCTTTTCTCTCTCCACTCCATATAGGCCTCGTTTATGCCTTTCTCCCGGGCGGCATCCAGCATCTCATCAAATTCAACCGACTCCATGAACTCACTGAGAGCCTTATCAGCGATTGTCTCCCGTTCGGATTCGGTTAACTTCTCTACCCCCTGCTAGACCGACGCCATTTGACCTCGTACCTCTAAATTCCTCATCTCCAGGTCCGTCACCCGACCTGAGAAATTAGCAAGCTTGGCCTCCAAACCAGTGGACCACTGGACCACATCGATCAGCTTTGACTCCAGTTCCTTGATTTTCTCATCGTGTGCGGCCACTCGGACCTTTTCCAGCTCGATGTACTCCTTGGCCCGGGCTCTCTCCTTCACCAGCTCGGCCTCCAGCATGGCTCGGTGCCTCGTAAGATCCGCCACTTTCTTCTTTAAGGTCAAACCTTCCTCACTCACATCGGCAGCATAGAGACAGTGCACCGTCTAAAGAAAGCCGCAAAAGAAGCGTTTAGTTAAAAAAAAAAAGGGTCGCAGCGAAGAAGGAATACTCACTCGTACAACCATTTCCATTGCCTTCTTCTGATTCTCACCGGGCGGCACAGCCCCGGGCAGCTCGTCGTCAAGCCCCAACGTTTTGACATGGGCTAACAACGACCGCACGAACCCCCCATCCCCAACACCGCCAGCTCGATACTCTCTAGCGGGCGTCGTTTGCAACGCCTGCGGGGAACTCGACATCCCTGCGGTAGCAGCAGCTATCCCGGGTCCAGATACCCTTCCCCTCTTGGCGGTGTCTCCGCGGACGGTACCACCGCGGAAGAGAACAAGATTAGTCACCACCGACCCGTCGGGGACCCGTTTTTCCACCTGCCGCACACTGGCGGCACTAGCAGAAGTTACCCTCAGTAACCTCTCTCGAGTACGCACCAGGGCGGATAATTCCATATCCGTACCTGACGTACTCGCCCCACTAGCCCCACCTTCTAGGCCAGGTCGCCCACCGTAGCCAGCGTTCGGGATGTCCATCCCTACTGGCTTGTTAAACACGGTTTTTCTCACCAGTATCGGGATCCACAACCGTCGTCGACCCTTCGACGCGGCTTCCCCCATCTCCATCAACCACTGGGCCACAAGATCATCGTCTGCCTCGATGGTCTGATCTAACGGTAGACCGACCCGTGGAGGAACAGCTGAAAGCCAACAATCCAAACGGTAAGCACGAAGAAGGGGGCCGAGAACAGCCCTAAAAAAAACAACAAGAACAAGACAAAAGCGCACAGGGGCCCCCACTAGGCTTCTTCCCTAACCCACATATCTCCAGGACGTTCCATCGGATAAAGTTGTACGAGTTCCGGCTCATGGCGTCCCAGCAGCCAAAAATACGAGCTATCCACCGCCTCTCCACATCGGTCAGTTTGTACGACTGAGTCCCGATAGCTTGGTAAGCCCCCGGGACGAGGTAAAACCTAGAGTTACGCTGCCACCTCCCCCCAACCATCACCACCTAGTTCCTCCACCCGTGTGCGGTCTAGGATGGCAGGTGAATGATGGCCGGATTAGAGTTTCGCGCACCAAAGGTCACGCAACCGCTACTCTGAGCCTTTTTACAGTAACAAACCTTGTGCAGTGCCCTGAATTCGTTAACCGTGGGCCACCCCATATTGCAAACACTGTACAAGTACCCGAGGCTGAGCAGTTGCCTCCATGGATTGCGAGGAAGCTGGGCGGGAGAAAGGTTTATCATGCTCAGCATGTACTAAACAAACTCAGGCAGTGGCAGAGATAAGCCGTGACGCAACTGATCTTCATACACGGCAACCAAACCTTCCTCCGGATTGCAAGCCAGTTCCCCAGGATAGAGCCCTCGGAGCCTTATTGACCAGTCGATGCCCCACCTCGCCCGGAAATCCTCTATCTCGCCGGGAGTCATGCTGCGGCCAGGCTCATTGCAATAAATTGCCATCTCACCGTCTGAGATCACGTGCTGACTTGCTCGCCCTCTCACCCCACCAGCGGCACCCAGCGCGCCCGTCCACTCAGCCTCATTCCCCGGCCTCGAACCATTCCCCTCGTCGGCGGGATTTGCAGGGTTACTCGACTCTCTAGATTCCATGCCTACCCCAGGCACAAAATTTGCTCTAGGGGTTGAGATAGTCTCTTTAGTTGATATGTTCTCTGGGCAGATCCTGAACATAATGGGCAGAGCGGAGGGAAGATTTAGGGATCTTATAGGCGGCAAAACCAACCCCCGAATCCCCCTAAAAAAAAAGAAGCAATTAGGGTATTCCAGAGGGCAGGGCAATCGCAGCCGCAGATCTCCACCAAATAAGTCAGTCCACGTAATCCATCATGGATACCTCGACAAACTCCCAGACCGCCAGATGACAAGATTGAGGGACTCCCATCATTTAATACAACACAGTGCTACAACAGCCACCTGTCTTACATGCAGAGCCCGACGGCTCCTAGTCTACATTTCATCTCACAGTCGGGCGGTCGACTAAAGCCAAACAACAACGGCTTGGTATAAACCCGAGAGAACACTTCCTTAACACAGGAAAATTCTTCCCGCAGGCTAAAAATCATGCAGCAATATTATGTACAGGCTACGATATTTCAACTGTAGTGCCTGCTCCAGTTCAAGGCTATCCTAACCGTCGGTCCATCCAGCTTCAACTATTGGATGCGGTTTCACACCGGCAATAATTGCACTTAATTGCTTATCGCTATCCAATGGAATAACCGGTTGTCCGAACAGAGAAATTCCTACGGACAACCTTCTACGACTTAAGGGATCCATGTACCACCAGAATTTATAAACCCAGGAGACTTGATCCTCTTATAAATGACAACTCTTCCCGCAGGCTAAAAACCCTACACAATACCTCAGGCCTGTAAGAACAAAGGCTAGGAAACCATCGGGAATGTTGACCGGTACCAACACAAGACCGCTTCACCCTGGGAGACTTCCTCTCATACAAGACAACTCTTCCCACAGGCTAAAAACCATGCACATCCTATATGCCTGCAGGAACAAAGGCAGCAGGACACGTGAGGACGGCGGCCGAGGCTCTCTTGGCCACGCCACCCCACCGGGAACTCCTCTAACAGAGGGCACGTTTCCCGCTTATACCGTGTCACCTCGTCAATCACTGTTTAAATCAATTGTTGCCCTATGCGGCTACGGTTCTAAAACATGGGGGACTCGTTCATCTCGTGCACAATATCCACCGGGCTTTCCCAGAACATAGCACGACACGGCGCGGCGGATTTCAATGTCACATTATCATAACCATGCAATAATTCTCATGCTTGTATGCATCTGTCAGCATGAACATCATAACCATGCACGCATCACATTACGCATCACCATAACAGGTTCATTCGAACGCCCGGCCAAGCCCAATCTTAAACGCGGACTTAAGGGGCTAGGGCACAGTAGGGTAAGCATCCCTGCGGGTCTGCAAGCTTGTAAAGTAAGACAGATTTAAGTACCCATTCAAGATAGCACTTGACCGGAAACTTGGGGGATTTGTTGACAGTAGCCATAAGAGAGGCTACCCAGGCCCCCAGACTCACAACAAGGGCTCCTGGACCCGGCCCAAGGCCCGGAAGTTCAGCACCAGCACCTGGTCCGGCACCCCGGCGAACCTTACTGGTGAGCGGACCCGGGGACAGGGGACAGCAGCTCCCCAAGTAAGGGCCAAAACAGTCCAGTAGTATATGCAGAAGGGGGCCAGTCCCACATCGAATGGTGATGCCAGCCCTCACGCCCGACAACCTATATATGAGTCTCAACTATCCTCATTAAGAGGTAATCAATACTTCAACTACTCATTCCCGTTTAAGTTATCAGATTATCCTAACTTTACTGACTTAAGCATCGGAGCGGAATAGACCGGCCCGCCCGGTATTCCCTTAGTTAGCAGAATTAGCAGGAATAAATCAGACCAAAGTCCACCGGTCTCTGTGAGTCTACGGATTCTGACAGAAACAAACTCTAAACTCTAATTTCATACAATCATATGTGCATAAAAAAAAAGAAAAAACAAGACTTATTGCAGTTTCATTAATCAAGACTTGAGGGTAGCCGTACTGGTAATTTATTTAAAAAAAATCAGAAATTATTTTAATAATTTTCCGTGGATATATATTTAATGCTGTTCCCGCCCAGCCAAGCCCTCTTTCTCACTTCATCTTCTCCAATGGCTTCGGCGGCAAAAGAGAAACCTTCTCACGTCCAAGACCTGGCGGCGTTTCTGATACGCCACTACTCTCACCAGCTTCACTCCATCACTCTCTCCCCAGACCCCAAGCTCCATTACCCTCTCCACCTCCAGTACATAATTCCAACTCCTCATTTTCTCTCTCACTCTAATCTCACCCCAATTCTCACTCGCTTCTTCTCTAATCTCAGATTCGCGGAGCTCATGGACGACGATCCCCCTCTGGCCCAGCTCGTCTTCTCCCAACCCACCGAGTACCTGCGCCTCCTCGATGACGCCGCTCTCTGGGCTCATGTCAGTAAATCCAATTTCCTCTCTCCTTTTACTTTTGGTCAACAATGCAATTCCTTATAGTCTTGATTAATTGAACTAAAAAGATTAAGATGATTGATTTTGATTAGGGTTAGTTTTTGCAGAAAGTTGTATTAGGTGATTTGCAATTGCAAGGTAAAGGGGTCAAGAAGGAATTCATTCACGTGCGGATTGACGTCAGCGGTTCGCCACTCGAATGCCCCGGTGCGGTTCCATTTGAATTGTTTGAAGACTTTTTTTTTGTTTGTTGTTTGATTTTGGTTATTGAGTTGTTGGGTGGGGTGTGTGGATTTGTAGAGACGTTTCCGAGCATTGGACGTGTGAGGGTGAAGCATCGTGGGATTCTGCTTACTCTTAAAGGGACGGTGATTCGGTCTGGGGGGATTAAGATGTATGAAGGGGAGAGGAAGTATATGTGCCAGAAATGCAAGCACGAGTGAGTGACCTTTTACTCAATTACATTCTTCATTTTCATGTGTTTAGATAACTGTGCTTGATAGGTATGGTGTTTGTAAATTGGTGCGTACTTTACTATATTTTAACCTTTTTACTTTGAGGAAAAGCTTATC
The DNA here is from genome assembly GCA_963682095.1 of Potentilla sterilis. Lineage (NCBI taxonomy): Eukaryota > Viridiplantae > Streptophyta > Magnoliopsida > Rosales > Rosaceae > Potentilla > Potentilla sterilis. The sequence goes on along the minus strand of OY821757.1, from coordinate 40,651,189 downwards.
TTGTGATTTAGTGGAATAATCTGTACATATGTATGAAACAACATGTGCATTATGTCTGTTTATAGTGGAATATCTTCCTCTTTTCCTTGTTGGTTAACAATGCTTGTCTACTGCAGATTCCTTGTTTATCCCGAGCTGGAATCGAGAAACTCCATAAGATTACCCTCATATTGCCCCTCTCAGGTTATTGCCTATTCCACCCTGACAGTCTAAAATTATTGCTATATAATCATTTGCAAAAGTCGTATGACAAAAATGAAATAGCTAACAAGTAAAACATTAAAACATTAAGAAGTCAGTAATTACTGTATCTGTTTCTTCGAAATAGTAAAATGGTTATCTAAATCTTTGATTGGATAGGGGTAAGGCTTTGCCACTTTGGCATAAGTGTTTGAAAGTAAGAGGGGACATTGCACCTCACTATCAAAGTGCGACATCTTTTCTGTTGCATTGTATTTGGACTGGAATTTATTAGTTTAGAGTGGAGGCTTTGGATCTTATTTTCAGCATAATTTTTTTTAAAGTGTCTTTTCAGATTTGGTGTCTGATCTGATGTGTATGACAGACTAAAGCCTGTGAAGGCACAAAGTTCGCGCATTTGGAAGGTTCTATATCATGCCATGATTACCAGGAAATTAAAATCCAGGAGAGTACCCATGTTTTGGGTGTTGGGGCCATTCCTCGCTCAATTCCTATCATTCTAAAAGATGATCTTGTTGATATTGTTAAAGCTGGAGGTACTTACATACTCAAATTTTAGAGTTTAATTTTCTTAAAGTGCTAAATTTCAGATTCTTATTGATTAATATTTGGAGAGGGTAACATAATATCTGCGTAGATTTCATATCAGTTGTACCATTTGCAAAGAAGTAATTATACACTTTGGAATTGTAGAAACGTCTACTTAAGCCTTAAGCTGTTTATTTTTTTCCTTCTTTTCAGCACTGAAATGAGATTACCATATATTGATTGATGTATTAAAGTAATACAATACTGTTCCATTTTACTCAAATGTGAAATTACTGCAAAAATAGCATCATGAAAAGGTGCTATGAGTGGGGAAATTCTCAAAACTGTGCCAGATGACAAGAAAAAGAAGTGTTATATATATATATATATATAAAGTCATTTTGCAGGAAATTTCTATGGTACTTCTACATTGTCTCAGTTATCTTTGTATGTTATTTTAGTTGCATGTCACAAACCAAGAATTTTCACCCTTTAGAGACTAGGTGTGCGTGTCTTTTTCCGATAATAATTAGCATTAATTGCAGCGGAATGTTGGACATATGGGCGCAAAAGTTCTTGAGCTTCCACTTAACTATTAGAGTTTCTGTATGTGTGATGGATGTCGGTCGGATCGGACTAGGAAACTGACTCTGATTAGTATTTAGCATTGAGAACTACAAAAATGTGAATAATTTTGAGAGCACTAGTTGAGATTGTAGTTGGTGGCAAGTGCTATTGACCATGACCATAAACCCAAGTGCTTTCAACCTTAAAACCAGTTGCTATCAGTAACTCTGTTGTCATAGCGGTTTAGAGTCCTTTGATGAGTCCTTACAACACAATATTATGTTAACTTGTGGCTGCAGTTTTCCATTGCATGTTAATATTTCCTCTTTTTTTTTTTTTTGTTTCTAACTCTCATTCATAGTTCTGCCGTAGAAGCATAAGTCACCAACTTGATCAGTAATTTTTCATATCACCAATTTTTCATTGAGGTGGTCAAATTTACTGTAACAAAATGTTGATGCAGATGACATAATTGTTACTGGGATATTAACTGCAAAGTGGTCTCCAGACTTGAAAGATGTTCGATGTGATCTTGATCCTGTATTGGTCGCTAATTGCGTTAGGTAAGTTTAATGTCTTTATTGGACTTACATCATATACAGATTAATTAGTACTGAATGGAATATATTTATAGCTTTCTTTATCTTGTAGGCATATAACGCTTGAAATTGACTAGTGTTTATTTGCATAGTTGAAGAGGATATCAATAAGTAGCCGAACAATACAAAATCTAAATGATACAAGTAGTGGATTGGACAATGCTTTGTGCTGCTTCCCAAAAGAAAAATGAAAATCATATTACTCAATATAAGGATTATGAAACCTAAGCAGATCTCGTCATTCAAACGCTTTTGTATTGCTAGTGATAGAAATTCAATGTTTGAAATTATAATTGAGTGGAAGCAGAAACACTCTTTTGTTATATAAAAGCAGAAATACTTAATTTTTTCCATTTTGCCTTCAATTTTATATTCTTGTTTGGAAACTAAAAATTTTGATATTCTTTTTTTCTGCCTTACTTTATTGAATTTCTCGTTTGATTGTTTATAGAGGAATTGATTCATTTCGTATTTCATAATTAGGAGGACTAATGAGCTGAAATCGGAAATTGATATACCCTATGATGTTATCACAAAATTCGAGCAATTCTGGTCGGACTTCAAAGATACGCCTTTGAAAGGTAAACAATAGTCCTTGTGGGCTGTAGCATTGAAGGATGTATTAGATTTAGTGATCATCTGTTCTTTTGTGGAATTATGTTATTATGGAATATTATGCTCTGTGCCTAAGATCTCTTTCCGATATCACTCCAATTTGTTTTCTTTCGAGACTTGAACAGGGAGAAATGCCATCCTAAAAGGAATATGCCCACAAATCTTTGGACTGTTTACTGTAAAGCTTGCGGGTATTCCCCACAACTCATTTTGTTATTTATTTATTTTATTTGGATTCAAACTAAACAAAATCTTACTGAAGAAAGTGATATTTCTAAAGTTAAATACATATCGTGTCTCATGTTGTTTACTTATTTGTTTAAAACTAAGAATGTACTATCTTTTGGCTATACAACAAAAATCAAAACCTGATCTGTCTGTTTATCTGTTCCCTTTTACTAATATATATATATATTTTTAATTTGCTTGCTTTATTTTTAATTGTGTCCTTTTTGGAAGTTTTACATACACATTATCTTTGTTTAAAATAGTTGCATTAACACTTATTGGAGGCGTGCAACATGTTGATGCTTCTGGGACAAAGGTTCGAGGAGAGTCTCATTTGCTTTTGGTTGGTGATCCAGGTTCATTTCTATTATTGATTTATTTGTTTCACACTTCAGTGTAAGACATTGATATTGACTTCTCAAGCCTATTTTCATTACATTACAAAGAATTTACTCTTTTGTTTGTGAAATTACTTGATCTCATACACGCTAGCTTCAATAGATATCAGTCATATGCATGCAACTGAACATGCAAGCACCCTGAAACCGTCTAAATACATAGATGTTTTAGGATCACCACCAACATTGAGACCTTTAATTGGAATCTTGGGCATACACCTATATAACCATTACTATTGAAACTCAGGCACTGGGAAATCTCAGTTCTTGAAGTTTGCTGCAAAGTTGAGCAACCGATCTGTTATTACAACTGGACTAGGAAGCACAAGCGCTGGATTAACGGTCACTGCAGTCAAGGATGGTGGTAGGTATCTGCTCCTCCAGCTGAACCATCAAGTTGCAGTCATGGAAGTTACATTAGGATTGTTCCATAATTACTTTGTCTATATGATTCATATATTATTCTTTTGCATTAGATATGTAAGTTTCTTTCATCCTTTTGTGACTTTATTGGAAATCAATAGGATAGGAAGCATCAATGTTGGGGACGGCATATCATATAGTCAAATTTTGCTGGAGCACTTAATGTGTGAAATATGTTTCTGCCACATTTAGGTGAGTGGATGTTGGAAGCTGGAGCCCTTGTTTTGGCAGATGGAGGACTTTGTTGTATAGATGAGTTTGATAGGTATGCCGTTCAATTGTCTTATAGATTATTTGTTTATAGCTTTTCAATTTTCCTTTGTAAAACGTTTCTATCATTTAGATTTTATTGTCTCAGTGTTGATGAGTATAACTGTGAGACAACACTAGCCCCAAAAGCTTATTCTGTTAGTGAGTGCCCAATAACTTATATAAATTTAAAACCCTTCATCACATGGAAAACAAAGAAATGCACATAGGCAGAGAAATGCACATAGATGTAGCCGCACCCCACAACATGCAAATCAACAAGGAAGTTACAGCTTTTAGGGATTAAACGACAGTGGATATCAAGCTAACAGAAACACCTATGTTCAGGGAGCTGGTCTTAACTGTTCAATGGAAGGAAAGAAAATTTCAACTGTTACACTTTATTTCTTTCTCCTTCTTTCCCTTGATGCTTATTGGTTGAAATGGACCTTTGCATCTGTAAGCTCTTTTCAGCAACTGGGTTTAATTTTGAAACAATCATATTAGCATTGAGGGAAGTGCAGGTTTTTGTCTCAAGTTCTATTTTAATCATATTAGCATTGCCAAAATTAAGACACCGGTTCAGATAATTGCATACTATGTGTTTTAATTAGTTGTTTCTATTGGACTTTTTTCCTTGCTTCTTGGCGTATAATATCAAGCTAATTTAACTTGGACAGCATGAGAGAACACGATAGGGCAACCATACATGAAGCAATGGAACAGCAGACAATAAGTGTCGCCAAGGTAACAACTTTTATTACAAGGAATGTGGTCCTCATAGGAGATTTTGAGCTAAAAATCTCCTGCGTCCAATTTTTATTATGTTAAATAGCTCAAAATTTAGAACTAAACTTACATCGTGCTTAGCAAAAAATTTCCAATGGTAAGATATGCAGTTATGCAGACTTGGGTTAAGCACGAGGTTACTCTTTGGCAATCTGTAAGCTTCATAATATAAATACTAGCAGACCTCCGTAACCGTTGACCTTCTGAGGGTTTTTTCTGTTCATCTGTTAATGAACATTTGATTTAGCATAAGAAGCCTTGCCTTGGTAAAATTTGGGCTTCTGTGTGAGGCAACAGATGATGAAGTTACGCTATTTTATTCTCAAGAACATCAGAGTTTTATCTCTTTTTACATCGTCTTCTTTTATTCTTTTTCTTTTTCAAATTTTAGAAACCAGGGCAAGGCCAGGGTCCTTAAATGTCCTACTAATTACCAACGATATGATTCCCATTTGTCAATAAGTGGCACCTATTTCCTTTTATTTTATCAACATACATCTGAGAATTAATACAGTAAATGAGATAAGAAATAGTAGGATGCATTTAATTTTAAATTGGATTTCCCCTGGTGCTTCTAACTTTCTGCTATTTAAATTACATATGTTACCCTCAATTTTTGTTGTTGCTTATAAACCTCTTCTGTTTGTTCAAAACCATTTGCAGATTCCATATCCTACACTATTATTGATTGAATTTTGTCTAGTGCTCTATTATATCACGAAGCTAACTGTTTATCTTGTGTATCTCTCCGTCTCTCTTCTAGGCTGGTCTTGTGACAACTCTCAGCACTAAAACAATTGTTTTTGGAGCAACAAATCCAAAGGGCCAGTATGATCCTGATCAATGTAATACTTTCATTCAGAAGATATAGTGCGTTGGATTTGCTACCTTCATTTTGGTTACTTTATTGTGGAAGTCGTTTGGTTGTGTAGAGACTAAACTTTGTGTAATTGAATCACTTAGAGGATATGTGACAGCACTCATTCTTTTGCCTGACTTCTTCTAAACCTGCTTTATAGCCCTCTCTGTTAATACTGCACTCTCGGGTCCCTTACTCAGCCGATTTGACATAGTCCTTGTACTCTTGGATACAAAGAATCCTGAATGGGATGGAGTTGTGTCATCTCACATCCTTTCTGAGGTATTGTGATCTTACGTTTGTGTAATTGGCACTGTTATCTTATGAAACCCTTTGGATTTATCTAATCATCACTTTATTCCCTTTTTAATTGAATCATTTTCAGGGAGAACCAGACCAAGCCAAGCATGATGAAAATTTAGCAGACATCTGGCCGTTCCCGATGCTGCGTAGGTAATATCTTTTCTGTACTTGAAGATAGCTAAGACTTATATCCCTTTTTTTTTTTTTTTGTCTTTCATTTTTGGTTTGTCGTTTATAAGAAAATTGTTTTTTCGTATTTATCTTTTGAGATTTGAGAATCACAACATGCAACAAGTAGCAACTTCTCAGAATGTTGTTGACACTTACATTAAGACAATCAATCAGTGTCTTTAGGAAATAGAGATTATTGAAACTTTATCCTAGTTAAGTGATCATGAAACCTCCACATTCTAGAATTATAGAACGTTCTGAGCTAAATTGACCTTATAACTCTGTTTGACAGATTTTCAATACATAATATGAGAGTTCCATCAAAATTCTTCATATATATGTTTGTGTGTGAGAGCATAAGTTCCAACATATTGTGGATAATTGTGCAGATATATTCACTATGTTAAAGGGAAGTTCAAACCAGTCCTTACAAAGGAGGCTGAGATGGTTATCTCCAGATATTATCAACTCCAAAGAAAATCTGCAGTGGACAATGCAGGTTCCACCCAAAATATCTCTTTTGTTAAATCTTTCGACCATGCATATTCATGTAATTGATCCTTTTATTTTTTGTGATTCAGCGAGGACAACCGTGCGTATGCTTGAAAGTTTGATACGCCTAGCACAAGGTACACTATCCTAGGTATTAAGTGTATGCCTTTAAGTATATCTCTAATACGCCTAAGATGTTTAGTCTAATATTGCAGCACATGCAAGACTGATGTTCAGAAATGAGGTGACTAGGTTAGATGCCATTACAGCCATTTTATGTGTTGAATCATCCATGACTACCTCGGCCATCGTGGACAGCCTTGGAAATGCTCTGCATTCAAATTTCACCGAGAACCCTGATATGGAATGTATCCTTTTCAGCCAAAGGTGGATATATTTGTCTTTTGTTAAATTATATTCTTTGCATCCGTTTTGCATACTCATATTTACAGAACGCAGAAATTATACTTTGGATGATAGAGAAATTATATCATTTTCATACGTTGATCACTTGACTACACATCAAATAGATGCCAAGCAAGAAAAAGTGATCCTCGAAAAGCTCAGATCAATCGACGAGTTCCCCTGAAGATGTGATGTTTCAGAAGCTTAACGTAGAGATGACACAATAATTTGTATGCTTTGTTTTACTATGTATATAGAATCAATCTTTTCATTTTTGTTGTATTATCCTAGTTAAAAATGAGGGGAAAAAAAAACGTGTATCCAAATAGGCAAATACTTTACAAAATGACCAACCATTTGCAAGCTACGTCAAGATTGAACCACTCTCTAAGTAACTACTGTAACTCTACACGCTAGTAGGATAAAAGGGAGCAATTCAAGGTGGTCATAATTTATTTGCAATCCACATGACCTCCATGCATAGAAGGGGTTATCCTTGGGAATTCTAACAAATGCTCGAGTGGTTAAGGCTTCATCTATATGTAGCTTCAAAATAACCCTCCTCTGAGACTATTTACATTTCTTTATATCGGGTCATTGAAATTAAAAGCATGACAACAGTCGACAGTTGCTTCCTTTCCATTGTTCAAGAGTTTTTGTCTTTTTTATTATTCCATAAGTTCCAAACAATCATCATTAGTCTAGCAAATATGACTCCCTATAACCTTAAAGAGCTCAATACTGGGATTGGACTTCGATTTCCTACATCTGATGAAATATTAATTGACATTAACAACTTAATATATACATGAGGGTTACAGTCACTCAAGGTGCCATAACAGTTAACCCATAGTTTAGGTACACAACTGCACCAAGTAATATCTCTTGAGCATATCTTAATAATCGAATATAATGGATTAATGATTAGTGGTAGTTTTTAGTTAAAATTAAGTTGAACGAATATGATTATTTGCGTATACTGTACTAAGAAAAAGGGAAATGCTCTCTCCTATTTGATGCCTCTAATTTTAAGCGTGCTGAGAATTAATCTCATGTGTAAAATTGTCACGCTCCGGTCCCGACGTCGATGGGGTTTAGGCACCCGGCGCTGATCCCAATGTGTGATCGAGTGTTATAAAGCGGAATGTAAATAAAAAATAAAAACACTTCTTTCTAAACTCTTCACTCTAGGCTCGTCCGACACATCGACTCGACATACATAAAACACTTCTCTGCAAAACAACAAGTAAATGGGTGGGTGAGCAAAACCACGCGCTTAATGAGTACTCTATGTAATATATCAGCAAAGCCATGTCATTTTACGCACGCTACAAATTACGTATATCATATATTTCACATCGACCACAATACAATTGGTCACATCACGCAATCCCTTCTTATTGGATATCCTTCAATTTAGTGATCACCACGGGCACCTAATGCACACAGCTCTATACATCTGTGTGTCACATCCTTACTTCGGTATAACCAATCAAAAAGTTCTCATGTTCCATGACTTTCAAACAATGGATCCAACACCATAATATATATAATCTCAACATATTTCGTAAACAAACATGCTTCATTTGAAAATAGAGAGATATTTCAAAATAGATCAAAATCATGCTTTTCGATTATTTTAAGAGCATATAAGAATATTTGAAACACATTACATAAACCACTTACCTCGACACGCCACCCCATATTACCGGTCGTAAACCGAATCCCTAAAACGAGCCATCTAAAAATCACCGTTGGATCTAACTCAAATCTCAATGATAGAAAGATCGCGTCGATGCGAATCCATAAGCTCTCGCGGATTCAGAATCGGATTTACGAATCAAAAGTTATAACCTGACGAAAATTTATACTAAGATCATCTAGAGAGAGAAAGCTAGTGAGAGAAAGTTAGAGAGAGAAATCTCTCTGAACTGGTGCGGATTGAATGAAAGGGCTGATGTCCTATTTATAGGGAAGCAAGGCTAATCAAAGAGTGACAAATGTCAAAATGTGAGGCTTCCACCAACAAGCTTGTGCCAATTGTCGTTCCCACACCAAACTTTGATTTCCCACTTGACATGTGGCAAGATTAAGGCTGACACGTAGGTCAGCTGAACTTGGTCTCCAAGTAAAGAGGAAGTCAACCAATCAAATTCTGCCACGTCATCTTGAGGATAAGATTTCGACTCAACTTGTAAAATTCGTTAAAAATAATTCGGAAGTCTAAAAAATTCAACGAAAAATGTGACGGACTCGTGGTGACATCTACTTTCTATTTTAAACAAGAAAAATAGATTTTAACCAACTTGAAAAATCGGGATATTACAAAAATACCCACTAAACTGCCAAAACTGACTTCTTTCAACCTTACCGAGTGTCTTGGCATGGGCCAGTCTTCACTAATTCAAATCATTTGAAGATCGAACAAATATTATGCTCGATCTGTTATGTGGGAATCGCAGAGGCATCTGTGGAGATACTACAACTATCTTATCTCTCAGGATCGTCCCCAAGTGGTGTTTTCCTGCGAAATTAAGATAACTAAGGAAGAAGATTGTAGAAAATGGTTTTCAATGTATTGATTTTGTTCTTTACAGTATACAATATATATAGGGGAAGTATGATCTGCTTGTAATCAACCATTATAGAATCAGTGGATGTAATTGATACAATAACAAAACTGATCTTACAGCTATAATATGCTATAACGACTCTAGATTTACAGTTACACAATCAACAATTATTGTCTATGAATGCTCAGAGGAATTTTCTCTAACAACCTTAACTCCTTGGATAGATGAATTTTTTCAAAATTATCTTTAAAAGCCATGTAATTTACCTAGAGTCTCTACTAGGGTTCTCTCTAACATAGAGAAAACTGATCTTACAGCTATAATATGCTCTTCTTTTTGGTTTAGATATGTGAAATGCTTTTCAGACTTTTGAAAGAAGAGTTGCTAGCCAGTTTCCTGTAATATATGAAGCTGCATAGTAGTTTGCAAGCTATATCAGATGCTTGTTTTATAGTCCTTCAGTTGTTGATTGTGTAACTGTAAATCTAGAGTCTGTGTGTTTAGGGTCCTGGAACTTGAGGGTCCTGGACGAACAAGTTTGCTAGCGAGGAGCACATGACGGTGCTTATGAAGAGATTTAGTTAGAAGGTCGGCAGACTGATCCAGCGAAGGCATAAAGCAAACTCTATGACTCCCTATAGCCACTTTCTCACGAACAAAATTATAATCAAGCTCAATATGCTTAGTGCGGGCGTGGAAAACAGGATTAGATGCCATATATGTGGCACTAAGATTATCACAATGGAGAAGAATGGGAAACTGAATGTTTGCACCAAGCTCATAGAGTAAGAAAGTTAACCATGTGGTCTCGGCACTTGCATGGGAAAGAGATCGATACTCAGCCTCCGCACTGGAGCGTGCGATCGTTGGTTGCTTTTTAGAACACTAAGAGACCAAAGCTGCGCCAATATACACGAGATACCCTGAAGTTGAGCGGCGAGAGTCAGGATACCCAACCCAATCGGCATCGGCATAAGCAGATAGATGAGCAAAGGTGCGTTGAGGACTAAAGAAAAGACCATGATCCAGGATGCCCTTGATGTAACGAAGGACACGCTTAGCAGCAATGAGGTGAGAGGAACACGGTTGACTCATGTATTGAGAGAGAGAGAGAGTTGACGGCGAAGGCAATGTCAGGTCTTGTGATTGTGAGATACTGTAAGAAGCCAATTATTTCTCTGAAGACGGTGGGATTGACAAGGGGATCACCAGTAGCAGAAGTGAGAGCTACTTTTGAGGACCTGGGTGTGCTAACCGGTTGAGTCCCCAACATGCCCTGCTTGTCAAGGATATCATAGGCATATTTCAGCTGACTGATATGAATGCCATCATGTTGTTTAGTAACCTGTAAGCCAAGAAAATAATGGAGAGGGCCAAGTTCTTTGATATCAAAACCACGTCCCAAAGAATCAATAAAGCTCTGAAGTAGCTTATCATTGCTCCCTGTGATCACTATATCATCAACATATAAAGAAAGTAGATGATGTGTGGTCCTTGCCGAAAAATAAAAAGTGATGAATCAGTCAAGCTTTGAACAAAACCCACAGACAATAAGAAAGAGGTCATTCGATGAAACCAGACTCTAGGAGCTTGTTTGAGACCATACAATACCTTGTTAAGCTTACAGACATAGGAAGGCTTTGCTGAATCAACAAAACCAGGTGGTTGGACCACAAAAACATCCTCCTTGAGCAGACCATGATGAAATGCATTTTTAACGTCCAACTGACGAAGTGACCAGCCCCGAGATATAGCAATACATAACACAACACGAATTGTAGCAGGTTTAATCACAGGGCTAAATGTTTCATCGTAATCAATACCTTGTTGCTGGTGGAATCCTTTGGCAACAAGACGAGCCTTGTGACGTTCAATGCTACCATCAGAGTTGTGCTTGATGCTGAATACCCATTTGCAGCCGACCGGGTTCTGAGAGGGAGAAGGAGGTACCAAGGGCCAAGTATTATTCTTGAGCAAAGCATTGATTTCCTCACTCATCACAGCGCGCCATACTTCATGTTTGGAAGCCTCGGAATAACATGTGGGTTCTACATTTTCAACAACAGTGACAAGAACTTTTGGAATTGGGTATTTGATCATACCATCAGGGAGGTGACGGGGCTTAACAATTTCATTTTGAGAATGACTCCGAGGACCAAACTGAGCTGCGCCAGATGTGGAGGATGACAAAGATGGACTGGAACCAGCAGCAAATGATGGAGGATGAATTGACGACGCGTTGGACGGTGGAGCCGCAGCAGAGGAGGCGGCGATGGAGATTGAAGATGGAGAAGGAGCCCGCAGCAGAGAAGAAGAGGAAGGTGGGATCGGCGGTGAAGTAGGTAACGCCGATGCGATATCATGCGGTAGCGGTTCGGCGGAGGGAGAGAGCGGTCGTCGGCGTGTGTATGTGATGACATGGGTGGATGAGTGGCGCGGCGGTGATGGCGGGGGCGCCGATGTGGTCTGCAATGAAGAAGATGGCTCGTTTTCTGGCACTGTTATGTCGATGTGGGTGCGGGGAGCATCAAAAGGGACATCAGAGTCATGGGCTGGATCGGAGGCAGTGACCTGGGCCTGAGCTTTTGGGCCATATAAGAGAATGAACTCCAGCGAGCCTAAATCGTGTACCCGCATAGTTTTATAAGGAAAAACTGTTTCGTTAAAGATGACACTCCTAGACACATAGACACGTTTGGATAAAGACAGCGATAACCCTTATGTTGGGGGCAATAATCAAGAAAAACACATTCGATGCTACGACCCGAAAGTTTATTAGGGAAATAAGACCCAAGATAAAGAAAACAAGAAGACCCATGATAAGGAAAACAAGAAGACCCAAACACCCGAAGATAGGAGTAGTTTGGTTGAAGCCCAAAAAGGCGAGTGTGCGGAGTATCCCAATCAAGAGTATGTGTGGGTAAAATATTAATGAGATAGACAGAAGTCAAGCCTGCTTCAACCCAGAATTTTTGTGGGACACCAGAGGAGAGGAGGAGACTGCAAGTCATTGTAATGATATAACGATGCTTGAATTGCGTGCAGCAACACCATTTTATTGTGGTGTATGAGGGCAAGAAAATCTCTGTTGAATTCCCAAAGAGGTAAAATAGGAAGAGAATGCCTTATTAACGTATTCCGTACCATTATCACTTTGAAGAAATTTGATGGTTTGATTAAAAAGATTTTGAACCAAGGCCACCAGTGTTTGGAAATGAGTTAACACCTCATTTTTACGACTCATGGGATAAACCCAAGTGTATCACGAAAATTCGTCTGTAAAGACAACATTATATCTATAGCCACTAACAAAGAGGATAGATGATTCCCATACATCACTGTGAATTACATCAAAAAGAGAACCAGCAATCTCATTATTTGTAGGAAAAGGAAATTGATGAGATTTACTCATCGCACACTCACAACAAAAAGAATGAAAAGACAACTTGGAATTTATAATAACCCCAAGACGTGAAAGAACGTTGGAAGACGGATGACCCAACCTATTGTGCCATATAAAGGAATGGATAGAGGCAAGAGCTTATGGAGGACTAGAGACATTGGAGAGGTTGAGTGGATATAGCCCATCTTTACAGGGGCCCTGAAACAGAAGACGACCAATGAGTAAACAATAAATCTGATAGAAATCAAGAGCAAACAGAAAAAACACACAATTATCTCTGGTAAAATGAGCAACAAAAAGAAGATTTTTACAGATGGAAGGAATACGAAAGACATTGTTTAAACTAAATTGAGAAGAGCCTAAGGAAATAGGAATGGTATCGGTATGGGAAACGAGCATACTATCCCCATTACCCATATAAATATTGTGAGGACCTCCATAAGGTTGTGGATTATTAACCGGCATGGTAGTCATATGATGAGTAGCCCCCATATCTAGGTACCAAGTGAGATCAGCAACATGATGCATACCAGCAAAAAGAACTGCAGCAGTTTGGGGTCCAGTGAACCGATGTAGACACTGATGTAAACCATGTTGATTAGAATGACAATTGGACACCACTGAGGAGCAGGGCCAAGAAGCCCATCAGGAAGTGCAGCCCATGCTGGAGATATAAAAGGCCCATATTGTTGTTGCATCTGATGGTTAGGGATCACACCAAAAGAAGAACGCCAAACTTAGAATTGAGGACGCGCACTAGACCGGCGACCACGATTGTGAAACTGAGAGGAACAACCACGGCCAGCCGGAGCACGAGAATCGCCAGAAACTGGGACGGGAGTCACGGCGAGCTGGTGGCGAAGCCTGATTGAAAAGAGCAGTAGCAGGAGGCACGGAAGAGGGAGACTACTGAGGATCAAAGGCAGGGATCCGATCTCGGAGTTCAGTGAAGTCTGGAAGAGATGATTGTTGAGTTAAAGCGGTGCGGAGCATGAGATAATCTTATCCAAGACCACGGAGGGTGGCAAGCATGAGATCATCATTAGAGACGGGCTTGTTGATGGCAGCCAAGGAATCAGCAATGGATTTCGCATGACGGAGATAATCATCAACAAATTGGGAGCCTTTTTGGAGATCAAAGAGTTGTAATTTGAGACTGGAAGCACTGGCAGCTGAACGTTGGGAGTAATTGCAAGCTAGGAAGTCCTATATATCCTTGGAAGTAGTCAATCCAAAAGTGAGCTAACAGACTTTTTCAATGAGAGAGGTGTGGAGAAGGCTCACTATTTTTTTTATCAACCTTAAACCACTTTTTATATTCTGGAGTGAGAGTGATCTTAGTGGGTGCAATATCAGTAGCGGGAGTAGTTGTGGGTTTAGGAGAAAGCTCAGGGATGGTTCCATCAACATAATCCCAACGATCAGTACCATGGAGATACTACTGAATTTGGTTAAACCATATGAGGTAATTTGTTTCAGTAAGTTTGATGAATTGGGAAGGATTTTGAGATGGAGTAGAGGAGGAAGGATCGGCCATGGCACAGAAGCAGAAAAAGGAAGAAGTAAAAGAGAAACAGGTCAGGATCTGATTTAGGTTGATACCATGTAGAACATGGTTTTCAATGTATTGATTTTGTTTTCTTTACAGTATACAGTATATATAGGGGAAGTATGATCTGGTTGTAATCAACCATTACAGAATCAGTAGATGTAATTGATACAATATCAAAACTGATCCTACAGCTATGATCTGCTATAATGAGTCTAGATTTACAGTTACACAATCAACAATTGTTGTCTATATATGAATGCTCAGAGAAATTTGGTCTAACAAAGATTGCGTGAGGCTGATAATTACCCTAGGGTTTTCGAAGGCTGAGTTTGAACTCAGTGATGGTCGATCCGGGGGCATGGGACTTTTCTAGAATGCGGATGTGAAGTTGCAAATTTTGTGACTCGATCAGTTGTGTTGTTTTTGCTTCCATCAAACTTGACTAAAATACAAAGAATCTGCGTTGTGTCTGTTTGTTTAGGATATCGATCAGTTCCCAACTTCCCAATGAAAATGAATAGAACTCCACTATATGTATTCCAGTGTCCTCATTTCGGGTAATGTTATGAGCGAGGTCTATATTGGAACCAAGTCGCCTCATTACATCGATGATGTGGTGGTGGGGGATGTAGGGTTTCCATCTTGGAGATTGACTGGTTTAATTTAATGGTTATACACGGACCAGTGATCGTGATAAGTCGTGGATGTTACTCTGATACCTGACAGACTTGCATTCACTCCCTTAGGTCATAACCAGATATTTCAATGAGATATTGAATAGTGGAGAGAAGCTTGATAGCCCCATACGCCCGGATAGACAAATGCGGGGATTTAGAGAGGCTCTAGCTAGGTTATGCAGATTTGCTCGACATGGGTTATCATGATTCCATGGAGACTTGGGGGAATGCATATACCCTACTTCGTCTGGATAGGAAATTTGTGCAATGACTTGGATGTATACTTTTCATTATGCCTAAGTTTTTCCATCTACCTCGCTCCATCTGACTCATGATCATGTGCTTTTGCTTTCAAGTTATTGAAAGCAAGATACGGCTCCATTGGGGATTAAACCTAAAGTACACCAATTTCACTTTGAGGATTTTGGCTTCAGCATGTAGAGGCTGAAGGGGCTCCCATGTATGTGTGGTTCAGAAAATTAAAAATACACGAATGAAACAGTGAAAGAGGTTATCCTTGGGAATTCTAACAAATGTTTGTAGTGCCGGACCCATAGTTTTATTTCCATGGGGGCGTAGTGTAAAAATAATTAAAAAATTTTACAAAATAAAATTAGAGACAATCGTTATTTAGCACAACTTGTAAATATTCTACATCATAGCACTTCGAATAGTACTTAATTAGTAAAACAAAGAACATTAAAATGCATCGAAATTTTAGCTAAGAGAAACAAAAATTTTGATCAAATATTTAAAGTTGTCCTCGACAAGACTTCATGTTCTGAAAACGTTGGATGATAGGCTCATTGTCAATAGCATTAAATACATCTTATTCAAGATACACGGTGAATGAATTATTCAACCATTAATCTCTCATTTTGTTTCACATTTGATTCTTCACAATACTTATAACAGAAATTGCCCTTTCTACTGAAACTGTTGCAACCGGAAGTGTTAATGCCAATTTGATGAGTAAATAAACTAGTGGATATACCATATGCTTTCTTGTCTCCACTAGTATCCTGGCAAGTTCAGCTATTCCTTTCAAATCAGAAAACCTTACGTTAGAACGCATGTCAAGAACATAAGTTTCAAGCTGACTTTTTAGGACCTGAAGATCCATGGAAGAAAAATCATGTGTATAAAGTTGAGCAAGGCAGATCAACTTTCTCTTGTTAAAAGCAGAAAAATAATCATTATTAGACAAACTTGCCAAACAAAGTAACAACTCAGTGTTAGCCTCGTTGAAGCGATTATTGAGCTCTTATAGTTGCAAATATATCACCTCTTTGAAAAAATCAACACGATAATAATGTATATTTGTGAAATTAGGAGCCTTGCGCCTATATTTTCCTTGAGAATAATACATATCATCCATATTAAGGACTTCAATATTTTGTTCAACACAAAATCTAGACACTACCTCTACCAAAGAGTTCCATCCATGTCCCTCATCATTTGTAGTTGTTGCTTGCATATTTTAACCAAATCCATGGCATTCACAATATCTTGATCATCCTTTTGTAAAACTAGTGACAACTCATTTGTAATTCCAAGTATAGTCTTCATCCAATGCAAGCTAAGCACAAAATCATATGTTTGCACCAAGTGTAAAAAAATGGATGCATCCGGTTTTTGCTCACCATTCAAGCTATCATTTGCAATTTCCTCAAACACATCAAATATAGATGAAAACATGGTAGTAAAGCTTACCAAAGTACCAAAGTGAGTGCCCCAACGTGTATCACATGGATGTTTGATCCCAATTTCTTGATTCAAGCATTTTCCACTTGAAAGATCACCACTTTTTTAGGCTTCAATCACCTTTAAAGCATGTTTTTTTTCTGAAGAATGTCACGATGCTTAGATGATGCTCCAACGATATTCACCACATTAGATACGACCGTGAAAAAAGTAACTATTTTTTTATGAAGAAAAAAAAACATTAGATTAAAAAATTATTTAATAAAGTATGCAACAAAATAAAGAATAGTGAAGAAAGTACTACATGTTTTTTGACCACACCCATAACGACCAATTGTAGTTGTTGAGCAAAACAATATACAAATAAAGCACATGCGCATTCTCCCTCATGATGATAGTTTTCAAATAATTGAACTCTTCACTCATGTTAATAGCACCATCATATCCTTGACCTCGTAATCTAGATATGTTCAACCCGTGCTTTGAAAATAACTTGTCAATTGCTATCTTAAGTGAGACGGCTGTCGTGTTAGCAACATATTCAATGCCAATGAAACGTTCAATTACACACCCTCTTTTATCCACATAACAAAACATTACCACCATTTGCTCTTTTACAGACACATCACGGGATTCATCAACTAAAATAGAAGATACAACATCTCTCAATCTAAGATTTTCAGGAGCATTTTTCAAAGCAACAACTCTAATTTCCTCATTATAATCAGCGAGAAAAGTCAATAATTCTGAAAGTTACCTTAGTTACTTGATTCATCGGACTCATCATAACCACGAAATGCAAGTCCTTGCCGTAAAAGGAATCGAATGCAATCAACTGATGTCATTAGTCGAATGCGGTAGCTAATTCGATCTCCAATGCTCTTCTTAATGACAATATTTTGAATGTGTTGTTTTTCATTCATCAAAGCTTTACTCTTCTTGTAAGCCTGCGAATGAGAACTGTTGTGATCTCCAACATGTTGTGCAGTTCTTTCGTTTTTCTTCCAATTGTTAAAACCTTTCCCAACAAATAAAATGACTTACCACCACCTTGTTCACCATTATTTGGTTTGAAGAGATAGAAACACAAAAAAAATATAGAATCTATGTCAATGTTATATTCTAACCAGTTAGGAAATTTATTGAACCAAAAAGGATTAAACTTTCGTTTCTCCTTACCAAAACGAGAAGAAGGAAATTCATGATCTCTTTGTCGACAAGACCCTTTTTGTAAATAATGTTTTCGAATTTTGTTTCGAATATTTGGATCATAATCAAAAATAGGAGTTCTCAAGCCAGGATCCGATGGAAGATCAGCCATATTAATTTCTACACGACTTCTCTTTGAACCACCAACATGTTTCTCTAGAATTTGGCAACTCTGCCGACTGGGACACTCTCTTAAAATATTTTTAAATGTCTGTTTCAAAAACAAATTTTAATTATATAACATATTGATTAACCATATCATCTACGCGATCAATAAAAAATGAATCGATCAACAACTTCAAACAAATGCAACACTTTACAAGTTTGTATCTAGAAGACTCCAAAAGAATTGCTAGTAAAAGAGTAAAGAAGAATCTAACCTTTGTTGTGTTTCAGTACTTCAGTACTTGTACTTAGAAAAACTAAAGAGAAAATATCGAGAATATTATTTTAAAGGATTTGTCTTCTAGTGTTAAGTTCAACTTGGCTGGGTAATTTGAAGGTTTTGCTTCTGTTGAAATTTTCTCTCCATGAAAGAATATACACATAACAAAAGCTTTTAGACTCTTAGTCTTTTGTTTCTATCCTCTTTTTTAGACATCCCTTCAGCTTAGGATCTCAACTTGCATTTACCACATTGCATTTTCCTTTTAGTAGTTAATCAACTAAATAAACTCAACATTGCATTTGCTGCTCCATACAGTCTTCAAAATCAAAACTACTAGCATATTTCACCAACTACTAATTCAATTATATATATAACTGCATTGGACACAACTGCATTTTGTTTCACTTATGTCAATCCAGGTTGAAGTAGAGGTTCCATGATAAACAACATTGTAGGTGAGTTTTCCTAAATCAATTTTTTTAACATTGTAGGTGAGTTTCTTAAAATTTTCATATTTGCTTCTTTTAACAAGAAGCAGAAGATAAAAGGTGGGAGTGCAGACCCAATCCCAGATTTGATTATTGTTTCGCTTACTCTACTTAGAAGTCTTTGCAACAATGATTTGAAAAGAAATTCTTCATAATTCCAAAACATTAATAAATGCTACCATGCAATGACAAGTCAAATCGTAATAAAGCCCTAGATAAAAAGCACATCATTTTTACCTAGAAGTTGTTATTCTTCTTTTTGTGGGAGGGGTCTTAGTTTATGTGATACGACCCGAACCTAGAATTACCGTTTAACTGTTTTACTTTTATTATTTCTCCTCGGGAATTGTTTTTACGATTTGAAAGTTCTAAAGGTTGACTTTTAAATAACTTGACTCGACCGAGGATTTTATTTCATAACGAGGTAGAAAACGTTGAATGAGTTCGTGGACACGTAGCATGCTCAATTTGGAGTTCGTATGAAAAAGTTACGATGTAAATCGGAAATTGTCCGATTTTTGGACGAGTATAAATAGCCGGGAGGAAATTTCCCGAAAGGGCAATTTTTCTTTTCTTTCTTTCTTTTCTTTTTCTTTTTCATCTCTCTCCTTTCTCTCTCCTCTCTCCCGACTCGGCCCGACCTCCGGCCGAGTCTACGCCGTCCGGCCGAACTGGGCCGGCGCACAGGTCACGTTCGGACCGGCTCAGCCTTCTCTTCACGTCGGTGGCAGCGGCGCGGCGTGAAACGCCGCCGTTTGGCTGTGCTGGTTCGACACAGTCGAACCGGAGCTCTCTCCTCCGGCCACGGCTCGGCCCGATTCCGGTCGGGAATCGAAGGTCTCGACGTGTGCAACAATCCCATAGAAGGAATTGATCCAGTTCAGCCCAGGTAAGGAGAAATTAGAATTCGAAATTTTTAGGTTTTTGTGATTTTTGGTGGAGGTGGTGATTTTGATGTTTTTGTTGTAATTGGAGGCTAGAATTGAGTTTAGAACATTGTTTGGAGTCGATTGAGTATAATTTGGTGTTGAATTGGTTGATTTTTGGAGAAATTGAAATTTGGGGGTTTTAGGCCGCCGTGTCGGCCGCCGTATGCGGCGGCTGCGTGGGTGTTTGGCGGCGGAGACGACGGGGACGAGGTCGTGAGGTAGTGGCGACGATGTTGGGAAATTTTGGAGTTGATTGGAGGCGTTTCTGGCCTCCTGTGGCGGAGCTGCCGGCGGCGCTGCGGCTGCCGGCAGCTGAGGAAGAAGATGAACAGTGAAAACAGTAAAACGGTAAAAGTAGAACGATAAAAAGTGAATAGTAAACGGTAAATCAGTAAATAGTAAAACAGTAAAAGAAAATAGTAAACAGTAAACAGTAAATGGTAAATAGTAATTACATTTGAACTATTTACTGTTTGACTTTCAGAATTACTGTTTGACCTAGAATAATTACTGTTTGACCTTGGATTATTACTGTTGACTTACCGTAAAAAGGTTAAAAGCTAATTAAAATGGTTTTACGACGAACCAATCAGAAAAGGGATTGATCGGACTCGGGATGGGTGTCCTGAGTAATTTTGAGACGTAAATGGTTTCGGTATTTGAGACGTAACTCCAATACCGATAACGATAATTTAAATGGGGTTATTTGGACGAGTGAGGACGTCGTAAATTTCACTTTATAATCAAATTTCGAGTTCTGAGATATCTTTTAATTACGTCTCTGTTACAGGCCGAGAAATTACTCGACGTAATGAGAGCGAGGAATAGCGGCACGCTCGGCCGTACTGTGAGTGGATTTTATTTTAAATAAATGCATGCATAATTGTTTTAATGAAATGCAGTTATTTTAAATAAATGATTTGAGAAGCATGAGAATTTATATAATTAAAATGAAATGATATTTAAAGAAATACATGGTTTTGGGGTTATGCTTTTACTATGTGATTTTATCCGGAAACGAGGCTTCCGGAAATAGTATATTTTAATTATTCATAACTTGATTATGTTAAATAAGTTTTAATTAAAGGTAGTGACCGGAAATGAGATTTCCGGGGATTTTATATTTTCGTTATTTATGATTATCGACATGTGAGACATGTCGACGTTATAAATATAATTTTTGATATTATTTTACGGCATGTTGGATATGTCGGATATATATGAGTATATTTCGAGGCTATTATACTAATGATTATTATAAGCCTCAGATGTGCGGTCGGGGACCGTACGGATTTATGATATATAAGGGGAAGCGTACTTTCGGTTTTGTTTTCGGATTTTCACCATGTCAGGGTCCAGATATATATTGATGCTAGCTAGCTTAGTCGCCTGAGCCCATGCGAGGTGACGACTTGACCACATAGGTCAGATTCACGTTCGGTGGTCAACGTGTACGGGCATAGCGTGGGACGCTATAGAGAGTCTTGGAGGCTTTACCCTTAGTCTTGGAGGCTACTATTAAATGGTGGTAATGACGTTCCCCTATTCTATTATATGACCAATCCCGGTCATGATTTTATATTATTTAGTTTTCGGGAATATTTTCTCTATGAGACTTTCTGTAATTTAATAAATTCTCGAACCAGCGGGGCTGGGTTTTTATATGACCAATGGGATTGGTCGTGAAATATTATTAATTGATTTTCAAAAATATTTCGTTTTGAAATACAAATATAAACAAAAGTATTATTTGTTTATTTGATATATCAGTAGAGCTGATTTTTAAATACGATTTTCTTAAAACGTAGGACGTTTTATTAAAGGCATGCAATGTGGTTTTATTTCTAAAATATTGGGAAAGTAATATGATACTTTCAATTAAAGTATTATATTAAATTGTTTTATTTTTATCCACTCACTCTAACGTTTTTAATTTACTTTCCCCTGGACCCTTCGTTTTAAAAATCGCCCAGTGTGCAGAGTAGTGATCAGAGGTCAAGAGTACTCGGAGTCGAGGCATAGTCATCATCATAGTGATCACTCTAACGTTTTTAATTTACTTTTATTTTCATATTACATTTCTTGTTATATTTCCATTTGTGATTCCAGTTCATTTTGTTAGATTGCTCTGATTACATGTGAGCCAGTTGAATAAGATTTTGTATTTATTTGTGGCGGTTGTTGTGATTTGGGGAGCAGGTGTCTCCAAGTGTTACGGATGGAACTGGAATTTAGAAGTGTTTTGGTTGTTGCAGGTTTTAGGGTTGTCCATCTTAAGATTGACTTATCGATTTATCGATAGAGTTAGTCTTAAGGTGGTCCCCGCAGGGCCTTATCCGGGTTTCAGGGTGAAATCTGGTTCGGGTCCTGTCACTATCTCCCCCTCTCTCTTCTTGTACTTTTTTCTTTTGTTTTATTTTTAATAGAATAAATGGAACTTGGCGCAGGGCTAAACCTCCTAGCTTGGCTAGGTTCCAAACCCTTAAAACAAGAAAAAGAACAAAAAAGACAGGGTTTAGCTTTTGTTAAAGATTTGCATACTCTATTACCTTATATGGAGTTTGGAAATATTATGAATGACATTTATACTATTCTTCAGTGTAAGACAAATCTTTCAGTTGTCTTTACTCTAAGAGTCACTAATGTTGTAGCTCATAGGCTAGCAGGTGAGGCGGATGAATCTGCAACATCATAAATGGCTTCTAATAGCTCCGGATTTGCTTATGGACATTGTAAGCTATGATAGTAATCAAATTACTTGATTCTATCAATGAAAGGCAAGTCTTTTAGTTTACAAAAAAAAAAAAAAAAAAGAGTATTGTTAAATGAACCACCTTTTGGTGAACTACCTAGAAACCACCTTATGTGGCAGTCTATGTGGCATATCCACATCATCAAGACATGATTTATGGCATCTTTATTATTTCTGTTTTTATATTTACGAAAATTCTTTTCTTTTCAATTTTTTTTTATTTTCTTGAATTTATCCTTAAATCCTTTTTTTTTTTTTCTTTTTTATCCTTTCCAATCAAACGAAAAATCTTTCTGACCTACGTCTTCCACAGACGTAGTTCTGCATCTCTGTTCTCTTCTCAAAGATCTCACCCATCCTCCCATCTCCTTGTCGATTAATTAAAGAGGTCATCGATTTGATTTCGGCTTTCTCGCAAGAATCTCTACCTAATCTAAACGTGGTCAGTTTTTCTTTTTTCCTTATATGTTTTGGAATTTATGTTTGGGAGCACTGGATTTGAATTAGGGTTTATCATGTTTCTTCCTATTGCTTGTACGGTTTCTCAATATGCATGTAAACATCTTCAATTATTATCATATACTCATAGCTGCGTTTTTTTTTCCTCATACGTTTCGGTTTTCCTCATCCTACCCTTGCCGTCAAATGCTTTGTTCTTCCTTAATCATGAAGTGTATTTCATAGCTCTTTTTTCTCACAAGGGTGTTGCTGCGTTTTTGTTTTTTTTGTTTTGCTTACCCTTCACGATAAGGCTCTGCCTTCCATCATCAATATAATTTATTTTCAACTTAATGGTGTTGTGTCTTATTATGCAGTGTTTTGAGAGACCAAACTCAATTGTCTTGGAAGATTAGTTTCGAGAAGATCAAAAGTGGAAAAGAAAAATAGTGCACAATTTTGTGGAACCTTAACAGTCAGCCAACAAGCACTTAGTGTTTATGTAGCACTTGGCTTCAGATCATTTATCAATTTGTTGCACGATTAAATGAGGTTTACATCAATTAAAGGCTTATGTAATTAAGGATTTGGGATTGCCTTGAAGCGGTGCAGCTAAATTTTAACAGAGACAGGTTAGAGTTTTGGTTGATGACATTCTGATGTTAGCAATACGCACTTAGGACATGCAACAAGCACATAGGTTTGTTGCTTTAGCTTATAAAGCAATTCATTGAAATGACTAATGAGGTTTGGTACCAAAAGCCTCCATATATATAATATACAAGATGTATTGCAGTAATGAAAGTTTCTAACGTGTTATTCAAAACAAAAATGCTGACATATATTCAATTCTCCAGCTTTAAAATTAGAACTATCATGTTACCTAAATATATTTGAAGTCATCATGCATGTTGCAGTCTAAAGATTACAAATGGATATACAAAACCCTTCACAAAAAATGCTGAAATATTGTGAACTCGATCTTGTACTTAATGGTTGTTCTCTACTTAAAATGTGAGACAAAAAAATATTTCAACTGAAATTTAAGTTACATATGCAAATGTTAAAAAAAAATATAAAAAAAAAAAAAAAAAAAGTTCCAGCAAGCTCAATTGGAATATTTAAGATCTATTCCTGGTCACCATTACACTCGAACAAGGTCACCTGGTTTACCTGCATCAAATCAATTTCGCAGTATTTAGCAAATAATATATGTTCAAAAATAACTTGATAAATAAAGTTTGAATACATACCTTTGATTTTTTTTTTTCCATTAAAATGTTTCCAATAGTTTTTTAGGATGGGATACGAACTCTTTTGGTATCGACACTTTGTGAAGTTGAAAGATCCTTTAAAAAGCACACAATGTATCATAAGATAAATTTCTCTCTCTATAGGCTCATAAATTATGATCCTACACAACATAATTAAAATTAGTTATTTTACCTTCAATGTTTCTCCTTCATAATTCTGCTTTTTATTGGATGCAGACCATTTTCTTCCATTTTGTTTGTTTTTTACCCCTTTCTCTTGTTCTTTCTCATAATCATTATTTTTCAATTAGCTGGCGACTTGTTCATCTTGAACCATATAAAAATAAAATAACAATACATAAAATAAATAAATAAAATCTATTCTGGACAAAATAAAGCGCAACCCCTGTTTTAGAATAGGTTTAATACGAAAATAAATTTTACATAAATAAGCTACATACCTTTTGTCCAGATTCTTCATTAGCACTAGTATCACCACATTTCTTCTTTTGTTCTCTTTTTTGTTTCTTTGTTACCTCTTCCTCTACTTTAGACACCTTCCTTTTAGATGGTGGCCGACGTTTTCTCTTCTTCACCAATGGAGTCAATATATGTTGACCTGGATTTGAAATATCATCAACTTCACACATATTTCTATTGACAGGTGAGCAGGGCACTGGTTCAACACCTACACAAGGGCCAGAGTTCTTGGACTTGTGTTTGGATAGCTCATCCTTTAGGTTGTTCAAGCAATTCAAAACAATCATTCACTTATCTTCTGAATCATATGCTAAATCCTTAATATTGTCAAAGTTCTTTTGCATCTTGTCAAGCCTTTGCGGTTCAGGTCTAGGATCCCATTCGCTATAACTGATTTTAACTCTTGTGTGACATCTCTTCACATCCTTCCTCTGATCCATCTTCTCATGATATATGTCTCAGGAATCATGGTTTTTTTATGACGAATCAAAACATATAGTGCATGCCTACACAATATACCTCTAAACTGAAAGAGGCAACAATTATAGTTAACATCATCATTGTCTTCATTGAATGAAACCTGAAAGTGAACAGTTTTCTTCATCTCCCCAATCTTGATATCTTCAGATATTATGTACTGTGAAATTGAGTTATTCACTTCAATAGAAATAAAATCACAATACATTTTACCTGTCAATTCATTTCGAAACTCCTTTTAAACTTCGAAATTGTGTAGATATCATGTGCTTGTATTTCCAATTTTCCATGTCATAATGAGTTGCACCAAGAAGACTATATGAGAAACACTTGAAATCTTCATGGTTCTCTTTCTCTACCTTGCATCTCAATGCATTCTCATATTGCTCAACAAATTGTTTCAAGGTAGTCTTAGAATTGACATGGCCATAAAAAAATGAGTTCATACTTTCACTTCTTTGTGTGGTAGACATCCCGCCCAAAAACAATCTTTCACGAAACTTGGAACCCAACGATTTCTCTCCTCATACATGTCATTCAACCAATCATTTTTATGCAACTTATATTTCTGAATCATCTCGCTCCAACGTTTCTCAAACTCAACACGAGATAATGAATCATAAACTGTGTTTAGCAGAGTCGCCGAGATAGATTCATAAGATGTATATCCTTTCAAATTTTTAGGAATCTTCTTCAGTATATGCCACAAGCACCAACGGTGTCTAGTATTTGGGAAGACAATCTCAATGGCATTTCTCATGGCTCTATCTTGGTCTGTAATTATTCCACCAGGAGCATTCCCAGACATGCATGCTAGCCAAATCTTGAACAGCCAAACAAATGTCTCAGTATTTTCACTTGAAATCAATCCACATCCTAGCAATATCGACTGCCCATGATGATTGAACCCCACAAATGGAGCAAAAGGCATTTCATACTTATTTGTCAAATAAGTAGTGTCAAATGTAACAACATTGCCGAATTCTTGGTATGCAGCCCTACTTTTTGCATCTGCCCAAAACAAATTTCTCAATCGGCCCTTTTCATATAAATCAATGGCATAGAAGAAACTAGAATTCTTAGCTTGCATGTCCAAAAAGTAAGTTTGAACTGCATTAGCATCACCTTCCTTCAGCCGCAATCGCCTAATTCTTTCAATACGATTTTGAGCATCTTTTTCTAAAAATGGCACACTCTCATATCCTTGAGCTTCAACAACAATTGAGTTGTAGCTCTTGTTTGGCCCTATTCTAGCAACATCATTCAACTCAAGCTCCTTTTTTACTGATGAACTTAAGTCACGATTGACTGCGAAATAACGAGACTTTCTAGGACTCAAACCATGGTTATGCTCAAGCTTTGCATAATTGATTTTCTACTTCCCATCAAGGGATTTACCAAGTCTAATAAGTGCCTTGCAATCAGTTT
Source organism: Potentilla sterilis (assembly GCA_963682095.1). NCBI lineage: Eukaryota > Viridiplantae > Streptophyta > Magnoliopsida > Rosales > Rosaceae > Potentilla > Potentilla sterilis. Next base: position 40,624,611 of record OY821757.1, on the reverse strand, counting down.
TCACACTTGGATGAGGCTTTAGAGAGTTACTTGACTTGCTATAAAATTTTCATGTTCTACCACATGACATAGTAATATATTTTGTGCTCCCTTTATCTCCCTTTCTTGAAGTTCTCTTTTTCATTTGGAATCCTGATTGCTTCCCATATTTCTTATAATAATCATATGCCTCGTCAATAGAACTAAAACTCATTTCAACAAAGGGCTCTTGCATTATATCTTCCACCTCATCTTCTTGATTTTTGTCTAAAATTTGTGATGAATCATCCACTATTGTTCCTAGATAATATATATATATATCATTTTCACATATGCGCCACAGAAATAGAAAAAAAATATAATTTAATCATAGAGACACTTGGTGACTTGGGTTATAGACAACATACATGAATGATCACTACTGATCATATGCATAATATTTTGTAATACACGTTAGTCTTATATATTGTTGCTTTACTTAATTACTAATCACCATTTGTTTATAATTTTTCTATTTATAGTAGTATCTATGGTGATCGAAGCTTTCTATTGATTATGTAAATTTCTGGTTTTTTGTTTAAAATTAACGTAGATAGAGCAAAACATTTGACGACAAGGGTGGGATGAGGAAAAAAAACGCAGCTATGAGTATATGAGAGTAATTGAAGATGTTTACATGCGTATTGAGAAACCGTACAAGTAATAGAAAGAAACGTGATAAACCCTAATTCAAATCCAGTGCTCCCAACATAAATTCCAAAACATATTAGAAAAAAAGAAAAACTGACCACGTTTAAAATAGATAGACATTCTTGTGAGAAAGCCGAAATCAAATCGAGGACCTCCTTAATTAATCGACGAGGAGATGGGAGGATGGGTGAGATCTTTGAGAAGAGAACAGAGGTGCAGAACTACGTATGTGGAAGAAGTAGATCAGAAAGATGTTTTGTTTGATTGGAAATGATCAAAAAGAAAGGAAAAAAAAAAGAATTTAAGGATAAATTCAAGGATAAATTCAAAAAAATAAAACAAAATGAAAAGAAAAGAATTTTCGTAAATATAAAAACATAAACAATAAAGATGTCATAAATCATGTCTTGATGATGTGGATATGCCACATAGACTGCCATATAAGGTTGTCTCTAGGTGGTTCACCGAAAAGTGGTTCATTTAACATTACTTAAAAAATAAAACCTGAAGTAAAAAAGTGGGAGGGTGCGGTGGACCTCCCCCTAACGGACTTACATTACAGTTCAGATTACTCTGCTCAAAAGTCTAAGATCAATAATGAATCGAGAATAAATTCAAACATTATGGTTATGGCCATACATTCACATGCCAAACAGCCAAATAAAGACCGCCATGTGTATTCAAGAGAGAGCACACAGACCTTTACCTAAAATATCCATACAATTTACTTCTGTTCGCTCGCTCGAAAGTCGCTCAAAAGGTCAGGTCAAAAAGACAAAAAGACAGTAACTCCCCTACTTGAACTAGATTACTAGAGACGTCCAACTCAAACTCAAACTCAAACTCAAATTCAAACTCAAACTCACAAGTCACACTTTCGGAACAATCTACCTACCCCCGGCTGATACGTGATGTTATCGTCAAACAAATCATGCCCCTCTTCAAAGTCCAAACAAATTTCACTACTCTCTTATAACACATCGCCATCATCGCCAGCCATTTATATTTTACAGAAAGATTTGAATTTTACAGAGGCCTACAAAATATTAAACAAGCAATACCCACAAAACACAAAAACGAGAATCACAGTGTGTATTTGAGCAGAGAGAGACAGAGCTCATCATCAACGACTTTCTCCAAGTCTAATTGTTTATATTCATTATTTTCAAAGGTCGAGGACGCCACCTTGGACCAGCCCACCTCCTCTATTTGTATCACCAAATATTCCCCACTTTGTTTCTCACTTGCCTCATACTCTCTCTCTCTCTCTCTCGTGCTCTGTTTCAGATTGTGGGATTTGGGTTTTGTGATTGAGTTGAGATCAAGAGATGGGTAGCTTGGGGGCGATGCTGAAACACCCAGATGACATATATCCACTTTTGAAGCTCAAAATGGCGGCGAGGAATCTGGAGAAGCAGATCCCTGCGCAGCCTCATTGGGCTTTCTGCTACACCATGCTTCACAAGGTCTCTCGCAGCTTTGCTCTCGTTATTCAGCAGCTCGGTCCTGAGCTCCGTAATGCTGTAAGCTCTCTTTGGTTCTTGTTGTTTGTTGTGATTTCAGTTTAAAGTTCTTTGCTTGTCGTTTTATGATGTCGAATAATCTAATCTTGATTATGTATGGAGATGATCTGTAAGCTCAAGTATGCAACTGTTTCGAATAATTCCAATATTTATGGGCTTGGATTTTTATTACAAGTTTGCGGCTTTGGGGTCCTATTTGTATTTCTGGCAAATAACTGCACATTGTTGTTTACTTCTGTTACTACTTGTTACTTATGGACCAATGTAGTTCATGACTGTCAGCTTATGTTGACTTTTTTGGTTTTGTTTTGCTATTGCAGGTTTGTATCTTTTATCTGGTTCTTCGAGCTTTGGACACTGTTGGTACGTATGTTTAATCTTCGGTCTTAGCTTTCAAAATGCTTTTACTCTTGATCGTCTCGGAAAGATCCAGTTTGGCTAGTTAAGTCTGTGCTCATGCTCATTAGCCTTGTGCATGTGCTGTTGTTTGCTGGGAAAAATGTCAGCATAACGTTTACTGAGATTTCAAATTTGACTTGACTAGACTAAACATTTGTTTTTTCACATGTAGCTTTATAAACATTGTTTGGTCCGCTCATAATTGTTTAACCTAATGTGATAATCCATTCTATAACTTGATGATGGATTCTTTTTCCAGTAGGATTTTACCCCCACATCTTACGCTTTTCTGTGATTGCAATTGATGATTTTTGTGGTATAGGATATTGAAATCCCCAGGTTTAATCACAGAGTAAAAAGTGGTACTAGAAAATTAGTTCTCAATGCATAGAAAGATAGTTAATGAATCAAAGACTGCATAACATTGCTTTACAAAAACTATGAAAAGACAGATCTTGCAGATTCAAAGTTATACTCTTCAATGTTGTTGGGCCAGCATAGAAATTATCTGTCATTGATATAGAGACTGCTCCTATTTCATTTGGATTACTTTTGTTACTGTTCCTAGTAGTGTAGTTTAATTTGGTGTTTCAGTTTTCCCACTTCGGTGCTAATGTATTATCTCAATTCTCACTATATCTTATTCCGGTGGATTCTTTTCAGAGGATGATACAGCGGTAGAGACTGATGTCAAACTTCCTATCCTGATAGCTTTCCATCGTCACATATATGATCCCAAGTGGCATTTTGCATGTGAGTGATTTCAGATTCGAACACTCCACCCTTCATTTCTCTGTATATACCTGTAGACAAAACAATTCTATGGAGATGTATCATGCGTCAGTAAACTTTACTAATGATATTGATTCTATTTGTATTTCCTTTAATAATGCTTCACATTGGTTAATTTTTTAAATTCTATTTTCATTTCTTGCACACACATATAATGCATGCGAAAGCAACTGGATTACATTTATTATAGATAAGGCTCAGGTACCGTTGTTTTAGCCTGTAGGTTTGTGTAAAATTAGGTACTTGCATGTTAATATGTTAATGGAATCATAGTCTGCTCGCTTTAATAGCTGCTTCTTTGTCTTTAGGTGGTACAAAGGAGTACAAAATTCTCATGGATGAGTTGCATCATGTTTCAACAGCTTTTCTGGAACTTGGGAAAGGGTAAGTTCTTTTATCCAATTAGATTTTTTTTTTTTTGGTGGATTCCTAATTATCTAGTCATTCTATGAGAAACCATGTGAGCTTCTATTCTGATGAACTGATTAGAACCTAATCTTTGCTTGCTTTGTTTTCTTTTCTTTCATCTTGTTACTTTTCTGAAGGCTCCTTTAATACTTAGCACACTTAGTTTCTTAGATTACTTGTAGCTCACAAGTTGTAGGTGATTAGACTGGTCCTCTGCCAATTACATCGAGTACATGCACAAATAAAGGTTGCGAATTAAACCTAGTGGTTGAACGAGGGCTTGGTATCTTTTTTAGCATAGGTGTGCTTATTCAAGTGGTCCACATTCAACATGATGTACAAATTTCTTTTGTTCATTTCAGGGCCCAGTGTGAAGCATTTAATTATAAATAGTATTGCCATATCATCTGAAATATCAATTAGGATAAAAGAGTTCGAAGAAAGTTGTAGACTCTGTTATTATTACTGTAAATTTATAGAAGACTTTTAAACCTTAAAAAAGAGAGATACAGCATTCCGATCTGGCTGGGTTCAAAAGTTGGGAGACAGTTGTTCCCTGTTATTATTACTATAAAATTATATCAGATTTTTAAATCTCAAAAAAGACAGATACAGCATTCCAATCTGGTTGGGGTCAAAAGTATCAGCATTAAACTTCCAAACAAATGTATTGACTTGACATGGTAATCTGCCATGTGTTGAAGCTCCCCCTATTGATTTCGTGAGGCTGATATTGACTAAATTCTCTTGCATATGGTAGCCAACTGTTTTGATTTTTCTTGTTCTATGATGTCTAGAAATGTCCTGTGTAAACATAACTCAGTTGGTGCTTATTTACTCGAATCATGCACCTGTTAATGACAAGTGTTCTGATCATAGTCTTCTGTTGGTGATATAAGATAGAGTACATTAAAGACTATGATACATGTCCCTTGCCATGAGTTTATGCTTTGGTAGTGCCCCGAAGGAATTACTTGTATTGCAAGGTTGAATTGTGGTTCTGAAGTGAGGCTTTGAATTCATGTTGTAACAACTCTCTGCTTCTACTTGTTTTCATTTGTAGTTAAAATATTTCTATATCATTGGAGATTTTATTAAACTAACCAGTTGATACACTACATTGCAGTTATCAGGAGGCAATTGAGGATATTACCAAGAGAATGGGAGCAGGGATGGCAAAATTTATCTGCAAGGAGGTTTGTACTGCATTTTTTTCCTTACGAAGCTTGAAGGATGTTATATACTGTTTTTCATGATTCTTATGCATTCATATCAATGTCACAGCATATGCTCATGCGGACACACAGGCTGATAATAAGGCTCATAAAAAATTTGTTTTCTTCTACCTCTCATTTCTACCAAGTAACACCTTATATCCTACTGACAGGAAAATCCCGTTCTTAGAGACATTTTAGCCTTTTGACCGATTGCATTATTTTTATTTTTATTTTTTTTACTACGCTACTGGACGTTTGCATGATATTACACTTGCACATGTACATAGGCATGGGATGAGTGTGTGTGTTTTTTTTTTCTGAGTGCTATTTTACTACTGTTTTTTTTTAAAGAGACCAAATTTAGGTCAACCATAGAAATGATTTATAGATTCTCTTTTTAAACTGGGATTTTATCGAGTAGCTTCTGAATTATGAGTTAATACTTGTAACTGTACATAAAATAGATGTTTATATTCTGTTGTCATCAACATTGTCGTGACTTTTCAGTATTTAGTGTCCACGGTTTATAATCATCTTTAAGTTATCTAAACTATGGAGTGTGGACCATACTTTAGGCATGTATGGACGTACAAAGTTTTGTACCTTGGGAAGTAAGATTCTGCAATGAAGTACTTGATATGTCATGCATGACTCATTGACTCCTTTTTTTTTTTTTTTCTTAAGTAGCATGACTCCTATTTCTAACTACATTCAGAGTGTAATATTTGCAAATGTGTAAAAACGTAAGTGCACCACCACTTATGTTTCCCCTAATTTTGCAGGTAGAAACAGTTGATGACTATGATGAGTACTGCCACTATGTGGCAGGACTGGTTGGTTTGGGTTTGTCCAAGCTTTTCCATGCTGCTGAGTTGGAAGATTTGGCTGCCGATGAACTCTCAAATTCAATGGGCTTATTTCTTCAGGTAAATTATTGGCATATGAAGCATGGACTGCTTTACATATCAAGTTTGGTTTAAGAGTATGATTCTAATAAACAATGTATGGATTTGCTTATTACAGAAAACAAACATTATTCGAGATTATCTGGAGGATATTAATGAAATACCCAAGTCACGCATGTTTTGGCCCCGCCAGATCTGGAGTAAATATGTTAACAAACTCGAGGTATATTATCTCAGATCTCATGGTACAACTTAGGCTATTGCTTTGGATCCAATGACTTTGCTCCATTTCATTACTACTCATCATGAAAACTTATAATTATGACACAAGTCTTTAGATTCAACCCATTACACAATTGAAATTCTTTACTGAATTGATTTATTTTTGGATTGTTGCAGGACTTGAAATATGAAGAAAACTCAGACAAGGCAGTGCAGTGCTTGAATGACATGGTCACTAATGCTTTGACACATGTAGAAGACTGCTTGAAGTACATGTCTGATTTGCGAGATCCTGCTATATTTAAGTTTTGCGCTATCCCACAGGTATAAGATGTTCTTAACCAAAAATCGCTACTGTTGGTCAGTCTTATATTTATACATGTCCATTTGTCTATATATCAGAAAAGGAAAAATACTGGCCTAATATTGAATGGGAAACTTGTGTCATGTTCATTAAACTCATAAATATTTTCCTTTGTTTGATCATATAAAATTACACTAGCAGTTTGCTAGGAGGATATTTCTAGATATATTGACAAGAAAAGAGGGATTTTCTGATTTTGCCATGTTGGCTAGGGGGAATTTATTTACTTTTTGTAATTAGAGAAGGTTAAGAATTCTTCCCTTAGAATACATCAGTGATTCTAAGATGGCCCTTTCGTTAATTTGTGCAACTGAAGTTGCTTCGATAGGAAGTCATTGATCTAAGAATTTTATGTACGATGCTACGTGCCTATCAGTAAGTGAATGATAAAGCGTTATATTATTTTTTTGCTGATAATTGTATAAAATTGTTAGTTAGGCAGTATCTAGTGGTGTTGCTTCTGAGATTTCTTGCCTATTTTAACTAAATAGTAACTCTCCAGTTGAGTTTTCGATTCTTTGAAGTATTTGAAGGCTTTGATATGCTGATTCTGATTGGCTCTTTGTCAAAACTCCTCTGCTCATCATTTTAAATTGTCAGGGCTTGTTAATGAGATACAAAAGTCAACATACTCTATGAAATTTACAGTGATTTATTCAACCATAATTCTCTTGAAACTAACAGATCTCTAAATGAAGTTTGAATCTCATTTTGTTTACGCTGCTTGTACTAGATCATGGCAATTGGCACACTAGCACTATGCTACAACAACATTGAGGTCTTCAGAGGTGTGGTGAAAATGAGGCGTGGTAAGATATCAATCTCTCAACATGATCTTTTAATTTTCTCAGTTGAAATTGATACATTCCGAATTAGATTAAAACAATTGGATTAAGAAATGATTTGTAAAAGAGGGTAGGCCTAGGCCATATGATTTTAGTGTCAACTTCGATTGATCCTAGCAGCATTCTTTTCATATGATATAGAGATCTCCAGAATTTACTACTTTTGGAGTCTCTCTCAGAAAGTAGTATTATGATACAGCTTTGAACTTAATACTTGTGATATTTCGTCCTATTCCAGTAACAATTTTTCATTTATTGTCATGGTTTTTAGGTCTTACAGCTAAAATCATTGACAAAACAAGAACAATGGCTGATGTCTATGCCACTTTCTATGATTTTTCGTCAATTCTAAAGTCCAAGGTAAGATGCTTTTAGAATCAAGGATGTACTAGCTTGTTAATATATTGCCTTGGCTGACAGTAAGTAAACCCAGGAAACTAGGTTTAGATATGTCTGAATGTCTAACTGAGAATTATTAAGAAAGAAGTAACTGAATTGTATCTGACTTTGGTTAAATTATGAAAATAGTTAAACATAGCAATTACTTTGGCTCCACTGCTTAGTGAAAGCTCACTCTGGTTACAATACTACTGCTGTCACCCGCGCTTTCATTTCGATGCATTGGTTTCTTTGTCCATGTTCTGTAGTAATTCTCAGACAATAAATTGGATCTTGGCTACAGGTTGACAAGAAGGATCCCAATGCAACAAAAACATTGAGCAGGCTGGAATCGGTGCAGAAAACATGCAGGGACTCTGGAGCCCTTACCAACAGGTAATTTATAGTGCACAGTTCCGTTATCTGACTATTGGATTTTATTCTGCATTGATTTCTGATAAGTATCTTTGGATTACTGCAGGAAATCATATATAATCAAGAGTGAGAAGAGTCAGAATTCAGCTCTGGTGAGTTACTTATAGAAATAGAAAATTATTTTAGAAAGGGATCAATATAATTCCAGAAATCGCATTTACTAATCCATCTTTGGATGCAGATTATGGTATTGTTTATCCTATTGGCCATCATTTACGCTTACGTCTCTGCCAGCCCAAGATTCTAATGTAAGTTTCATCAATTAGACAATCAATAGCTGGTCTGATAATTTTTTTGTCCTAAACCGCTACTGTATGACCCTCACTCGACTAAATTTCCTTTAATTCTGCAGTGTTTGCTTTCCAGAAGTTCCCAACACAAATAGTTTGTTACCAAAAGACATGCCTCATTCCATGCAAGTAATGTCTGTAAACAATAATGACAATGCTGCTGCAGTTGTATATCCAATATAAAGTTGCTTAAAATTATTACTGTATCTTGCAGCACCATTTAGCTTAATTGTAACAGAATTGAGGCTTTGCTTTGTATCCTTTTTCGAGTTGAGATTTGATTGTGCAAAATTATCATGTCACGAAATTGAACAGTTACTTCCATGTATGATACAGCATATCCAGCGTAAAGATGCCGCCGATAACATTCATGATATACTTGTTGTGACCCTTGTAAATATCATCAAAATATACTATGTGAAGTTTAAAATGAGAATTGGCATCAACTAATATCAGACAGATCCTTTACAGTGAGCTTCAAAGATCTCTATGGTATTGGATTTTTCAGGAAATCATTATGCCACAGATCACAAGCAGAATAATTGCTCTATATTATTACTGTACATGCCCCTGAAAGAAAGCAACTTGACACTACAAGGCCAGGAGGCTTCAGTGATCCTTGTCTACCGTTCCCAGCATGGTAACCTTTTTTTTCTTTTTTCGGGGTGGTACAATAAAAGAAATTACAACACACATTCCCCTAACACAGCCTAATTAGTAGCAGAACTGTGAAGAGACTTGTTACTGAACAAAATTGCCTTCATGATGCTTGATATGTCTCCAAGTCTTGACAACAACCTTCTTAGTCAAGTGATGAATATCCCAAATTAAAGTTTGAATCTTCCTTGTATTGATGACCAACTAGACTATCAATGGGAAGTTTTTAACTCTCCCTCAACTTCCAGATGAGAGAAATCATGTAACCATGTAGCATGTAGACATGCTCTTAAAGCAAGTGCTTCAGCTATTAAGATGTCAGTGGTGAGCAAAGAATTAGCAGCACCATGAATTGGTTCCCCAGTAGCATATCCTGGAAAATTAAACCACTTGCATTACTATGATAACGAGGACTGAGCCATCAGAATTATGCTGGACATTTCCGAGAGGAGGCTGCCAGCGAATGAGTTCTTGTATGGAAGATCTGGGAGGGTTTGTATTAACTGCAAAGTAATGGTTTAGGAAACTAGCAGTCATAGAAACAACTTGAGCTGGTGTAAGAGTTTTGTTTCTAGAAATACGATCAAGAAAATAAGCAGTGCTAAGTACAATACTGTAAGAGTTAATTGTTGTGTTCATTTCTGGATAAAGAAAATGTACGGTGGGTGCATGTTTAGACGTTTAGTTGCTTACCATTATTGATATAACGCGAAATAGTAGAGGGGAGTTTCATTAGTTAACCTCACTCATGATTAGAAATGGTAGTCGCACCACTTGTAAGGCGCAACGGGCGATTAAATCTGCAAAGGCGCAAGGAAACTAATGTGCGGGATCCCTTTGCGGGTGCACCGCCGACTGACCATGACACCACCCCACTTCCAAACTGAGGCCTCTTTCTTTCCTTTTCTTTGTGGAAAATGAACATCAAAATTAGTCTATTGTGTTTAGGCGTATCCAATTCGCATCACCCCACTGAAAAATTAACTATACAAGCTTCCCTGAAACATCCCAAAAGAATCCCATTCCGACCAAAACATAAACCACACAAGCTTTCCTCGAACAAGAATGTATTGGCAGCCTAAGAGTCCAATAGCCAAAGCAAACATCATCCACAGTGGTGATCTGGGAGAACTCTGTACCGTGATTGTTACAATTGGGACATAATGCTCGACAAGTTAGACATGCACATTATATCCAAACAGGTATGAGTTGGAAGGATTCTGCTTTCCCTTTCATTTCCCTGGTTAAGAAACAAATTACTGTCAGGGTGCAGATTATGCAAAAGGTTTCATTTTGTTCTAAAAAGTCGAAGATACCAAACCTTTTGATTAGGTTTCATGCATAAATCATTCCTCGAAACCTAAATGAAACGTCCACATCCCAGCCAGACTCAAATAAGATTTCCCTGATAATGAAAAGAACCACCCAATAATGAAATGAACCAGAGAGCTAGATTAGGCTAGGGCAACATTTTGAGTGTCAGACATGAACCACCCAACCTAAACCATAGACCTGGACATTGACGTTTCTTCCTATTACTTTGGACAGTCTCTCCTCCAAGTAAGGGTCGAATATAAAGTTGCGTCTCAAACTAGTCTACTTGGCATATCGGCACATTAATGTACGTGAAAAGAAAAAGATCAATAAACAGACCAAAATGCAAAAAAAAAAAAATCAAGTCATGAAATATATCAATAAACAGACCCATGAAGAACAAATCAAGTCATGCAAGTCCCAAGGCAACTTTCTTTTAGCTTTAAGGTTGCGGTTGGTTAAACATCACAACAATACAAGTCCTACAAGTCCCAGCTTTAGAAGGTTTAAGGTCAGTTAAAGGCATACATCATACAAAGGATAGTCTAGGCAAAACCATTTAAGTTTGAAGAAGAGTCCAGAAATCAATCTCCACTGGCACAGCCCCTGCAGCCACAATGCACACACTCTATAACCTTCTCCTCCCTCAGATGCTTAGGCACTCGGCAGACGCATGTGGTGGCAAAGTTGTGATCCCGAGGCTGCATGCACCTCAAACAGCAGAGGCGCTCATAACCAGGCTACAAAACAGATGTCATTAAAGTTGAAGTGAGAAATTATGAGACTTTTTAATAAATAGACCGTATATAATTTTGATGGAAGATTTTCAACCGTTTTCCAAAAAAATTACATAACACCCTCCAAATATATGACACATGTAGTCCCTTAAGCATTGTAATATCAAACATGCCTTTCCATTGCATGTAGCAAGAGAACTACAGGAAATGATTTTAACCAATGTTAAACACCTGCAGGATATGCAGGCCATTTTCGACATACAAGTTGAAGTAACGGTCATCCAATAATTCCAGGCAATCTTCAAATGTATGGTATAACTGTATAAGAGTTCCTTTAGCATCTTAATATCAAACATAGGCCAGTTCCAATGCATGTGGCATAATTCTGAAGTAATGGGTTTAACAAATATTGAACACCTTTTCTATCGACTCAGAAATTTCTTAGGCGTGTGCATATCATATTATAAGTGCATATAACCTCTATGCATCTGCTTTGCACGTGTAAAGTTATGGTATAACTGTATAAGAGTTTTCAAATGTATGGTATAACTGTATAAGAGTTCCTTTAGCATCTTAATATCAAACATAGGCCAGTTCCAATGCATGTGGCATAATTCTGAAGTAATGGGTTTAACAAATATTGAACACCTTTTCTATCGACTCAGAAATTTCTTAGGCATGTGCATATCATATTATAAGTGCATATAACCTCTATGCATCTGCTTTGCACGTGTAAAGTTATAACATGCTGTGCCGGCTCCAAATTAATCCTTTCTTTTAAATGTATTGTTGCTCATAGTGTATATTCGTCATTAATTACTAATGTTTCAAATCACATGTGGGCAGGTTGATTTTCCAAATCCCCTAAATCTCTGAATCAGCTCTACTGACGATTAAAACAAAGCAGAATTCGCCTGATAGTATTAAACTAAAATACAAGAGATTCTGAGACAAACCTTTTTCCACTTTGCAATCAGATTGCGGTCAGCATAACCTTGGTCCAGGCAGAACTCAAACAGTTCCTTGGAAATTTCATTTCTCCGATGGTAAAGGTCAAAAATGTAGCGGCTCTTTTGATGTGCTATTTTGAAAATAGGCCATAAGGTTTCACATTTTCTCTTACCATCATGAGTATCATTCTCAGCTTCTCTCATCTTTGCTTGCAGTTCACGTAGAGTAGGCTCGATCAATTCCCAGCCCTCTGGGTAGTTGACTCGGTTAGTCTTTACCTTGGGCATTTTCTACTGTCATCAATGGCGACATAGGATGAGTAAATAACATAGGATGAGTAAATGATAGGATTTCGAAAGGCATCAATATCAAAACAACAAATGTCCTGACAGCATAGGAGGATTTCTCAAATAATATCAACATGATATGATGAGTAGAACATTCATGAAAACAACTTTACTATTAATACTGAAACAAAAAAAATCATCAGTAGCAGCACTGCACAACAAGAAAAGTGAATCGATGATTATATAATGTTTCCTCTCATTACGATTTCAATAAACAATTGGAATGCTCACATCATCAAATTAGTTCTGCCCCTTTGTGTAGCGCACTCTCTAACTGCACAATGTAATGAGAGAGAGCTGTACTAGCATATTGTATATCACCAAGCCATTAGCAGGTCCATCTGGTTTTGACCTAAATTTGACTGACCTAAGGGTTGACACCTCATTTAAAGCAGAGGAATAGCCACTCGGTAAATCGATAACTCCAATATACAATGACATGTTTAGTATCACTGATCACTTAATCACCTCAGAATCAATTTATCATCAATCACCATTCATCAAATCAGATAATCAACAAATAAAATAAATAATTTCATTCAATTACAAAAATATAAAATATATATTACCTCTTGCCCTGACTGCTTCACTCAATCAAGTGATGAACAACCTTGATGTGCATACATAACAAACAAAAAGGAAAGTTCAACATATCAGAAATTAAGTGAGGAATTTTCAAAATTGATAGAAATGTCAAAGTTACCAAGAGAAGAATTTTACCTCTGAGTCTCTGAAGATTCGATTGAGACAATTAGGGTTTGGTTTCAGGGTTTCGAAGATAGGGATTAGAGTTAGGAATTCCGAGCTTCCGGGTGAGAACTGAGACGTGTTGCTGATGAAGGGAAACGGGATAAGGGGGTTTCTTCGACGGCAATTATTTGGACAAATCGCCGATGAAGATCGCCGTTTTGGGTGAGGAAGACTGAGATAGTGAGGTGAGTGAGACTGAGATAGAGAGCTTATAGGCCTGGCCTGTATAAGTTTAAGAGTTTAAAATCCCCCGGTGTTCAAGGAAGTTAATTCCGTAAGTTTTGTGGTGTCTAGAGTTCTAGTATATTTAGTAGTTAGGGTATTTGATGTAATGTATGTATAAATGTCACTTTATCAATTAATAAAATTACACTTTGTTTATTATTTGTTTCTCCTAGAAAAAGTTATCAGCGCATTGCTCTAGTCTCCTGTCTAATAGCCTTAAAATAAATAAATAAATAAATAACTCTAATCCTAAATCCGCCGCCGGCCGCCGTCCTCCTCTTCCGGCACCGCCGGCTCCTTCTCGGCAGAACCTAAGCTGCCGCCAGCCTGCACGCCTCCCGGCTCCTGCCTCATGTCCGCGCTGCGCGCCCTGCGTCGCCCCCCTGCCGCGCCGCAGCCCTCCTCTCGGCAAAAGCCCCTAGTCTTGTCGTGCCTCTCTCGGCAGCCCCTCCCGCTCATCTTTTGTTTGTGTGCAATATCTAGCACACATCTTCTGACGTTCAATATTGTTCGTAAGCCGATCAAGCGTTCTTCAAGGCACTCATCTTTACTTCGAAGAAATCAAGAAGAGTCAAGAAGAACAAGCTTCCCCAAGAATCAAGTTTCTTTTGATCAAGCTTCACTAGAAGAGGTAAATTTTATATTAAAGTTCCCGCTTTCCATACTTTAAATTTTGGGACTTTTGTCTTTCGTCCGGGACCTTTCTGTGTCTCTGCTACATCATCCCGATTCTTTCACTTATCGGGATGTTTTCCGGGGATTTCATCATCCCTATGCCACACATTTTAGGGGTAACTGTTGTGCTTGTAATCGTGATGTTACTGTTAACCACAATGCTATTTTTCAAAAGAATAATCAAAGGGAAGATATCGATTGTGACTTGTAGTCACGTTTTTGCATCCATTTATGTGACCATAACACATCTTGGCACTGTTATAAAAATATAATCAAACTTGCTCAGTATTTGCTTTGATCGATACTAACGTCTCCCTACTTGTGTTTTGTAGATGTCTGACACTAAGTGTCTAGAATTTGACATCTTGGATGTCCAAGGTAAAGAATACAACAGGTGGGTCTCTGATGTTGAGAATACGTTCATCGGAAAGAGATTCACGACCACCATTGTGCCTCCAGCTGATGAGAATCAGCAAGCTTCTCCTGAACAAAAAGCTCAAGCCCTGATGTTTCTCAGGTGCCATATACATCCAAATCTCAAGAAGCAATATCTGAGGAAAACTGATCCCAAAGAGCTATGGGACATTCTCAAAGATCGATTCGACAATGTGCATGATGCACAACTTCCTGACTTATTGTCAGATTGGGAGCAAATCCACTTATTGGACTTTGATACAGTCCAGAAATATCATCAGACTCTGCTCAATTTACAATCTGATCTGAGCTTTTGTGGAGTCGAGAACACCGACCTCGACATGATGGAGAAGACGTTCACAACGTTTCCAGAATCTGCGTCCATGTTATCACACTAGTACCGAGATCTCCTTGAGAAGGGCATCATCAAAACCTTTAGTGATTTGATGAATGTGCTCCAACGAAAGGAGAGGTACCATGAGTTGTTCCTTACTACCAACAAGAGGCCTAGAGGTCCGAAATTCATTGCAGAATCTCACCAAGTCCGTGATAAAACTCCAAAACAAAGGAATCAACCTCGTGAACTTCAAGCACCGCCATCACGTGCGCCAAAAGCTACGTGGCGGCCGAGGAGGAAGGGGAGGCGCCGGCCCTAGGCGGAACCTCTCTTGGAAGAGGGACGGTGGTGCCACCACCGATCCCCGTGGAGGGCACTGTCCCGATCCCGACTCAAAGCGTGGTGGCCACGTTCCAAGCTCAGCTTTGGCTCCTTGCTTCAAATGCGGCTCCAAGAATCATATTCAACGAGATTGCAAAGCTAGTAGAGATGTCCAAGCTGCCTACAAGAAACACAAGCAATATATGGCTCAAGAAGCGAACTATGGAGATTTCGAGGAAGAAGACGATGATGAAGATACTCACCTCACCATCGATGACTTCCAACCTACTAAGAAGCGTAGGACAAAGGAGTATGATACTCCATATTATGACTAAGCCTTTGGCTTGTTAGGTCATATGATTCATGTTCAAGTTTGATTACATAGTTATTTTTGGCTTGATTTTAGTCATAGATTACGACTTTGTTTGATAAGTCATTTTATTTAGAACATCTTGGATGTACTTTTTGAGTTGTCATCAATAAAATTTCTCTTATTCAATGAATGAAACAAGAATTACACATCCCTAACCAAAGCATAAATTCAATGCGTCAAATTTCCTATGGCATAATGATGTTAACTCATATCCGAAATAAAATCACAAAAAAAAAAACGAGGGAATTGCGAAAAATGGTGCATGCATGCTCAGCCTAGCCCTCGGTAGCCTTGGCAGCCCCTTGGCACGTTACCGGTAGCCTGTCGGCAACTCGGTAGCCTTCAACAAACCTGCGGATCCCTCGACATCCCTCTCGGCAGCACGCCCTGCATGCTTCTCGGTAGCAAGCCTCGGCAGCCAGGCTGCGAGCCTCGACAACGCCCATTAACAGCCTCTCGGTAGCTCGATAGCGCGTCTCGACAGCCAGCCCCCCGCATGTCTCGACAGCCTCGGCAGCCCTGCCACATGCCGCCTCGACACCGATTTCGGTTTCAAATTCTTGCCTCGAAAACGTCCTGACTTTAGTCTCGACACATTCTAGCCAATAAACCCGGCTTCGCACCTACATACATAGCCTATCAAAAAATGCAATATTTGCAAAATCGGCTCGGCAACGTCTTGTCTCCGGACTCGACATGCTTCAGATTTAACTCAACCTTCACATCAGATTGCCTAAATATCTGACCGGCTGTTTCTGTCAGAATCCGTAGACTCACAGAGACCGGTAAACTTTGGTGTGATTCCTTCCTGCTAATCCTGCTAACTAAGGGAATACCGGGCGGGCCGGTCTATTCCGCTCCGATGCTTAAGTCAGTAAAGTTGGGATAATTTGATAACTTAAGCGGGAATGAGTAGTTGAAGTATTGATTACCTATTAATGAGGGTAGTTGGGACTCATATATAGGTTGTCGGGCGTGAGAGCTGGCCTCACCCTTGGATGTGGGACTGGCCCACTTCTGTATATACTACTGGACTATTTCGGCCCTTTCTTGGGGAGATGTTGTCCCTTGTCCCCGGGTCCCGCTCACCAGTAAGGTCTGCCCGGGTGCCGGACCAGGTGCTGGTGCTGAACTTCCGGGCCTTGGGCCGGGTCCAGGAGCCCTTACTGCGGGTTTGGGGGCCTGGATAGCCTCTCTTATGGCTACTGTCAACAAGTACCCCAAGTTTCTGGTGAAGTGCTATCTTGAATGGGGATTTAAATCTGTCTTGCTTTACAGGTTTGCAGACCCGCAGGGATGCTTACCCTACTGTGCCCTAGCCCCCCAAGTCCGCGTTTAAGATTGGTCTTGGCCGAGCGTTCGAATGAACCTGTTATGGTGATGCGTAATGTGATGCTTGCATGGTTATGATGTTCATGCTGACATATGCATACGGGCATGAGAATTATTGCATGGTTATGATAATGTGGCGTTGAAATCCGCCGTGTCATGCTATGTTCTGGGAAAGCCCGGTGAATATTGTGCACAAGATGAATGAGCCCCCCATGTTTTAGAACCGTAGCCGCAGAGGGCAACGGTTGATTTAAACAGTGGTTGACGAGGTGACACGGTATCAGCGGGAAACGTGCCTTGTGTTAGAGGAGTTCCCGGTGGGGTGGCGTGGCCAAGTGAGCCTCGGCCGCCGTCCCCACGTGTCTTGCTGCCTTTGTTCCTACAGGCATATAGGATGTGCACGGTTTTTAGCCTGCGGGAAGAGTTGTCCTGTATGAGACGATCAAGTCTCCCGGGGTGAAGCGGTCTTGTGTTGGTACCGGTCAACATTCCCGATGGTTTCCCAGCCTTTGTTCTTACAGGCCTGAGGTATTGTGCAAGGTTTTTAGCCTGCGGGAAGAGTTGTCCTGTATGAGAGGATCAAGTCTCCTGGGTTTATAAAGCCCGGTGGTACATGGATCCCTTAGGTCGTACAAGGCTGTCCGTAGGAATTTCTCAGTTCGGACAACTGGTTATTCCGTTGGATAGCGATAAGCAAGTGCATTTATTGCCAGTGTGAAACCGCATCCAATAGTTGAAGCTGGATGGACCGACGGCTAGGATAGCCTTGAACTGGAGCAGACACTACGGTTAGAATATCGTAGCCTGTACATAATATTGCTGTAGGGTTTTTAGCCTGAGGGAAGAATTTTCCTGTGTTAAGGAAGAGTTCTCCCGGGTTTATACCGAGCCGTTGTTGTTTGGCTGTAATGGTAGAATAGGTTCGACTGGTGGAATGTCCCGTACCGTTGGAATATATGGTGGAATGCCCCGTACCGTTGGAATATATGGTTCTTGGGTTGTAGGCTCGTAGGCAGGATGGTTCGGTGATGTTCCCTGTTCTTTCAACTACCCTCTGCATGCGGAGCAAGTGTCTGACATGCATTGAATGGGGGTTTTCCATCAGTCGCGTCATTTATTATGGCATCGGCAGTTACCAATACTGGGACACGTGTCGCCAGGAGACGGTGAGGGATGGATGGCCCGGATCAGTGGGCGTTTTACTTGCCCTACTGGGTAGCTTGGGGGGAACTCGAGGGGCGCTCAGGATACTGGACCTGTATATAAGTCCCTGCTACTTCGTGCATTTTGCCTTTGGTTTAAGAAGTGTACCCCTGCTTAGTCTATTGAACACAATTGCTCGGTATTTTCCTCTTGAGTTTCCGTCGTCGTGCATACTAATCGGTGAGTTCTGCCTGTGTATATTTTTTTTTGAAAATTCCTTTTGTCTTGTCCGTGGGTCGATCTGATTGGCACCTAGTTGTATTAGTGTTTGCCCTTTGGATGGGACCCCGCTGGGACCGAATCTCTGCAAGACCTGAGATTTTTCGGCTGACAAGCCCAGTGGTTGCTGCGAGGCTGTGCCGAGACGTCACATGCTTCGCGCTGCGCCACAGTCGTTGTTTTTAATTTTTTTTTTAATAATTTTTTTCTTTCCCCTAGGTCACATGGATTCTGGAAGTTCCCGTGAGGCCTCCGAATCTGCCGCCAGGCGACCGGTGGTGGAATATTCCCGGAGAGGTAGATCTGCGGCCTATGCATGCCGGAGAGTCGTCCTGCAACCCGGAGGAGGGTTGGGTTGCTGTGCACGAGGACCAATTCCGGCATGGGTTATCGCTCCCGCTGCCCGACTTTGTGCAACACCTGCTTAGTGCCATCAGGATATCACCGGCACAGCTTCCTGGGAACCAGTGGAGGCAGCTACTGAGCCTAAGCTATCTCTATTGGCTGAGTGATATGAGTTGTCCAACGGTAAACGAGTTTCGGGCCTTGTATCGGTTGACGTATTCAAAGAAGAGGAAGGCCCAGGGGTGTGTCAGCTTTTCCGCTCGACACTTTAAGTCGATGATAACTCGCTTGCCCTCCTGACTCAACAATAATTGGAGGAAGAAGGTGGTGATGACGGGGGGGGGGGGGGGGGAGCTGGCAAAAGAGGAGTATGACTTACAGGGTTCCCGGGGCCTTTCAGCTGATCGGCGAGTAATCGTATCAGTTGTCTGACCTAGAGAGGGATAGGATCGCCCGGGTATTTGGGTGCTGGTCGGACCTAGAGCGGAGTTCCTACAATTTCATCCAGCGGGAGGTGCTAGAACTGTGTAACTTGGGGGGGGGGGGGGGGGGGGGAATCCCGGTGGGTGGTAGAATGTAGGTTGACTATCTCTGATTTCGTTCAGTGAATTAGTGTTGTCTAACCTCTTCGCCTTGTTTTCTGCAGGTGTATCTTTCCGAACGGCCATTAAAGCCCACGAAACGATGTCGATAGACAATCAGGAGCTTGTCTCGAAGCTGAAGGAGAAGGGAGATGTCGGTTGACCGGGGAACCAGGGAGTTGACCGTACATGATAAATCTGTTTCGCTGGATGTTGCGGACGAGGACTGCGTCTTAAAGCGCTTAAAGACTCACGCTACGGGATCCCAGGCGGCGTCTGGATCGGGGAAGACTGTTGGTGGGCCGTCCAAGCCCCCGAGTGTCTGGATCCCAGGTAGCCATCGCCATCAGTTCGTCGTAACCCTGCGGGATCTCCACTCGCACAGCGTACGAGAACTTTCTGGGCCGGAGACCGTACTTGAAAGCTGATTCGGCAATCCCTTTGTCCAGGTCCCTGACCCCGGCGGTCGCCGTTTGCCATCGGTTAACAAAAGCTCTCAGTTCTTCGTCGTCTGCCTGCCTGCAGTTAAAGAGGACCGTCGAGGTCCGGGCCCCTTCGACCCTTAGTATGAACCGGCCCACGAATCTATCGGCCAGCTACTCGAATGCCTCTATAGAGTTCGCCGGTAGTTCGTAAAACCAACTGAGCGCCTCTCCGGATAGGGTCTCCTGGAATATGTTGCAGCAAACGGCGTCGGAGTAGCCCTTAGCACACGTTTGGGATCGGAAGCTGTCCAGGTGTTGGTATGGGCAGCCGACCCCGGAGTATGTCAGCCTTAGCGACTTTTGGGTGCCGGATAATCCGGATTCCAGAACTCGGAGTGAGAAGGGTCCGGCCCACTCGTTGAATCGTGCACTCTCTGGCGGTCTCGCAGCCTTTCTCTAATTGGCCTCCATCTGAGCCTTCATATCTGACACCGAGTCAGATAGTATCTGCAGTGCCCGTGAGGTCAAGCTAATGGTTTCTTCCTCGAACGAGCCGCTATTCCTCCGAGGGGCTAGGACGATCTTTGGTGGCACCGTGTCCGCCGGGAACACGTCTCCAGCCACGCCGGTGTCCCTCTCCCCTCCCGATGACTGGCTCACTTCCTGGTGGGGAGGCTCTCTTGGGTGTGGCGCGAATGATTTTGCCAGAGCGACAGTGCGCTGCTGGCCTCTTTCTAAGGCAGTCACCAGTGCGACATTAACCACTTCTATGTCTTGATACCTGGCAGTGGCTTCTGCCCTGTCCCAGTTGCTCTATACCTGCAAGCGGTTTACTTCCGCTCGCATCTCTTCTATCTCTCCTATCTCTCCCGCCATATCGTATTGTTGCTGTTGGGCAGCCGATCTTCCCCTCTGTTTGGGACCGAGGGGGACGTCGGTGCGGGTTCCAGGCCCAAGACTTGGCGATCGTTCGCCGGGCCCTTTCCACGTAGATCTCTGTCACGTTCACCGGACGTACCTCCCGGATCACGGTTGGTAACAGCGTTCTGACTGCCATCCCCAGCGGGCTGCTCCTGCCTCGCCCCCGGGTCCTCTGGACTTATTCCCCTCCCGTCTCCTATACTTCCGGATATAGTTACTTCGTAACCCTTTGGGGGGGGGGGGGGGGGGGGGGGGGTTTCCTGGGCTGACAGATACCCTTCCTGATAGTAGGACAACACAAACATTTTGAACTCTTCCCACAGACGGCGCCAATTGTTTCTGTCTGAATCCGTATACTCACAGAGACCGGTGGACTCTGGTGTGATTCCTTCCTGCAAATCCTGCTAACTAAGGGAATACCGGGCGGGGCCGGTCTATTCCGCTTTGATGCCTAAGTCAGTATAGTTGGGATAAACTGATAACTTAAGCGGCAATGAGTAGTTGAAGTATTGATTACTTATTAATGAGAGTAGTTGCGACTCATATAGATCAGCCCTCACTCTTCGATGTGGGACTGGGCCCCTTCTGCATATACTACTAGACTATTTCAGCCCTTGCTTAGGGAGCTACTGTCCCCTGTCCCCGGGTCCCGCTCACTAGTAAGGTCCGCCCGGGTGCCGGACCAGGTGCTGGTGCTGCGAGTCTGGGGGCTTGGGTAGCCTCTCTTATGGCTACTATCAACACCGGCCTTCCTCTTTAGCCTTGCTTCGGCTCGGTTACAGCAAGGTCACGGTGATAGGAGCACAATGTGCGACGATATTATATGCTTATGCCCTCGTTTATGCTTTGTTTAACCCTTATTTGTCTAAGATTGAGTCATAATGTAGTTAGTGTCAATTTTGGTAGAGTTTTGTGAAAAATGGTTAAGAATCCGAAAAATGACTAAGTTTGAGAAATCTGGAAAATAGTGTAAAATATGTCTTTTTCGCGATTTTGAGATGAGCAAAAGTATAATCTATCCTTCTCCAAATTCTATTAAATTTTGTGTGCTTAATATTCATATATTGAGGAATGTTGTGTTAAAATTTCAGATCAATCGGAGTTCGGGAAGTCACCCAAAACTTGGCTGCAAAAGGGCAGTCCGGACATTCCAATCCAGGGGCTTACAGGATTTTCCTGGGACTTTGTCCCAACTTCGAAAAATCATTCCTGACGACCTGCAAGGAATTTGGCCGAGATATTTTATGGGGAGATGGCCCTATGTGTCTAGTTTACGTGAGACTTGGAATCGCATCAATCGGAGCTCCGAAGGTGGAGTTATACCGGAATTACTGCAACAAGATCAAGGCTGCCGATTCCAGGGACTGATTGCTTCCTTTTCACAAGTGCTTCATTTCGATGGACTATATGATGTACAAGAGCATTTGTGAAGATATCCCAAGCGTATGGAAGGAAGGAGAATGACACTTGGCCAGGGCATTGAAGAAAAACATGAAGAAACAAGTTCTCCTAGTCAAGCTAGGAGAAGCTGCCGATTCTGGCAGATTGAGTGTCATTGTGAGCTGCCGGCATTGTGGGGCATTTTCAATGGATCAAGACCTGTAAATTGAAGTCCAAGACCATTCAAGAAGTCCATGAAGATGTGAAGCCCAAGCCTTGAAGAAAAATTCAGAAAAAGAAAACCTAATTGAACTAAGAAAGGAAGGTTGCAAAACCTTATTCCACTAGGTTTTCTGAAATCCTTTTTGCTTAAGGGCTGCCGGCAATCACCCCCCCTTATTCTTTATAAATACCCCCACTTTTCCTACAGAAAAATCATCTCATCTCTTGCAAAGCACTAGCCAAAACTCTACCAAATTTTCCTACCAAAGTTCTAACCCGAAACCCTAAAACACATAGTCACCGATTCCACCTACACCACCATCATTCATCACCGATCCCATCACCTAGCATAGCTGCTGCCGATCATCTTCCACCACACCAAGACGAAGCTCTCCAAGGTTTCTAAAGTGTGATCCATCCCTATGACTTGTGTTTTTAATTTCGGTTTAGTCACATGGATTGCAATTTTTGTTGGAATTTATGTGATGACTTTTGCAATTTTTAATGCATGGATTTTGTATGTTTGATAACTAGAGCAGTGGTAGTAAAAGCATGTTTAGGATTTAATTTGGTTAGTAATCTAAGGGTGTTCCTTAACAAATCGAAACATTAGTTATGTTTAAAACAATTGTTGTTTGAAGCATGTAAATCTAGATGTTAGGTTTCATTTAACCTGAGTGGAACAAATAAAGATGAAACATATGTTGCTTTGATTTGTGATACTCACCTAGGGTAATAGCTTAATTAGCTAAAACTTGCATGTTAAATAAGATGATTGACAACCTTGCTTGTTTACATGTCTTCGATTATAGACTTTTGTGCTTCAATGCTATGTCTTGTATAAGGTAGCATAACTTTTAGGATCACCATGCGAATAGCTCGATCTTAAAACATTAGAAAAAGTCTCACAACTAGGTAAAAATCGGATCCCGTTCTAGTTGTAGGTCGAAACTAAGTTAGGTCTTGAACATGCTAAATACTTGTTTCTTACTTTCTTGCATGCAAATCTTTGTGTTAAATTGTGTTTTGTGCTATGTGATGCGTGAGAGATGATGATCAAACTTGTATATAGTAGCCTAGGATTTATTTTCTGTTTTTAATACCGTGTCTAGCATTAGAAGGCAAAAAGCTGCCGAACCATCATATTCCCCCATTGTGACGTTTTCTTGTATATATGTGAATATGTTTGTGTCTAACAATTTCATATCTCAGGTACCCTTAATCCCCGGCCTAGAACGATCCCTACTTGCTTATACTACTAACGATCATTTGTAGGGTTTATTATTGCATGCGAGCTTCAGCTTCCGTTCAATTTTTGGCGCCGCTGCCGGGGATTATAAAAGCTTGTTTTATGTTATTGTTGTGTATATAATGTTGCTGGAAATTTTTGTTACGAAGTTGTAAAGTTGTAATTTTAATCTTATATTGGGATTTTGTAAAGTAGAAATATGCTTCGGCATGTAGAGTTTAAATTTCGAAAGTTGCATGATATATTGATGTATGTTGGTAATCACTTAGTTTAATTTCTAGGGAGTTGATAGTGTTGTGTATGTTTGAGTTTATTGTAGTTTCTAAAGTGTAACATGTAGGTGAAGCCTCTTTTGTTGATCATAACCAAAACCCTTCATGTGAATGGTGCTATGTCGGAGGCCGTTTCTATGTAGATTGGGAAACGCGGGATACTTCCCCCCCACGCATATAAGCGTTTCTTCGGTAATAGTATTACTTCCATGAGGTTGAGGGCGGTTTTAATCAACACTTGTAGACTGCTAGGGATCCGTGTTTGTTTTACAAAGTATGGGGAAGTTATTATCATAGATATGGTTCTCAGGTTTGTTTAACTGGATCTCAAGGCCCATAGACTGATGTTCATTCTCGGTGAGTGAGTCGATAGGGGGTTCGCCCTCCGTGGTGTCCAACAACGAGTCTTGCCTGGTTCCTGTAGGGGGTTCGCCCTCCGTGATTGTAATGACCTTTGAAACGTAAAATCCGCACGACCTAGTCGACAGCTTGTGCCGAAGCATCACCTCACTTTAGACGCTAGAACATAACTTGACATATGTGGCCTATTTTCTTCAAAGATAAAACATGTTGTGTGGTTCAAACTCTTGAGGTATATCGGGTTAAGCATGATACTACCGGGGGCTGTATCAGTCCATTGCACCGTTATCTCCTCTGCTCCACGTACTTCGAGAGTTAGAACAAATTTAAAAGAAATTAGACTTAGCAATTACATGATCATGAACGTTCCAACTTTTGATCTCTTATTGCCGAACCATGTTTGTTCTTTGCCGAAATTTTGTGTGTTTGCCGAATGTTTATATGTGAATCATTGTTGAAATATGTTGTGTAAGTGCCAATGCCGTGGCTTGTAATGATGTATATTCTTGTTTTCTATTTCTTTACGAGGTTCTAACTTGTTTAAATGTTGCAAATTTCAGAAATAGTGCATGTCCGAATCTAATATTTGGACAAGAGATCTTCAAGGCCGTTTGCAACGTTTAGATCAAGAACTCGCTATTGCTCGTTTTGTGCCATTACCGCCATCGTCACCAACCAGTTCATCAGTGTCATCATCATTGCCGAGTTCACCCCTAGTGCCGTCAGTATCTGAGTCAGGGCCGAGCTCGCCATCGTTTGTTTCGTCGTCGTGTGATCTTCAGAATCCTGAATTTGAAGCTTTTGCCGAATTAGAAGAAGAAGAAGAGATCATGGCATCAATCAGATCACAGAATGGTCATGTTGCTGGAGCTGGAGTTGCTCCTTCGAATATCACTTATCCTCCCTTGGAAGCTGAAAAGACTGGAGAGATTGAATTGAGGAGTGGATTCCTCCATAAGCTGAAATCGTTTTATGGGATGCCGAGTGAGGACCCTAACAAGCATCTACAATGGTTTAACTTCACCACGGAGTCTATGTGTCCAAGAGGGACCGATTTGCAACACTTCAAAATGAAGGCATTTCCGTTTTCCTTAGAAGATCAAGCAAAGGAGTGGTTGTTTGAGGTGCCTAGTGGTCGCATCGTTTCGTGGAGTACTATGATGGATGAGTTTTTGCTCAAGTACTTTCCTGCTTCACGTATCACTGATCTGAGGAAGCAAATTACAAGTGTGAAGCAAGCCGGAGATGAGACTTTCTTCGACTACTACAAGAGGTTCAAGTCCCTAGTTTCTTTGTGTCCATCGCATGGCATTAGCGATGGACTCTTGTTGCAATATTTTTATGAGGGATTGCGCGTCATGGAGAGAGAGTTTCTTGACTCGGCCGCGGGAGGTAGCTTTTTGGAGTTGAACGCCGGCGCGGCAAGAAGTTTATTGGAAGTTCGTGCCTTGAACAACCAACAATTTGGCATGGCACGAGGCAATGTGCAAAGGAATGAGAAAGTGCATGAGACGTCTTCGAGCTCAAAGTTAGAAGATAAAGTGGACAAGCTTACCGACTTGGTGAGTAATTTGATGAAGAAGCGTGCTAGTGTTTGTGGAATTTGCACCGAGGGACATGAGACCGAACAATGCCCTCAATTTGGAGTTAATGAGGGAGTAGAGGAGTGCAATGCAATTGGTTTTCAAGGAGGCCAACGATTTGGCAATTTCAATCCAAGGTTCAATGATCATCCGAACTTTCGATGGGCGAACAATGACAATGTGCTTAGGGCACCTATACAACCAAGAGAGGGAGGAGCACCGTTTGTACCGAGAGCACCCTTTGTGCCTCGGCAGCCATATATGCCGAACCAAGGGCCATTTGCTGCATTGCCGAACCAAGCATTGCAGAGCCAAGGCCAAGCCACGCCGAGCAATTCAAACTATGATGCTTTGATTCAATCATTGTCAAGTGCCACACAAGCACTACTCGCGGGGCAACAAAATCATCAAAAGGACATTGGTGAGCTCAAGACTCAAATGGGGCAAGTTGTGGATTTTATGGGAAGATTTAATGAGCAAGGGAAGTTGCCAAGTAATACTATTCCCAATCCGAGGAACGAGCAAGCCAAAGTGATTCAAACTCGAAGTGGAAGAGAGTTGTTTCCTCCGACAAGTCCCAAGAAGAAGCGAGTGACTTTCAAGGGCATTGGGGATGATGAGAGGGCTGCCGGACCTGACATTGCCGGCAGCCATATTGAAGGACAAGGGGCTGCAGCCGGCAACCATGCTGCAGCCGAGACCAACCACTCAGCCGGCCATGACACTGCCAGCAAAGGCAATGCTGCCGAGAAGAAATCTGCCAAGAAACAAGGGTATGAGGCCGGCCATAATGTACAAGAAAGGGGGCTGCGCAACGAGCTTGAGTACGATCCCGCCACATCGAGGAATGAGGTATTGCCGAGCCAAGCAAGCAAGGGAGGGGTGCCATCATCAAGCGTCCCATTCCCTTCACGCTTTGCTAGAACGAAGAAGGATAAATCCGATGAAGAGGTATTGGAGATTTTTCGGAAAGTGCAAGTCAACATCCCTTTGTTGGAATGCATTAAACAAGTGCCGAAGTATGCTAAGTTTTTGAAGGAGCTTTGTACGGCAAGGAGGCATACTAGGGAGACTCGTGTGATGACTATGAGCAAGACGGTGTCGGCCGTTATTCAAAGAAAGTTGCCACCAAAGATGAAGGATCTGGGAAGCTTCAATGTGCCTTGTGTTATAGGCAATACACGATTTGAGGATGTTATGTTGGATTTGGGAGCATCGATCAATGTCATGCCACTCAATGTGTATCAAACGTTGAGTATAGGGCCTCTCAAGAAGGATAATGTCATCATTCAACTTGCGGATCGCTCAAGCAAATATCCGGAGGGCTATGTAGAGGATGTGTTGGTGCAAGTCAACCAATTGATTTTTCCCGCCAATTTTTATGTGGTTGAGATGGAAGATTCGCCGGTCAACAACACTCAATTGCTTTTAGGGCGACCATTCATGAGGACCGCGCGCACAAAGATAGATGTGGCCGAGGGCAACCTAACTATGGAGTTTGATGGTGAGGTGATAAAGTTCAATGTGTTTGATGCCATGAAATTCCCCAATGTTGATTTAAAGGAGGGTTGTGCCATTGATGTTTTGGAGGAGGTCGAGCAAGTTATGTCGACCTCGCTCGACGCATAGCAATTAGCGATTGAGCAAGGGGTCGGATTTGACAAGAGGGGAGAACGAATCGTGCAAGAAAATGAGAAAGAAGGGCCGGCCAAACCAAGAATTGCCGAGCAAGGTGCCACAGCCGAACCATACATGGTGGTGCCGAGCTTAGAGGAGGTTGTTGCCGAGCTAGAGGCTCGGCCCTATGCCAAGGTATTTGATTCGTTCTTGTCAATTCCAAGTGCCACAACAAAATTTCGACCAAGTGTGGAAGAGGCCCCAAAGTTAGAACTAAAAGAACTCCCTAGTCATTTGAAATATGCTTATCTTGGAGAAGGAGACACACTACCGGTTATTGTGTCTTCAATGCTTAGTGAGAAGCAAGAGGAGGATTTAATATGTGTGCTTAAGAAGTACAAGACCGCCATAGGTTGGACCTTAGCGGATATCAAGGGAATAAGCCCTACTACTTGTGTTCATCGTATCTTGTTAGAAGAAGGAGCTAAGCCGACAAAGGAAGCTCAACGTCGACTTCACCCTCCCATGATGAAAGTTGTGAAAGAAGAAATCATCAAGTTGCTTGATTGTGGGGTGATCTACCCAATTTCGGATAGTAAGTGGATATCTCCCGTGCAAGTAGTGCCGAAGAAAAGTGGTGTAACGGTTGTCAAGAATGAGAAGAATGAGCTTGTGCCACAAAGACTTGTAACCGGTCATCGGATGTGCATCGACTATAGGAAGCTCAACGCTACAACGAGGAAGGATCACATGCCTTTGCCGTTTATGGATCAAATGCTAGAGAGGTTAGCCGGCCATTCTTACTATTGTTTTCTTGATGGATATAGTGGTTACAATCAAATCATGATACACCCGGACGATCAAGAGAAGACCACTTTTACTTGTCCATTTGGCACGTTTGCTTATCGGCGGATGCCATTCGGACTTTGCAACGCACCCGGCACTTTTCAAAGATGTATGTATGCTATCTTCTCGGATTTTATTGAAGACATTATCGAAGTGTTTATGGATGATTTTAGTGTGTATGGAGGCACCTTCGATGCATGTTTGGGGAATTTGAAGAAGATACTTGAGAGGTGTGTAGAGACAAATCTTGTGCTCAATTGGGAGAAGTGTCACTTCATGGTCACGCAAGGCATTGTTCTAGGACACATAATTTCGGCAAGAGGCTTAGAGGTTGACAAAGCCAAAGTGGAGCTAATACAAGCATTGCCGAGCCCTAGGTGTGTGAAAGATGTGAGAAGTTTTCTTGGCCATGCGGGGTTTTATCGACGATTCATCAAGGACTTCTCTTCAATTGCCAAGCCATTGAGCAACTTGTTACAAAAGGAGGTGACGTTTGAGTGGTCGGAAGCATGTGAGGATGCGTTTTGCCGTTTGAAGAGGTTGTTATGCTCGGCACCTATACTTGTATCCCCTAATTGGGACGAGCCATTTGAGTTGATGTGTGATGCTAGTGATTATGCACTTGGAGCGGTACTTGGACAACGAATTGAGAAGAAGCCATGCGCCATTTACTATGCTTCAAAGACTCTCAACGATGCTCAACTCAATTACACAACAACGGAGAATGAACTTTTAGCGGTAATCTTTGCTTTGGAAAAATTTTGATCGTATCTTTTGAATTCCAAAGTTATTGTTTATAGTGATCATGCCGCTTTGAGATATCTTATGACAAAGAAGGATGCTAAGCCGAGGCTTATTCGATGGATTCTTCTACTTCAAGAGTTCGATATTGAGATTAAAGACAAGAAAGGAGTAGAGAATGTTGTGGCCGATCATTTGAGTAGACTTGTGCAAGAGGAGGATCGGCTGCCCCTATTAGAATCCTTTCCGGATGAGCAACTTTTTCGACTTGAAGTACTTGAGCCTTGGTATGCCGATATTGCAAATTTTCTAGCCACACGCCGATTCTCCAAGGAGTTGCCGAACCATCATCAACAAAGGATAAGGAAGCAAGCTCGACACTTCTTGTGGGATGATCCGTATTTATGGAAGCAATGTGGTGATCAAGTAATTAGAAGATGTGTGCCGGAGAATGAGCATCGATCCATCTTTGCTTTTTGTCATAGCGAAGCTTGTCGTGGGCACTTTGGACCGAAGAAGACGGCTTTGAAGGTACTCTCTTGTGGTTTCTTTTGGCCTACGATTTTCAAGGATGCATTCATGTTTTGCAAAGCATGTGATAGATGCCAAAGAATGGTGAACATTGGAGCTAGGGATCAAATGCCGCTCACGCCTATCATTGAGGTAGAAATTTTCGATTTATGGGGTATTGATTTCATGGGACCGTTTCCTTCAAGTAAGGGTTTTCTCTACATATTGCTTGCGGTTGATTATGTGTCAAAGTGGATCGAAGCCAAGGCTACACGCACCAATGATGCCAAGGTGGTAGCCAAGTTTCTCAAGACCAACATCTTTTCACGTTTTGGAGTTCCAAGAGTCTTGATTAGCGATGGAGGATCCCATTTTTGTAACCGCACCATTGAAGCCTTATTGAGGAAGTATGGAGTCACACATAAGGTTTCTACACCTTATCACCCCCAAACAAGTGGTATGGCCGAGGTAAGTAATCGAGAGATCAAGCATATATTGGAGAAATCGGTTGGACCTTCAAGGAAGGATTGGAGTGATCATCTCGATGATGCTTTGTGGGCTTATAGGACCGCGTACAAGACACCGATAGGTATGTCTCCTTTTCGGTTAGTTTATGGCAAAGCATGTCACTTGCCGGTTGAGCTAGAGCACAAGGCATGGTGGGCAATCAAAGCCTTCAACATGAACATAGATGATGCCGGTCTTCATAGAAAGCTTCAACTCAACGAACTTGAAGAAATCCGTAATGAAGCTTATGATGCCGCTTGGATATACAAGGAGAAAACAAAGGCTTATCATGATAAGATGATCCGGGGTAAAAAGTTTGAAGTTGGTCAAAAAGTTCTCCTATTCAATACTCGACTTCGACTCTTTCCGGGTAAGCTTCGTTCTCGATGGGTTGGTCCTTTCATAATCACTAAAGTATTTTCACATGGAGCCATTGAGATCCTTAACCCGAGCACCAACAAAGAGTACAAGGTTAACGGGCATCGCTTGAAGCCGTACTATGATTCATTCCAAGAATACACCATTGCTTCCCAACCCTTGGATGATCCCGTGCCACCATCACCACCACCGAGCCGAGGTAACATACATCTTGCTGCCGAGCAGCATTATCCAAATCCAGCCGAGCCATCACCCCCTGCCGGACCTGCCATTGCCGGCAGGGTTGATACACGAGCACAAGAGGCCGGACCAGAGGTGGATACACAGTTGGACACGCCAGATACGGCGATACAGGAGTCGGATACGCCAGCAGGAAGGCCGGACACGCAACAGGATACGCAGACTTCTACAACCACCGAATCGGACACCTCATGCAACGATCTTCTCATTGAACTTCTTCTTGCCGATTTGAGCTGTTTTGGAGCGCGATGAACACATTCCAAACACGGTGAAAAGTCTAGGCTATGGACTTTAAACATAAAGCGCTACTTGGGAGGCAACCCATGTTGATCAAAGAAAAGTGAAGGAGCCATCACCGAGAGTTTGAAATTTCTTAACCCTTCTCTTTTTCTTTGATTTGTGATGATATGTTGGTATATGTTAGCCGATTGCATGCTTAGGAAATTCATTGATATTGTTTTGTGCTTACATTGAGGGCAATGTAATTTTCTAAGTGTGGGGTGGGAGAACGTATTCCGTTTTTGTTTTATGTTGTTGTGTGCTTAGTTTAAAAAAGGAAAATTCAGAAAATTGTAATACAAAAATAGAGTGTTTAAATTTGTTTGTTTCGAGTCTTAGGATGCCCCTAATATGTCAATGATGTTTATCTCCTCTTTGCATACATAGATGATGGTTATGCATACAATTAAAATTGTGAGTTTCATGGATTTTGTGCATCGGTAGGAGCATGTAGGACTTGTTGATTAATAAGCATGCATGTTTTAGCTAGTTTATTTCCAAATAACCTATGTGAGCTTTTGTGCCAATTTGTTTTCTTCTTGAGCGATAAAAGATAAAATTCGATAGATTCGTAGGAAGCATGAAACCTCATAGTTCTTTGTATATTCGATGACTATATGCCATAACTTTTAATGAACTCTAGTATGCTAGAACTTACTCTTGTTGATTTTCGAAACGTTTTTATCATAAAATACCTTGATTTTGAATATGATTGAATAAAGATCTTTTAGGTTTACCACCAAAGCCAAATAAAGCATGTGCCCTATTGGAGTCCGTCGTGGGACACCTTAGTAAACCCCTTTGAGCCTACAATTAGCCTTTTCTTTCATCACCCTTAAACACTTTCCATGAGCTTAGTATAGTGATGCCTTTACCTTATGTGTTGGCAAAGCTTGATTTTTGAAAGCGTTTTCGCGTGAAGTGATGAAGAAGAACAAGTGTGGGGTAGACTTAGCTAAAAATTGTGAACAATTGTATGTGAGCCGTGCCTATGAGAAAACAAAAGAAGAAAAATTGAAATCGGACAGAAAAGAAGAAAAAGAAAACTCAAGTCCGAAATAAAAGAAAAAGTGTAGGCACAGTTTCAAAAGAAAATTGCTAAGTCTAGTCTTGAAAAGTGTTGTGAATTTGGAGTTTTGTTTATATGTGAAGGTCTACTATTGTTATACTTTGACTTTTGTTCATATTCACTATGTTTTGGGGAAAGTAAAGAATGAAGTATGGGTCCAACAAGAAGAAATTCGACCCTTGTTGAGAAGACATAAGGAGATTTGAGCTTTGCTAAAGTACACGGTGACGTTTTTGAGCCTCCTTATCTAAATATCAAATACCTCTTTGCCTAGCCCCATTACAACCCTTTTATTGATCTTTTTCATGATTCTTAAGATGGTTAAACTTGATTTGTGGAGATTATCTCAAGAGTAAGCATATGGTTTTGGTTCATTGGTGCATATAGTTATCATATGAGGTTTTTCCATAAAAATTCACAAAGTGCTTTCGTTTCTTTGATATATGCAAGTCACTCTTTGTAATTTATTATCTTTCGCTTGCATATACTTATGAGTGAATTACCATGCTTCAAGAGAAAAGAAGAGAGTATGCCTAGTGAGGAGGATTGGATTAGCTTTGACATGTTTACATGCTTACTTTTGTTCATATATGTTCTTATTAATGTTACATGTTCATGAAACTTGGAATTTTCGTGCTTAGCATTCTCATGCATTAACTTGAAAGCTATGTGTACATACGAGCCTGAGACAAATTGTTAGGGGCAATAGTTTGTTTAGAGTCGTAGTTTAATTTAGTTTGCTAAGGGACTAGCAAAGGATAAGTGTGGGGTAGTTGATAGGAGCACAATGTGCGACGATATTATATGCGTATGCCCTCGTTTATGCTTTGTTTAACCCTTATTTGTCTAAGATTGAGTCATAATGTAGTTAGTGTCAATTTTGGTAGAGTTTTGTGAAAAATGGTTAAGAATCCGAAAAATGACTAAGTTTGAGAAATCTGGAAAATAGTGTAAAATATGTCTTTTTCGCGATTTTGAGATGAGCAAAAGTATAATCTATCCTTGTCCGAATTCTATTAAATTTTGTGTGCTTAATATTCATATACTGAGGAATGTTGTGTTAAAATTTCAGATCAATCGGAGTTCGGGAAGTCACCCAAAACTTGGCTGCAAAAGGGCAGTCCGGACATTCCAATCCAGGGGCTTACAGGATTTTCCTGGGACCTTGTCCCAACTTCGAAAAATCATTCCCGACGACTTGCAAGGAATTTGGCCGAGATATTTTATGGGGAGATGACCCTATGTGTCTAGTTTACGTGAGACTTGGAATCGCATCAATCGGAGCTCCGAAGGTGGAGTTATGCCGGAATTACTGCGACAAGGTCAAGGCTGCCGATTCCAGGGACTGATTGCTTCCTTTTCACAAGTGCTTCATTTCGATGGACTATATGATGTACAAGAGCATTTGTGAAGATATCCCAAGCGTATGGAAGGAAGGAGAATGACACTTGGCCAGGGCATTGAAGAAAAACATGAAGAAACAAGTTCTCCTAGTCAAGCTAGGAGAAGCTGCCGATTCTGGCAGATTGAGTGTCATTGTGAGCTGCCGGCATTGTGGGGCATTTTCGATGGATCAAGACCTGTAAATTGAAGTCCAAGACCATTCAAGAAGTCCATGAAGATGTGAAGCCCAAGCCTTGAAGAAAAATTCAGAAAAAGAAAACCTAATTGAACTAAGAAAGGAAGGTTGCAAAACCTTATTCCACTAGGTTTTCTGAAATCCTTTTTGCTTAAGGGCTTCCGGCAATCATCCCCCTTATTCTTTATAAATACCCCCACTTTTCCTACAGAAAAATCATCTCATCTCTTGCAAAGCACTAGCCAAAACTCTACCAAATTTTCCTACCAAAGTTCTAACCCGAAACCCTAAAACACATAGTCACTGATTCCACCTACACCACCATCATTCATCACCGATCCCATCACCTAGCCTAGCTGCTGCCGATCATCTTCCACCACACCAAGACGAAGCTCTCCAAGGTTTCTAAAGTGTGATCCATCCCTATGACTTGTGTTTTTAATTTCGGTTTAGTCACATATTGTTGTTATAAAAATACTTTGTTTCATTTGGTGTTGTATGATGAACATGGATTGCAATTTTTATTGGAATTTATGTGATGACTTTTGCAATTTTTAATGCATGGATTTCGTATGTTTGATAACTAGAGCAGTGGTAGTAAAAGCATGTTTAGGATTTAATTTGGTTAGTAATCTAAGGGTGTTCCTTAACAAATCGAAACATTAGTTATGTTTAAAACAATTGTTGTTTGAAACATGTAAATCTAGATGTTAGGTTTCATTTAACCTGAGTGGAACAAATAAAGATGAAACATATGTTGCTTTGATTTGTGATACTCACCTAGGGTAATAGCTTAGCTAAAACTTGCATGTTAAATAAGATGATTGACAACCTTGCTTGTTTACATGTCTTCGATTATAGACTTTTGTGCTTCAATGCTATGTCTTGTATAAGGTAGCATAACTTTTAGGATCACCATGCGAATAGCTCGATCTTAAAACATTAGAAAAAGTCTCACAACTAGGTAAAAATCGGATCCCGTTCTAGTTGTAGGTCGAAACTAAGTTAGGTCTTGAACATGCTAAATACTTGTTTCTTACTTTCTTGCATGCAAATCTTTGTGTTAAATTGTGTTTTGTGCTATGTGATGCGTGAGAGATGATGATCAAACTTGTATATAGTAGCCTAGGATTTATTTTCTGTTTTTAATACCGTGTCTAGCATTAGAAGGCAAAAAGCTGCCGAACCATCATATTCCCCCATTGTGACGTTTTCTTGTATATATGTGAATATGTTTGTGTCTAACAATTTCATATCTCAGGTACCCTTAATCCCCGGCCTAGAACGATCCCTACTTGCTTATACTACTAACGATCATTTGTAGGGTTTATTATTGCATGCGAGCTTCGGCTTCCGTTCACACGGCCTTGCCTTGGCCTCAGCCTTGGCTCGGTCCCGACCTCATTTCATTGGCCTAGGTCCACTCTTTCGGCTGTATATCTTGTTTTTCATTCTTTTAATACTGGTGTTCGGTGACTAAACGCGGATTTTCACTTTATCTAAAGTTATATGGATGCCATGGCTACCTAATAGGTCCCCATGCACTTCGTTCTATGATGATATATTGCCTTAATACACTCTCTAAGGGATCGAGATTCGATCACCATTCCTTACTCTATTTT
This sequence comes from Potentilla sterilis, assembly GCA_963682095.1. NCBI lineage: Eukaryota > Viridiplantae > Streptophyta > Magnoliopsida > Rosales > Rosaceae > Potentilla > Potentilla sterilis. The sequence goes on along the minus strand of OY821757.1, from coordinate 40,589,583 downwards.
TCTAAATATCTATTCAAGAGTGTTCGCCATGTCTAATATAGACGTTTGATTCAATTTACATTATTTTAGTAGATGTTTCACGGCGAGATCGAGTATTTGTTGGATTGTGCAACGACTCACACTATTCTTCAGAATAGGCAATTGTTTACGGATTTTATGCCACACGGATTATCGTTGTCTACGATGACAGAAACGGGACCTATTATTAAAGGCCATTGACCCGCCCAATTCCTATTGCCTAATGACACCGAAATTAGAGTATTTGATGCCTTGTATGCGCCTAAAGCGACCCGAACCTTGCTTGCCTTTAAGGATGTGCGTGACAACGACTATCACCTCAATACTTATGTTGAAGATGGAACTGAATATCTGTTGATTACCTCTACTCACAATCTGTATACTCACATCGTGGAGAAGTGTAAGCGTGTTCGAAACGGCATGTAAGAACTAAATTGAACAATATAACATATTTTTTTTTTGAATTAGATGACCGAACTTTATTAAAAACCAAAGAAAAAATTTAAACTGTACAATATTCAGCTGTAATCACAGCTTCAAGAAAAGAAGGTGCAGCAAAATAAAATTCATCCCTAGCCAAAGCTCTGGCATGTGCCGCCAAAATATGCGCTGCCTTATTTCCCCCACGATGAGTATAAACCACTACCCAAGAAATATGTTCTTGCAGCTGGACTTTCACATCCTCATAAATCCGACCCAAACGTGAAGTGTTAGGAACATCTGAGATCTCCAATTGTCGCTTCACCTCAGACACATCCATTTCCAGTAACGCAAGACCAAATTCCTGATCCGAAGCAAACATTATTGCCTTACTACAGGCCAAAATCTCAGCCAAACTCTGTAAAGCCCCCCCCCCCCCCCTCCTGCAAGCATCCTCCCAGAATGATCCCGAATGATAAAACCTCAACCTCCCTGCTGAGTAGACTGACTATGTGCTCCATCCACATTGATTTTACAGAAACCAAAAGGAGGAGCCTTCATTTAGCTGAAGGAAGTCTTAGCACCCGTACAATAGTAGATAAGTTATGAAACCTGAATTCATTAAGACGGGCAGCGAGTTGGATACTCACATCCTGAGCCGTCACCTCTTTCTGGTTCCATACTCTATCATTCCTTTCCTTCCAAACAGACCATAAACTAAACACCAAATCCCCAAAAAGTGACAGGTTCAAATCATTAGCACAGGAAATAAGCCAATCCAGAACTGTTGTTGATACGACCCGAATCTCGAGTTACTTTTGACAGTTTTATCTTTTATTTTTACGTTCCGGTAATTGTTTTACGATTCAAAAATTCTAATGGTTGATATTTTTATAAGTTGACTAAACCGATAATTTTATTGCTCGAGGAGGTAGAAGACGTTGAAATGAGTTCGTGGACATGTGGCACGTTTAATTTGGAATTCGTATGAAAAAGTTACGACGTAAAAATCAGAAATTTGTTGTTTTTGGACGAGTATAAATAGCGGGAATGAAATTTCCCGAAAAGGCAACTTTACTTTTCTTCTTTTTCTTTTCTTTCTTTTTCTTCTCTCTCCTTTCTCTCTCCTCTCCCCTGACTCAGCCCGACCTTCGGTCGAACTGGGTCGGCGCACCGGTCCCGTTCGAACAGTCTCCTTCTTCTCTTCCGTTCTGTGGCAGCGGCACGGCGTGAAACGCCGCCGTTTGGCCGTGCGACGACCGAGAGAGTTCGACACAATCGAACCGGAGCTCCCTTCTCAGGCCACTTCTTGGCCCGATTTTAGGGGGGAAATGGGGACCTTGATTCACGCAAGCATCCCACCAAAGAAATTGAACCGAATCGATCCAGATAAGGAGAACTTAGGAAGTGATATTTCTAGGGTTTTTGGTCAAATCGGTGGAGGTTGTGTAATTGATGTTTTTGGTGGATTTGGAGGTTGAATTCGTGTTTAGGATGTTGTTTTGGAGTCGATTGAGTGTAATTTGGGGTTCGATTGGTTGAGTTTTGGAAAAATTGGAGATTGTGTATTTCGGGCCGCCGTGTCGGCCGCCGTTTGTGGCGGATGGGGCTAGTTTAGGCGGCAGGGACGACGGGGATGAGTCCCTGAGATGGTGGCGATGATGTTGGGTGAATTTGGTGCCGATTGGAGGTGTTTTTAGCCTCCGTGGCGGAGCTGCAGGCAGCGGGGGGCGGCTCTGCGGCTGCCGGCAGCGTGAGGAAGAAGATGAACAGTAAACCGGTAAAAATTAAAAAGTAAAACGGTAAAAGGTGAAAAGTAAATAGTAAACAGTAAAAGTAAATGGTAAATAGTGATTCTGACTTTGACCATTTACTGTTGACTTTCCAAATTACTGTTTGACCAGTAGTTTTTACTGTGGACTTTCCGTAAAAAGGGTGAAAGCTGATTAAAAGGGTTTTACGACGAAATAATAAGTAAAAGAATGGATCGGACTCAGGATGGGTGTCCTGAGTAATTTTGGACGTAAATGGTTTCGGTATTTGAGACGTAATTCCAATACCGATAACAAGAATTTGAAATTGGGTTATTCGGACGAGTAAGGACGTCTGTGGATTTAATTTCTATAATTCAATTCTGAGTTTTGAAATATGTTTTTAAAACCCGTCTCTGTTACAGGTCGAGAAGTTACTCGACGGGACGAGAGCGCTGATTTCGGCACGCTCGGCTGTACAGTGAGTGGATTTTTTATTTTAAATAAATGCATGCATAACTATTTAATGAAATGTAGTTTATTTTGGATAAATGATATTGATATTTAAAGAACTTTATGGTTTTGGGGTTATGCTTTTACTACTATTTTAGTAGTACGTGATTTCATCCGGAAACGAGGTTTCCGGAAATAGTATGTTTTAATTATTCATAATTGATCATGCTGAATAAGTTTTAATGGTATTTAAAGGAAAGGATCAGAAATGAGATTTCCGAAGATTTTATGCTTTCGGTATTTGTGATTTTTCCGACATGTGAGACATGTCGAAGTTATATATTCTTTTCGATATTATTTTTATGACATTGAGACATGTCAGATATATATATGTTCCTTCGAGGCTATGATTTTATTTGATTATATATATAAGCCTCAGATGTTCGGTCGGGGACCGTACAAATTTATTATATATAAGGGGATACGTCACTAGTACATAAATCGATTCAGATGACGGTTTTTAACCGTCATCTCATATGCTCCCAAACTGACATCTATCGCAATGTCATCTATTAAAACGCATTCAGATGACGGTTAAAACCCAAAAAAAACTGTCATATACCGATCATAAGGATGACAGTTTTGTATTCAGATGACGGTTGGCTAACATTGGTGCCAACTGATGCCAACTTACGTGCGCATTTTTAGTGATGAATGGCATATATTGAGATGACAGTCGACCGTCATCTAATGCTACTTTTTATGTCAGTTAATATATCAAACCAAGCGTCGTGTGATATCTTCTCAGACGTCATCTTTCATTTTTAATGACTGTCCTTTACATCTTCTAAGGATGACGGTTGTACGTTGTTCAGATGACGGTTGGCATTCATGGTGTGCGCATCTTGTGTCTGATGGCATGTAACCTGATGACACTCAAACCGTCATGTAAAGTGCAATGTAACGTCGGTCATATTGTCAAGGCGAATGTCATCTGAATTTTGAACAGATGTCATTTACACTATCATATAGTATGTCATCTGAGCTCTCTTAGACGTCAGTCTTGCATAATATTGTTTGTGTCATACGATTTTGGTTCAGATGTCACTCGTTTGTGTCATATGAATGTGTTTCTAACGTCAGTTATTTTATGACTGAGTCTGTCATTTGTGTTCATTTGATATGTTACCAAATGAACAGTACTGACCAAATCCACAGTACTGGTTCATCTCCACATATAAAACCTAATTTCATGCAAATAAACCAAAACTGTAGGATAGTACTCAATAAACCTGCCATATTTATATGTCTACCAAGATCTGTTTTAAACCATGAGTAATACACTTCTAAAAACACATGCATTGGCAGCAAAACCAAAATCAACTTCCATCACAATTGTAGCTACCAGTAGCCAAAAAATGACCAATTCAAGTCCACATAACTGTAATAGGATTGGCCATATACTATAGGTACCACTAGAATTCTGAGCATCCTATATACCAAAACACTTAACCTGCTTGTTACTCATTCAAAGCTTCACATGGTTCTTCAATAGATAGCCTGCAAGCTCATCCCTTACTTGGTCAATATCTTCTCGAGTGTACTCGTTTCCACGTCGATCTCTTTTTTCCCACTGATATCATTACACATATACATATATCAAAACTGAAACTCAAAGAAGGTGGCAGTCATCATATGCAAACAGAAAAATAGGTACAGATTTTACCTTTGCAGCAAATTACTTTTCCAAAACCAATTGGCCCAACTTCCTCTCTGCTTCAGTATTTAGGTCCCCCATAGGATCAACTTCAACACCAGCATCCTACACAGACTGTTCAAATAGTCAAACATAGTAACAAACAACTTGTTAACAACATCCATCACCTGCACCAAAAACCATTAGCTGTTCAATAAGTCAAAACAGTCACTATATTTTCAAGAAGTTATTTTCAAGAGAGACTGAAGAACATGAGCAGTAACAGGAGAAAAAGAAGTAAGCTGTAAATAGAGCACAACTACACTTACCCAAGTGGCTGATAATACTTGGTAGAATATCCTGCAACTCTACAAGAGAGAAGACAGTATATTTAGTCACATACCAATATGAAGTTGAAAAAAGAAAGACAATTAGGAAAGAGAACAATGAAAGATAGAAGAAAAGAGAATGAAAAAAAGGAGGCACTAAGAAGCATATAAACATGTTTCCAAAAGAAACAGCTTACTAGCTTGAACAAAATCGAAGCATAAAAGCACATAATTTTCAGAAGAAAAAAAAGATTGCAACAGAAAATGCATATATAATGCACGATCTCTCACAATAACAAACTTAATTTACAGATTTTTTCAGCAGAGCTTAAAAAGAAGGTGCAATAACCAAATCATCAAAACAGACATACGAAAATCAGAAACAAAAACTGATCATACAAACAGAAACTACAAGGCAATCATTAGATGATAACAAACAACAGGTTAAACAATAACTTAATCTAAAATAAAATAGCAGAAGCATACTCTTTGTTTGAGGAGAGCCACTAACAACCCAAGTGTTGGCAGCAATAGAAGCTTGAACTGAAATATAAAGGAAGAAAAATTAGATACGAGGGAGGCCATGAAAAACAAAATAGTAGTTCAAAAGAACCAAATCAATGGGATGGCTTCACCTTTGGGATTTATGAACTTAATAACTACATCATCCTTAAAAATGTTGACCTCCTCGATTGCGGGAATAGCATTCACCCCTATTCTCTTGAGGGTGCTCTGAAGTCTTTTGTCATCTGTGGTGGTTGTTTTGTGGACAGCCTTCTTCTTTCTGTAGTTAGAAGCAGATATGAACGAACCAAATCAGGATAAAAGCAATGTAAAAAATAAAGAAGATAGTTGCCCAATATTACTCCTCCCACATGATAGTATAGGACTTTGACTTACAAATTACTAGCAATTTACCGATGTAGTAAAGTGACAAACAGCCTTGTGAGGTCACCAAGTGTATAACATGATTAACATCAAAGTTTCAAAATAGAAAGTACCCTACCTCCTCATGCTACCCTTTCCACCAGTGCGGACAGCACCAGCCATCTTCATGAGTTTCTCCCGATTCATCTGTATAAAGAGGGAATAAAATAAGAGAAATAACTAAACTTCACTGCAACCAGTTACAAAATACAAAAAAAAACAAGCAGCTCTAAGTTTTAACCAGACAACACCATAAAAGAGCAAACATTATGACGCCCAGCCACGACATAAACAAATGCTATCACTCTACACTACTCAGGAGGTTCTGAATTCAACTAATTAAAGTTCAGTTATACTGTCAGATGCCTAGCATCTCAAAACTATCAAAGCTGAAAGCGAAAACCAAGATCCCAACCAAGCAAGGGGATGTCGTATTCCAAACAGATTCGCAGGAATCAAGATAAGATACTTAAACCCAAAACAAAGAAATCGACACCGACTATAACAGATTCGCAATCCCGCGGAACAAACATAAGCTAGGAGAGAGTTGAGAAAAAGATCGATACAGGTCTAAAGTAGAAAACTTGGGGCAGAATTGCAATACCCACCATGAAAAAAAAAATGAAAAAAAAAAGTGAATTTTAGAATCCTAATCCGATAATCCTCAGAATTAAACGAGCACAAACGAAATCAATAGAAATAGAATCAAGCGAGGAAGACTTAGAGAGGAGAAAGGGAAGCGGGAAAGAGAGAGCTTACCTTTGGGTTTTGGAGTTGCTAGGGTTTTTGTGAGTGAGATAAGAGGAGATAGCGTCTTTTAACATACCAAATGCTTATCCGTATCAAGCCCAACGCAATTTGAGAGGAAGAAGTAGGACCCCGGCTCCGTCGAAATCGCCGGCTGGATCCTCCCGATCGGCTCCGCCACCGACCTAAACTCCAGCGTGCCGACGCACATGGACGCCAGCAGCGGCGTGAACACCATGTTGAGGCTCGGTGGTGAAGCATGAGGTGAGAGAGTAAGAGGTGAGAGAGTAAGAGAAAGGCTCGGTGATTCTGGATTTGGTTGTGGGAGATGGTGAGGCTCTGGCTGAGACTCTGATGAGTAGACTCTAGTGTTGAATATCAGAGAGGGAAAAGAGAGAGGTCGAAGAAGAAGAAGAAGAAGGAGATGGATTTAGATCTGAAGGGAGAGTGTTTTAGAAAACTAATAAGGGGGAATGGTTTGTGGGGTGTGTTATTTTTGGGGGTAGTGGACCGATGATTGCGTTAAGGGAATAAGCAATGTGGGCCGTTGGATCTGGAGCTGATTATACTGGCATTAACACCAATCTATATATTTATACTGGCATAGGTTTATAAGAGTTAATTTACCGCAGTACCTCTAGTACCTAACTGTTCTTTACTTTCCGTTTTCCTATGGGTGGCCTGACGGTCGGTAAATATTTTGAGGAAAATTTTTCTACGATTAGTTGCATCTCATCGATATGAAACTATTCTCTGTTGAAGATCAGGCCCAAAAACGTCATTTAGACGGGCCAATTTCCGTTTTAATGCGTTTAGAGGTTTGACTCACCCGGTTGACCGTCCCGATCGAGCCTTTAACGTTGTCAGATGTAGTTGGATTTTTTTTCATACACGTATTTAATCTTAACGGTGATATCTGACGGTTGGAATAGATTTTCCAAACTTTATATTCAAAATCGGAACATATGCACTAATGTTCCTTAACTTGTTTACCAAGTGTTTAAGTGAATGTATAGTTTCAAATAGTTACTATACGTAGACTCTTCAAATGCAAATGTGTCGTGAAATAAGATATGACCGACATATTGAAATACGTCTACGGTTGAAAAATGAGAAGATTCCGACAAAATCTGTGTGCCGAATGTTGCGGTTAACTGTTTTTTACTTCCGTTTTCCTATGGGTAGCCTGACGGTCGGTAAATATTTTGAGGAAAATTTTTATACGATTAGTTGCGTCTCATCGATCTGAAACTATTCTCTGTTGGAGATCAGGCCCAAAAACGTCATTTAGACGGGCCAATTTCCGTTTTAAAGCGTTTAGAGGTTTGACTCACCCGGTTGACCGTACCGATCGAGCCTTTAACGTTGTCAGATGTAGTTGGATTTTTTTTTATACATGTATTTAATCTTAACGGTGATATCTGACGGTTGGAATAGATTTTCCAAACTTTTAGATTCAAAATCGGAACATATGCACTAATGTTCCTTAACTTGTTTACCAAGTGTTTAAGTGAATGTATAGTTTCAAATAGTTACTATACGTAGACTCTTCAAATGCAAATGTGTCGTGAAATAAGATATGACCGAAATATTGAAATACGTCTACGGTTGAAAAATGAGAAGATTCCGACAAAATCTGTATGCCGAATGTTGCGGTTAACTGTTTTTTACTTCCGTTTTCCTATGGGTAGCCTGACGGTCGGTAAATATTTTGAGGAAAATTTTTATACGATTAGTTGCGTCTCATCGATCTGAAACTATTCTCTGTTGGAGATCAGGCCCAAAAACGTCATTTAGACGGGCCAATTTCCGTTTTAAAGCGTTTAGAGGTTTGACTCACCCGGTTGACCGTCCCGATCGAGCCTTTAACGTTGTCAGATGTAGTTGGATTTTTTTTCATACACGTATTTAATCTTAACGGTGATATCTGACGGTTGGAATAGATTTTCCAAACTTTTATATTCAAAATCGGAATATATGCACTAATGTTCCTTAACTTGTTTACTAAGTGTTTAAGTGAATGTATAGTTTCAAATAGTTACTATACGTAGACTCTTCAAATGCAAATGTGTCGTGAAATAAGATATGACCGAAATATTGAAATACGTCTACGGTTGAAAAATGAGAAGATTCCGACAAAATCTGTGTGCCGAATGTTGCGGTTAACTGTTTTTTACTTCCGTTTTCCTATGGGTAGCCTGACGGTCGGTAAATATTTTGAGGAAAATTTTTATACGATTAGTTGCGTCTCATCGATCTGAAACTATTTTCTGTTGGAGATCAGGCCCAAAAACGTCATTTAGACGGGCCAATTTCCGTTTTAAAGCGTTTAGAGGTTTGACTCACCCGGTTGACCGTCCCGATCGAGCCTTTAACGTTGTCAGATGTAGTTGGATTTTTTTTCATACACGTATTTAATCTTAACGGTGATATCTGACGGTTGGAATAGATTTTCCAAACTTTTATATTCAAAATCGGAACATATGCACTAATGTTCCTTAACTTGTTTACTAAGTGTTTAAGTGAATGTATAGTTTCAAATAGTTACTATACGTAGACTCTTCAAATGAAAATGTGTCGTGAAATAAGATATGACCGAAATATTGAAATACGTCTACGGTTGAAAAATGAGAAGATTCCGACAAAATCTGTGTGCCGAATGTTGCGGTTAACTGTTTTTTACTTCCGTTTTCCTATGGGTAGCCTGACGGTCGGTAAATATTTTGAGGAAAATTTTTATACGATTAGTTGCGTCTCATCGATCTGAAACTATTTTCTGTTGGAGATCAAGCCCAAAAACGTCATTTAGACGGGCCAATTTCCGTTTTAAAGCGTTTAGAGGTTTGACTCACCCGGTTGACCGTCCTGACCGATCCTTTAACGTTGTCAGATGTAGTTGGATTTTTTTTCATACACGTATTTAATCTTAACGGTGATATCTGACGGTTGGAATAGATTTTCCAAACTTTTATATTCAAAATCGGAACATATGCACTAATGTTCCTTAACTTGTTTACTAAGTGTTTAAGTGAATGTATAGTTTCAAATAGTTACTATACGTAGACTCTTCAAATGAAAATGTGTCGTGAAATAAGATATGACCGAAATATTGAAATACGTCTACGGTTGAAAAATGAGAAGATTCCGACAAAATCTGTGTGCCGAATGTTGCGGTTAACTGTTTTTTACTTCCGTTTTCCTATGGGTAGCCTGACGGTCGGTAAATATTTTGAGGAAAATTTTTATACGATTAGTTGCGTCTCATCGATCTGAAACTATTCTCTGTTGGAGATCAGGCAAAAAACGTCATTTAGACGGGCCAATTTCCGTTTTAAAGCGTTTTAACAAATTTCGCACCCAAACATTAGATGACGTGCAACCGTCGTCTGATGTTTCAACCTTTCAATTTTTGATGGCATACCTAGGCTGAGTTTGGGAGGGAATTTTCCCGCTTATAACTTGGTAGAAACCCTAAACCCTCAGATGACAGTCAACCGTCATCTGAATTAAGTATAATTTTTGAACGATGAGTTTTTGAGATGTCTACCATTGCCAATACTAAATTTTGGATGTTTTCCTCATAAACTGAGAAAATGTGATGGCATACCTAGGCTGAGTTTGGGAGGGAATTTTCCCGCTTATAACTTGGTAGAAACCCTAAACCCTCAGATGACAGTCAACCGTCATCTGAATTAAGTATAATTTTTGAACAATGAGTTTTTGAGATGTCTACCATTGCCAATACTAAATTTTGGATGTTTTCCTCATAAACTGAGAAAATGTGATGTCTAAAAGCGATTCAGATGACGGACAAACTAGAACCGACGTCTGATTATTTCAAAATCAATCAGATGACGGTTAATTTTTTTGCGTCATCTGAAAGGCGTCATCTGAAGGTGTTTTTGTAGTAGTGCGTATTTTCTATTTTATTTTCGGATTTTCACCATAGCAGGGTCCAGATATATATTGATGCTAGCTAGCTTAGTCGCCTGATCCCATGCGAGGTGACGACTTGACCACATAGGTCAGATTCACGCTCGGTGGTCGACATGTACCGGCATAGCGTGAGACGCTATAGAGAGTCTTGGAGGCTCGACCCTTAGCCTGGGAGGCTACTATTAAATGGTGGTAATGACGTTCTCCTATCTTATTATATGACCAATGGGATTGGTCATGATTTTTATGTTATGTGGTTTTCGGGAATATTTTCTCTATGAGACTTTCTGATTTAATAAATTCCCGAACCAGCGGGGCTGGGGTTTTTATGTGACCAATGGGATTGGTCGAGAAATATTATAAATTGATTTTCAAAAATATATTGTTTTTGAATATATATATATATATAAACAAAATGATTATTTGTTCATTGGATTATATCAGCGAGGCTCACTACCAGTTTTGACAGAATAGCCGACGAAAAAATTTTCGTCGGCTATTCAAAATTTTCGTCGGCTATTCCTTCTACCGACGAAAATTTCGTCGGCTATAAGTCGTCGGTAAAAGCCCGTCCGTAATACTAATGGCCGACGAAAATAACGAAATCGTCGGCCATTCTAAAATTATCACCGACGAAAATGAATTTTCTTCGGCCAAACTTGGCAAAATATCCGACGAAATTCGTCGGATATTTTCGAGTATGGCCGACGATTTTGGCAACTATAGCCGACGAAGAAAATCAATTTCGTCGGCTATTTGTCAGAATATATTAATATTTTAAGAGGCATAGCCGACGAAATAATGTGATTTTCGTCGGTAATAAAAGTTATAGCCGACGAAATTTCGTCGGCTATTCTTAAATTTTGGGGGAAAAAAAATTAAATTATGCTTTGGAGGAGGAGGCCGGAGGAGGAGGGGAAGGAGGAGGAGGAGGGGGAGAAGGAGGAGGAGGAGGAGGAGGAGGAGGGGAAGGAGGAGGAGGAGGAGGAGGAGGGGAAGGAGGAGGGGAAGGAGGGGAAGGAGGAGGAGGAGGAGGGGAAGGAGGCTGGAGGAGGAGGAGTTTTTTCGGAGGAGGAGAGAAAAAAAGCGGGCTGAAAGATTTAAAGCAGAGAGAATAGCCGACGATTTAAAAGATTTCGTCGGCTATAGTTTGGAAGATCAACAGCCGTCGGATCTGAGCCATCCAACGGCGGACAATAAAAAGGCGCGGATCGCAAGAGTTTAGCCGACGAATTCAAATATTTCGTCGGCTATGCTTTGGAAAATCAGCAGCCGTTGGATCTAAGCCATCCAACGGCGGACAATAAGCGGATCGCAAGAGTTTAGCCGACGACATATACTTTTCGTTGGCTAAACTTAGAGAATAGCCGACGATTTACATCAATTTCGTCGGCTATTCTTGAAAACATATTAAACTGCCATTTTGAGGCCCTAAACGAACTGCCCTAAACGAACTTGAAAGCCCGAAAAGGCCCACACATTGTAGCAAAGCTACGAGTTTGATTCCTGGCGTCGTTCCCTTTCCGGAATGGTATCACAATCGTCATTCGGACGCCGGACGCCAAATCTGCAGTAAACCGGGTTTTCACTTGCAACGGTCAATCTGCTCTTCAATTTTGTCGGAATCTTGTCATTTTTCAACCGTAGCCGTATTTCATTATTTCGGTCATATCTTATTTGACGACATATTTGCATTTGAAGAGTGTACGTATAGTAACTATTTGAAACTATACACTCACTTAAACATTTAGTAAACAAGTTAAGGAACATTAGTGCATATGTTCCGATTTTGAATCTAAAAGTTTGGAAAATCTATTCCAACCGTCAGATATCACCGTTAAGATTAAATACATGTATGAAAAAAAATCCAACTACATCTGACAACGTTAAAGGCTCGATCGGGACAGTCAACCGGGTGAGTCAACCCTTTAAACGCTTAGAAATGGTAATTGGCCTGTCTAAATGACGTTTTTTGGCCTGACCTTCAACAGATAATAGTTTCAAATTGATGAGACGCAACTAATCGTATAAAAATTTTCTGACGAAATAATGCCGAACGTCAGGCTACCCATAGGAAAACGGAAGTAAAAAACAGTTAACCGCAACATTCAGCACACAGATTTTGTCGGAATCTTGTCATTTTTTAATCGTAGACGTATTTCATTATTTCGGTCATATCTTATTTGACGACATATTTGCATTTGAAGGCTGAAGCAATGGTTTGTCGATAGTGATAGAAAATGAAAGGTGGTCTTTTTTTAGTTTTTTTTTTATCATAGCCGACGAAATCAAACATAGTACTCGTCGGCTATACTTTCAGAGAATAGGCGACGAAAATTTTAAATCATCGGCCATTCAAGGGGTATAGCCGACGAAAAATATTTTTAGGGACGAAAGTAAAAATCGTCGGCCATTCTTGTGGAATAGCCGACGATTTTTTATTTTTAGGGACGAAAGAAAAAATCGTCGGCCATTCGAGGGGAATAGCCGACGAAATTTTTTTTTTAGCGACGAAAATAGTATGTCGTCGGCCGTTTTTTTTTTCGTCGGTAAAAGACTTTTTTTTGGTAGTGGCTGATTTAATTTTGTTAAAATACGATTTTCTTAAAATGTAAGACGTTTTATTAAAATGCATGCATTATGGTTTTTAAATTCTAAAATCTTGGGAAAGTAATAAGAAATTTTCAGTTAAAGTTTCATACTAAATTATTTTATTTTATCCACTCACTCTAACGTTTTTAACTTTACTTTCCCATGGGCCATTCGTTTTAAATTGCCCAGTTTGCAGACTAGTTTATTTGAGATCAAGATTACTCGGAGTCGAGGCATAGTCGTCGTCGTCTTTGCTTCCGCTTGGTAGGATCTATTGATCTTTTTACTTGTTGATTTTGTATTCCCAGTTCATTATTAGATTGCTCTGATGACCTGTAAATCTATTGGATTTGATTTTGTGTTTTCCTGTGGAAGTTGGTTGATTTGGGGGAGCAGGTGGCTCCTGGAGTCAGGTTGGTGATTGTTGAAGTGTTTGATCTTTTCTTACAGGTTAGGGTTGTCCATTTTAAGAGAGGTCATGCCGATTTTTTGTTAAAATCTCTCTTAAGGTGGTCCCTGCAGGACCTTATCTAGGTTTCAGGGTGAAATCCGGTTCGGGTCCTGTCAGTTGTATATATGCTATTCCACCTATAGCAAACTTCACCAAGAACAGGATTAAAAGAAATCACATGTTTCGTAAATACGCAATCCCGGCTCAAATGCAATGTAGATTCACCTAAAACACCACATAAGGCACAATTAGTTCCCTGAACTTCCACCCTTTTCGAAGTCAGACTATCTAAAGAAGGTAAAATATCCAGGCAAATCCTCCAACCATGAACTTTAGCCTTATTTGGTATTTTAACTTTCCACAATTTTTTACAAAAAGCACTACCAGGTATCTGGCCTATGGGGGAATGACTAGAAGAGTGTACAAAAGCATACCTGTACGCAGTCTTCACCGAAAATCTCCCATCTTTTGCTAGTTTCCAGCATAGACGATCACTCACAATACGTCTACTCAGAGGGATATTTAGAATAACTGCCACCTCTTCTACTCGAAAGCATCTCTGCACCTTGGACACATTCCAAGTACCATCTCCAACAAAAAAATCACCAACTCTACCAACAGGTTCAGTAACAGGTATAGAGAAACTAGGTTTACCAATAGCTGATCTAGGTAGCCAATTGTCCACAAAGGTTTGTATCTGCCTACCATCCCCTACATGCCAATAAATATTATCCTGAACCAAAACTCTTGCTCCATAAATACTACGCCAAGAAAAAGAAGGAGAATTACATTCAGGCGCTTCCCAAAAAGAACAATGTGGAAAATACCTTGCCTTGTAAATAGAAGTAATCAACGAAGAAGGATAAGCCAGAATGCGCCAAGTTTGTTTCGACAGTAGAGCCAGATTGAAGTTCGACAAACTACAAAAACTCAAACCCCCTTCCTCCTTCGGGTTACATAAAATATTCCATCGCTTTCAATGAATCTTCTTTTTATCTAGTATACTCCCCCACCAGAATCTCGCACACAATTATTCCAGGTCATCACATAAATTCTTTGACAACTTAAAAACACTCATAGCATAACTCGGAAGAGCTTGAGCGACAACACTTATCAGGATATCTTTGTCAGCTCCACTTATCAGGATATCTGAGAATCCACAACCGGCACCCCCAACCTGGAAGAAAGATCAGACCGAATCTCTTCAACCACACTCTCACTAAAAACCATGGAGCTTTTGTCAAAATTTACCCTCTGACCAGGCGCCCTGCTGAACACATCAATAACTTCCTGGATAGAAATACATGTAGACAAAGAGGCCTCAACATTCAACATACTATCATTCTCGAATAAAAGATGGTTTACCGGTGGCGCACCCTCACAAACAACAATACCTGGTAACTCACCATTTTGCATTTTCCTCCGAAGAAGGGTGGAAAAACCCTCTATTCCCAGCAAAAACAAATATGGAGAAAGAGGATCCCCTTGCCGCAAACCTCTCCCTGGTGTCAAATAACCACGTGGTCGACCCCTAATCAGAAAGGCATACCGAACTGTAGAGACACACTGCATGACAATATGTATCCACCGTTGATTGAAACCAAAACTGGTCAACATACGCTCTAGGAAAGACCATTCCAACCTGTCATAAGCCTTGCTGAGGTCCAACTTAAGTGCCATATAGCCTCTACCCGAACGTTTATTATGAACAAAGTGAGCCATCTCATTTGCTACCAGAATATTGTCCGTAATCAAACGACCTGGAATAAAAGCACTATGAAAAGGAGAGATAATATCTAGAAGCAGGGCCTTCAACCGATTTTCTAAGGCCTTTGAACAAATCTTATAAAAGACATTACATAGAGCAATAGGCCTCAAGTCTGACATATGTTCCGGTTGATCCACTTTTGGAATTAGACAGATGTGAGTAAAGTTTACCTCCTTCAGAAGTTGGCCTGTATGAAGGAAACACTGGACTGTTGCCACCACCTCAGGGCCGACCAACTCCCAGTAATGTTGAAAAAATAAAGGCGGCATCCCATCTAGACCCGGCGTCTTCGTAGGATACATTTGAAATAAGACCATTTTAATTTCCTCTCTAGAGAACTCCTTATTCAGCTGTGCATTCATATCCTCAGTAACACACGGAGTAATAGTCTCCAAAACCAAGTTGACAGCATCCATATTCAGAGCAGAGGCTTCGAACATTTTAGCAAAATAATCTGAAACCACTGACTCCAAACCCGCATCATCCTCATGCCACACCCCCCATCTGCATCAAAAAATCCCTTCAATGTATTTCTCCGTTTGGTAACAGTAGCTTGGTTATGGAAATAGTTCGTGTTTCTATCCCCTTCCTTAAGCCACATCACTTTCGACCTCTGTTTCCAGAAAAGCTCCTCCTGGTGTAACAGGTTTTGTAAAGAAACAAAAAGAGTCTTCTTTTCAGTTTGTATGGCTTTTGTAATAGAGCATCCCATCAACTCCTCCAACCTAGTCTGAATCTCCATCATCTAAAGTTGCCTGCCTTTGAACACAGACCGCTGCCATTTATCTAGGTAAATACGGGTTTTCTTTATTTTTTGTGCTACGATATACATGGGATAGCCTGTAACTTCCTCACCCCATGCATCCGAAACCACCTTGTCACATTCTGCATGTTGAAGCCAAAACAACTCAAAATGAAAGTGACGAACCTTCGGCCGAGATGTAACAGGGGCTGTGCTTGCTCTCAACAGAATAGGTACATGATCTGTGTAATAACCCGATTTTTAATCGTGTTAATTATATTAAATTTATTGTAATTATTGGAAGCATGTTTTACGAGTAATGAAATGTTTGTACGCGTTGGTCAAGTCGTTACGCGATGTCGAGAGTGTGTTCGATAATTAAAAGTCGAAAAACGCTAAGTTTGAAGGGTCCAAAAGTTGACTTTTTGATTCGTTGAGAATTTCGAAAAGTTTCCTTCATGACAATCGTAGAGCTCGACGATACGAGTTCGTAGACACGCGGCAAGCTTGAAACGGACGTCGTATGAAAAAGTTACGACATGTTGAAGTTAATCCAAAAATATGAAATTTCTATAAATAGTAATTTAATTTCAGAAAAATCAGAAAATTCTGAAATTATCCGGAATTATCGCGATTTACTGTTCATCGTCTCCAATTCGAATCCGGAGCTTCTTTCGTGTAGATCTCCCTCATCCGGCCACCAATCGAGGCGTGCGACCTGTCAAAGTGTTCATCTCGACGTCCTCTTCCGTTTGAGCTAAGGATCGGCATCGGAAAGTAGCTGTGCTCGGCGCAGCAAGCAGAGGAAGGGACTGCCGCCGTACACGGCGAAGCTGCGACCGCGTCCGGCGGAACCGGAGCTCGTGCCACCCACCAATCGGTTCGTCTTCTCCTTGCGGTCCTCTTGGTGTAGGTGGTTGTCGCCGTTTCAAGCCGCTGTGACCGGATCGAGAAACGTCTCCGATCGGGACGACTCGACCCGTTTCAGCAGTTCAGATCCGGTTCGACCCGACCCGCTTCAGACCCGACCCGGAGTTGACCCGACCCGGTCAACGTTGACCGTTGACCGTTGACTGACGTTGACCGTTGACCAACGTTGACTGTTGACCGACGTTGACCGTTGACTGGCGTTGACTGACGTTGACCGGTACTGTAGCGATCCGACCCGGCGCTATTTCAGCCCGATTCGACCCGTTCTCTCCGAGGCCCGACGCGAAACGGATATTTACCATTTCTGGTGAATTAAGGTGAGTAAACCACAGTGTATTCGTATTAAATACGAGTTGATTATGAATTAATTACAGTATATGGATCGTTATATGCAAAATGATTTTATGGAATTGATATTTGTTTTAAATTGAATGAACTTGATCGACTACGGTTCATTGGTAAGTAAAATGATTTTAATATAAAAATGATTTTCAAAGGGTTTTACGATCAATGACTATAGTTGGTATTAGTGGACTATTCCTGAGTGGATGTCTACGTATATATATATTTACGTGAAATATATAATGTGAGTGTGCAATTGGGTGAATGTATTATGTTATGAATTTATCATATATGTAATTATGTGAGTGGTGTGATGTGTGGTTGTGTTGGTATAGAAACCAACGATTGAAGTAAGATCTCACCAATAATGGTGAAAGATCTTACATGTGTGAGGAGAGGATCTCGCCTAAGTGGTGAAAGGGATCCTTCTGACAAGTATGTCGGGACCAAGCCTTTGGCCGGGTGATTGATCACGATCAGTTAGAGCTCTAGTCTGTTTGCCTTGTGAGATTTGTAGGGGAATGGCGTTGGTCAGTGCGCCCCTAGTCTTACTCTTTTGGTTGATTGTGCATAGTGAATTTTATAATATACGTGTTTTCCTTTGTTGATTTAATTATTTTTATCATGAACTTGTTTGTTTTACTCACACGAGCTTTGAAAGCTTACCGGGTTCGTTGTTTACAACCCGGTGCACCAATTGATGGTGTAGGGGTTAGACCTGCAGGTGAGGACCAGAAGTCAGGGAGCGGCATCTGAGTCGCACGGCTAGTAGGTGTAGGCCTTGGTCTAGCTTGTAATTATCTTTTTGGGTTAGAGAGTAATAGTGAGAGACTCTTTTCTTACATCTATTTTGTTAATGATGTAATATTTTGAATGTATCGAGCCACACACTTAAACTCTGTTGTTTTACTTGGTTATTGTATGATAACTTTCAAGTGATTGAGTTTATTTGTAAATTTTAACATTGTCGAATTTGAATTTTATTATTCAAAATTCGGAGTGTTACAGTTGGTATCAGAGCGTAAGGTTACATATTTGGTGGTAACTGGTACTTTCGAGAGATGGTCCGACTGCAGCGGTTCACCATCATGCTTGCTCGTATTGGTATATCGCTGGGTATGTAGGGGGTAGGGAGTTGAGTGCTAGTGTAGAGCGTTGTCTCTATAATGAGTTTAGGTGATCTTTGCGCTTCCAGATAGTTTTATGGCCTTGATTAATATATGTTGTGTTTAACTTACACTTCGGTTTAAGTTTATGCAAATATTAATCAAGTGTTGCCTTGCTTCATAGGATGGATCGTCGTGGAGGTAGAGCTAGAGGCCGAGGTAGGGCCAGACGGGGTGGAGGCAGAATCCGCCCTGTCGAGGAGTTCTATGAGGAGGAGACGGAGGAGGTGCCATTGGTTGAGCAGCCTGTTCCTCATATGGTTGTGCCTGATGACGGCCACGCGCTAGGATTGATCCGGGAGCTTGGTAAGGTAGGGGCACCTGTGTTCCATGGGGGACTGGATCACTTAGTAGCCGATCATTGGATCCAGGAGATGGAGAAGCATTTCGATTTGATCGTATGCACTGAGATTGAGAAGAGGAAGATAGCCACATTCTTCCTCAAGGATGATGCCCTGGACTGGTGGAGGAGTACTCAGAGGGTGAGAGATGTGACCGCTCTCACGTGGGAGGGTTTTGTGGAACTCTTCCGAGAGAAGTACTTCCCAGCCACTATGAGAGAGGAGTTGGAACTTGAGTTCATTGCTTTGACGTAGGGGGATGCGAGCGTCAGAGAGTATGAGACTCGGTTCTCCCAGCTGTATCGGTTTGTCAGGCCGATGGACGAGGTATCTTTAGCTCAGAAGTTCCTCCGAGGGCTGAAGCATGAGATCAGGACGACCATATCTGCTCTTTGCCTATCTTCCAAGGCAATGATATATGAGAGTGCTGTGCGCCTAGAGCAGGAGGCCAAGCTCCATGCCAGTGAGGTTGCTCTGAGAGATTCCCAGGGAAAGGGGAAGGCTGTTGCTTTGAGTAGTGGTTCTAGTTCAGGTCACAGAGGGGGACCTTGGAAGAGACAGCGGATCACTCAGCAGGCTCCAGCTAGGGTGTCAGGTGCACCCATCAGAGCCACACCGGTTAGGCAGGCAGCACTTGTGAGATGCTTCAACTGTAACGAGCTGGGCCACATCTCCAGAGACTGCAGGAAGCCGAGCTCCACGATATGCTACAATTGCAAGCAGCCCGGGCACATTGCTAGATGGTGTCCTCTAGCCCAGCCTGGGGGGCGGGTGGATCAGCAGAAGCAGTTGCCGGCAGGACAGGGCAGAGTGTATGCCATTGGCCAGCGAGGCACCGGGGTGGAAGGTACTTTATCTGTTTTAAATTACCTTGCTAGAGTATTGTTTGATACGGGAGCTTCTCATTCATTCATATCTAGTTCGGTGGTAGAGGTGCTAGGATTGGTTCCTACGCCTCTTGTTGGGTCTTTGTGCGTCATATCACCTTTGGGTGTATCTCGTGAGCTTGGTCTGATTTGTGAAGCATGCCCAGTTGTGATTGGAAGCAGGGAGTTCTCTGCATCCTTGATTGTGCTTCCAGACCACACTTATGATGTGATCTTGGGAGTTGATTGGTTAAGGCCGCATTATGCATTGATTGACTACTTCAACATGATAGTGTCATTTCGTATTCCCGGGCAACCGGAGTTTCACTATCGTTGTCTCAAGTCAGATAATGCTATGCGAGAGGGTATCATGGCACATATCGAGTCTGTGAGCAGTGAGGAAGCTATTGCAGATATTTCAGTTGTTTTAGAGTATATTGATGTGTTTCAGGAGATACCGGGGTTACCTCCTAGAAGGATGGTGGATTTTGCCATTAATGTGGTACCGGGTACCGCGCCAGTGTCAAAGACGCCGTATCGGATGGGACCGAATGAACTCCAGGAGTTGAAGGTTCAGATTGAGGGGCTACTCAAGCAGGGGTTCATTAGGCCCAGCACTTCTCCATGGGGTGCTCCGGTGTTGTTGGTGAGAAAGAAGGATGGTTCATGCAGGCTCTGTGTGGATTATCGAGAGTTGAATAAGGTGACTATCAAGAACAAGTATCCTTTGCCCAAGATCGATGACTTGTTTGATCAACTTAGAGGAGCAGTGGTGTTCTCTAAGATTGATTTGAGGTCCGGTTATCATCAGTTGAGGGTGAAAGAGCAAGACATTCGTAAGACCGCTTTTAGGACTCGTTATGGACACTTTGAGTTTGTTGTCATGTCATTTGGTCTAACCAATGCACCTGCATCTTTCATGGACTTGATGAACCGTATCTTCAGTCAGTTCTTGGATAAGTTTGTGGTGGTGTTTGTGGATGATATCCTGATTTATTCTAAGACTTTGGAGGAGCATGAGGAGCACTTGCGAATTGTGCTGCGGATTCTTAGAGAGACTAAGTTGTATGCTAAGTTCGAGAAGTGTGAGTTTTGGAAGGAGGAAGTTAAGTTCCTCGGTCATGTGGTGTCGAAAGATGGAGTCTCGGTGGACCCTTCTAAGGTTGAGGCCGTGATGAGTTGGGGTCGCCCCGAGACGGCTACGGAAATTCGTAGTTTCCTCGGTTTGGCTGGGTATTACCGGAGGTTCATTGAGGGGTTCTCTAGTATCTCTTCTCCATTGACCAGGTTGACCAAGAAGGATGTCCAGTTTGTATGGACAGATGAGTGCGAGAAGGCATTCAATGAGTTGAAGACTAGACTGACTATGGCCCCAGTGTTAATTATTCCCACAAGTGGGGGTGGTTATGTCGTATATAGTGATGCATCTTATCAGGGCTTGGGTTGTGTGCTGATGCAGCTTGGTGGTGTTGTTGCCTACGGCTCTAGACAGTTGAAGATCCACGAGAGGAATTATCCTACTCATGACCTAGAGCTAGCTGCAGTAGTCTTTGCCTTGAAGATTTGGAGGCATTACTTGTATGGTGAGAAATTTCAACTCTTCTCGGATCATAAGAGTTTGAAGTATTTGTTCTCTCAGAAGGAGCTGAACATGAGGCAGAGAAGATGGATGGAGCTCCTTAAGGACTATGACTTCACCTTGGAGTATCATCCGGGAAAGGCCAATGTAGTGGCGGATGCCTTGAGTAAGAGATCGAGATGTGTTATTGCTTCTCTCATGATCCAGGAGTGGCTCATGCTTGAGGCCGCGTCTGAGTTTGACCTTGTGCCATCCGGTAGGGAGCAGGGGACCTTCCTTGGTAGTATTTCGGTACAGCCTACCTTGATTTCCAGGATTGTTCTGGGTCAAGCACATGATGAGTTCTCTCGAGCAAAGTTGGCGGAGTTAGTAGTTGATTTGTTGGATGAGTGTCCGTCTGAGTGGACTGTCGGATCTGATGGTGGGTTGAGATTCAGAGGCAGGTTGTGCGTACCAGATTGTGCTGACCTTAAGAAGGAGATTCTCCAGGTAGCACATCGATCACGATACACAATCCACTCAGGGAGCACAAAGATGTATAGAGATCTTTGTAGGCAATTATGGTGGAATGGGATGAAGAGAGATGTGGCAGAGTATGTGTCCAAGTGTCTTACTTGTCAGCAGGTGAAAGTAGAGCATCAGAGACCAGCGGGCATGTTGAAGCCGCTATCTATTCCAGAATGGAAGTGGGAGCACATCTCTATGGACTTTGTGACTGGGTTGCCTAAGTCCAAATTGGGGCATGATGCCGTGTGGGTGATTGTTGATAGATTGACGAAGTCGGCGCACTTTCTCCCAGTGTCGTTGACGCACTCAGTTGAGGCTTTGTGCAAGTTATATGTGAAGGAGATAGTGAGACTTCATGGGGTTCCAGTATCCATTGTATCGGATCGGGATGCTCGCTTTACTTCCAAGTTCTAGGCTGGTTTTCAGAAGGCCATGGGAACCACCTTGGACATGAGCACAGCATTTCACCCTCAGACTGATGGGCAGACTGAGCGAGTGAACCAGGTGATGGAGGATATGCTGAGAGCCTGTGTCTTGGATTTCAAGGGAAGTTGGGAAGACCACCTGCAGTTGATTGAATTTGCCTACAACAATAGCTATCACTCTAGTATTGGCATGGAGCCATATGAGGCTCTTTATGGAAGACCGTGTAGATCTCCTGTTTGTTGGGCAGAGGTTGGTGAGAGTGCGCTCTTGGGTCCTGAGGTTGTTCAGGAGACCACGGAGAAGATCTCGATCATTCGAGATAGGATCCGAACTGCTCAGAGTAGACAGAAGAGCTACGCTGATTTGAAGAGAAGGCAGGTGGAGCTTGAGATTGGTGATCATGTATTCTTGAAGATCTCACCAATGAAAGGTGTGGTGAGATTTGGCAGAAAGGGAAAGCTGGCGCCAAGGTATGTTGGGCCTTTTGAGATTCTCGAGAAGGCTGGGGATTTAGCCTATCGACTTGCTTTACCTTCTAGGATGTCCGGTGTGCATAATGTCTTTCATATTTCGATGTTGAGGAAGTATGTACCGGATGAGTCACATTTGATTGATCATAGCACTATCAAAGTGAATGAGAATGCGACCTTCGTTGTTGAGCCTGTTCGTATCTTGGATAGGTCAACAAAGAAGCTACGAAGGAAGGAGATAGAATTGGTCAAAGTACTGTGGAGTCACCATGATGAGGGTGATGCATCTTGGGAGTTAGAGTCTGATGTGAAGGCTAAATACCCGCAGTTGTTTGTAGAGTAGTGTGTTTGAATTTCGGGGCGAAATTCCTTTAAGGAGGGTAGAATGTAATAACCCGATTTTTAATCGTGTTAATTATATTAAATTTATTGTAATTATTGGAAGCATGTTTTATGAGTAATGAAATGTTTGTACGCGTTGGTCAAGTCGTTACGCGATGTCGAGAGTGTGTTCGATAATTAAAAGTCGAAAAACGCTAAGTTTGAAGGGTCCAAAAGTTGACTTTTTGATTCGTTGAGAATTTTGAAAAGTTTCCTTCATGACAATCGTAGAGCTCGACGATACGAGTTCGTAGACACGCGGCACGCTTGAAACGGAAGTCGTATGAAAAAGTTACGACCTGTTGAAGTTATTCCAAAAATATGAAATTTCTATAAATAGTAATTTAATTTCAGAAAAATCAGAAAATTCTGAAATTATCCGGAATTATCGCGATTTACTGTTCATCGTCTCCAATTCGAATCCAGAGCTTCTTTCGCGTAGATCTCCCTCATCCGGCCACCAATCGAGGCGTGCGACCTGTCAAAGTGTTCATCTCGACGTCCTCTTCCGTTTGAGCTAAGGATCGGCACCGGAAAGTGGCTGTGCTCGGCGCAGCAAGCAGAGGAAGGGACTGCCGCCGTACACGGCGAAGCTGCGACCGCGTCCGGCGGAACCGGAGCTCGTGCCACCCACCAATCGGTTCGTCTTCTCCTTGCAGTCCTCTTGGTGTAGGTGGTTGTCGCCGTTTCAAGCCGCTGTGACCGGATCGAGAAACGTCTCCGATCGGGTCGACCCGACCCGTTTCAGCAGTTCAGATCCGGTTCGAACCGACCCGCTTCAGACCCGACCCGGAGTTGACCCGACCCGGTCAACGTTGACCGTTGACCGTTGACTGGCGTTGACCGACGTTGACCGTTGACTGGCGTTGACCGCCGTTGACTGACGTTGACCGGTACTGTAGCGATCCGACCCGACGCTATTTCAGCCCGATTCGACCCGTTCTCTCCGAGGCCCGACGCGAAACGGATATTTACCATTTCGGGTGAATTAAGGTGAGTAAACCACAGTGTATTCGTATTATATACGAGTTGATTATGAATTAATTACAGTATATGGATCGTTATATGCAAAATGATTTTATGGAATTGATATTTGTTTTAAATTGAATGAACTTGATCGACTACGGTTCATTGGTAAGTAAAATGATTTTAATATAAAAATGATTTTCAAAGGGTTTTACGATCAATGACTATAGTTGGTATTAGTGGACTATTCCTGAGTGGATGTGTACGTATATATATATTTACGTGAAATATATAATGTGAGTGTGCAATTGGGTGAATGTATTATGTTATGAATTTATCATATATGTGATTATGTGAGTGGTGTGATGTGTGGTTGTGTTGGTATAGAAACCAACGATTGAAGTAAGATCTCACCAATAATGGTGAAAGATCTTACATGTGTGAGGAGAGGATCTCGCCTAAGTGGTGAAAGGGATCCTTCTGGCAAGTATGTCGGGACCAAGCCTTTGGCCGGGTGATTGGTCACGATCAGTTAGAGCTCTAGTCTGTTTGCCTTGTGAGATTTGTAGGGGAATGGCGTTGGTCAGTGCGCCCCTAGTCTTACTCTTTTGGTTGATTGTGCATAGTGAATTTTATAATATACGTGTTTTCCTTTGTTGATTTAATTATTTTTATCATGAACTTGTTTGTTTTACTCACACGAGCTTTGAAAGCTTACCGGGTTCGTTGTTTACAACCCGGTGCACCAATTGATGGTGTAGGGGTTAGACCTGCAGGTGAGGACCAGAAGCCAGGGAGCGGCATCTGAGTCGCACGGCTAGTAGGTGTAGGCCTTGGTCTAGCTTGTAATTATCTTTTTGGGTTAGAGAGTAATAGTGAGAGACTCTTTTCTTACATCTATTTTGTTAATGATGTAATATTTTGAATGTATCGAGCCACACACTTAAACTCTGTTGTTTTACTTGGTTATTGTATGATAACTTTCAAGTGATTGACTTTATTTGTAAATTTTAACATTGTCGAATTTGAATTTTATTATTCAAAATTCGGAGTGTTATAATCTGAATCCAATGGCGAGAGATGAAAGAGTTTGGCATGAAGAAAGATATCATACTACGCTGGCGTACACACCGCCCTATCTAGCATAAGCAGAGTCTCTGAGTTGCCCCAGGTCGGCATACTTCCATGGAAATCGAGGTCCAGCAGCTCGCCATACCCCAATGCATCTCGAAAACCCTGCATTTGACGATCCGGCCTCACTGCTGAACGGGAGCCGAAGCTCGCATGCAATGATAACCCTACAAAATATCGTTAGTAGTATGAGCAAGTAGGGATCGTTCTAAGCCGGGGATTAAGGGTACCTGAGATATGAAATTGTTAGACAAACATATATACATATATACATCAAACACGTCACAAATATGGGGGATAGTGGTTCGGCAGCAATGCTGCCCTAGTATTAGGCACGGCAACATAATTTAAATGCTGAAAATAAATCCTAAGTCTACTATTTACAAGGTTGGTCGACATCTCTCACGCAAAGCACTCATCAAAAACTATCACAAATCGAAACAAGTAACAAGTAAGGACTCATGGAAACATGCATAGAAATATTCAAGACTCAACTTAATTCCAACCTAACTAGCTCCTTAGCGGTTTACTAATCGATTTTAGATTTCACGAAAATACTTAGAATTAGCTTAGCGCATAACCCTAATCTTTAGCTAACCGATTAAAGACACTTAGCGTAGAAATTAACCAATTAGCATATAAAGCACGAAATCTTTTAGTCGGAAACAAGTTAACATGCAAGGCGTCACTCTTCATATTAAACAAGCAAGTTGTAGGAATTACTCTAACCCTAGGTAACAACATAACCCAAATCGACTTAGCGTTCTAACTTGACCTATGTTACTACGGCAAGTGAATTCAACATCTAGACAATACTCATGGCCTTTCGAATGCATCTAAACATCTCCTTCGGTTGCACACGAATTCAAACAACTAATCAAGAAGAAATCAAGAATCAAGTCAAGCATGCATCCCTAAGAACTAACCGGTTACATATTTACAAAGTGTGTTTACATGTTTATCTTTCATAAAACCATGAAATCAATACCTTAGAGTTAGCAAGACACCAAGAATCGAAATCATAAACATCTTTAAACATGCAAAACCAAACAAACAAATTGTCTTTACATAGACATAAAAACAAATACCCAAGGAATATCCAAACTACATAGACATAGTATTGAAAAATAAAAGAATTACAAGCCGAAGGGAGTAGATCACACATTTAGACACCTTGGGGCAGCAGCTCGTGTGGATCTCGGTGATGAATGATGGAGGCACGGAATAGTTTTGATCGGTTGAAGGTGAAGGTGAATCGGCAGGGATTTTCTGGATGGTGGTGATGGGTGGTTCGGCTAGCTTTTCTTTCTAAGACTTAAGGTAGGAAATTTGGTAGAGTTTAGACTTGTGTTTAGGCTTGAGATGTCACCGCTTTTTCTGAATATGAGATGGCTATATATATAGGAAAAGGAAGAGGGGCTGCCGGCAGTCCCTATGCAAAAAGATTTCAGAAAACCTAATGGGATTAGGTTTTGCAACCTTCCTTTCATAGTACAATTAGGTTTTCTATTTCTGAATTTTTCTTCAAGGCTTGGGCTTCACATCTTCATGGACTTCTTGTATGATCAATGGACTTCAATTGATGTGGCTTGGTCCATCGAAAAATCCCCCAATTGCCGGCAGCAACATTAAGCATACAATCTGCCTCTATTCGGCAGCTTCTCCTAGTGTGACTAGGAGAACTTCTTTCTTGTATTTTTCTTCAATGCCATGGCTAGGTGTCTTCCTCTAACCTTCTTTAAGTTTGAACCATCTTCACATATGCGTTTGTGCACCATTTAGTCCATCAAAAACAGAAAACACGAAAAAGGGGCAGTAGGTTCTTGGAATCGGCAGATTTGACCTTGTTGCAGTAATTCCGGCATATCTCCACGCTCGGAACTCCGATTGATGCGATTCCAAGTCTCAGATAAACTAGACACATATGGCCATCTCCCCATAAAACAGTTTGATCAAATTCCTTGTGAGTCGACGGGAATGATTTTTCGAAGTTGGGACACAGTCCCAGGAAAATCCTGGAAGCCCCTGGATTGGAATGTTCGGACTGCCGTTTTGCAGCCAACTTTTGGGTGGCTTCCCAAACTCCAATTGATCTGAAATTTTAACACAACATTCCTCAGTATATGAATATTAAGCACACCAAATTTCATTGAATTCGGACAAGGATAGATCATATTTGTATTTGTCACAAAATCACGAAAAAGACATATTTTCACTATTTTCTAGATTTCATATACTTAGTCATTTTTCGGACAATTAAGCACATTTCACCAAAACTCTACCAAAATTGACACTAACCATATTATGACTCTATCTTAGATAAATAAGGGTTAAACAAAGCATAAACGAGGGCGTAAACATGTAATATCGTCGCACATTGTGCTCCTATCAACTACCCCACACTTAGACTTTGCTAGTCCCTTAGCAAACTAAATTAAACTAAGACTCAAAACAAACTATTGCCCCTAACAATTTGTCTCAGGCTCGTATGTACACATAGCTTTCAAGTTAATGCATGAGAATGCTAAGCACGAAAATTCCAAGCTTCATGAACATGTGACATCAATATGAACATATAAGAGCAAAAGTAAGCATGTAGACATGTTAAGCTAATCCAATCCTCCTCACTAGGCATACTCTCTTCTTTTCTCTCGAAGCATGGTATTCACTCATAAGTATATGCAAGCGAAAGATAATGAATTACAAAGAGTAACTTGCATATGTCAAGAAAAGAAAGCTCTTTGTGAAATTTTATGGAAAAACCTCATATGATAACTATATGCACCAATGAACCAAAACCATATGCTTACTCTTGAGATAATCTCCACAAATCAAGTTTAACCATCTTAAGAATCATGAAAAAGATCAATAAAAAGAGTTGTAATGGGGCTAGGCTAAGAGGTATTCGATATTTGGATAAGGAGGCTCAAAAACGTCACCATGGCCTTTGGCAAAGCTCAAATCTCCTTATGTCTTCTCACCGAGAGGGTCAAATTTATCTTGTTAGACCCATACTTCATTCTTTTCTTTCCACATTACAACAATAATCAAGACAATAGCCATGTACAAAAATTTTCTTTTTCTATGCCTATGCCGTGCCCTTCAATCTCATACTTTCTTTCTTTCTCTCGGCATGTTTTTCTTTCTTTTGGTCCGAGCATTCTTCTTTTCTCTTTTCAATTTTCTAAGGCACGGCATACATACATTTTTCATATAATTTTATGGCTAAGTCTACCCCACACTTGTTCTTCTTCATCACATACGCGAAAACGCTTTCAAAATCAAGCTTTGCCGACACACAAGGTAAAGACATCACTATATTAAGCTTATGGAAAGTGTTTAAGGGTGATGAAAGAAAATGCTAATTGTAGGCTCAAAGGGGGTTTACTAAGGTGTCCCACGACGGGCTCCAATAGGGCTCATGCTTTATTTGGCTTTGGTGGTAAACCTAAATGATCTTTATTCAATCATATTCAAAATCAAGGTATTTTATGATTAAAAACGTTTTGAAAATCAACAAGAGTAAGTTCTAGCATACTAGAGTTCATTAAAAAGCTATGGCACATAGTCATCGAATAATCAAAGAATTATGAGGTTTCATGCTTCCTACGAATCTATTGAATTTTATCTTTTTATCGCTCAAGAAGAAAGCAAATTGGCTCTAAAGCTCACATGGGTTATTATGGAAACAAACTAGCTAAAACATGCATGCTTCGTTAATCAACAAGTCCTACATGCTCCTACCAATGCACAAAATCCATGAAACTTACAATTTTAATTGTATGCACAACTATCATCTATGTATACAAAGAGGAGAAAAACATCATTGACATATTAGGGGCATCCTAAGACTCGAAACAAACAATTTAAACACTCTATTTTTGTGTAACAATTTTCTGAAATTTCTTTTCTAAACTAAGCACACGAAAACAAACGGAATACGTTATCCCACCCCACACTTAGAAAATTACATTGTCCTCAATGTAAGCACAAATTTATATCAACGAATTTCCTAAGCATGCAATAGTCTAACATATTCCAACATATCATCACAAACCAAAGAAAAAGAGAAGGGTTTAAGAAATTTCAAACTCTCGGTGATGGCTCCTTCGTTTTTCTTTGATCGAATTGGGTTGCCTCCCAAGTAGCGCTTTGTGTTTATAGTCCATTGCTTAGACTCTTCACCATGTGTTTTGCATGTGTTTATTGTGGCCAAAAGTGTTGCTATCGGCAAAGAAGGGCAGCAACTCTCTCTCTCGGCAGAAAACTGCTTCTCGGCAGTGACTTTCGGAAGGGCAGGTCATAAGGCTGCAGGTATGTCAAGCTGCCTGGCCAAATATTGTCATTGCGCATGAGCAGTGCTTCGGCAGAGGCTGCAACGTTGGCAGGGTGCGCAGCATTAGCAGGGGCTGCAGCATCGTGCAGGGGTAGCAGCAACGTGCAGGGGTAGCTTTTCTCGGCAGCAAGGTGCGCAGGCTCGGCTGCAGCTTTGGCAAAGGCTGCCCTCTTGGCAGATTTTCCCAATCTTCAAAGGTTTAGGTTTTCCTTTCTCTCCTCGGACTAGGTTTTCTTCTTTTGATTCCCTACATGCCTGCAGCCTTTTTGGACTTTGGAAGCTTCATTGCAAACCCAGGACACAGCTAGACAAGCTAGAAATTTCATAGGAATACTTCTCGGCAAGTTTTCTGGTGTATCGGCAGCTTCCTGGCAGTGGCAGCCCTACTCGGCCGGTGTAGGCTGCGTGCTGGCTTGGCAACAAGGTGCAAGGTTGCATTGCTGGGGGAAAGAGCAAGCATGCGCATGGAGGAATATCGGCAGGGCTGCGCGGCAGCAAGCAAGGCGTCAGGCTGCATGCAGCTCGGCAGAAGCTTTGGCAGATGGAACGCTTCCTCTTAAGGCTCGAATTTGGGTGTGTTCCACTATCCTAATGCAAAAGTGTTGTAAATAAATGTTGTAGTGGACACACAGAGCTTTCCAACGGTATAAAGTTTGCCTCAATCCAATTAGCAGAAGTACTCTTTGTTTGGTCTTTAATCGGACCTATTGATCTGCCCAGTTCTCTGTTCTGCCAGATTGACCTTTGTGCACTCAAATTGAAACTGGGAGCAGCTCGAGACTCCAAATCAACTTCTGTAAAATCCTACAGAAAGTAGACTCAGAGACCTTTCCAACGGTGTATGGCTCACTTTCCCAAGTTTTGTGAGCTGAAAACGGCAGCCATCCAAATTCGACGGACTGCACTGCCCGATTTCTGTTTTAGGCAGAAGTTTGGAATTTCCTGCACTTTTCTTTTAAGTTCGACTGCACAGACACAAAACACATCAAAGCGAACAAAACACAAAGATAAATGCAAGAATATACAAAGCTATACTTCAACAAATTTTTCAAGGCATTACACGAAATTTTCAAGAATTTTTCAAACTATACACGACATCAAAGATTCAAGGTACGTGGAGCAGAGGAGCAAACTGTGCAATGGACTTGTGCAGCCCATGGTAAGGTCATGCTTTATCCGATATACCTCAAAACTTTAAAGACTCAAAAAGATTTTCAAAAATTTTACAAAGCTAACATTCAAACAAATCAAGATTTTATAATCCCCGGCAACGGCGCCAAAAATTGAACGGGAGCCGAAGCTCGCATGCAATGATAACCCTACAAAATATCGTTAGTAGTATGAGCAAGTAGGGATCGTTCTAAGCCGGGGATTAAGGGTACCTGAGATATGAAATTGTTAGACAAACATATATACATATATACATCAAACACGTCACAAATATGGGGGATAGTGGTTCGGCAGCAATGCTGCCCTAGTATTAGGCACGGCAACATAATTTAAATGCTGAAAATAAATCCTAAGTCTACTATTTACAAGGTTGGTCGACATCTCTCACGCAAAGCACTCATCAAAAACTATCACAAATCGAAACAAGTAACAAGTAAGGACTCATGGAAACATGCATAGAAATATTCAAGACTCAACTTAATTCCAACCTAACTAGCTCCTTAGCGGTTTACTAATCGATTTTAGATTTCACGAAAATACTTAGAATTAGCTTAGCGCATAACCCTAATCTTTAGCTAACCGATTAAAGACACTTAGCGTAGAAATTAACCAATTAGCATATAAAGCACGAAATCTTTTAGTCGGAAACAAGTTAACATGCAAGGCGTCACTCTTCATATTAAACAAGCAAGTTGTAGGAATTACTCTAACCCTAGGTAACAACATAACCCAAATCGACTTAGCGTTCTAACTTGACCTATGTTACTACGGCAAGTGAATTCAACATCTAGACAATACTCATGGCCTTTCGAATGCATCTAAACATCTCCTTCGGTTGCACACGAATTCAAACAACTAATCAAGAAGAAATCAAGAATCAAGTCAAGCATGCATCCCTAAGAACTAACCGGTTACATATTTACAAAGTGTGTTTACATGTTTATCTTTCATAAAACCATGAAATCAATACCTTAGAGTTAGCAAGACACCAAGAATCGAAATCATAAACATCTTTAAACATGCAAAACCAAACAAACAAATTGTCTTTACATAGACATAAAAACAAATACCCAAGGAATATCCAAACTACATAGACATAGTATTGAAAAATAAAAGAATTACAAGCCGAAGGGAGTAGATCACACATTTAGACACCTTGGGGCAGCAGCTCGTGTGGATCTCGGTGATGAATGATGGAGGCACGGAATAGTTTTGATCGGTTGAAGGTGAAGGTGAATCGGCAGGGATTTTCTGGATGGTGGTGATGGGTGGTTCGGCTAGCTTTTCTTTCTAAGACTTAAGGTAGGAAATTTGGTAGAGTTTAGACTTGTGTTTAGGCTTGAGATGTCACCGCTTTTTCTGAATATGAGATGGCTATATATATAGGAAAAGGAAGAGGGGCTGCCGGCAGTCCCTATGCAAAAAGATTTCAGAAAACCTAATGGGATTAGGTTTTGCAACCTTCCTTTCATAGTACAATTAGGTTTTCTATTTCTGAATTTTTCTTCAAGGCTTGGGCTTCACATCTTCATGGACTTCTTGTATGATCAATGGACTTCAATTGATGTGGCTTGGTCCATCGAAAAATCCCCCAATTGCCGGCAGCAACATTAAGCATACAATCTGCCTCTATTCGGCAGCTTCTCCTAGTGTGACTAGGAGAACTTCTTTCTTGTATTTTTCTTCAATGCCATGGCTAGGTGTCTTCCTCTAACCTTCTTTAAGTTTGAACCATCTTCACATATGCGTTTGTGCACCATTTAGTCCATCAAAAACAGAAAACACGAAAAAGGGGCAGTAGG
This sequence comes from Potentilla sterilis, assembly GCA_963682095.1. Classification (NCBI taxonomy): domain Eukaryota; kingdom Viridiplantae; phylum Streptophyta; class Magnoliopsida; order Rosales; family Rosaceae; genus Potentilla; species Potentilla sterilis. Next base: position 40,557,340 of record OY821757.1, on the reverse strand, counting down.
TTCTTGGAATCGGCAGATTTGACCTTGTTGCAGTAATTCCGGCATATCTCCACGCTCGGAACTCCGATTGATGCGATTCCAAGTCTCAGATAAACTAGACACATATGGCCATCTCCCCATAAAACAGTTTGATCAAATTCCTTGTGAGTCGACGGGAATGATTTTTCGAAGTTGGGACACAGTCCCAGGAAAATCCTGGAAGCCCCTGGATTGGAATGTTCGGACTGCCGTTTTGCAGCCAACTTTTGGGTGGCTTCCCAAACTCCAATTGATCTGAAATTTTAACACAACATTCCTCAGTATATGAATATTAAGCACACCAAATTTCATTGAATTCGGACAAGGATAGATCATATTTGTATTTGTCACAAAATCACGAAAAAGACATATTTTCACTATTTTCTAGATTTCATATACTTAGTCATTTTTCGGACAATTAAGCACATTTCACCAAAACTCTACCAAAATTGACACTAACCATATTATGACTCTATCTTAGATAAATAAGGGTTAAACAAAGCATAAACGAGGGCGTAAACATGTAATATCGTCGCACATTGTGCTCCTATCAACTACCCCACACTTAGACTTTGCTAGTCCCTTAGCAAACTAAATTAAACTAAGACTCAAAACAAACTATTGCCCCTAACAATTTGTCTCAGGCTCGTATGTACACATAGCTTTCAAGTTAATGCATGAGAATGCTAAGCACGAAAATTCCAAGCTTCATGAACATGTGACATCAATATGAACATATAAGAGCAAAAGTAAGCATGTAGACATGTTAAGCTAATCCAATCCTCCTCACTAGGCATACTCTCTTCTTTTCTCTCGAAGCATGGTATTCACTCATAAGTATATGCAAGCGAAAGATAATGAATTACAAAGAGTAACTTGCATATGTCAAGAAAAGAAAGCTCTTTGTGAAATTTTATGGAAAAACCTCATATGATAACTATATGCACCAATGAACCAAAACCATATGCTTACTCTTGAGATAATCTCCACAAATCAAGTTTAACCATCTTAAGAATCATGAAAAAGATCAATAAAAAGAGTTGTAATGGGGCTAGGCTAAGAGGTATTCGATATTTGGATAAGGAGGCTCAAAAACGTCACCATGGCCTTTGGCAAAGCTCAAATCTCCTTATGTCTTCTCACCGAGAGGGTCAAATTTATCTTGTTAGACCCATACTTCATTCTTTTCTTTCCACATTACAACAATAATCAAGACAATAGCCATGTACAAAAATTTTCTTTTTCTATGCCTATGCCGTGCCCTTCAATCTCATACTTTCTTTCTTTCTCTCGGCATGTTTTTCTTTCTTTTGGTCCGAGCATTCTTCTTTTCTCTTTTCAATTTTCTAAGGCACGGCATACATACATTTTTCATATAATTTTATGGCTAAGTCTACCCCACACTTGTTCTTCTTCATCACATACGCGAAAACGCTTTCAAAATCAAGCTTTGCCGACACACAAGGTAAAGACATCACTATATTAAGCTTATGGAAAGTGTTTAAGGGTGATGAAAGAAAATGCTAATTGTAGGCTCAAAGGGGGTTTACTAAGGTGTCCCACGACGGGCTCCAATAGGGCTCATGCTTTATTTGGCTTTGGTGGTAAACCTAAATGATCTTTATTCAATCATATTCAAAATCAAGGTATTTTATGATTAAAAACGTTTTGAAAATCAACAAGAGTAAGTTCTAGCATACTAGAGTTCATTAAAAAGCTATGGCACATAGTCATCGAATAATCAAAGAATTATGAGGTTTCATGCTTCCTACGAATCTATTGAATTTTATCTTTTTATCGCTCAAGAAGAAAGCAAATTGGCTCTAAAGCTCACATGGGTTATTATGGAAACAAACTAGCTAAAACATGCATGCTTCGTTAATCAACAAGTCCTACATGCTCCTACCAATGCACAAAATCCATGAAACTTACAATTTTAATTGTATGCACAACTATCATCTATGTATACAAAGAGGAGAAAAACATCATTGACATATTAGGGGCATCCTAAGACTCGAAACAAACAATTTAAACACTCTATTTTTGTGTAACAATTTTCTGAAATTTCTTTTCTAAACTAAGCACACGAAAACAAACGGAATACGTTATCCCACCCCACACTTAGAAAATTACATTGTCCTCAATGTAAGCACAAATTTATATCAACGAATTTCCTAAGCATGCAATAGTCTAACATATTCCAACATATCATCACAAACCAAAGAAAAAGAGAAGGGTTTAAGAAATTTCAAACTCTCGGTGATGGCTCCTTCGTTTTTCTTTGATCGAATTGGGTTGCCTCCCAAGTAGCGCTTTGTGTTTATAGTCCATTGCTTAGACTCTTCACCATGTGTTTTGCATGTGTTTATTGTGGCCAAAAGTGTTGCTATCGGCAAAGAAGGGCAGCAACTCTCTCTCTCGGCAGAAAACTGCTTCTCGGCAGTGACTTTCGGAAGGGCAGGTCATAAGGCTGCAGGTATGTCAAGCTGCCTGGCCAAATATTGTCATTGCGCATGAGCAGTGCTTCGGCAGAGGCTGCAACGTTGGCAGGGTGCGCAGCATTAGCAGGGGCTGCAGCATCGTGCAGGGGTAGCAGCAACGTGCAGGGGTAGCTTTTCTCGGCAGCAAGGTGCGCAGGCTCGGCTGCAGCTTTGGCAAAGGCTGCCCTCTTGGCAGATTTTCCCAATCTTCAAAGGTTTAGGTTTTCCTTTCTCTCCTCGGACTAGGTTTTCTTCTTTTGATTCCCTACATGCCTGCAGCCTTTTTGGACTTTGGAAGCTTCATTGCAAACCCAGGACACAGCTAGACAAGCTAGAAATTTCATAGGAATACTTCTCGGCAAGTTTTCTGGTGTATCGGCAGCTTCCTGGCAGTGGCAGCCCTACTCGGCCGGTGTAGGCTGCGTGCTGGCTTGGCAACAAGGTGCAAGGTTGCATTGCTGGGGGAAAGAGCAAGCATGCGCGTGGAGGAATATCGGCAGGGCTGCGCGGCAGCAAGCAAGGCGTCAGGCTGCATGCAGCTCGGCAGAAGCTTTGGCAGATGGAACGCTTCCTCTTAAGGCTCGAATTTGGGTGTGTTCCACTATCCTAATGCAAAAGTGTTGTAAATAAATGTTGTAGTGGACACACAGAGCTTTCCAACGGTATAAAGTTTGCCTCAATCCAATTAGCAGAAGTACTCTTTGTTTGGTCTTTAATCGGACCTATTGATCTGCCCAGTTCTCTGTTCTGCCAGATTGACCTTTGTGCACTCAAATTGAAACTGGGAGCAGCTCGAGACTCCAAATCAACTTCTGTAAAATCCTACAGAAAGTAGACTCAGAGACCTTTCCAACGGTGTATGGCTCACTTTCCCAAGTTTTGTGAGCTGAAAACGGCAGCCATCCAAATTCGACGGACTGCACTGCCCGATTTCTGTTTTAGGCAGAAGTTTGGAATTTCCTGCACTTTTCTTTTAAGTTCGACTGCACAGACACAAAACACATCAAAGCGAACAAAACACAAAGATAAATGCAAGAATATACAAAGCTATACTTCAACAAATTTTTCAAGGCATTACACGAAATTTTCAAGAATTTTTCAAACTATACACGACATCAAAGATTCAAGGTACGTGGAGCAGAGGAGCAAACTGTGCAATGGACTTGTGCAGCCCATGGTAAGGTCATGCTTTATCCGATATACCTCAAAACTTTAAAGACTCAAAAAGATTTTCAAAAATTTTACAAAGCTAACATTCAAACAAATCAAGATTTTATAATCCCCGGCAACGGCGCCAAAAATTGAACGGGAGCCGAAGCTCGCATGCAATGATAACCCTACAAAATATCGTTAGTAGTATGAGCAAGTAGGGATCGTTCTAAGCCGGGGATTAAGGGTACCTGAGATATGAAATTGTTAGACAAACATATATACATATATACATCAAACACGTCACAAATATGGGGGATAGTGGTTCGGCAGCAATGCTGCCCTAGTATTAGGCACGGCAACATAATTTAAATGCTGAAAATAAATCCTAAGTCTACTATTTACAAGGTTGGTCGACATCTCTCACGCAAAGCACTCATCAAAAACTATCACAAATCGAAACAAGTAACAAGTAAGGACTCATGGAAACATGCATAGAAATATTCAAGACTCAACTTAATTCCAACCTAACTAGCTCCTTAGCGGTTTACTAATCGATTTTAGATTTCACGAAAATACTTAGAATTAGCTTAGCGCATAACCCTAATCTTTAGCTAACCGATTAAAGACACTTAGCGTAGAAATTAACCAATTAGCATATAAAGCACGAAATCTTTTAGTCGGAAACAAGTTAACATGCAAGGCGTCACTCTTCATATTAAACAAGCAAGTTGTAGGAATTACTCTAACCCTAGGTAACAACATAACCCAAATCGACTTAGCGTTCTAACTTGACCTATGTTACTACGGCAAGTGAATTCAACATCTAGACAATACTCATGGCCTTTCGAATGCATCTAAACATCTCCTTCGGTTGCACACGAATTCAAACAACTAATCAAGAAGAAATCAAGAATCAAGTCAAGCATGCATCCCTAAGAACTAACCGGTTACATATTTACAAAGTGTGTTTACATGTTTATCTTTCATAAAACCATGAAATCAATACCTTAGAGTTAGCAAGACACCAAGAATCGAAATCATAAACATCTTTAAACATGCAAAACCAAACAAACAAATTGTCTTTACATAGACATAAAAACAAATACCCAAGGAATATCCAAACTACATAGACATAGTATTGAAAAATAAAAGAATTACAAGCCGAAGGGAGTAGATCACACATTTAGACACCTTGGGGCAGCAGCTCGTGTGGATCTCGGTGATGAATGATGGAGGCACGGAATAGTTTTGATCGGTTGAAGGTGAAGGTGAATCGGCAGGGATTTTCTGGATGGTGGTGATGGGTGGTTCGGCTAGCTTTTCTTTCTAAGACTTAAGGTAGGAAATTTGGTAGAGTTTAGACTTGTGTTTAGGCTTGAGATGTCACCGCTTTTTCTGAATATGAGATGGCTATATATATAGGAAAAGGAAGAGGGGCTGCCGGCAGTCCCTATGCAAAAAGATTTCAGAAAACCTAATGGGATTAGGTTTTGCAACCTTCCTTTCATAGTACAATTAGGTTTTCTATTTCTGAATTTTTCTTCAAGGCTTGGGCTTCACATCTTCATGGACTTCTTGTATGATCAATGGACTTCAATTGATGTGGCTTGGTCCATCGAAAAATCCCCCAATTGCCGGCAGCAACATTAAGCATACAATCTGCCTCTATTCGGCAGCTTCTCCTAGTGTGACTAGGAGAACTTCTTTCTTGTATTTTTCTTCAATGCCATGGCTAGGTGTCTTCCTCTAACCTTCTTTAAGTTTGAACCATCTTCACATATGCGTTTGTGCACCATTTAGTCCATCAAAAACAGAAAACACGAAAAAGGGGCAGTAGGTTCTTGGAATCGGCAGATTTGACCTTGTTGCAGTAATTCCGGCATATCTCCACGCTCGGAACTCCGATTGATGCGATTCCAAGTCTCAGATAAACTAGACACATATGGCCATCTCCCCATAAAACAGTTTGATCAAATTCCTTGTGAGTCGACGGGAATGATTTTTCGAAGTTGGGACACAGTCCCAGGAAAATCCTGGAAGCCCCTGGATTGGAATGTTCGGACTGCCGTTTTGCAGCCAACTTTTGGGTGGCTTCCCAAACTCCAATTGATCTGAAATTTTAACACAACATTCCTCAGTATATGAATATTAAGCACACCAAATTTCATTGAATTCGGACAAGGATAGATCATATTTGTATTTGTCACAAAATCACGAAAAAGACATATTTTCACTATTTTCCAGATTTCATATACTTAGTCATTTTTCGGACAATTAAGCACATTTCACCAAAACTCTACCAAAATTGACACTAACCATATTATGACTCTATCTTAGATAAATAAGGGTTAAACAAAGCATAAACGAGGGCGTAAACATGTAATATCGTCGCACATTGTGCTCCTATCAACTGCCCCATCCACCTTCTCACTGCTATTTAGGATTTCGTTGAAATCCCCTATCACCACCCATGGAAGTGAATCTACATCCGCCAATTCACGCAGGAGTTGCCAGGACTTGTCACGATCTCCTGTTGCCACAAAGCCATAGAAGCCCGTCAGCCTCCAAGACGCCATGCCCTGCGCATTCAGAACCACCACGTCTACATAGTGGGCCAACGACGACAACACCTGAACTCGGACTTCATCCGTACAGAAGAGACCAAGGCCGCCCGAACGTCTGTCGCTCAACACCATCGTCGACTGAGGGAAACCTAGGGCTCGCTTCAGACGCAAGAAACCCTCCTCCCTGCTCACCTTCGTCTCGCACAAGAACACGATTTGAGGCCGATTTTGGGCGACCAAATCCTTCAGCGCTCGAGTAGATTCATCACTACACATTCTGCTACAGTTCCAACTCAGGATATCAAGATCCATATGGCCGATTTTGAAGTTTTGCCGCAAACCCTAGCAAGCAGGGGCGGTAGTATTTCTAAATATTGGTATTAAAAAAGTTATAGAGTTGAGTTATAACAATATAACACATTTATGAATTGTACATATGGTAGAAGTCTAAGCCAAGAATTGATATTAACAACATGAATGATTTATTTAGATTTCTACACGGGTGCAAATCCAATTCTATGTCCAAATCTAATTCTATTTAGATTTATCAACTTGCCCAACATCTTCAGTTAAGCATCAGAATATGTTGTTCGATGCAATATGCAAGTTTTCTAACTCTGTCATTAGTGCAACTCTTTATTTCAAGTGTTTCAACCATATGTACAATTCAGAAATGTATTATATTATTCAATTTAGTTCTTAAATTCACGTGTTTGTTTAAAGACATAGCGAAAGAATCATTAAAATTTTATATATTTTTATATAGAAGTGCATGTATTTCTACAAAAGCGTAAATGTGTTTTCTTACCAATGAATGTGAGTTAGCTACATAATTTGCAAATTGGATATAGGAACGCTAATTGAGGATTATTTGAGGATATTACGTTTTCAAAATTCGAAGTATGGCGTATTTATTATGTAATTTTTTAAATTTCATCTAATATAATAATTGACGTTCTTCTCTAAAAACACATTTTCACGGCGATCCTTCTCTGCTCCACCAAAAAATCGATAGGAAATTTTTTTTTTACAAATAGTACATCCACTAATGGTTTATATACATCAAATTTCAAATATAGGCACTTTGTTACTCAAAACATGAAGAAGACCTACCTATTAACTAGACATGACGTTAACTCCGTTGTTAACTTGCCGTTAGTTTGACGGGTATCTTTTTCTGTCCAGTGTTTCCCCTTCAAAATCCACATCTTGGCGCTACTGGGCTCATCAAGATTGAACAATTTTGTCGGCTAATTCGAAGGACTCTAAACTCACTACCAAGAATTCAAGTGACAAAGGCCAGATTTTCTCAAATTCCTCTCTCCTCATCTTCTCTATTTATTTAGAATTAAACCAAGTCGAGCACTTCTAGGTGTAGAAGACGACCATTAAGAGGACGACAAGGTGGACCCGGTGGAGAATATTCTGAACATTACACCGGAGGTGGTGATGGTCGTCGGGGTTGGTGGTGGTACATGTAGAGTTTCTTGATTACACTACTAGCGTCATAATGCATAAATCAATAATTGAAATAGAAATATTAAACAACAAACATGAATTTCAAATGATTCATGACGAGCATCTCCACTTTAAGACCACACGAATTAGTAAGTTTTGAGATTTAATGCAGTGGATTAGAAGTGGGTTGAATTTGGTGGATATGGATCTGAAAAGGTGAAGGGTCGAGCTTTTTGAGTTTGGGTCTGGTATGGTATGAGAGAGATGTTTTATGATTGTTTTCTTTTTATTAAAAAGAAATAACCAGAATATACGAGTACCAAATTATCTTTTGTAAATGAAATATCGACATGAAAGTTAACGGTGGTGGTGTCTCGGGTTTAAAATAAAGGAATTAAATTATTAGTGAGCTTTAGTAAAATTTTCCTAAACCATCATCACCTCCACGTTCCTCATTTTCCTTCACCTACTCTCAACCCCCAAACTCTCATCTCCTTCCCGACCTGGAGCCACTGACCTCCCCATCCTACCCGACCCAAGAACCCGCCGCCTCCGACTTCGACGACTGCCTCAGCTAGGAAAGACCCATCCCCGCCCACACCTGCACCACAACAGCCACCACCAACCTCCGCCTCCTCGGCTTCATCGCCGCTAGTCTTCGGCTGCATCATCGGCATCGAGATCTTCAACCGCCAACGAGGCAGAGCGGCAGAGAGAGACGTGAGGCAGCGAGGCAGAGGGCCGCAGACACGCAAGCCGCCGACGACTCCTTACGCCCGCCCGCCGACGAATCTAGCCGAGCGCAGGAAGCCGAAGAAGATTTCGAGCCAGTTCATCAGATCATCAGGAGCCACTCCGATCTCCTCCGCCGCATCGACCAGATCTCCTCCTCCCCGAGCTCTGATCCTGGTCTGGCTTCTCCTCCGACTTCAAGCTCAGGCCGATGACTTCTCCCTCCACCGATCGGAGCCGCTTTCGAGGTCGCCACCGCCGCCTCTTCTCCTCCTCTGCCGCCGCCGATCTGAAGCCTCACCAGCTCCTATGTCTCTCTCTCTCTCTCTCTGTTTGTGTGTTGGGATTTTTACTTTGTGTGTTGGAATTTTTGCTTTGTGTGTTGCTTATGGTTGAGATCTGATCAGATATGGCTCAGATCTTGATTACTGAGGCTTAGTAGTATTAGAAGCGCGGCAGAGGTGGATTTTCTAAGGCTTAGTAGTATTAGAAGCGGGTAGAGGACGACAAAAGTGGATTTTTCTGAGCCTCATTGGCATTAGAAGCGCGGAGGAGGACGACGGAGCTTCTGAGGCTCAGTGGTATTGGAGCGTGGCGAAGGACGGCGGAGGTTCTGAGGCACAGTGGTATTGGAGCGTGGTGGAAGATGGCGGAGCTTCTGAGGCTCAGTGGTATTGAAGCACGACGGAGGACGACGGAGGACGGCGGAGGAGCTTCTGAGACTCAGTGGTATTAGGTTGAGATTTGAGGTTCAGTAGCATTAGAGGTACATAGTTTATATATATATATATATATATATATATATATATATATTTTTTTTTTTACCTCAATGAGGGTAATTTTGTAATTTATGAGTTAACGGATTCTGTTAATTTTGTATAGAAACCTGCTGGTGGTAATTTCAAAAATCAATCTTCCTATTGGTAAATATGAACACCAAATTATAGTTATTGGTAAATAACTCTATTATTTTTAGTTAAATATATTTTTATTTTACCGTAGTACCCTTTCAAAATAGGGAAAATGACCATTTGCACAAAAAGGGGTTAAAAATTGCCCATTCCAATGTTTATAGCCCAGATCAATGAATCTTGGGAAAATGTCTTAACTATCCTAACTTATGTAATTCAGTCCTATTGAAACACATTTACCCTAACCAATTCGATATTAACCTCTCTCTCTTGCTCGACAGTTCTCTCTTTCTCTCTCTAGATCGACATCGCGAGTCGGGAATTGAACGTGGTTGTTGGATATGAGGTTCAATTCAATTGGGGAAGGAAAGCCCATCCCAGCCCATCCGGGATTAGGTGTTAAATGGGCGATCTAGGGTTTCGCGATTGAGAGGAAGAGAAGCTGGGTTTGATTATAATGGTTGGAATTGAAGACGCGATTGAAAATGCAAGGCTATGCATGGGAGGGGAGGTGAGGGTAGGAAACGAAGTCGGCACATGTTGACAGCCGATGGTTCATCTTCTTCATCTTCGAATTCTGCTAATTCGTTTTAGCTGTTCTTCTTTAACATTTACCCTAATCAGTAATACCATTACTGGGGGTCAATAATACGTTTACTCGGGTCGTAATACGTTTACTGGGGGTCAGTAATACTATAACTGGGGGTCAGTAATCAATTTATGTTATTGTCAAGTTATCAATGAAATCTTAGTACAATATAGTGTGGATGTTTTGTGATTAAAGTTTTACAACTTGATGAACTCTGGTTCTGGATTACTGGGGTCAGTAACTTGAATACTGGGAGTCAGTAACTTGATTACTGGAAATCTGAAATCTGTAAATTGATTACTGGGGGTCAGTAACTTAATTACTGGAAATCTGTAATCTGCAAATTGCTTACTGGGGGTCAGTAATCATAATCCAATAACCTGATTATAAAAATAAAAAATAAAAAATCCGGCGAAAAAAAAAACTTAAAAAAAAAATTTCGGCGAAAAAAAAATTTGGTGATCGAAATCCGGCCACCAGGCTTCGGCGGCTCCGTTGACCGGCCATGGGAGGCCGGCGGAGTTGGGTGACATTTCGGCAAAATTTCTTTATCTTCAAAAATCTGTTAGATAAGACAGAAGGACAAAAAAAGAAGAAAAAAAAATAAAATTGTACTAGGGTTGAAAAAGATTTGTTCAAATGGGAAATAGAGTTGTAACTTTATATTCAATAGGGGAGAAAAATAAGATAGTCATTGGAATGGGTAATGAGGGGGCCAAATTAGCAATAAATGGACATTTTCTATTCAAAATACTTTTGATTTTTCTTAACAATTAATTGGGGGGGTTTTTGGGGACTTGAAAAAAATCGGTGAAACCGAGGCGCCCCTTTTTTATAGTGTAGTAAAGGTACAGATTGAAAGGACCAGAAACAGCCCAAGGCGAGGTGGCGCGTGCACTATACAGCCTCTTCATTGTTTTAGCTCCCAACCGTGTGGCCGCCTGGATTTAAAGGTCCGTTTACATCATCCTTGCAAAATATATAAATATTATTGGCTTCTTTCTGGGTTTCTTTTTCTAAATCCAGGGGAAGGTTACGATTTTTATAAATATTATTATTTGAGAGTTGATTTTATCTGCCATAATAATATAAATCGAGTCATACGTTGAGTTTGAATGTCTACTTGTGTGTGTGTGTATATATATATATATATATATATATATATAGTTCCTATCCATAGCGAACTTTCGCTCTGAAATTAACATGCGAAGTTTCTTTTTTGACACACTTTTCGGTCATATTTCCACATCTCTACCGTTCAGATGTTAAAACCTAATGTATAGATCATCTCTGCAAAATTTCATCCAACTTGATGATCGTGTGACTTTTCGTTACGGTGATTTACAAGAACAGTTCAGGTTGAACAGATTCGGTTTGTTCATTGATTTAATATAGTTTCGCTACCTTAATGGTAACTAAATTAGATGAAACTTTCCATGAGAGACGTGTTTTTCATATTTACAAATATTAATGTGATAATATATTTTTTTGTCACCAGTTGTCGTGTTTTTCCTTATGGGTAAATGGTGTTGAGTTTTGAAAGAAAACAAGGTGTGAGTTGTTTTTTCTTGAGTTTAAAATAACGATTTCTTGGCTTCAATTTGGTTCCTTGGATTTCTAATTTACTTTCCCTTGTAATTGTGTGATTTAAGCGTGATTTCTGAACTAAATTATATGCAGGGATGACTATGGTTTTCTTTTATTTGATTTTAAATGTGATTTCCTGAACTACCTTATATGTAGGAGTTGCTATGATTCTAATTGTACGAAATAGGTAATTTCCTGAACTATATTTCTATTAAGACTGATTTTAACCTTGTGTTTTTGTGCGGGAGTGCTTTGTGGGTTTAAATGTTCTTGTTTTTTTTTATAATTTTTGATAAACTTGTGTTGTCTGGGTCATTGTAATTAAGTTTACTGAAACGAGTACCGGGTTTATTGTTTATAATCCGGTACACCAATCCATGATGTAGGGGTTAGACCTGGATGCGAGGATCAATAGGCTTGAGACGACGATTAATAGTTACGGCGATTAGATGATGATCTTATTTTTGGTTTTGTATGTTTAGTGTAGTGAGCTATGAGTGAGCATTATATCCATTTACTTTACAAGTTGTGTAAACAATGGTGATGTAATACTTGAGTTTGGCTGTGTCTCTAGTCTCTTAAATACTTGGTAATGTATCATTAATTTTTTAAGTATTGAGGATTATTTGAGTTCTTACGTTTTCAAAATTCGAAGTGTGGCGTATTTATACTATGTAATTTTTTAAATTTCATCTAATATAATAATTGACGTTCTTCTCTAAAAACACATTTTCACCGCGATCCTTCTCTGCTCCACCAAAAAATCGATAGGAAATATTTTTACAAATAGTACATCCACTAGTGATTTATATACATCAAATTCCAAGTATAGGCACTTTAATTGTTACTCAAAACATGAAGAAGACATACCTATTAACTAGACATGACGTTAACTCTGTTGTTAACTCGGGCGTCAGGCATCGATTCCGCGACTTTCTGAAGATCGATAATGCGTTGCATTTCAAGCTCACTTTGAGCAGTGCGAGGATCATGAAGAGACAAATCGTTGGGGGCACACCATGTCAATTCCTGACGTTCATTCGAAATTAGTGCATTCCTATCTCCCCCTAACGGCGGGAAGTGTGTCTCTTCAAAGTGACAATTTGCGAATCGCGCAGTAAATAGATCACCGGTGGTTGGTTTTAAGTAGCGGATTATCGTTGGCGAATCATAGCCAACATAGATGCCTAAACGTCGTTGTGGACCCATATTGATACGTAAAGGAGGCGTAATTGGCACATAAACTGCACAACCGAAAGTACGTAAGTGCGATAGATTGGGTTCAAAACCAGTTACCATCTGGTAGGCACTAAACGCATTGTTGGCAATGGGTCGAAAACGAATAAGCATCGCTGCATGCAGTATTGCATATCCCCAAGCAGAAAATGGCAAATTGGTTCCCATAACCAATGCCCTAACCACTAGCTGGAGTCGCTGAATGGTGGCTTCTGCAAGGCCGTTTTGAGAATGAACATGAGGAACAGGGTGTTCTACTTCAATCCCAATGGACATACAATAATCATCAAATGCTTTGGAGGTAAACTCGCCAACATTATCCATCCTAATAGATTTGATAGGATGGTCAGGGTGGTTAGCCCTTAACTTGATGATTTGAGCTAAAAGCTTGGCTAATGCAGCATTTCTTGTGGACAACAACGCGACGTGTGACCAACGCGTCGACGCATCAACCAGCACCATAAAATATTTAAATGGGCCGCATTCTGGTTTGATTGGTCCACAAATATCACCTTGGATTCGATGTAAGAATGGTATATTATCGGTTGAAGCTCTGGCGAATGAAGGACGAGCATGCAATTTAGCAAGTGAGCAAACCTTACAGAATGAGTGATGGGCATTGGAAATTGCCGTTGTGGCATAAGAGGACACATGTGGTGACGCCCCATGTCCCTGTGAAGGGTGGGCCGGCACGACGTGCGGCGTAAAAGCCGCTTCCTCATCCGCCAGGTGCGCGGCCCCGAAACCCTGTGAAGGAGAGGGGGGGGGGGGGGGGGGGGGGGGGGGGGTGCGGTGGCGAGTGTGGCGTTAAGGCCACGACCTTGCGGGGAGTTTGGCTCCTGCGTACATCACGATGTTGAGTCGCGGTAAGAGGTTCTTCCAATCACTTTTTTTACTTGAAAAATGGATGTCCATGGGAGTTCTTTAAAATCCGGATCATCATATCACGGCCAGGGTTGCCTAGTCGAGCACGCCAAAGCTTATAATCATTAGTGTCACAAAAATTATGAGTGACAGCATATGATTCGAAGACACGGGCTGTAGTGAGATATAAGACATTGTCTTCAATGCACGACATCTTCTCTAAGATACGGCAGCGGCCGCGCTCTTGAGAAGTAATGCATAAGTATTCTTCACCATTCTCAGCATAGGTATCCAAGTGATAACCGTTGCCACGGATATCCTTAAAACTCAGTAGGGTTCGATTTGTTCTTGGCGCATAGAGAGCATCAATGACATTGATAACAGTACCATTTGGTAACATAAATTCAGCGGTTCCTCGCCCTTTGACAACCGGCGAGGTACCTATCAATGTTGTCATTGATGAGCGATACGGTATTAAATTCGTAAACAACTGCATATTCCTTAGAATAGTGTGGGTAGTTCCACTATCAGCTAGACACTCAACTTCTCCACGAGACATCTACAAAGAGAAGAAAACTTGGGTTAGTTTCTCGGGATAACAGTCTAATCACTACGCCGTAGGATAGAGAAAGAAAGGGGAATAAATCCCATCGAGTGTATCACATGGCATTTGGACATTATAACGTCGACTAAAGTCGGAAAATGCAAGGTTGAATGTTACATAACCAAGCAATCATCATCAGAAACCAAAACGAAACCGAGGTTGCGCACATTGTGGTGTTGAACACCTTTGGTAACTGGAATAAAACGAGGACAAGCCTCTTAGGATTGGTGTTAAAACACCTCTCGGTCTGCACACCAGCCGAAGCTGTGGATGTCAAAGACACATGGTGTCGTGGCACCAGAGTGTGGCGGATGCCGAGCCTACTTCACCTTAATGGGCCGATGGCGACCCGTTCGCCTCCTTTTTTTTTTTTTTTTAATTTAGGGATTAAGCGTAGGTGGGATTATAAGTCCAAAATATAGAGCCTATGTGACCCAAAGGTGGCGTCACAAGAACCACGTGAGTTGTTAATACACGAACCTGATTGCATAAAAACATAAAGTTTCTCACAATATGGGAAAACAGAGAAATTTTATTAAGTGCCAACTTGAATGCATCAACTTCTAATTCCAAAATAAACAGACTAACAAGAGTCATAAAAACATAGCCAATGCCATTACAGTACTTGATAAACTAGAAAAGTCAAATACATAGACTAATCAAAATCCGAGACATCAAGAGTTTGTGGTTGCACCTTTGGAGAATCCACATGATGAGTATAATTTGCGTCAATCATCTGGTCCTCAGCATAATTGCTTTCTTTAGACAGAAACCTCTTGTACTTCTTGTAGGCATTTAACATCTTTTTACTAGCTCGACAATCGCGATGGTAGTGTTTGGAGGAACCACACTTGTAGCACGTGGCAAATTGAGCATTCCGGTTATTGCTATGAGGTCGAGGAGGGTTTGGTACCGGACCTAGACGGGGTCTGTGGCCAGTCCGGCCTCCCCCTGAAGGTGGTGCGTATTCGCCACCTTTTCGCCTCCAAGTGTTGGAGCGTCGTGTCACATTATTTTCAGCATTCTGATTTCTTCCACGTACCGAATTGTACGGGGTATGGTGGCCTTTATTTTTCTGCTTTGAAGCCTTCCCATAATGAGCCTGTGGTGTTGGAATTGGCTTTGTACCAACAGGTCTCTGGCTACTATTGAGCCTAATCTTAGAATGGCGTTCTTTTTTAGCTAATATTGCCATAAGGTCAGTGAATGACCTAATTCTGCCTTCATCAACTGAGATCTTATACTGATGTCTGAGGACATCGTAGGCCATGGGGAATGTGTTAAATGTCTTCTCCAGAAGATCTTTATCGGTTTTGATGACGCCAACCGTGCCAAGATCCGCCTGTAGACTAATCATATCCTGATTGTATTTGTCTACTTTGTCATAATCCGATAAAAGGATTTGTTCCTATTTAAGGGTGAGCTCTGGAAGAAGCATGTCATGGACATTGTTAAATCACTGCTGGAGCACGTCCCATAAAATTTTGGGATCTTTTACCGACAAATATTGTCGCTTCAGAGTCGGGTGGATATGGCGCCTCAATTACATGAGGGCATGAGCCTTGGCATGGTCCCCAAAAGGGGTGGTGGCGGCTGAATCAGTTAGAAAGGCTGTAAAGCCTTTGCTTTGGAAAGCAATTTCAACATCGGAAACCCATCGATGGTAGTCTTTGCCTTGAAGATCCAAGATCTCAAAATCAGGGCTTGACGGTGACGACGACGACATCTACAAGAGAATAGAACGTCGGATTAGTATCACTTTAAATAGATACTATCAAGTATATATTGGAATTAGAAGGGATATATTCGGTCACATAAGTGATTTTTTTTTTCTTAATTTTTTCGATGCAAAAGCATTATTTTTTTTTCTTTTGATGCATATACCGGCGACATCATATCGCACCTTCAAACAATGGCGTACTCAGACATCCACATAAGCATCTCTTTTTCTTTTAATTCCCTTTCAACGTGATTCCTCCAAGACCATCACTTAAAACTGCGACCGTAGGGGTGATGAATTCCCCATTCTAGGTCTCATCGGCGATTTAAGAATGGCCGGAATCGGAGTAGAAGAAAGGCTAATAGCGCCTGATATAATATAACTATAGTTCAAAAGCAGGAACTTTTGTAAAATTTTTACCTTTTGATCAAAGGAATGAGAGCGTAAAGCTTGTTCTTCGACTCTTGTTTGGTTCTCGAGCCTCTTCCTACGCGAGTAATTTGGAGGAGCTATTTTGAAAAGGTTGGTGGCGAGCGAACAGGCTGGCGAGCCAAGCAAATGGGCAAGTTGGCGGGCGAGCGAGCAGGCTGGCGAGCCAAGCATATGGGCGAGTTGGCGGGCGAGCGAGCAGGCGGGCGAGCCAAGCGAATGGGCGAGTTGGCGGGCGAGCGGGCGAATAGGCAGGCGGCCGGGCGGGGGCTGCGGCCTAGGAGAGACCGAGAAAGGGGGGGGGGCCCACGGGTCCCGAGGAGGGAGGTGCGGCCGACAGAAGGGATGGAGGAGGAGGAAAAAGTTATTAGGGTTTTTCTAGGGCTCAGGGAGGTCACGTGCTGATAACGTGTTCAAGTAGAAATGATAATAGGGAGAACTGTGTTTATTGATTGATAGAGAGGCCTTTATATAGACATTACATCAAGTATCCTGATAAATCAGGGATTCCCTATCTAATACGGAATCAACTATACTAGTCTAATTAGGTCAAGACACATCCAGGAGGTTACGGAAATAACCTTCCTACAACACTATTATTGATTTTATTAGTTAATGGTATTTTCAGAAAATTAAGGAGGGGTAAATAGCAATTCAGTATTTTGTAAAAGTAAATTAGAGGTTTATTGACTAAAGAGGTCTAAATGCCATTTTTGGAAGTATGAATAGAAATTTCCTATTTCTAATGTTAATTTTTGTTTTTCTGGTGAAATGATAACTCAAATACTACAACAAGAATCTATCATGAGTCGTGGTTTGTGGGTTACAAATGCAACTGGCCACTGACGAGATGTTAAAACTCGTGTATTTTTAACTTTTAAAGAGTAAAATGTTGTAGGAAGGTTATTTCCGTAACTTCTTGGATGTGTCTTGACCTAATTAGACTAGAATAGTTGATTCTGTAATAGATAAGGAATCCCTGATTTATCGGGATACTTGATGTAATGCCTATATAAAGGCCTCTCTATCAATCAATAAACATACAGTTCTCCCTATTATCTTTTCTCCTTCAATACGTTATCAGCACGTGACCTCCCTGAGCCCTAGAAAAACCCTAATAATTTTTTTTTTCTCCTCCTCCTCCATCCCTTCCGTCGGCCGCACCTCCCTCCTCGGGACCTGTGTGCCCCACCCCCCCTTCTCGGTCTCTCCTAGGCAGCAGCCCTCGCCAGGCCGCCTGCCTATTCGCCCGCTCGCCGGCCCGGGCGCTCGCCAATTTGCTCGCTCGCCAACCCGCGCGCTCGCCAACCTACTCGCTCACCAGCCCGCGCGCTCGCCAGCCAATTCGTTCGCCAGCCTATTCGCTAGCCAGCCTGCTCGCTCGCCATTAATTACTTGCGTAGGAAGAGGCTCGAGAACCAAACAAGAGTCAAAGAACAAACTTTACGCTCTCGTTCCTTTGATCAAAAGGTAAACTTTTTATAAAAGTTTCTGGTTTTGAACTATAGATATATTATATCGGGCACTATTAGCCATTCTTTTACTCCGATTCCGGCCATTCTTATATCGCCGATGAGACCTAGAATGGGGATTTCATCACCCCTACGGTCGCAGTTTTAAGTGATGGTCCTGGGGGAATCACGTTGAAAGGGAATTAAAAGAAAAAGATATGCTTAGGTGGATGTCTGAGTACGCCACTGTTTGAAGGTGCGGTATGAAACCGCCAGTTTATGCATCAAAAGAAAAAAAAATTCGCATCGAAACTAGCTTTCATGTGACCGAATATATCCCTTCTAATTCCAATATATACTTGATGGTATCCGCTTAAAGCGATACTAATCCGACGTATGATTCTCTTGTAGATGTCGTCGTCGTCACCGTCACGCGCTGATTTTGAGATCTTGGATCTTTAAGGCAAAGACTACCATCGATGGGTTTCCGATGTTGAAATTGCTTTCCAAAGCAAAGGCTTTCCAGCCCTTCTAACTGATGCAGCCGCCACCACCCCTTTTGGGGACCATGCCAAGGCTCAGGCCCTCATGTATTTGAGGCGCCATATCCACCCGACTCTGAAGCGACAATATTTGTCAGTAAAAGATCCCAAAATTTTATGGGACGCGCTCCAGCAGCGATTTAATAATGTCCATGACATGCTTCTTCCAAAGCTCACCCTTAAATGGGAACAAATCCGTTTCTCGGATTATGACAAAGTAGACAAATACAATCAGGATATGATTAGTCTACAGGCGGATCTTGGCACGGTTGGCGTCATCAAAACTGATAAAGATCTTCTGGAGAAGACATTTAACACATTCCCCATGGCCTACGATGTCCTCGGACATCAGTATAAGATCTCAGTTGATGAAGGCAGAATTAGGTCATTCGCTGACCTTATGGCAATATTGGCTAAAAAAGAACGCCATTCTGAGATTAGGCTCAATAGTAGCCAGAGACCTGTTGGTGCAAAGCCAATTCCAACACCACAGGCTCATTATGAGAAGGCTTCAAAGCAGAAAAATAAAGGCCGCCATACTCCGTACAATTCGGTACGTGGAAGAAATCAGAATGCTGGAAATAATGTGACACGACGCTCCAACACTTGGAGGCGAGAAGGTGGCGAATACGCACCACCTTCAGGGGGACGCCGGACTGGCCACGGACCCCGTCTAGGTCCAGTACCAAACCCTCCTCGACCTCATAGCAATAACCAGAATGCTCAATTTGCTCCGTGCTACAAGTGTGGTTCCTCCAAACACTACCATCGCGATTGTCGAACTAGTAAGGAGATGTTAAATACCTACAAGAAATACAAGAAGTTTCTGTCCGAAGATAGCAATTATGCTGAGGACGAGATGATTGAAGCAAATTATGCTCATCATGCGTGGATTCTCCAAAGGCGCAATCACAAACTCTTGATGTCCCGGATTTTGACTAGCCTTTGGCTTTTCTAGTTTATCAAGTATTGTAATGGCATTCGCCATTGTAATGGCACTCGCCATGTTTTTTTTATGACTCTAGTTAATTAGTCTGTTTCTTTTGGAATTAGAAGTTGATGTATTCAAGTTGGCACTTAATAAAATTTCTCTGTTTTCCCATATTGTGAGAAATTTTATGTTTTTATGCAATCAGGTTCGTGTAATAACAACTCACGTGGTTCTTATGACGCCACCTTTGGGTCACATAAGCTCTATATTTTGGACTTATAATCCCACCTACGCTAAATCCCTAAATAAAAAAAAAAAAAAAGGGGGAGGCTAACGGGCCGCCATCTGCCCATTAAGGTGAAGTAGGCTCGGCATCCGCCACACTCTGGTGCCACGACACCATGTGTCTTTGACATCCACAGCTTCGGCTGGTGTGCAGCCCGAGAAGTGTTTTAACACCAATCCAAAGAGGCTTGTCCTTGTTTTATTCCAGTTACCAAAGGTGTTCAACACCACAATGTGCGCAACCTCGGTTTCGTTTTGGTTTCTGATGATGATTACTTGGTTATGTAACATTCAACCTTGCATTTTCTGACTTTATTCGACGTTATAATGTCCAAATGCCATGTGATACACTCGATGGGATTTATTCCCCTTTCTTTCTCTATCCTACGGCGTAGTGATTAGACTGTTCTCCCGAGAAACTAAACCAAGTTTTCTTCTCTTTGTAGATGTCTCGTGGCGAAGTTGAGTGTCTAGCTGATAGTGGAACTACCCACACTATTCTAAGAAATAGGCAGTTGTTTATGGATTTAATGCCGTATCGCTAATCAATGACAACATTGATAGGTACCTCGCCGGTTGTCAAAGGGCGAGGAACCGCTGAATTTATGTTACCAAATGGTATTGTTATCAATGTCATTGATGCTTTCTATGCGTCGAGAACAAATCGAACCCTGCTGAGTTTTAAGGATATCCGTGCCAACGGTTATCACTTGGATACCTATGCTGAGAATGGTGAAGAATACTTATGCATTACTTCTCAAGAACGCGCCCGCCGCCGTATCTTAGAGAAGATGCCGTGCATTGAAGACAATGACTTATATCTCACTACAGCCCATGTCTTCTAATCATATGCTGTCACTGATAATTTTTGTGACACTAATGATTATAAGCTTTGGCATGCTCGACTAGGCCACCCTGGCCGTGATATGATGATCCGGATTTTAAAGAACTCCCATGGACATCCATTTTTCAAGTCGAAAAAGCGATTGGAAGAACTTCTTACCGCGACTCAACATCGTGATGTACGCAGAAGCCAAGCTCCTCGCCAGACTGTGGCCTTAAAGCCACACTCGCCACCGCACACCCCCCCCCCCCCCCCCCTCTCCTTCACAGGGTTTCGGGGCCGCGCACCTGGCGGATGAGGAAGCGGCTTTTACGCCGCACGTCGTGCCGGCCCACCCTTCACAGGGACATGGGGCGTCACCACATGTGTCCTCTTATGCCACAACGGCAATTTCCAATGCCCATCACTCATTCTGTAAGGTTTGCTCACTTGCTAAATTGCATGCTCGTCCTTCATTCGCCAGAGCTTCAACCGATAATATACCATTCTTACATCGAATCCAAGGTGATATTTGTGGACCAATCAAACCAGAATGCGGCCCATTTAAATATTTTATGGTGCTGGTTGATGCGTCGACGCGTTGGTCACACGTCGCGTTGGTCACACGTCGCGTTGTTGTCCACAAGAAATGCTGCATTAGCCAAGCTTTTAGCTCAAATCATCAAGTTAAGGGCTAACCACCCTGACCATCCTATCAAATCTATTAGGATGGATAATGTTGGCGAGTTTACCTCCAAAGCATTTGATGATTATTGTATGTCCATTGGGATTGAAGTAGAACACCCTGTTCCTCATGTTCATTCTCAAAACGGCCTTGCAGAAGCCACCATTCAGCGACTCCAGCTAGTGGTTAGGGCATTGGTTATGGGAACCAATTTGCCATTTTCTGCTTGGGGATATGCAATACTGCATGCAGCGATGCTTATTCGTTTTCGACCCATTGCCAATAATGTGTTTAGTGCCTACCAAATGGTAACTGGTTTTGAACCCAATCTATCGCACTTACGTACTTTCGGTTGTGCAGTTTATATGCCAATTACGCCTCCATTGCGTATCAAAATGGGTCCACAACGACGTTTAGACATCTATATTGGCTATGACTCGCCAACGATAATCCGCTACTTAGAACCAACCACCGGTGATTTATTTACTGCGCGATTCGTAGATTGTCACTTTGAAGAGACAGACTTCCTGCCGTTAGGGGAAGATATAAATGCACTCATTCTGAATGAACGTCAGAAATTGACATGGTGTGCCCCCAACGATTTGTCTCTTCATGATCCTTGCACTGCTCAAAGTGAGCTTGAAGTGCAACGCATTATCGATCTTCAGAAAGTCCCGGAATCGATGCCCGACGCTTTCACCGATATTGCGAAAGTGACAAGATCACACATACCTGTTGCAAACGTACTGGCAAGGTTGGAGGTTCCGAATTACGGGACCGGTTCGGCTGCCCTAAGACCTAGTGTCGTTGGCATATCCTCAGGTGAGGGTGACGCCGGCGACGACGCCATCGTACGCCGTGGCGTCGCTGTTGTTGAATCGGATCGCAACGGTGCCCTGATGGACTTTGAAGGGGCAGCAGCTTCGGCCTCGGCTCCCACCAGAAAGAGGGGGAGACCGAAGAATTCTCGAGATAAAAACCCTCGAAAGAAGCGAGCGAAGGCACAAAATCCGCTCATCATCGACGATGCGAATCCATCGCATGAGATTGTCTCTGACTATAGTTATGTCCATGAGCCAACTGAATCTTTTCTGTGGGATGACACAGAACCAATGTTGACTCCAAAGAACAAAGAAATCTCGCTCAGTTTGAATAACGCGTGTCTCTTAGTGGATAGAGCCTCCACACACGTCGATGATATATATGCTTATTCTGTCGCACAAGAGATCATCCATGACGACGAAGTTGAACCACGCTCAGTGACTGAATGTCAACAAAGAGCAGATTGGCCAAAGTGGAAAGAAGCAATACAGGCAGAACTTGACTCATTAGATAAAAGGCAAGTCCTTGGATCTGTTGAGTTGATCCCTAAAGGCGTTAAACCTGTCGGACATAAGTGGGTCTTTGTTCGTAAGCGCAATGAGAAGCATGAGATCTTGCGATATAAAGCAAGACTCATGGCGCAAGGCTTCTCGCAGCGTCCTGGTATTGACTACGAGGAGACGTATTTTTCCGTAATGGACATCATTACTTTCCGCTACTTGATCAGTTTAGTAGTGTTCGAAAAACTGAGTATGCAACTGATGGATGTAGTTACAGCGTATCTATATGGGGATCTAGATATTGATATCTACATGAGAGTTCCTGAAGGAATTCATGTGTCCGAATCAAAAGACTCTAAACCACGGAGTGCTTATGCAGTTAAGCTGCAACGTTCACTGTATGGACTTAAACAATCCGGAAGGATGTGGTACAATCGCCTACGTGAATACTTGATTCGGAGGGGTTACAAGAACGATGAGTTATGCCCATGCGTGTTCATTACAAAGACTGACTCTGGATTTGCTATTGTAGTTGTCTATGTGGATGACATGAATGTCATCGGTACTTCAAGTGAGATTGAAGAGACAGTTTCATTCTTGAAATCTGAGTTCGAGATGAAGGATCTTGGGAAGACTAAGTTCTGTTTAGGACTTGAGTTAGAGCATAGAACCAAGGGTATTCTGGTTCACCAGTCTGCTTATACGCAGAAGATGCTCAAGCGCTTCAACATGGATGCATGTACGTCATTGTCTACTCCCACGGTCGTTCGTAGTCCCAAAGAGGATGAAGAAGAGATTCTTGGTGCTGAGTACCCATACTTAAGTGCGATTGGGGCACTTTTGTATTTGGCACAGTGCACTAGACCAGACATTGCTTTCGCTGTGAACTTACTAGCTAGATTTAGCTCAGCGCCTACGCATCGTCATTGGAACGGTATCAAACATTTGTTTCGTTACTTGAAAGGTTCCATTGACTTGGGACTGTTCTATCCCTTCAGTACAAAAAGAGAAAATCCCGCCAATCACCCTCCTCACACCAACGTTTCCGGCCGCCTCGACAGTGCCATCGTACGCCGTGATACTGTTGCTGGCGCCGGCGGCGTGGAGAATGATGATGGAGACGCGTCCGGCCATTCAAATGTGCCCTTCTCTGGACGTCTTCCTTACTCAAAGACTCCCCAACAACGTGTTAGTTGGTTTCGCGGATGCTGGGTATCTCTCTGACCCACATCGTGCTCGTTCCCAAACTGGTTATGTTTTTACCATGAGAAATACAGCGATATCCTGGAGATCAACCAAGCAAACTTTGGTTGCTACTTCATAGAATCACGCAGAGATCATTGCCCTCCATGAGGCTGTTAGAGAATGTGTCTGGCTAAGGTCAGTTATTCGCCACATTCGTGATTCGTGTGGACTACCACCGATAAACCTACGTGTATCTATGAAGATAATGCTGTCTACATTGAGCAGATGAAGTTGGGTTTTATCAAAGGTGATAACACTAAGCATATATCGCCCAAGTTCTTTTATAATGTGCAACAACAGAAATTCCTGAACATCGATGTTAATCAAGTGAGTTCAGACGCAAATGTTGCAGATTTGTTTACCAAGTCTTTGGGAAAATCTATGCATGTGAATTATGTGAAGAGCTTAGACATGCGCCATATATCATAGCTCTAAGTTTGTTAGACTTCAGGGGGAGTCTACATCACATGTTATTCACAAGTGTAGTGTTGGTGTGTTGTGCTCTTTTCCCTTCGTCCATGCATTTTATTTTTACCCAAGAGGTTTTTGTTTTGCTGGTAAGGTTTTAGTGAGGCAACATGGTAAGCACCATGAAGACATTAGGCGCTCGACACAAGGGAGAGTGTTGTAGGAAGGTTATTTACGTAACTTTCTAGACGTGTCTTGATCTAATTAGACTAGTATAGTTAATTCTGTAATAGATAAGGAATCCCTGATTTATCGGGATACTTGATGTAATGCCTATATAAAGGCCTCTCTATCAATCAATAAACATACAGTTCTCTCTATTATCTTTTCTCCTTGAACATAAAATAATATTTGATTATTCTTCTTGTATAAAAAAAAAAATTATTTTTTAAAATAGGCGAAACCTTATGTCTCTAGCAAATCCAAAGTTTGTTAAAAAAACAACTCCAAAGTTGGAAGTGGTGTCTGCATATATTTTGAAGGAAAAAATTCACACACAGTACCTGAACTTAGGTGGTCAGGTCAGTTTGATACCTCAACTTTTTTTCGTACGATAAACATACTCCAACTTATTTATCCGTACCAAATGTGTACCCACGTCACTGTTTTGATGACGTGGCACCTCTGTTTTTGTATCAAACTGACCTGACCACCTAAGTTTAGGTATCAAACTGACCTGACCACCTAAGTTCAGGTATCAAACTGACCTGACCACCTAAGGCCACGTCATCAAAACAGTGACGTGGGTACACATTCGGTACGGATAAATAAGTTGGAGTATGTTTATCGTACGAAAAAAAGTTGAGGTATCAAACTGACCTGACCACCTAAGTTCAGGTACTGTGTGTGAAATTTTTCCTATTTTGAAAGTTCAAAACCCAAAAAAGCTGGGCAGATTTTGAATGGAAGCTATCAGAAAGCAAGCCTCCCGGCTCCGCGAACAGGTTGCTCGCCAACAACAGGTCTCTCTCTCTCTCTCTCTCTCTCTCTCTCTCATCTGCTGGATCCATATTCGTTTCAATCTCTAACACATTCCTTTCACAATCATTCATTTATGTTACTTTTTCTGCTAGCAATGCGTTTTCATTATTGGGTTTTAGATTCTCGATTTGTCTTTCACATTGTATGATCCAATAAAATGCCTTCTCTTTTCAAAGTTGTAAACTTTTGTACAAATATGTGTTCATTCAGATTTGATAGAGCTCAAGACATGATCTTTTTTGTTTATTGATCTGTGAACATGATTGGAATATGATATGCTTATTTGGGTGAATCAGGAAATTGAAAAAGAAGAAAACTTCAATATCTAAATTATATTTAATCAGGAAATGTAAAAGCTTTCCTTTGCAAAATAATTTTCTGCAATTGTTAATATTGTATATGATCTCAGTCACAAAATTCAATGACAATTAACCGATTATGAAATTTTCGTATGTTAGTGGTAATGCATCTCGTTTTTCATATAGGTAGTATTTTTGTTTTTATACATTATGTTCAATCATTGATAAAGTGGTGAACAAATCCTGTTAGTTGGTTACTTGGTGCATTTTTAAATCTGATCCCTCTTATTATTTGTTTGCATTGGAGAAAAACAAGCATGCTGATTACCATTCGTGTTACTTTAGGCTGTCCTCAAGCAATTTGGGGCGGGAGGATATGGAGGTTCAGAAATTTTAGTTACTGATGAGGCAGAACTAGTGCAGCATCAGAAACTTGAGAAGCTTTACATGTCAACACGTGCTAGAAAGGTTTCTTACTATCTGTTTGACATTTATCCAGTTTAATTTACATTTTGACCCCTTACTCAAAGAATAGTTGATTCATGTTTTAGCATTATCAAAGGGATATTGTTCGTGGTGTGGAGGGATATATTGTCACCGGATCCAAACAGGTTGAAATAGGTGAGTTGGCAAAACATAGTCATTTGTCTAGCTAAAACATGCTTTCTGTAGGCGTAAGATTTATAGTCTTAACTGAAGCCATTCTGTCTAGGAACAAAGTTGTCTGAAGATAGCAGAAAATATGGAGCTGAAAATACATGTACTAGTGGTAGTACGTTATCAAGAGCTTCATTAAGCTATGGACGTGCTCGTGCTCAAATGGAGAAGGAGCGGGGGACTCTGTTGAAATCTCTTGGCACACAGGTTTAACAAGTTTTCTTCACTTATACGCAACACTGCAGATTTAAATTAGATTAGCAGAATATGTTTTTGAATGCTCTTCAGTATGTACTGGAAGCCTGGAAAGAAGAACACATTTGCATATTTAAGTTCATTTTGTTGACTGATGAAGTATAACTCTATAACTGCACTTTAAAGAAAATATTTAGGACTATCTTTAAGATGCATCTTCATGTAGTTTCTTCCTCATAATTGCTATCAGAAGTTGATATTTCACGATGTGTATTGATAACTGTTATCAGGTGGCGGAGCCATTAAGAGCAATGGTAATGGGTGCTCCATTGGAAGATGCTCGGCATCTAGTGCAACGATATGACAGAATGCGACAAGAATCTGAAGCTCAGGTATCTTAAATTTGTGATTACAAATATTTTTTGATTATTTTTATCCATTTCATTCTTGCAAAATCCTTTGATTGGACTATAACATTGTAATGTATTGCGTTCAGTTGATGTTCCTCATACTTATATCCATACAATTAAAAAACAGAAACCCTATTAATTTTCTTTTACAAGCACGTCATTGTGTGTTCCTTTGAACCTAGACAGGCCATTGAAGTTTCCAGACGCCAAGCAAAAGTGAGGGAAACTCCAGGCAATTCTGAGAATATTATGAAACTAGAAGCATCAGAAGCAAAGTTGCAAGATCTGAAGTCGAATATGGGAATATTAGGGAAGGAAGCAGCTGCAGCAATGGCAGCAGTTGAGGCTCAACAACAGAGACTTACTCTCCAAAGACTCATTGCCATGGTAGTGCAAGTTCTTTTAAATTCTTTTATGAGTCCTGGCTATTTTATACTTTTTTAATGAGAAACAAACTTTCTTGAGATAGAAATTATAGATTGGTAAAAGAGAGAGAAATGAGTAAGCTACATCACAGCTGCATAATCTAAGAGAAGCCTGATAACTGATAACTCTTAGAAAACAGTTGCCGAAAGGGAAGCATGCCTGTGTATATGTCTGTATTAAAATAACTAAAGGCGTTGCTAGAGTGATAGAAAATCTGATGAGGTATTTTCTTTGGGATAGTGCATGGGAAGATATAATGGGGCACTCAAAGAGACCGGTATTAGTTTCTTGAATAATAAAAACAGGAGGTTTAAGGGATGGTAATCTGGTTGCTAAGAATCTTTGTGGAGTTCTAGATGAATCGTTATCAATGTGGAACACTGTGAGTAGAGGCAAATGTTGAGTTAAAAGAAATGCAAATATACATGTGAGAATTTGGGAGTGAAGGAGGGTGTGGTGATGCGGGATAATTGGGTAGCGGAGACCTCCTTAAAGAAAAGTGTCATTCTGTATTTCTTGGTAGGCATCCCGTGGTTACAGACTAGTGGTTATGACAGAGAGATTGGACAACAGGATATTTGGGTAGCAGAGACAGCCTTAAATAAAACTTTCGTTCTGTATCTGAATGAGACTCCACCAACCTTACACTCCAAAATTATAAGAAAAAGGAAGAGAGGAATTATTGACAGTGGCATTGTTCACTCTTAAATTGCTGAACAGATTGGATCCAATGATCTTATGGTGCTGATATGTTCTCGGATCTGCCAAAGGCTGGGTCCTCTGTTAAGTGAGAGCAGACTTTGGCGTTTATATGGGTAACTGGATTGGGATGAAAAATTGGATCTCCGAGTAGCATATAGAAACGGGTCTTCAGATTATCTATCTTGGCTTCAGCAGCCTTTTTGGGTGTAAATTAGTGTTCCATTTTGTGCAACTGGAAGGCATGATCAGCTAGTTTTCTTCTAAGTTGCAAGCTTTGTATTTTTTTTTCAGTTCAGGTGAAATTTTCTGATGTGTGGATTCTTCTAATGTTTTGTGAGAAGAGAGAAACATTAGAAGAAGGAAAATGAAAAAAGAAACTAGAACGACTCACTGTAGGTTCCCTAAACACCAAGTGTCCTTTTCACACATCAGCACCAGTGCACCACTATGTGGTGGGAGCACCAGGATGGCCTATCCTCCATGAGCAATAATCCTTTGCCAACTCATCTACTTTCGATTCTGAGTATTAATTGAACATTTGCCTCTATTTATCTCAAATCTTGAAACACATTTATGATTTCTAATATGTTGGGGCTTCTAGTTACACGAAAGACTTCAAATACATTGGGGATTTACCCTTCTTTGCACAAACTTCTTTACGTCTTTTAACTAGTGTTTTAACCTTCTTCTCATCGAATGTATTCATGACTGAAAGTCGAGGCAGAGCGTACTTATCATCAGAGGATCCTTCAGATACTAGATCAACTTGAAGGAGAGGTATGTCATGTGCTCTTGTGAAGGTTTTTTCATTAGTACAAAATCCAATATTTGGTTCCTGCATTAACTAATTATTTTTGTTGTAAATGTTCTTTCAATTTTGATAGATGATATCAGAACGACAACGTATTGAGGCGCCTCCTAGCCCCACCGTTGACAACAGCATGCCTCCACCCCCACCTTATGAGGAAGTAAATGGTATATATGCCTCCCAAACACATAATGGATTGTCAGACAGCATGGATTTCTTCTTGGGGGAGGTTTGTAACTAAAGAAATTTCACATTATTACAGCTCCAGTTGAAGTCTATACCATAGCTGTGCTGCTTTATATTGTTTTACTCGTTAATCTATTGCAGGTTATGTTTACATATCAAGCTGTTTCTGACGTGGAGCTCAGTTTGTCAATTGGTAACTACGTTGTTGTGCGAAAGGTTTACATTCGTTGCTTGAATATCGTTAAACTCCAACTATATTGACTCTTCTGAGTGGAATTAGGGGTGGCCCATTATGTACAAACCATCAATCTAATCTAAATTCGAAAAGCGATTTTGGTTTTTATCTATGATTTTTAATGTATGATGACTGGATCTTGGATCCAATTTAGGTTATTTGGTTGGGAACAGATTAGCTTTGCATGAACTTATTAATTATACACAGATTCATTTGCTATTGTTAGGCCCAGGTTGTATTCTGTTTGGATTGCCTGTTACCTTTTTCGACTTCTTGCGGTTAGGATGAATGCTCAAGACACCTTGTCTGTGTTTTCAACAGGTAACCAACAATGGTTGGGCAGAAGGCGAATGCAAAGGCAAAGCAGCTTGGTTCCCATTTGGATATATTGAAAGACGGGAACGTGTTCTTGCAAGCAAGGTGGCTGAAGTGTTCTAAAGTTTTCTGATGAGTTCACTAACGAGCAGTTTGTTTCTTTTTCTTCTGTTTGTTCTGTATGTTTTTTGTTTCATTTTTCTCAATGGTGGAGCTTGCCTTCTTTCAACCTGAAGAAGGCACATCCTCACCTCTGTTGTGATATAGATACTAAATTCTTTGTCTACCTATTAATATGAGTTCCAATTATTTATTGATTTACATAATTTCAGGCGGAGCACTAGCAAAAGTGGTTATCTTTTGCTGATATATAACTCACCTTCTAATTTGTTAGGTGTTGGTTATACATGACACTAGGACTTTATTCCACTTAAAAAGTAGTAATTAGGGTGAAATTTGAGTGACTTTGGCAATTGATTCTGTGATATGCATGATCACCCAAGAAAAACAGAAGGCCAAATGGTACAAGTATGACATTCATAGATTTGGTGTGACAGCACTTGGCTTGTAGAGTTTGACATTCAAATATTCACAACATAACTCGTTGCATTTTTCATTCCGTTGTTTTTGTTTTTTTGGTCTGATATTCTTATTCCTTTGTGACGGCTCTACATTAGAGGTTTTATGTCTTTGTTGTCCTCAATTTGCTTCATGTTTTGTCACATTACGTCCTTCCCTTATCTATGTTCTTCAACACTGTAATTCTAATCCTGAATGACGAATGAAGGAGGAGTGGTCAATAGGATTTTAATTTCTTGGAGAATAAGTGACTAGCTGGGCACCAAGTAGTACTGCTAGCTGCAAGCTGGGATCATCCATCACACAACCATCTTGCCTCTTTTTAGACAAGTTCACTAACGGAGCATACTTTCGGGATTAAGCTAAATTCTGATTCTTGTGCCGGCCCGGCAAGGCCACCTCAAAATAGTTCAAGAATCTTTGAATCATTTCCCAGATTCTAAAGATTAGCATGCTGGAACATTCAAAGATGCTCCAATACATGCTTGGAAATGGCAAGCTTGAAATGCTTATTGACGAAAGAGATTTTTGGAAATACCCTCTACACATAGCTATCAAGATCTTGCATCCTCGGATGTCTAGAAACTCTAGGTGCCGACACTCGTGGCTGTTATCCAGAGAGACCGATTATTACTTACCTGCTTTCTTGTATTTTCAGAATTTCAGGCATGATCTACTTCCAAGATTTGAATAAATCACATCCGGCGTGTACGTGCAAAGAAATGTATAGCTTCCAGAAAAACACTTCTTCAACTCCATTTACGTAGAAGCTTTTGCCTCGATTAATTTATCTGCAATATGACCTTGTCTTTAACTTAGAGACATGCTTATTCTCTGAAATATATCTCAAATGAGCACAAATAGCTTGCATAAAATAATTTTCAGAAACCTCCAATTTCATTCGTTCTAGTAGAATGCTTTGAATATGTGATATTCTAGACGGTTAATTTATACCGGCCTGGAAAGTTTCCTTCAGAATAAGTCAGCATTCGATAATATCTTTTACCAGGTTTCAAATTTTCAAATAGCAAAGTCAATAATATCAACACCAGTCCTTGGCTATATATATATATGCTTATACACTCAAACTAAGACTCAGATCCAATATCAATATGTTGTGCTTTAAAACAATCCCTCTAGGTTTCTTAGTCTTCTGTCTTGTCATCCACTCATCCTTTGGTGCTTCCTCACTGAACCATTTCTGTTTCAGCCATGAAAACTACACTGCCAATAGCCCATATGATGCACGCTTGACTCAGTTATTCACCCTTTTACAGAAAACAGTTCCCCCTACCGGATTTGGCCTTGCTTCAACTGGTCAAGGCCAAAAGAAAGCAAATGGCCTTGCTCTTTGCCGAGGCGATGTCTCAACTGAAGATTGCACTACTTGTGTGGTTGATGCAAGCAAAGATATTAGAGAGTTCTGTCCCAACAGCAAAGGAGCCATAATATGGTACGACCACTGCCTCTTAAAGTATTCAAATGAGGACTTCTTTGGGAAAATTGATACCAAAAACAAGTTCTACATGTGGAACTTGCAAGAAGTACAGAATCCAACAATATTCAACGAGAGAGTAAAGGAGTTATTGAGTGGATTAGCTGTTGAAGCTTCTGAGGGTGATGCTAATCCACAGTTTTATGCAACTGGTGAGCTACAACTTGATACATTCACAACGTTATATGGTTTGGCTACATGCACAAGGGACCTCTCGGCGTCAGATTGTAAGAAGTGTCTTGAGGATGCAGTAAGCGAATTGCCAAACTGCTGCAGTGCAAAGCGAGGTGGGCGTGTTGTAGGTGGGAGTTGTAATGTTGGATTTGAACTTTACCCCATTGTTGGGACATAGATCAACTATCTATCTGAAAATCTTATAATGTGATATTGATGTATTAATTCCATTCTATGCTTAAATGCTTATAGATAAATAAATGAGTTATTGATTTAGTTAACATACTTGATAATTAAGTGACTTATATCAGATTCATACATATGTAGCCTTCCACACCCATTATATAGGTTTTGCAACTGAGATCATCGTGGCTTTTACTTGAGGAGCAGAGCTGATATGTACTCAGTCTGAAATGCTCAATCTATTACCATCGAAAAAACAATTAGTGTATGAAATGAGTGGAATATAATCAATATATTCCTATTCTTATAATCTGACAAGATATAATATATCAATCTGCGAACTCCTAGTTCACCTCCCTTATAAATCCAAAGAAATAGTTACTTGTAACTTGTAAGATATCTTTCTCATATTTCATTACCATTATGGGACAACAGTTGCTCCAAAAGAGCTCTCCCTTGCAAGCCCTAGCAGCCTCTAGTTAAGTCAAACAGCCAACCTCTTGGCAATACATGCTTAGCCCTAGCTTGCCAGCCCATGACCAACTTGATTGCTGCCATTCTTAACATGCATCCAGGAAACGAGTACGTGCAAACTAAGTTCATGTAGAATCCACGTACCTTACTCCATCAAGAACCCTACCAATGTCGACACTTAGGTGAGTTAGGTCCAAACCAGTTGCATTCATTTAGGGCTCCACTTCCGTTTGACTAGCACCCGAGTGCTTACCAAGCTACACATACCCGTGCCGAAGAGCTAGTGCCGAAGAGCTGCTATATCGGACTACTTGTCCTTTAACCGGAATGGTCAGCGGCTCAGCGCACCAACCAAAGAGAGATGGCATTCAGGATACGTCTTCTATCACACGTACCATACCTAGCACAGTGTCTTAAACCAAGATTAATTTTATCGATTTTCTTTTTGCCTTATTAGCCCCTTGAAGGAATAGCGTGACTAGCTAGCATGTTGGCATCCCATAAGGAAGACTCATCGATCATATCCCATATTCATATCTAGTTGCCTGAACATTTATAAGTTATGACTTGAGGTGCTAAGCTAGCATTCTCAAAGATTCCACTAATTAACCACACTCGAGTTTTGAGTCGACTTCATCAGCTAGCTAAGAAGCTTATCCTGTATCATTTCATGTACCTGCAGGTTTTATATCCACCTAACGGCGCTCCATATATACAAGTGAGCGCCATATATACAGCTACTCAGAGTTTCAGACCAATTCAGAATCATACATTTCATTAATCTTCCCCACCCCTAATACAAATGGTGAACTGTTAAAGTCACCATATAGGACGTGATGTCTTAAAGTCAACTCCACCAATAAACCAAACCACAGGGAAGGCCTCTGTAATTTTTTAGGATAAGTTAATCTAATATTTCAAGCTTAAGAGTTGGCATTACAGTACCTAGCTAACTAAATTTAGATTTCATATTTACTATCCTTTACCTTCGTCTTACCTATTACTGCATGAAGTATACACTCACGACACGTTTACTTACCTACTAAATATCATGAACCGGAAACAACTAGAATGGGAGATCAATTGAATCAGTGTGAGAGTATTTCATTTATATCCAGCTACATGTCCGTTTACTAATGGAATTATAATAAGAACGAACTAATTACGATTGATATCATTTACTTACTAAATGAATTCGGAACTATAACTAATTTGTTTACAAAAATACCCCTATTGAAAAGACGTACAGCTACACATTTCACATAACAATTGTTTTATTTTGTTTGATTAACATTGATCTGTTTAGAAAAATAATTTTTTTGAATTTTCTATATTCTTCGTCCAAATCAATTCATAAAATGCCTCAAATTTGTACTTTTACTCATAGAATGCCTTCAAGTTGTACTTTTGTTTTACCCAAAAAAAGAAGAAGAGAAGTTGCACTTTTGCTTTGTGCTAGAATTTGTAACTTTTGGTACTAACAGAAGTCCATAAAATTTCTCTGTATAGTTCAACAACTATCATGACATATGAATGAGATTAAAACAAAGAATTTACTGGCTATATATATACCGTTCCTATCCAAAGCGAACCTTCGCTTTGAACTTACCATGCGAAGTTCAGTTTTTGACACTTTTTTTTTTTTGTCATATTTTAACATCTCCACTGTTCAGATGTTAGAACCTAATGTATACATCGTCTATGCAAAATTTCATCCAACTTGATAATCGTTTGGCGTTTCGTTATGGTGATTTAGACAAACAGTTCAGATTGAACAAATTCTGTTTGTTCATTGATTTAATATAGTTTTGATACCTTAACGATCACCAAATTTAATGAAATTTGGCAGAGACGATATATACATTAGGTTCCAACATCTGAACGGTGAAGATGTTAAAATATGACTGCAAAGTGTGTCAAAAACTGAACTTCAAACGGTAAGTTCAAAGTGAAGGTTCGCTCTGGATATGAACTATATATATATATATATATATATAGCGGAGTTCCGTTTTGAAATTAAAGGGTGGAGTTCCTTATTTGGCCAACTTTCCGGTCACATTTCAACATCTCCACCGTTCAATATTTAGATATATGTGTGTAGATCACTTCTACACAATTTCATTCAATTTGATAATCGTTTAAACATTCATAGTCGTCATTTAACACGAACGGTTCATACTGAACAAATTCAGTTTGTTCATTGATTTTTTATCATTTCGATACCGTAACGATCACCAAATGAACTGAAATTTTGTAGAGATGATTTATACATATATATCTATATATTGAATGGTGAAGATATATAAATGTGACCGAAAAGTTGGCCAATCAAGGAACTCCGCCCTTTAATTTCAAAATAGAGATCCACTTTAGATAGGAACTGATATATATAAATATATGTATAATTTGGAGACACTGAAATTATGTGAAGGTATTTTGGGTTGAAAAACTTGAATTTCGGATGTAGTGGGAATCAAGTTAGGGGTGTTTGGCAAAAAATCGTCTTGGCCCAAACGAGAAGTCGATAGACTTGATAAACAATCCTCCTTATGGTTGCGCAGGCAGACCAACTGGCGGCATGTTGGCCAAATAAAGTTTTGATTAATTTTGCGCCTGATCTTATGAAACCGTGTAAATCCTGAGCCATCCCGGCCTAGTCTGTTAATGAGGCCTACACAACATTTTTGGATTTCAGTTATATTGAGAAATTCTATATATCTAGATCAATTTTCATAAAAATTTCATCATGCAAAAGCATAAGTAATGTTAAATAAATTATATTTATTTTATTGTGGGATTACTTTTTTTCTTTCTTTGCATTAATTTTCAGTATATATAAAGGTCGATAGTTGTGTAAATAGTTGTCAAAACTATAATGCTAACACTGCTTTTTTATACAATTCATGGCTATTCTCACTACAAGAAAAAATACCTTAGGCGACGAACAATTAAAATTTTCGTGGCCTAAGAAACCTTAGCCGACGAAGAAAATTTCGTCCTCTAAGAAAACCTTTTCGTCGCCTAAGTAGACTCTTAGTCGACGAAAATATTTTTTCGTCGTGTAAGAAGAACCTCAGGACGAAAATTAATGTCGTCGTCTTGGTATTTTCTTAGGCGACGAAAAACAATTTCGTCGTCTAAGATTGTTACTTAGGAGACGAAAAATCGTTTAATCGTCGCCTAAGTTTATACTTAGGCGACGAAAAAATTTATTCGTCGTCTAAGAATACAGAAATACGCCGACAATATTTGTCGTTAGAATTATTTTCTGAGACGACGAAATTATTATTTTCGTCACCTAAGAGTGTAACTTAGGCGAGGAAACTTTTTTTTTCGTCGCCTAAGTAAATCCAGATTATATATACTGAACTGGTTTCCAAATCAGGAAAAATCTGAAAAAATCTGAAAATTTTTCCTCTCCTTCAATTTTTCCACCGATTTTCATTTTTGGATGTGAAAAGCTTCAAATCGGGTCTTCCTGAGCCTTCTCCACTACTACCTATCGATTTTTAACTTGGTATGATCTCTTTCTTCATATTTTTCAACACAAATTTCTATTTTTTCCATTGAGATATTCCATTTTTGAGGTAGATAATTAATTATATATATTGTGATGAGGTGATAGCTAGTATATATATTGCTTTTGTTGATCCATACATATAAACTCAATTAAATTGTTGATTTTTATGAAATTGTTGAATTATATTTATTAATTATTTATTTTAAAAATGCCTTAACTAATTTAATTAATAATTATAATTATTTTACGAAAATTATTATTATATGATTTATAATTAGCGGTGAATGAAAGAATAAATCATTCTTTTATTCACTGATGTACATGCATTAATATTTATATATATCCTTAGAAATCTCGTTCGAGAATCATGGAGAGATTCTTGAATTGTCCCATTTTTGGACAGTTCGGGGGCAGAGGACTTTTTTCACAGTTTGTATAGGTTTTGTGTATTCGTTTGCGATCGTTGCTATAAATTTCGACGGGGTCTCCCAACACTGTTCTTCCAGTGCATACTAAGTGTATAGATATTTGTGCACTTGAGGAACTGTGGAGAGATGCTGCCGAAATTTCCCCACGACTGAAAACGAATACACAAGACCTACAAACTGTGAAACAAAGTCGGTATGCTCCTGAATGGGATTAGGACCCTAACCGGAGGCATAAGGTCAAGAAGAAACATGCATATAAATTGTTTATTTGTTAATTTGTGATTATTTATTGTTTCCCTTATATATATATATATATATATGTATATATGACAGGTGTTCGATGGATAGAGACAGGAGTTGGATGCGGTACCCAAGGGAGAGCGAAGAATACCAACAAGGAGTAGAAAATTTTATTAATTTTGTACGTGAACATGGTGGTGGAAAGAAAACTCACAGATGTTCCTGCTTAAGTTGTATGAATACAAAATTCAAGCTGATAGGAAGAATCGTCGATCACCTGTATAACAAAGGTATTATGCAGAATTATACAACATGGAGTAAACACGGTGAAGCAGAATATTATGAACCTACGGTTGGCGAAATCCAAGCGGGATACTATGACCGGACATCTAGTGGTGCTTTCGACCCTTATGAAGACCCGACTATGAACATTCTACATGACACTTTTCCTACATTTGCCCCAGTACGCGAGGAAGAGGAATTCCAAGAGGCAGTTTTTGAGGATGGCACAATTCCTGTTGTTGACAGTGTTGATTATGATAAGTATACCAGACTCCTTGCTCAAGTGCAGATCCCATTATTCGAGGGTAGTCCTCACACTGTTTTAGGGACCATCATCTCACAGATGCAGTTGAAAGTCAAGAGTAGGTGGACAAATGACTCTTTTAATAGTTTGCTAAAACAATGTAATTAAGGAAACTCTTCCACAACCTAACTATCTACCTGATAGTTATTACAAGGTACTCAAGATATTGGGGGATCTCGGTCTCAGTTATAACAGAATCCACGCCTGCAAGAATAACTGTGTTCTGTTTTACAAAGAAAAAGCCAAGCTTGATGAATGTCCCACATGCCACGCGTCTAGGCGGGAGCAAGGCACAGTTAAGGAAAACAGTGTTCCTGTGAAGGTGCTTCGTCATTTCCCTTTAATTTCTAGATTGAAGCGTATTTACATGTCTTTACAAAAAGTAAAATAAATGAGATTGCATGGAGAGAGAAGGACAGATGATGATACTCTCAGACACCCTGCAGATGGCGAGGCGTGGAAGTCATTTGACAGATCATTCCCACATTTTACAAGAGATGTTAGAAATGTAAGACTCGGGTTTGCCTCAGATGGATTCAATCCCCATGGAAATATGAGTTTGAGTCATAGTACATGGCTTGTTATTCTCGTGCCGTACAACTTGCCTCCTTAGATGTGTATGAAGAAGGAATTTAGTATGATGTCTTTGTTAATTCCCGGTCCAACATCTCCAGGAAAGTGTATGGATGTGTATCTGCAACCTTTGATCAACGAGCTGTTAGACTTATGGTAAAATGGAGCTCTTACTTTTGACAGGCACAGTGGAAGATCATTTGTGATGAGAGCAATGCTGATGTTTACCATAAGTGATTTTCTTGGTTACGGGATGTTGTCGTCTCAGGCCACTAAAGGTTACAAAGCTTGTCCTGTTTGCTTGAACAAAGTTCATTCTATTTGGTGCGCTGGAAAGATGTGTTACTTGGGTCACCGTAGATGGCTTCCAACTAACCACGCGTGACGATTTGAACATCTAGCATTTGACAAAACAGTAGAGCTTCGCTCTAAACCCCGTCCATGGACTGGTGATGAAGTTTTGGAGAAGTTGAACTCTTTTGATTTCGGCTTGTTAAGCGGTGATAAAAAAATACCAGTTCCGGAACGCCTTGATGACTATAGGTGTTTTACACACAAGAGTGCATTCTATGCTTTACCTTACTGGCCGAAATTGATTCTTAGGCACACTCTAGATGTCATGCACATAGAAAAGAATGTAAGTGACAGTCTTGTGGGAACAATTCTTGATATTAAAGGAAAGACTAAGGACAATTTGAAAGCACGTGCATATCTGGAGGAAAAAGGAATACGAGAACACTTGTGGCCAATGAAGACGGCGTCAGGGATTTTCATACCTGTTGCACCTTACACAGTTAAACCGGCTTTCAAAAAGGAGGTTTTCATTTGGTTTAAAGGAGTAAAGTATCCTCATGGGTATGCATGAAATATATCTCGGTGTATTAACTTGGGGCAGAATACGTTTCACGGATTGAAGAGTCATGACTGTCATGTTTTGCTGCAACGTCTTATTCCAGTTGTTATCCGACCCTATTTGCATCCAGATGTGGTGGAACCTATAATAGTGTTGTGTAGGTTCTTTCAGAAGTTATGCGTTAAAGAGCTGAAGAAGTCAGATGTTCTTATTTTGAAAGAAGACATCATCTACATTTTGTGCAAATTAGAGAGGATTCCCCCCCCCCCCCTTTTCTTTGACAGTATGATTCACCTGATGATCCATCTTCCAGATCAAGCGCTGCTCACTGGTCCGGTTCATATAACTTGGATGTATCCCCAAGAAAGGTACGTACTATTTATTATTCGTATTTTCAAATTTATTATAATTTTGTCTTATATATATATATATATATATATATATATATATATATATATATCACACAGCATACATCAATACAGTTGCTCTTCAAAATGTTCATATTCAAGTAAATAGTGCACTCCCAAAGAGTGATTGTATCAGTTCCCTTACCCATGACTGTTGTCATTGCCATTTCTTTCTCTTGTATTCTCTCAATTCTAAAAAAATTTGAAAATAGAAAATTCCTTTATTTCATTTTTATATGGATCATGCAGAATTAGACAAAAAATTTAAACTTACTATTAATTAAAAACAAGTGTATATAATGTATGATGTATGTTGTGTGTTGTGATGGAATTTGTGTTTTTTGACAGGAGAAATATGTCGCCGACTCATGGGAAGCTGAAGAAGAGGCTCCTGGCATTTGGCCGCTTCTACATGTCAAATGGCTCAGAAGAGAGCTCGTCCCGACCAACAACAGAAGCGTCTGCGACCGGATCAGCACCTCCACCCCCCCCCCCCCCCCCCCCTCTCCCCCGTTGCCGGTGGAAGATACTTCAGGCGTGCGTCCATTAGCACCTACTTCACCTGAAACCGAACAAAGCGATGGTGAAGAGATTAGTTGTCGGCGCACATATCGTCCTCGGCCCGAAGGAGGTAAAGATAATCTACCTCACATATTGAGTTAAGTTATTTAGTTATAAATGTGTTATTAGAATAAAACTGTTATTATTTTGGCAGCACCTCCTCCCAAACACAAATGGGGGTTGGTCAAAGGCTTAAAGGCCTATAACTATTGGGTGCAGCATAGAGAGAAGTTGACGATCGTCATGGATGATGAGTTCTTACACGGACCTAAGACCAGTACACAGAACTCATGGCTGACTCATGATATCGGCCATATCATTCGGGACAACATTCCCATGACTGCTGGCAGTTGGTGGGACCTGGACGAAGATGATCATAACAAGCTGAAAAATGAACTCGACGTAAGGAGTTAACAACTACAATTTTTTATATTTTATTTTTCTATACTCAAGTCAGTTTCCATATTAATTTCATTTCTATTTTTTGTAACAGCTTGTTTATAACATCTCTTGGAATAATCTGAACATGAGCGAGTGGCTTCACAAGCATGCCGCCAAGACCTTTACAGCCTTCAAGAGCAAGCTCAACAGGCTCAAGATTTCGAACCCTGACGAAATCCCAAAAGAGTTCAAAAATAGGAAGGAGGAGTGGTCTTGGCTTCTTCAACACTTCGAGAGCGATGAGTTCCAGGTATACAATTTCTAATATTACTCTGTGCTTTGAAATGTAAACATTCTTGATTTTTGTTTTGTTTGAAT
Source organism: Potentilla sterilis (assembly GCA_963682095.1). Classification (NCBI taxonomy): domain Eukaryota; kingdom Viridiplantae; phylum Streptophyta; class Magnoliopsida; order Rosales; family Rosaceae; genus Potentilla; species Potentilla sterilis. Next base: position 40,517,198 of record OY821757.1, on the reverse strand, counting down.
GCTAATTATTTGTCTCAAATTTAATTAAACTTCTACAGAGACGATCGGCCGCCAACACAATCAACCGGGGGAAGAAGACATTGCACCATCGGTTCGGTTCAAAGCCTTTCATCTATGGGATCCAAGAGTTGAAGGAAAAAGGTGAACCCTTGGCATTGGTGAAGAATTATGAGATGGTGTACCCTCCTGAGCACCTGGAAGCGGCGGAAAATATAGTAAGTTTCCTATTATGTTTAAATTCATCATCTATTATTTATTTTTAATGTGATTAATGATGTTAATGCATTTCATTTTCAATTGCAGTGAACGATCAACGTCGAGATCGATAGGGTGATGACTACTGTGAGGAAAGACCACCCCGACATTCCGGAAGATCAGATCATTCACTATTTTGACGAGGCAACTCAGGCCCAAGTGCTTGTAGACGCACTAGAATACCGAAACACGGGCGATATTCGGGGGTTAGGTCGAGTGACCTTCGGTGTCAGTTCCCAATCATCTCAAGGGGAGAATTCCATTGCACGTTGTCGGTCTTCAAATACGGAGCGTCTGAGACGAGGGGGGGAGGAGGCCTGAGAGGCTAGAGACCGTATCGCACGTGCAGAAGAGAAGACACGACTGGCCCAGGAGGAGGCTCGACAAGCCCATGGACGTATCACCCTACTTGAGGAGGAGGGACGACTGTCCAGAGAGACGGTCCAAGCAGGTCAAGACCGTCTTGCTCGGTTGGAGGACAAGTTCAACATGTTTACAAATCTTCATAAGTAGCTAGCTAGCAGGTCGCCTCCTCTTCCATATTAGTCGGTATTGTTCGGTTCAATATTTAATTTGTATGAATAAATTTATTAATAAGTATTTAATTTGTATGATGTATTTAATTTCTATGAATAAATTTTAATATATTCATATTTGGTATATTTAGTCTCAAATATTTTTTTTAAAAATAATTAATACTTAGTCGACGAACTGTTTTTTCGTTGACTAAGAAGCTTACTTAGTCGACGAGATATTTTTATTCGTCGATTAAGAGTCCTACTTAGTCGACGAAAAAATATGTTTCGTCGACTAAGTAAGTTTCTTAGTCGACGAAAAAAAGTGTTTTCGTCGACTAAGAAACTTCCTTAGTCAACAAACAGGTTTTTTTCGTCGACTAAGTAAGTTTCTTAGTCGACGAATGAAATTGATTTCATCGGCTCAGTAGGATTCTTAGGCGACGAAAAAAAATGTTTCGTCGACTAAGTAAGCTTCTTAGTCGACGAAAAATACAAGTTCGTCGACTAAGTTGGCATGCAGCCGAAGAAAAAATTCGTCCACCAAGATATTTTTGTCCTCACTATAAAGTTTAGACGACGAAATTATTTCGTCGTCTAAGTGTTATCTTAGTCGACGAAACAGAATTATTTCGTCGTCAAATGACTTAGACCACAATCTTTAGACGACGAAACTTAGGCGACAAATTTTACTTCACCAAATATCTTAGGCGACGAAAACCTCTCTTAGGTGACGAAAAAAAAAATAACACTTGAAAAAAAAAATAAGAAGCCATATTGTGTGCACAAGCAAGCATTAGTGTAACAACCGACACTAGAAAAGATAAATTTTGTTCATACCATTGAATCTAAAATTACATATATTTTATGCAATATACTTATCTTAAATACATCTTAATATAATTTACTTTCTTAAAAAAAATTACCTACGTACAATTATGCGAACAACTTATTATAATTTTTAAAATTTATAGCAAAAAAACTTAATAAATAAAAATATCTAATATAGGTTTATATAGCATGGAAATAACCTCATTTGCATATTCCAATTCTAGCATTTTTATAATATATTAATGAGAAGTTAGTCAGATAAGCTTAACAATATTTTATATAAACAAAATATGTCGAAACTCAACAAGGCAAAAATAATCCTATCGAAATGATTGATATCATTGGTTGCTTAATCCTTATAGAAAAAATCTAATAATTTTTTTTGCTTGAAATGAATTATTAATGAAAGAGCAAATATAAACAGCTTAGTGTTGTATATCAGGAATATAAGACAACTGCTCATTAGCAAAATCCTTACTATTTTTTGTTTCCTTTTGATAAGATAAAAGAAATTTGTTGAATTTGTTAATTTTGTAATACCCCTGAAATTCCTTAATAATTTCTAATGTTTATTTGGAAATTATTAGATTGGAAGTTAGTGATTCCGAGAGTTAAAATTCGAAAAACGTTTAAGTTTCGATGGGTCAAAAGTTGACTTTTTGATCCGTCGTGAATTTCGAAAAGTTTCATTCAAGAAAGTCGTAGAGCTCAACGATACGAGTTCGTAGACACGCGGCACGCATGAAACGGTCGAATGAAGAAGTTACGACCTGTTGAAGTTATTTCCAAAATCAGAAATTACTATAAATAGTAAAAATATCTCATAAAAGTCAAAATTCCAAAAATATCAGAAATTCCAGAAAATATCGCGTTTTACTGTTCATCGTCTCCGATTCGAATCCGGAGCTTCTTTCGCGCTGTTCTCCCTCTTCCGGCCACCTATCAAGGCGTGCTACCTGTTAAAATGCTCAACACGACGTCCTCTTCCTTTTTATCTGCGCCACGTCCGGAGCCGCCGTCTGTGCGCGACCCTGCAAAGCCCGGAAGCTTCTGCCGTCGTCGGTGGTGGAGCAACAGCCACTCCAGGCTGAACCGGGGCTCTGAGCACCTGTCTTTCGGCTCCTTTCCTTCCTCTGAGCACGTCTGTGCTGGTCTTGAGGTTTAGATCGAAGGAAATTCGTTGCTGAGCTCGGGCTGCCATATCCAGTCCGCGACGGCGTATCCGTCCCTCTCCCGTCCGTATCCGGCCACTTCCAGGTTGATTCTGAATCCTTGAACCTCGATCTATATGTTGGTGGTCTTGGTTGCAGGTTTGATCGTGCTTTTGGTGGTAGCGTGGGCGCAACCACTTTGGGCTGCGTGTGGCGGTGCATCTGTGAGTGTCTAGGGCAGTAGGATGTCCTGCTATACCGTGCTTGTCGATATGAGCGCGGGGATATATTATTTGTGCGATTTGGTCGCCGTATGACCAAGTTATGTATTTTTGAATTATACGTTAAGCAATTATTAATTTACGTGCATATCGACCTAGAATTTGGGCTTGATGTTTGATCCTAGGGTCGACTAGGCTGTCTAGGAGCTTTGAGAGGCTCCGAACGAGGTTTGTCGTGTGTTGGCAAGGCTCGGGGTTAAGGTTATGCGAACGGAGCGATTTATAATTTATTTTATTTAAATTGAGTGCTAAGGCTCGATAATGTCGCTTAAGTGTTTGACCGTATGTGAGTATCTCAGCGTAGTGAGATTGAAGACACAGCGGGAGTATTAAAGGTGAGTAAACCTCACAGTGTTCGTATGTAATACGAGTTAATTTATAGTAAATGGATCGTTTAATGTGAAATTGTTTTATGAAAATGATATTTGTTTCAAATTGAATGAAATTGACCGACTACGGTTTATTGATAAGTAAAATGACTTTAATATAAAAATTATTTTTTAAATATTTTATGATCAATGACTATAGTTGGTACTAGTGGACTATTCCTGAGTGAATGTCTACGTGTATATATATATATTGAGAGTGAGCATTTGGGTGAATTTATTCTGTTATGGAATTGTCATATTTGAGAATATGTGTGAGTTGTGTGAGTGGGTTGGTCTGGAAACCAACGGCCAGTGTAAGATCCTCCATTGTGGGGAAATAGATCTTACATGTGTGGCGTAAGGATCTCGCCATTGTGGCGAATGAGATCCTTATGTTAATTATATCGGAAACCAAGCCTTTGATCGGGTGATTGGTTACGATCAATTAGAGCTCTAGTCCGTGCCTTGTGAGATTTGGGAGGGGAATGACAGTGGTCATCGTGCCTTGTGTTTTATTCTTTGTTTGATTGTGGTTGTTTTAGAATTGTGATGTCCATTTATTGTTAAATTATATTATCCTAAACTTGTCTGTTTTACTCACACGAGCTTTAAAAGCTTACCGGATTCGTTGTTTACAACCCGGTGTACCAATTGATGGTGTAGGGGTTAGACCTGCAGGTGAGGACCAGTAGCTAGGAGGCGGCATCTGAGTCGTGCAGATAGTAGGTGTGATCGATGGTCTAGCTTGTATTTATATTTTGGGTTAGAGAGTGTTAGCGTGAAACTCTATTTTACATCTGTGTATTTTATGATGTAATATTTTGAGTGTTTCGAGCCACGTCCTTGAACTCTGATGTTATACTTAGTTATTTGTATGATAACTTTTAAGTATTTGAGTTTATTCGTAAATTTTCACATTGTCGAATTTGGTTTTTTTTTATCCGAAATTCGGGGTATGACAAATTTATTGATAGTGAAATTAGATTTTATTTATCTAACTGATTCTTTTGTTAATCAAACGAAATTTCATTCAAGAGAAATTTTATATACACTCTCCAAACCACTAAATACACATCTCTATTATTATATATTTTAGATAAGATTACGTAGGTATATTAAATTACCAAAACAGATATATGTAATAATTAAGAAAATTAAAAGAAATTAAATATAAAAAATGGAAAACTTATTTTTGGAAACTAATTATATAAGAAAATAAAATTATGTAAGAAATTCGAATTAGGTTTAATGGGGAATTTGAACAATCATTCCCTTCTTTTATCATCACGGAAAGAAGTCATAACTTTTTTTGTTTAGAATTTCAAATAAGTTAGTAATTTATGTTGAAGACATTATAATTTTTCATTTCATTAAATTTCATATTCTTCTTGTTTCATTTTCATCTTAATACTTTTTTTTTTTTTAAGGAATAAGATGACATAATTATATTAGATGAGATCTAAAAATTACAACGGGCGATGCAAACATATCGAACACATCGAAACAATGAAATAGAGCATAACAAGATGCACAAAGACATCTAAAATAAGAAAACAAGTAACTTGATGTCGCGCGACATCGTTGTACTGCATATGTCTTAAGAGCAGTGTAAATGTAATCATAACAGTAACTGTGACCGTATCCGATTTTGTGATCATCTACAAGAGACGATCCGCTCATTAGGAACTCAAAAGTAACAGAGGGTGTCAAAACTCGAAAATTAGCAAACGAATTTCTAAGAACCAGAACAAATACCGGGTCAATGTAAGCCGGTGTCTCATATTCAAGGTCAACAACCACCCACCAGGATCCCAAATCCGAGCCCAAACATGATTTTTTATTTTTTTTAATCTTAATACAATGATGAGAATGTCTTTTTTATTTCATTTATCACTTTCATATTTAAGAATCTAAAAGGAACAATAATAGATCTGCAATGATTTTACACAAGTAATCACATATTTAATAGTAATATTGTCTGATCAAATAATAGGGTATTTCGTGTTTTCTTTAGTTTAAGGGTATTTTAGGTAGTTTGGGTTGTGTATTTAGTAAATATATTGGATTAAGAATTCAAATAGGTGGTGAGTTAGTTATGGATGTGTATTAAGTAATTTGAGGAGTGTATTTAAAACTTCTCTGCAATCAATACCTGCAACTACAAAGCAATCATAATACCTAACAAGGGATTACAACTATGAGCAATTAACTCGAATCTCAATCTAACTCATTTTTAATAAAAAATAAAATAAAATAAAAACTCACCATAAAATTTTGTTTCTCACTGTTTCAACCTCAACAGTTGAGTTTATAACTCACATTTACTTGATTTATCTAAAAGGAAATAAAAAATTCAACTAATAGAGGATAATGACAAAAATAATTATTTATTAACATTATTGACCATTTAGATCAAGTTTATTAAAACAATCCGTTTTAAGATTGATGCACCTAGTAAAAGCTGAAAATTGTCCTCACAAATTAGTTAAAATATTCTTGAATTGTTGAATACCATTTGGTCTAGTGACATAGTCTTTTCTCTATATATAATTGGAATGTTGTATGTCGGAAAAAAAAGTAGTTGTATTTCTTAGATATTTATATAATAAAAAAAAATCTTGAACTTACGTAACTTAAATAATCAAATAAAACATCAACACTTTAGACAACTTATTAAGAATTCAATCATTCCACATGTATAGATGAAAAAAGATCATGAGACTTCTCAAGAACGGGATACAGTCGCTGGGTCTAGAAAGCCTTTGACGGGACCCTGTTTATGAGAAAAAGACATATACGCTAAAGTGACTAAACAATTCAACTTATGAGGAAGTTACTTATTTAAGTACTTTTAAGATATTTTATACAAAAACGAAATTAATGTTAGTAACATACTACATTTACAAATATATATGTGTCAAATCGACTTCGAATATGGATAACATGGTACTGTTCAATGCACTGAGATGTCTGTTTTAACATCCGTCAGAAATGACATTCTGTTTATTTCTTTCGCCAGAAATATGCATACCGAGATTTATGGCTATGTCAGACTTCAAAGGTGTGGTCAATTTTTGTTTATAAACATATGACGAATCCTTTTTCATTAATTTTTTTGCCGCAGATAAAGAAAACAATCTTTTTTCATTAACTTTTTTTCCGGAAAAAAAAAGAAAACAATATTGTCGGTTGGGCTAGCTGTGGCTAGACATTGAGACGTTAAGGACACGAAACTCACGTAGATCTCATCATAAATGAAATTCGCCTTTTATCTTCAACACAAAGATTTTGCATCTTAAAATTTACGGTTTTAATTACTAATAATCAATGCTCACGGATGCAGTCAAATCCCGAATTTAAGAGGATTCGCTTTTCATAGAAATGAATCCTGTCTACCGAACTCATGCAGGTCAATAAATAGGTCGCTGACAAGAATCCATCGAGCATCAAAACCTGAATTCTCGCAAACACAATAGTTGAAGCATTTCAATAACAGTGTGAAGTGACAGTCTTTCATTCTCCATTGTCTAAAACACAATATCTGAAACATTTCGACACTAGTGTGAAAGTGTCACCGTCCCATTCTCCATTCCTCAAACACAACAAAAAGAAAAAAAAAATTGACCGACTACCAATTTAACGCGATAGTAGTTCATTTTGTAAGTACTATTTTGTGTATTTTATTTTATATGCATATAATTTTACGATAGAATGGTGACGTCATCATGCAAGAAAATGGGGTACTAAACAATTGGTCCTCATGGTAAGGCATCATGTCAAACTAATATTTATATCTCTTTCTCTATCTCCTACAAATTTGTGCAAAATCCTAGATGAAGATGCTCTTCTAGTGTTGTTACACATGAATGCATGGAGTTACTGAAAAAACAGAAGACCCTAAAATAATGGTAAAATGGCAACGGTCATCGTTATACCTTATAGCTATCTTGGCAACAGCGCAACCTTTAATCACCCACACTTCCATTCATGGCACTTTTGTACTGAATTGAAGAAACAAAACCACCGCAGCAGTTTGGCAAGTCATTAAATAAGAGTGTCCACACTTTTGTAAAATTCAGGGAGAAGTGACCAGTACACTTTTTATGCCTATTATTTATATTAGTTTGGTTTCTTTTACTCCCTCTCCCTCTCTCTCTCTCCTCTCTCTATCTAATTCTCTCTCTCTCTCCCCTCCATGAGAATTAACTGACTTTTCCGGCATTGACTGACCCATGAGTCGCCGGGGTCCGACTCTGAGGCTCAAAGTCAGATCGGTGAGCTGAGCTTTTCCTCCACTTGAATACATTTCACTAAAGTTTTGATCTTTTCCATTTAATTGTTCAAGTATTGACCAAACAATGAAGATTCTGTGTCAAAGATATTATCTTTTGCGTTCTTCCCATTTAATTCTCATATTTAAAGTCAGTCAATTCACACCCACAAGTTATTATCATTTCTGAGTTACTTTGTAATATCTCAGCTTTTAATTCTGGGTTTTCTTTGTTATTCTGGAAACAAACATATATAGCTGGTGTTTTGTTGTACAGGAATGCCTGATATTGCATTTTAGTATTCTCAAGATTTTTTCATTTAATTCATGCAATTCTGACCAGAAGGTGAAGATTCTGTGCAGATTGTATCTTTTGGCTCTTAATTTCTGCCATTGAGATCATATGTTATATGATTTCTCAGTTACTGTTTATATATTTGCTTTAATTTGTGCCATTGATGTTATCCTGGAAACTAATATAGCTGGTCATAGTTGTAGAGAATTGTCTGGTGCAAATGATATTTCAGGCCTTGTTTCAGATATGGTATCCTACTTTGTTTCCTGTTGGAAATGAATTAAATTCACTAATGTGGGTTCTTTTTATGCATTGCATTTTAGGTGGAAGTTGTTTTGTTGGAGGAGGGATCCCGGTGTGGAATTTGGTACCCAGTAGTATTGGACATTTCCGATTCTAATTCATGAAATAGGAAAGTCAGGAAATTGGGTTAGTTTGCTGAGGGGATGAGGTCAAGGATGAAGTTTGGAGGGGATTTTTCAGTTTCAGTGGATGAGGAGTTCCGGTCCATGCCTCCGTGGGTACCGGTAACACCCCAGAAGCCTCTTCCGTTGAAACCTCACAATATCATGCTTGAGCCCTATGGGAATCACCTACCAGCAGCAAATTGGCACAACGAATTCGGGAATGTACAATTCAGCAATAATTCGGGAATGTACAATGGCATGAGCCAAGCTTTCAGTCCCATTGTTCAGTTTCCGGGACACGTTGGGTTTTATGGTGTTGATGGAGGTCTGGCTCCGCAGAATGGAATGACAAATCACATTGCAGGTTCTTTTTCACAAGTGCTTGGCAGTGACAGCTCAAGTTGGAACGATGGATCCCTCACACAGCTACTACCTCATCATGGTGCAGCTGCAGTTTATGTTGGCTCTGCAAACCGGAATTTTAGCAGAAGTGTTGACATGGCAACAAATGCACCTTTAACTCCTATGTTGCATCCTCCAGTGGCCAACCAAAGAAACAATTCAAGTAGTTTCTTGCCGACCAACCGAAATTGCAACAATGGTTCATACCCTTCAAGTGCGGTGATGAGCAGGCCCGTGGTTGTGGATTTCCCTTCTCGGTTTGATGGCAGTCAGGGGCACTCCAATGTAGCTAATTGGTTGCTTAACAACGATAATCACACCTCAACTGCAAACCTGTTGAGTAATGGTGACAGCTCAACCCATATAAGCCAGAGTAAGTATCTTAATCCAATTCTTGAAGGAATGATTTCATGAACCAATTGCTAAAAAGAATCATGCATTACGGTTTATGCAGTTATAATTCCATTGATAATAAGAAGTTAGAAACGAAATAAAATAGGTTGGAATTTGATACACTGTTACCACCAAATCAATTTCACATTACGGCTCGTCTATATGTAACACGATTAGTAATTCTGTACGTGATACTAAATTAGGTGATATTTAGGAATTGTCATTCCATTTTATATCAAATCAGTCGGCAGAAACTTTTAGATTTATCTAATCTCGTCAATAAAATAATTACTCATATCAGGAACATTCTGGTCTTTGGTGTTATAGGTTAGAGAAATGATCTACATGTTGCATAAATTTTATATGATGTATTATTTTGTTCAAATCCATTTTACATGAGAATTGAAGTTGACCATTCAGTTTGGTTTGACACGTTACTCTTGTAAATGATTTAGAAAACAGAACACCAGAACAGAAAATGAAAATATGATTTCAGAACTTGTGTCAACTGTTAACACTACTTCACAAAAAAATTGTTTTTCTTCACAGATGTTTTGCCCAAGCCCTTGCGACCGAGCTATGATCTAAACCTAAACTGCTTACCGGGAACAGAAGCCGATACTACTTCATGTGTTCCCAGCCAACTCCAATTCACACCATATAGGGCCAATTGTCTGGAGAACAACCAGCTTCCTTCAATACAAACATCTCTTACAGGTGAAAGCTCTAGTAAGGGAAACGAGAAGCAGGTGGACTTTTTTACGTCTACAGGAGATGTAGCAATTCAGAATCTTGGTGGAGAACTCTTGCAGAATATCATGGAGTCAGCTTCTGCAGCCATTTCTACAGCATACAAGGAAACCAAAGATTCTGACCATGAAGGTGACAGAGGTATTGATCTAAACCAGACACCCCAGCAGAAAACGCCCAAGCGTAGAAAACACAGACCGAAAGTAATTATAGAGGGAAAACCCAAAAGAACTCCAAAGCCTGCGATTGAAAAGAATGCAGAGCCTAAGGAGCCCAGAACAGGAAAGAGGAAGTACACAAGAAAAAATATCCAAACGGAATCCTCAAGTCAAGTGGCAGAATGTACAAGTGAAGCAACATACCGTAATACTGAAAAGAATGCAGAGCCTACGGAACCCCGAACAGGAAAGAGGAAGTACACAAGAAAAAATATCCAAAAGGAATCCTCAAGTCAAGTGGCAGAAGGTAAAAGTGAAGCAACATACCGTAAGACTGGAATAGGTGCAAAAACATGCAGGAGAGTTCTAGACTTTGATCTGGGTGTTGCCACAGTTGAAAAGCAGGGCAAAGCTGCTGAAATTAATCAGTCTAAAATGAAGTCTTCTAATGTAATTGACCTAGAGAATGGTGTTCTGATAGAAAACCAGAGACCGGAAACTATGAGTCACCCTAGCCCTTCATTGAGTCAGCTGCGGAGTAACTATATAATTCATCCAGAAGGACAAGAATCTGCAGCTCTCCTTGCTACAAGAGGAGACACACAGATATTCAATTTGCATGTTGCAAAAAGACATGCAGATAGTCGATATGAATCCGCGCCCATGCCACAACATAGCCATGCTGAAAGCAGTAGCAAGCATGCCATGCGAGCAAAGACCAATGGTGAAAACCATGAGAAGACTAAAGAAAGTGCCAATCAGGGTGCCTTTCAATCAGCACTAAAAGCTCTGTCCCCTGCTAATGAACAAAGTGATTCCAAGAGGGACTATTGCCATAATATTCAGCAGACTCATCTTTTTTCCAACAATCTGCTTAGTTCACTTTTGTGCCAGGAGACATTTGAATCGGATGGTCATCAGGTAAGTAGCGGCACTATCAGCAACTCAAGCCATAAGAAGCAGAAAGTTGACACAGGATACTTGTCCATCCATCACATGCCTTTGAAAGACACAGCAGTTGAGGAGGAGGGTCTAGGAAGATTTGAAAGAAAAAGGGTGAATGAAGCCATCTCAAATGGGTTTGCAGCATTACTGAACCACACAATATTGAATTCTTACATTGGAAGTAGCAGAATGAAAGAGAGAGAAAACAGTTGGGGCAACAAGTGTACCAGTGACAGGTTCATTGGATCCATTGCTTCTGTGCATAATTTGCCAAAGCAGCAGATGCCTTTCAAATCCAATTCTTGCAAAGAAATCACTCAAGTTCTGAGCTTTTCCACCAACCCCACAACAGAAACATGTAATCAGCTTGTCTCGTCACCTCCCATGAAATCTTCTGGACGAGGGAAGAGACAAGAATTGCAAACTCAGGAACGTAAGTCAGCAAGGAAGAAAACTGTGAGATCCACAGCGTTGGAATCTGCTTTATCAAGTACAGATAAAATGCTGCAAGAACAGAATTTCTTGTATGATCATCAACAGTCTTCTGCAAAAACATTAGGTACTTCCCATCAATAGAAACCCTATCAATCTGGAAGAAAAGTCATCATATTCCCACTAACATACCTCTTGATTTTGATGCAGGGCTTCCGCTTATAACAACATATCCTTCATGTATGGATGACATCATACATCGATTTAGTGTTCTGAGCATCAATGGGAGTTGCAATGAATCTATGCAGCAAGAGCAAAATGCACTTGTTCCATACAAAGGAGACGGTGCAGTTGTTCCCTATGAAGGGTCCAAGTATATTAAGAAACGTAAGCCGCGGCCTAGAGTAGAGCTTGACTCAGAAACAAATAGGGTTTGGAACCTTCTGATGGGGAAGGAAGGAAGTGAAGGCACTGAAGGACCCGACAAGAAAAAGTACTGGGAAGATGAAAGAAAGGTTTTCCAAGGTCGAGTCGACTCATTCATTGCACGCATGCACCTAGTTCAAGGTACACTACCTTTTAAATTTGTCTTAAAATTAGATCATCATGAATTTATAACAATCAAACTTCAACATGGCCGTCTACACTTCTGGTAGCTCATCAAACCTTTTAATAGGATTTTCTTATATAATAGAGAAGTACTAAACTGGAAGTCAGTGTTATGATGCTCAATATGTACTGCTAGTAATGATAGCTTAACTGAAGGCATGATTGTAATTATCTTGAATATTTATCTAATACGATTTCCATTGCTACTCATGTATTGGAAACTTAAATTTGTTCTGATTTTCTTCAATTATTGGATAGTCAATTATTTGAGGACATGCAGATAACTTTAATCCAATATAACCACACAGGGGACAGACGTTTTTCTCGGTGGAAAGGATCAGTTGTTGACTCAGTGATTGGAGTTTTCCTCACTCAAAACGTTTCGGACCATCTATCAAGGTAAATTTATTTTTTAGCATCATTTTACTACTAATTTTTCTCTCAAGTGAAGTCTTGAGGTTTACAGTATGTTTATGTTCCTTTATCTTTCTGCAGCTCTGCCTTCATGTCTTTGGCTGCAAGATTTCCCCTCGAGTCAATGAGCAATCACCAAACACAAGACAAGTTTGGGACAGACATAATGGTTAAAGAACCAGAACTGTGCATTCCAATCCCAGATGATGCTACCAAATTGCCTGAATATATAACAAGTCAACCAATCTATAACCCAATCTTTATGGCACCCTATGAATCTGCAGAACATCTGAGAGACAGTTTAACTTCCAGGACAGAGAGGAACTTAATGGAGGCACACAGTCAATGTTTGGAGGAAGAATTTTTATCATCTCAAGATTCTTTTGGTTCCTCAGTCACTCAAGTACCTGCAGAAAATAGATCATACTTGGTCTCCAATTCAGAAGCAGAAGATCCTACTTCTAGGCGCCAAGCCAACAAGGTTTGCTGTAATTCAGCATACCCACTGATGGACAAAGATATGGTATTTCAAGACTTTTACCATGAAGTCCAAGGAAGTCCACTATTAGATGATGGATCCAGGCAGAGGCATAAGCAATGGAGACAGCAAAAGTCAAGATCAGACAGAATAGATTATTTTGATGGCACTTGTTCAGTCACAAATCCAATCATTCTTGACAGCCAAAAAATACGACCATCAATTGATCCTTCCAGCAGCAATCATTTGCAAATATACCAAAGTTCTGGAGAACCAGAGCCATTTGGATTGGAAAGTTTCAGTGAAGAAAGCATATCCTCATGGTGGCCTTCAATTGCTTCCAAGGTCACTACGGAAAAAGACGACAACTACAAGAGCTTCAGAAATATAGAATTGACAGAAACTGTTGTTAATTCATCCGTGGAACAAAACACTTTATGGAGGTCTCGACAACCTGCCACAAAGGATCCATATAGTGCTCTCAGACTGCACTCAACAGATCAACAGAATTATTCTCAGCCAAGATCCAATGAATATTATCAACCTTCCTGCAACAGTCATCAACATGAGGGGAATGAAACCTTCCAATTACAGAAGAACTCGTTCATAGAGCCTGTAAAACTTAGTGAACGGCTTTCAGAAAAGAAGAATGATAGTATGCAGGATGTCCCAAATGTCAATCAGCTGAATAAGAAATCTTCAAATGCCAGTGGTAGCACCTCTACAGTGAACAATGAATCGGTTTATTCAAGTACAAAGGAGAAAACTTCCCATGAATTGTCACAGACTGAGACTTTTACGAATATTTCAAAAGGAAGGAAGAAAAAGTCTGAAAGTGACAAAAACAATACAGTTGACTGGGATAATTTAAGAAAGAAGGTGTTTGCCGGTGGTTGCAAAGAGGAAAGAAACAAAGATGCAATGGACTCGCTTGACTATGAAGCACTTAGAAATGCTAATGTTAAAGAGATTTCTAATGCTATCAGAGAACGTGGGATGAACAACATGTTAGCTGAGCGAATTCAGGTTTTCCCTTCTTTTATTATTTAGTTTAGTAGCCACGTTATTGTTAAGAGCATCGTGAGTCAGTAAATAGGATGAAACATCATTCACATTGACGGCTGCAAAATGTTTGCAGGAATTCCTAAACCGAGTGGTTAAAGACCATGGAAGCATCAATTTGGAATGGTTGAGAGATGTTCCCCCTGATCAAGCAAAGTAAGCCAAGCCAAGCCATTCCATATAATTCAGTTTCTTCTAAGATTTACTATTGCCCCATTAAGTTGAAATGCATACTTCATATAACTTTTCCAAAATGATTCTGTTGCAGGGATTATCTATTAAGTATTCGGGGTTTGGGCTTGAAAAGTGTGGAATGCGTTCGTCTTTTGACTCTCCACCACCTCGCTTTCCCGGTAAAGTTTATATGTCTAATGACTGATTTTAAAAGAGATGGAGAACATCATATAGAATGATTTTCTTCTTTTGTTTCTCATGATGCGTAAAGGTTGACACAAATGTTGGAAGAATAGCAGTACGACTGGGATGGGTTCCCCTTCAACCGCTACCTGAATCACTTCAGCTGCACCTCTTAGAATTGTAAGCAATGGTAGTTCATAAAGTGAATGCAGAAAATTAACGGTATGTGCAAATGCTAATTATGTTCTTCTGTAGGTACCCGATGCTGGAGACAATTCAAAAGTATCTCTGGCCAAGATTATGCAAACTTGATCAATTAACCCTGTAATCTCATAGTTCCCTTAACCCTGTAATTTCATGCAATACTTGCAGAATTCAAATTGATTTATTTTTTATTTTTTTCATTTACATAGGCTTTCAGTAATTGATTTTCTTTTGTACTGCAGGTATGAGTTGCACTACCAGATGATTACATTTGGAAAGGTATGCATGCCGTTTAATTTGTTACAAACATAACCAGTAATTTATTTTATATATTATGTCTCACATTGAGCTGTACTCAGGTATTCTGCACAAAAAGTAAACCAAATTGCAATGCATGTCCAATGAGAGGGGAGTGTAGGCACTTCGCAAGTGCTTTTGCAAGGTTCACACTAATCTCTGAATAGTACACATACCGTTGCTTCTGTGCAGACATATAAATTTATTATTACTGAAGAGAAATTTCGGATAATTGAGGCACAGTGCCTCATATATTAGCAATCCAGTGCCTCATTAATTATCAATCAGAAATTGAAAAGAAAAATGAAACTCTCAAGTAAAAAAAGAAAAGGAAAGAAAAGAAGAGATTATTAAAGAACTAATATCAACCCTTTCTGGTGCAGTGCTAGACTTGCCCTGCCGGGGCCAGGGGAGAAGAGTATTGTCAGTTCAACTACTATGCCTGCAGCTGTGAAGAACGCTTCTGTAGCTAGCAATATGATGTCACTACCCTCACCTGAAATCTACCCCCTTCAGAAAGTAGATGCTTATAGAAGTGAACCAATCATAGAAGAACCAGCGTCACCAGAGCAAGACTTCACTAATCAATCACACAGTGACATTGAAGACTTGTTGAAAGATGAAGAATATGATGATCCTGATGATATACCTACCATCAATATCAGCATGAAACAGTTCACAGACACATTACAAGACCTTATGCAAAATAACATGAATCTCCAAGAAGGCGACTTGTCCAAGGCTTTAGTTGCATTGAATCCACAAGACGCTTCTCTACCTACACCTAAGCTCAAGATTGTCAGTCGACTACGGACAGAGCACCAAGTGTAAGTACATGCCTTTTGCTAGTTACAAAACCATATATGCTTGAGAGAATACACTGATATCAAATCAGCTAGACAAGAGCCAATTTATAGTGTGAACAAAAGCCAAACTAGAGAATAGTTGACAACAGCCAATATATGATATCATATTCTAATTAATGGGAAATTTGACTGAACCTTCTGCCAAGTAGCCAACGGATCTTGGTTTCAACATCCATATTGAAATGCAAACATATTTACATAGACATAAGTTCTCTGTGACACTGATCCATCTGTTGCTGATATAATGCAGGTATGTACTACCAGATTCACATCCACTTTTGGAGGGGGTAAGCTATAATGTTAAATTTTATGTCTGAATATGTATTCACCTACTTGAAACATTTTTATGCTGAGTTGAGCACTATTGTACTTTACAGATGGACAGACGGGAACCAGATGATCCAAGCCCATACCTTCTTGCTATATGGACACCAGGTAAGCTCGGAAGAGAATATCCCTGAAAATGTTTAATTCATTGTAAAATTCCAGATAATCCTAGAGAGTTTGAATTCTGATTGCAGATGAAATTGCTCATCTAATTGTATAGCTCGCAGAACACCGGAGATATAGAGACAACTGACATGCATATTTAAAAAATCATGCAATTTCCTATACATATTGGTAACTCATGAGATTTATTGTGCATATTCTAGGTGAAACTGCAAATTCAGTTCAACCACCACAAAGCAGCTGTGGTTCCAAAGACAGAAACACATTGTGCAATGAGAAGACATGCTTTTCATGCAACAGTATAAGAGAAGAAAATTCACAGATAGTCAGAGGGACAATTTTGGTGAGGAAATCATTTTTTATGTTATGTAACAGTAAGATAACGTGATAGACTACTTCTGAGGTTTACTAAAATTAACTCAATCTGTCACAGGTTCCTTGTCGAACAGCAATGAGGGGGAGCTTTCCACTCAATGGCACGTACTTTCAGGTTAATGAGGTAAGACTTTTTCAGACTTGTGTATCTATAATATTCAGATTTTTATTTAACTCATAGCAGTTTTAACTATTAAGAGTACAAATTTCCAGGCTAGATTTACCATAAACCTTGCACTCGTAGCTATTAACTACTTCATCACCATGCAGATGTTTGCAGATCATGCTTCTAGCATCAGCCCAATTGATGTTCCAAGGGAGTGGATATGGAATTTGCCAAGACGAACTGTGCACTTTGGAACTTCTGCAACATCAATATTCAGAGGTAATGGAAGATCAAGATTATAAGCATTTACTATATTACAACGCAGTTAAAGAAGTACAGATTACTTAAATAAAATTCTTGTGTAATAGGTCTATCAACAGAGGAGATCCAGCACTGCTTTTGGAGAGGTATGTGATACTAAGATACTAAGTCAATTATGTATATTGGTTTATCTGCTTGAAAACAACTCTTTGGATGCAAAGTATAAATCTAAGAAGAGCACACAAGACCATGGATTTAACTACAACACTAACTAGATATTATTTGGAAATTACAAGAACTCAACTTGCTCAATCACCTGCTGACTGATTGATTGATTGATTTGCAGGATATGTTTGTGTAAGGGGCTTTGACAGAAGTACAAGAGCACCGAAACCCTTAATCGCCAGATTGCACATCGCCCAGAGTAAGATGACCAAGACAAGAGATGAACAGTAATGAACTGGAAGTAAGGATAAAACAGACCATGGAGCAGAGAACATTTTCATCAGGAGATCCGATCACTGACTTTATGAAATGAAGAACAATGACTAACAAATTCTTGCACATTCAATTATTCTTCCTCTAGCATGAGAGGCATTCATTATACTATAGGCCAGTAGCAGAAAGCAATTTCAGTTATACAAGTTGAGATCTCATGAAAAGTTATTTGTAAAGAATAATCTCCATTATTATTGTTTCAATAAATGCTCAAAAGTGAGCAATTCTTCAATTCTCAATTTCATTCCTCGTCGAGAAAAAAATAGAATAAGCTGGGTCAATCAACAGAAAATTAACATGCATGGATGTGAGAGTGAGTGAAAGATATAGTCCGAAGAAAAGCCACAAGGATGAATCTGTTGGAGAACTAAACCAAATTAGCACTCTGAGTTTTTCGTGAATAATTAATCAGTTATTAAATTTTTCTGGTTATAAATAGTTAGCAAGTTGCTTCCACTATCAGACTAATGCATTTGAGATGAGAGAAAAAGATGGAACATGAATCCTCCCAAGCAAATTACTTGCTCTATTAGTCTCATCCTTCTACAGAACCCTCTCTCCAACATAATGAACAGAAACTTCGAAGATAAATGCTTTACTTGCTCATGAAAATGACATTGTACATAAGTTCCATCAAAAGAGATCCAGGGCTTTTGATCCAATGGGTGGATGATCTGATTCCCTTCTCATGGGGTTGCGGATATGAGTAAGAGTTACGCTTGCTAGGATTCAGGATTGCTCAAAATGATACTCCTATGAAGCATGGTTTTCGTATGCAGGTTTGGTGATGGCCGTTCATAGACACTTAGGAGTGGCCCTCTGTATACTCCTGGCTACTTTTTTTTTGACAATAAAGACGACATAATGCATTAATCTCCAAACTAGACATTACACAGCAAGACTTCCAGTTCTTGCGGGACAAGACCCCCAAGAAGCTTGAAAACCTTAGGATAAAGCAAATTTAGCTAATTTATGAGCCAATGTATTGGCCTCGCGAAAGATGTGATGAAAACTAGACCCCTGAAGTAAGGACAATGAACATGAAATATCATCGACAATCTTCCCCCCCCCCCCGGAGACGGCCTGAACCAACTGAAGACAATCAGTCTCAAAATGCATTGGAGCTAAGGAAAGCTCACCAACTAGGCTACAAGCCAATCTAGCTGCCTCTGCCTCAACCACAATGGGAACGATACACCCCTAATAACCTTGGACAATCCAGCCACAACTTAGCCATCAGAACCCCAGACAATAATCCCCACCCCACCCAAGCTCAAATTAATATCAAATGCACCATCAATATTAACTTTAAGCCAGCCTGGAGAGGGCAGTACCCATATAGTGGCCACACGACGACTCTTCGGTTTTATAGGCTTCTGAACCGCCATAAAAGAATGGAAAAGAGCTTTTGTCTGGCAAAAAACCTGCATAACTGAACTCGACTTCTCCTTCCACAATCGTTGGTTCCTTTCACTACCAGATCCGAGGGCATAGCCGACGAAAAAATTTTCGTCGACTATGCCGAAATTTCGTCGGCTATACCTTCGGCCGACGAAATTTTCGTCGGCTATACTTCGTCGGAAAAACGCCGTCGGCTATACCAATGGCCGACGAAAAAAAGGAAATCGTCGGCTATATGCGAGTATGGCCGACGACTTTACCGACGAAACATCATTTCGTCGACCAAACCTTGGCAAAATATCCGACGAAATTCGTCGGGTATGTTCGAGTATGGCCGACGATATCGTAAACTATAGCCGACGAAATTCGTCGACTATATGTTCTGAACTATAGACGACGATTTCATCTATTTCGTCGGTTATTTCGTCGAAATATATTAATATTTTAATAGGCATTAATTAGTTATAGCCGACGAAATAAGGTAATTTTCGTCGGCTATAAGACTTATAGCCGACGAATATTAGTAAAAATCGTCGGCTATAGTGCTTATAGCCGACGAAATAATGCCAAAATCGTCGGCTATTCTTACATTTAGTGAAAAAAAATTAAATTATTTTCTAAATTACCATTCCAAGCAACCTGCAAATCACAAAGACAGTCCATGCATTTGCACCAACAAGAAACACGTCTAAATAACTTATTATTTAATTCGTTCCAATATACATAAAATATAACCCTAATCATCACCTAAACCACTAAAGTCCACCACGTCATCCCCAGCATCCTGCTCTCCATCATGCTCGTCATCCTGCTGACCGAACTCGGGAGGTTGAGGCATTGGAGGTTCAACTAACCGCTGAAACGGGGGCGGGGGTTCAAGGCTTTGTTGTTGTGCGGTGAACATCTCATACCACCAGTTTTGTTGGCCGGCGTAGTTGTGTTGCCGAATTCTCTCGCATTTAGCATGCCAACTGGACAGATCTAAATAATACTGATGTGTTCTCCGGTGGTGCTCTTGTGTTCTGCGGTGTAGCTCCTATGATCTGCGGTGTTCCTCCTGTGATCTCTGGAACTCGGCCGCCAACCTGGCATTTTCTTCTGCCAATCTCCGCACTCCCCCCCTCACCTGTTGGCTCTCCCCGCCTCCCTTCTTTTGACCTCCCTTAGTGGTCTTCAGGAGCCCTAGTCCAGAATTTCCCAAACCCCGGCAGTAGTAGTTGTTTGAGCAGTTTGGGAAGGCTGCGTCGAACATCCTCGCTGCCGTTTGGACATCGGACCGGTCGACCTGGCGCAGGGCTTCTTTCAGATCTGCCTCTGAAATGTTCGGTTGTGTCTCCCGAACTACTTGCTGGAACACCTCTTCTTCGGCCCGGTTAACCCTCTCCTAATTGGACGGGAAAAAAAAAATTAATATTCTAACAAATATATAATTAAGTAAAATTAATAATTAAAATTTTTAAATCGTAATGAACGACTTACGAGCTGTTCTGTCGCTTGTGGATAAGCGATCTTGAACGTCTCCACGTACGGGTTGCTATCAGGATGATCTCTAAGCGCCTCCTCCTGATATTGTGTAAACGGCCTAGAACCAGCATGATGGGGGGTTGTGTTCCGGCGGCGGTTCTCAGAGTTTATCCGAGAACGTTACTTCAAACAAATAATAAAATGTTAGAAAAATGCATCAAAAAATATTAGTGTAATAATTATAAAATAATTAAACTAATAATTAAAATTTTAACAAAATAAACATTTGTAGTGAAGTTTAGTATTTACCTGCATAACTGGGTTGTTGAAGTCTACTGTCTTCAACCAACGCCACTCGTACTCCCTGAACATGAACTCCCTGGGAGTACCCATACGACCAAGGTTGTCGTATTCGTTATAGTGGGAACGAAGCTCGTTCTTCCACTCTTTGAACCTACGAAAAAAACAAAAGTGCATTAAAAATATTATTAATATCATAAAATATTAATAATTATAAGATGAGGAATTCCCAACGTACCTCGAGTTCTGCACGGTGTCCGCCCAATCCCGCTTGTGTTCGGCAATCTCGAAGAATGTCTGAAAAATAATATTTTATTAGTTTTACAATTGTAATAATACCGAAAATTATTAAATATTACGATAAATAAATTAAATTTTTTAAATTACTCACCGACGCGGCGTTGTTCACCTCCCTCTTTATCTCTTCGGGCACATCAGCCCACCGGGTCCACAACATAGGGACTCTGTCCCTAATCAGTGCCCCCACGCAACCCGAGTAGTCGCGTTTTTTCTTCCCCTGAACCTCCTGATTAGGAGGTTCGTTGATCTGGATCCTCCTCCTCAGATCAACAGTTCTCCTGAGCGTGTCAAAACATATGACACCTCTCGTGTTCCTTGTTGAACTGCTAGTGGCTGTCCCTATCACATAAACGACGATTGGTTAATAAAATTAAATATTAGTGCGTTAATTTTAATAAAACATTTAATTAATAAAATCGAATGCTACCTGAACTCGATGACCCGTCTGTCGACTTTCCTTTTCTCCTCGCCGAAATCAGGAGGTCAGAATTCTCAAATGGCTGATGCTGGTATGCCTCCGCAGCACTCACGTACTGAGGCATATCAGGTCATATGGGCACACCACGATAGTCGACCTCCGGTATCGCAGGAATGTTGTACAGGAGGTACAGCTGGTTTGGGAGAGTAGGACCGTCAGTCGAGTCACCAGCAGACGTCGTCGGACTCGTCATCGGCTCCCGATGAACCTCAGACATACGAACCTGAGGAACGTCTGCAGCTATCTCGTCCTGAAATAGTTGCCGACTGGACCTCGGAGCATCTGGCCCGACAGGCGGAAGTGAACTGCTCGACGGCCGCCCCGCCTAGAGAAGGGTCTGGTGCCGAGAACTCATACTCCTTCGCGGCTGGGATGAATCCACAGTCCTCCGCGGCTGGGAGGAATCCACACTCCTCCGCGGCTGGTTGGTGGTCCTCTCTGGCTGGCTAAGGGTCCTGTCGGAGTCTGCGGAACCGGCGGAACTTCCAGAACCTCTCGATCTGGAACGACGGCCTCCGAAGAACTGTCTGAATGCATCGGCCATCTGCAGCACTCGTGGCATTAATACATTAATTAATATTAAATTATATTACATTAAATAACAAATTCTAATTAATATAATAACCAATAATACTAACATATTTCAAAACATACTAACAAATTAATATTTAAATTTTAACTAATTTTAAATAATACTAACTATTAACTTAAATATAACTATTTATATACAAATATAACTATATTTCTTTATTAACATATATATATATATATAATTAGACTACCAATTTATATATATAATTAATTTAACAATTTATATAATTAAAATTAAATATATAACAATTTATATACCTAAATTATAACAAATATATAACAATTAAATTTATTAACAAATATATAACAAATATATAACAATTTATATAATTAAAATTAAATATATAACAAATATATAACAATTTATATAACAATTTATATAATTAAAATTAAATATATAACAATTTATATACCTAAATTATAACAAATATATAACAATTAAATTTATTAAAAAATATATAACAAATATATAACAATTTATATAATTAAAATTAAATATATAATAAATATATAACAAATATATAACGAATATATAACAAATATATAACAATTTATATTATTAAAATTAAATATATAACAATTTATTAAATTAAATTAAATTGAAAAAAAAATATAACCGGATCGGATCGGAGGAGGAGGAGGAGGAGGAGGAGGAGGAGAGCGGCGGTGCGGATCTGTCTGAGGCGCTGCGGAGGAGAAAGCAGAAAAATGCAGAAAACGGAGGTTAGGGTTCGGCAGTTTCAGACTTATATCCGATAGAATTGCCGACGATTAAAAAAGATTTCGTCAGCTATTCTTTACTATAGCCGACGAAATCTTTAATATCGTCGGCTATTCTTTGAATGTCATCGGCTATTCTTTGAATATCGTCGGCTATTCTTTGAATGTCATCGGCTATTCTTTGAATGTCGTCGGCTATACTTTAGGTGCTCAGCAGCCGTCCGATCTCCCACATCCAACGGCGGACAATGAAAAGGCGCGGATCGCAAGAGTTTAGCCGACGAATTTAAATATTTCGTCGGCTATACTTTGGACAATCAGCAGCCGTTGGATCTGAGCCATCCAACGGCGGACAATAAGCGGATCGCTGAGAGTTTAGCCGACGAATTCAAATATTTCGTCGGCTGAACCTTTGGTCAAACAACGAAGTCAAACCTCTAAACGCTTTAAAACGGAAATTGGCCTGTGTAAATGACGTTTTTTGGCCTGACCTTCAACAGATAATAGTTTCAAATCGATGAGACGCAACTAATCGTATAAAAATTTTCCTCAAAATATGCGCCGACCGTGAGGCTACCCATAGGAAAACGGAAGTAAAAAACAGTTAACCGCAACATTCTGCACGCAGATTTTGTCGGAATCTTGTCATTTTTCAACCGTAGACGTATTTCATTATTTCGGTCATATCTTATTTCACGACACATTTGCATTTGAAGAGTGTACGTATAGTATCTATTTGAAACTATACATTCACTTAAACACTTAGTAAACAAGTTAAGGAACATTAGTGCATATGTTCCGATTTTGAATCTAAAACTTTGGAAAATCTATTCCAACCGTCAGATATCACCGTTAAGATTAAATACATGTATGAAAAAAAATCCAACTACATCTGACAACGTTAAAGGCTCGATCGGGATGGTCAACCGGGTGAGTCAACCCTTTAAACGCTTAGAAATGGAAATTGGCCTGTGTAAATGACGTTTTTTGGCCTGACCTTCAACAGATAATAGGTTCAAATCGATGAGACGCAACTAATCGTATAAAATTTTTCCTCAAAATATTTACCGACCGTGAGGCTACCCATAGGAAAACGGAAGTAAAAAACAGTTAACCGCAACATTCGGCATGCAGATTTTGTCGGAATCTTGTCATTTTTCAACCGTAGACGTATTTCATTATTTCGGTCATATCTTATTTCACAACACATTTGCATTTGAAGAGTGTACGTATAGTAACTATTTGAAACTATACATTCACTTAAACACTTTGTAAACAAGTTAAGGAACATTAGTGCATATGTTCCGATTTTGAATCTAAAACTTTGGAAAATCTATTCCAACCGTCCGATATCACCATTAAGATTAAATACATGTATGAAAAAAAATCCAACTACATCTGACAACGTTAAAGGCTCGATCCGGACGGTCAACCGAGTGAGTAAACCCTTTAAACGCTTAGAAATGGAAATTGGCCTGTGTAAATGACGTTTTTTTGCCTGACCTTCAACAGATAATAGTTTCAAATCGATGAGACGCAACTAATCGTATAAAAATTTTCCGAAGGATGAAGCAATGGGTTGTCGATAGTGATAGAAAATGGAAGGTGGTCTGTTTTTTTTTTTTAAAGAATAGCCGACGAAATCAAACCTAGTACTCGTCGGCTATTCTTTTGTCGTTTTGTGTCTAAAATAAAATATGTATTTTTCAATATAGTTTTGCCCGACGAAATCACGCATTTTTCGTCGGCTATAATTAGTATAGCCGACGAAATAATGCATTTTTCGTCGGCTATTCTGTGAAAAAATAAAACAATCAGTTGTGTTACACCTCTCGTACCCATATGTCCTGTTCATATATAACCAAAATTGAACATAAAAAAAACAGAAACCCAGCAGTCAACATATTTCAAATTTTTTTTAAGGGGTTTGGAACCCAGCCTAGTGGGGAGGCTCATCCCCACGCTCGTTCATTAGAAATGATCGAGTGGATTACAAATGAAAGGATTACATCATCTAAATTACTTAATCCGTCGGATTGTAATCGGAATCATCGGATGAGTCTTCTTCGGTTTCTGAATTGCTCGATAGGGGTAATCTATGTATTTCCTCACCACTAGAGTCCTCGTTAGTTTCTTCATTTGGATCAACATCAACAAGCAGTGGCTCTTCATGTCGAATTCGCACCGGCGTGTCTAGGCGGATAAAAGAGGAGTCAGGAATACCGTTTGAGTTGGGCTCTTGATACGCGGTGCCACCTTCCTCGTTCTCTTCAGCCACTCCAAGTGTAGACTCCCGGTAAATGTTGCGATGGTGGATAGTGTTGACTACTTTCCACGGGTCCCCCTTGGCGAGATCATCAAGATAAAACACTTGTTTCACCCATGTGGCTAAAACGAACGGGTCGTCCTCATACCATGATGTACTAGTGTTCACAGAAGTTATGCCGTATTGATCGGTTTTCATGCTCTGCGGCCGTGTGTCAAACCATCTACACTTGAAAAGGTGCACTTTCATGCCTTTCCCGTAATGCAGTTCCACAACTGAATGGAGAACACCGTAATAGTCAACTCCATCATTCCCACCATGTGCCATAACCCCTGAATTTTGTGTTTTCAGTCTGAGGTCTCTCTCTTCACATCGAAATAACACATCATTCACCTTGCACGTCGCATAAACTTTTGAATAGACCGGCCTCATTGCTAGAAGTCTGAGTTCGTGCGACCAATTTGGGTGATTATCATTTTTAATAAGGTCCATCTGCAACCATCAGAATCAACTATAAATATGAATAATTATACACAATAATATATAAACACGTATAGAATAGTGTTAAAGTTACGTACCCAGCGGTCGAAATACTCTGCGAATGTCCGGTTGTGGTAATCGAGATCACCTCCTACTTGGTCACATTTTAGATGCATGTTCTTCCAAAACTGA
The DNA here is from genome assembly GCA_963682095.1 of Potentilla sterilis. NCBI lineage: Eukaryota > Viridiplantae > Streptophyta > Magnoliopsida > Rosales > Rosaceae > Potentilla > Potentilla sterilis. Next base: position 40,491,576 of record OY821757.1, on the reverse strand, counting down.
ACTTCTGGATAGTTGATTAGTACCCACCAATGTGCAATGGCTACTTCATAATCTTTCAACTTGTAGGAAACTGGCATGTTTCCACCGAGTACAACATCATCGGAGAGTATGGAAAGATTGAACTGTGAAGGTACATCTTCCGGTATGCTTTCCTGTAACGCTCCTAAATACAACTTCATGTAGGTGACGCACTCGTGCGCAATATATGCTTCAGCTATACATCCTTCAGGTGCGGATCTGTTTTGGACAAAATCACCGTATTGTCCAAGTTGCCTATAAATAAAGTTTTTAAAGTGTTATGATAATACATTAATACTATATCACATATATTGATGAGGAAATTAACATAAGGTGTAAAATACGTACCTTTCCATCGGATACATCCAAGTGAAGTGCACAGGACCGGTAAGCAACAACTGCCGAGGAAGATGGATCATGAGGTGAGGCATGATGTCGAAAAAATTTGGAGGAAATATCATCTCAAATTTACACATGATATGAATGATGTCTTGTTGCATTTCCCGGAGGTCAGATTTTCTCACTTCCCGTGTGCATACCTTCTGGAAAAATCTTGCCAACGCTACTAACGGCTCCACGTACAACGTGACGGGGAAGGAACGGTCGAAAGAAAATAGGGAAGAGACGTTGTAGCAGGATATGATTGTCATGACTTTTCAACCCGTAAAGATTGTTGAATTGTCTGTTCACACACTTAGCTATATTTCCAGCAAAGCCTGAAGGATACTTGGCCCGACTTATCCAATGGAAAATTTCTGGTTTATGCTCAGGCTTGACGGTGTAAGGAGCTTGAGGCATTTTTCTCTTCCCTTGTTTCAACCATAGTTATTTTCTGATATTCATGTTTTGCAGATCAGTGCGAGCCTTAGGACCGTCTTTCGTCTTCCCCTCCAAGTTCAGCGTTGTGCCCACCACACTTTCAGAAACATTTTTTTCTATGTGCATAACGTCTAGGAAGTGACGGATCAGCAACTCACACCAGTACGGGAGTTCCCACAATATGCTCTTATGTGTCCAGAATTTGTACTCCTCAGGTCTTTCAGGTATTTCCGCTACAATATCGGGATGATTGCTGAGGGGCCCAAAATCATACTCATTAAGCACTGCTAAAATTTCTCTTCCCGTCCATCTTCTGGGAGGACCACTGTGTTCTTCGGTTCCATCAAATGCGGCGGATTCGTAACGCCAGTGGTGATCCGCCGGAAGGAACACACGATGACCCATTCTGCATATCTTGTTGCAATGAGGGGTGCTCCCATAATCGCTGAGGCACTCTGGATAAGCCTTGTATCCCCTAACAACGCTGCCCGACAACATCCCATAAGCAGGAAAATCACTGATGGTACCAATAACCATGACATGCATGTGGAACGTCTCCTGCTTGTACTTGTCAAAAGTGGGATGACCAACGTCCCACAATACCTTAAGCTCTTCAATCAATGGTCTCATATACACATCGAGACATTTCCCTGGGTAACCAGGCCCCGGAATCAACAACGTCAACATATTATATTCCTTCTTCATGCACATCCACGGAGGAAGGTTGTAAGGTACCAAAACCACCGGCCATATACTGTATGAAAGACTCATGGTGCCGAAAGGGTTGAACCCGTCGGTTGAGAGCCCGAGCCTGACGTTTCTGACATCTGACGCAAAATGAGGAAACTCATTGTTTATATGCTTCCAAGCCGCTCCGTCAGAGATGTGTGTCATGATATCTGCGTCTCCCGCGTCCCGCTCACCGTGCCATCTCATAGCTTTTGCGGTGGTTTCTGACATGTACAACCGCTCAAGCCAAAATACCGAAGCACTTTCACAGGTTTCCTATTGCCTGCTCTCGTCAACTTATATCGGTCAGACTGACATATCGGACATGCGTCAAGGCTAGCAAGGTCATTCTCTTCTGCATCTTTACCCCAGAAGAGAACGCAGTCAAATGCACATGCATGGATCTTAATGTAGGAAAGCCCTAGATCTTTGAGGATACTTCGGACCTTACGGTGATTGGTAGGATTACGATGACCCTCCTCCAACAACGAAGAAGTGTACTATAGATATTCATCCACTTGCCTGATGCTCGATTTTGTCTCGACTTTAATCCTCATTACCTCCATCACACTTTGAAGAACTGTCTTCTCAGAACTTGAAGACACAGGGGTCTGTTGCAATGCAATAAGTTTGTTGTACTTGTCAAAGGCAGCAGTGTTGACAACTTGTGGGAACGGCTGCACCGGGTCATGCATATATTGTTCCCCACGTACACCGCTTTCAAAAGGAAACACGTCGTTGACGAATGCCATTGTTGGATCGTTGGATGTACTACTACTGCCCGCCTCAAAAAACTGCCCATGATCATGCGATCCATCTAATAATGGCTCACCGTGATATATCCAACGTTTGTACTTCGGCCAAAACCCATTACTCTTTAGGTGCTCCCATACTGTCCTAATCGGAAATCGACACATATCACTGCGACACTTACATTTCTTGCACGGACAATAATGGTATTCATTCCCGTTTGCATTTTCCTCAACGAACTGCAAAAAATCCACAACTCCTGTAGTGTATCGTCGGTCATGCCTTGGAAGCGAAATCCAACTCTTATCTCGATCCATATATAGCCTGATAATAATATATATGTATAACTTTAATTAATAAGAAATTAATTAACACATATATATTACAATATATATTATTATCAACATCAACTCATATATATATATATATATATATATATATATATATATATATACCATTAATTAACAACCATTATTTAAGTTCATTACACTATCAACAACCATTAATTAACATATTTATATATATTTTAACACTAATTAAAATAACATCAAATTAAAACACATAATTATACTCTAACTGAAAATCAACTCAACTACAACTCAAAATCAACATATATACATACATTCTAACACTAAAACAACAACAAAACAAAAAATCACTTACTATATCAAAATCACTAAAACTCAAAATCAACTCAACTAAAACTCAAAATCAACATATATACACATATACGTACCTATATATAGCTCCACAATGTAAGAGAGGACGGATTTCAACAATACCCACAGATTTTTCACTCTTTGACCCGTTTTTTTTCGTTTTTTTTAAATGAGCAGCTTCTGTCCAGATCTGAAAATATAAACACTTATAGCCGACGAAAATTCCAATTTCGTCGGCCAAACTTTCTAAAGTTTTCGTCGGCTATACTTTAAGAGAAAGGCCGACGAAAATCCAAATCGTCAGTCATTCTAGGGGTATAGCCGACGAAAAATATTTTTTAGTGACGAAAGAAAAAATCGTCGGCCATTCTTGGGGAATAGCCGACGATTTTTTATTTTTAGCGACGAAATAAAAAATCGTCGGCCATTCTTGGGAATAGCCGACGAAAAAAGTATGTCGTCGGCCGTTTTTTTTTTTCGTCGGTAATAGTCTTTTTTCTGGTAGTGTTTCTTTCCAGACACTCCATATAATCAACAGGAGAAGAGCAAAGTCTTGAGAGGAAAGTAGCGAGTGAGCTGCTGAAATCCATTCCAACACAAAGCTAGATGGCAGAGTGAGAGTAGAATGTAGGGACGGAACCATACGAATAACATCTCTCAGAAAATAACAATCCCTGGAAATATGAACTGGGGTCTCCTCTGAGGCACATAAGAAACAATCATTGACAATAGGAACTTTTTTACTCCGAAGTTGAGAAACCGTTGGAAGAATAGAAGAGCACACCTTCCAAACATGAACTTTTACTTTACCTGGAACTGTAGCATCCCACACCTTTCTCCAATTACAGGAGTTAGTAACGGACCCAGAACTTGAACTAGATTCCGAAGCCAAGTTAGGGTGAGAGCAGCAAATGCGCGCCACTTTATATGCACTTTTAGTCGAGAAAAAACCTTTCCTATCAAAGTGCCAAATTAATCGATCCTGGACAGTCCTATTACTCAGCGGAATAGCACATATCAAAGCAGCTTCATCATCTGGGAAATTGACATAAACAAGTTCCGTATTCCAACCACCATTTAGCATTAGTTCACACACAGAGGTCAAAGAGGAAGGACCATACCTGACCGGTCTGAAAAGTACAGGTCTTGGAATCCACAGGTCTTCCCAGATTCGGACATTTGTTCCTGAACCCACCTGCCAGCGGACACCACCTTTCAGGATATCTTTAGAAACAAAAATACCCCTCCAACGAGCTGAGACATGGGAGCCAGCATCTGCCTCTAGGAATAAAGAATCAGGGAAATATTGCGCTTTAAACAGTCGACTTACCAGCGAATTAGGGAATTTAAGGAACCTCCAACCCTGTTTAGCAAGTAACGCTAAATTGTGAGCATACAGATCTTAGAATCTCATACCACCATCATCTTTCGGACGATACAACTTCTCCCACGACATCCAATAAATTTTCCTCTCATTCAACTTACAACCCCACCAAAACTTAGCACACATCTGATGCAACTCATTACAGAAGTCTTTTGGAAGAAGATAACAACTCATAGCATAGGCAGGGAGAGCTTGTGCCACTACTCGGATTAGCAAATCCTTAGACGCACTGCTAAGGAGCTTACCCTACCAACCTGCAAGTTTCTGACTCAGTCTCTCTCGAATGTACGCAAAAGCCTCTGTCCTCTGTCTACCCAAATAGGTGGGAAGACCCAAATACTTATCATGTTTAGCTTCAATTTTCACTCCCATAAAGTCAGCAAGAGACTGCTGTAAATCTGAATGCACTTTCTTGCTAAAAACAATACTGCTCTTAGAAAAATTAACCTGTTGTCCAGAAGCTAATTCATAGTCCCGCAATACAGACTTGATATGAGCACACTCAGATAAAGAAGTCTTACCAAATAACATGTTTTCGTCCGCAAAAAGAAGATGATGCACGGTAGGTGCACCGTCACAAATTTGTATCCCTTGCAGATCACCCGATCTCACCTTCCTCTCTAAAAGAGCAGAGAAAACCTCAGTACATAATAAGAAAAGATATGGTGATAAGGGATCACCTTGCCGCAGTCCCCTAGTAGGAGTCAAGTAGCCTTTTGGGCTACCATTGATCAGGAATGAATACCAAACAGTCGTCACACACTTCATAATAATATATACCAACCCATAATTCATGGAACCCCAGCCTGAGCAGGAAGCCATAAGCTCAGCATTCATATCACTAGTAACCCTCGACTGAAGCAAATTCACTGTGGACCTCATGTGATTAAAGTTTAAATCATCTGCTCTAAACATGTTGGAAAAGTATTGCAAAACTACGAACTCCATCCCTTTCGACGACTCCTGCCAGCAATCATTATGATCAAACAAAACCAAAAGTTTATTATTTGCCTTCCTATTTGAAGCCTTGCGGTGAAAGTATTTGGTGTTCCGATCACCTTCCGAAAGCCAGGTCACCTTCGATCTTTGGTTCCAATAGGCAGCATTGTCATACAGCATCGAGTCCAGTTTACCAGAGAGGCGACATAACTCCTCCTGCTCCGCCACATTGAAAAGTAAGGAGGACTGAGCATGGAGACGTTCACGAACAGCACCAATCTCACGAACTCGACCACCAAACTTTGATCGTCTCCAACTATTCAGAGAAAATCTCGACATCTCAATTCGACGCTTTACCTTCATCAGAGGTACACCCGACGCCGGAGTGCCCCACCCTTCTTTAACAGCTCCCAGACTACCCTCATGATTAGTCCAGAAACTTTCAAACTGAAACGAGGTTTCACTCAGGGTTCCACCAAAGGCGTGCTCATTCTAGCACTAAGCAACAGAGGAACATGATCCCCATGTATCGGAGGCAGGTGAAACAGTTTGGAGGCAGAGAACACGTCGGACCAAGAAGTCGACGCCACCGCCTGGTCCAGTCGACTGCACATCCCGGGTTTTTTCTAGGTAAACATAGGGCCTTCAAACCCTAAATCAACGAGTTCACATGCTAGCAAGCAATTCCGGAAGGGCTGTGTTTCTGCACAAACACGTAGGCCTGGTAGAAACCTGTGGATCTTGATGTGATTTCCTCCTGCGAACCTTGCTAACTTAGGGGAATACCGAGCGGGCCGGTCTTCTCCTCTCCGATGCCTAAGTTAGTACCGTTGGAGCAAATAGATAACTTAAGCAGTGGGAGAGTTGAGTTACCTCTTAATGAGGGTAGTTGAGGCCCTTATATAGGTGGTCGATCGTGAGGTCTGGTCTTACTCTTCGATGTGGGACTGGTTCCCTTCTGTTCGTACGCAAAGGGGCAGCTAAGGTGACCTGTTCGGCAGGCTAGTGTCCCCGGCTCCCGGGCCCCCAGTCATAAGTTAGACTGCTGGGCCTCGGGTTCGGGTGCTGGGGATCCTGCTCCGGGCCTCGGTCCTGCCCCGGGCATGCTAGCTGCGGGTCTGTGGGCCTGTGTAGCCCCTCTGTGGCTACTGTCAACAAGTCCCCCAAGTTCCCAGTCAAGTGCAATCTTGAATGGGGACTTAATATGTCTCGCTCCTGTCCCGCAGAACCGCAGGTCCCCCAAGTCCATATTGAAGATTGGACTTGGCCAGGCGTTCGAGCAGAAGGGCTGTTATGATGGTGGGTGGTGATGTGAGTACCTATTAGTGATGACGTGTGGCAGTCGTGTGGCAGTTATGAGTATGTGTTTGTAATAATGATGGTGTTGTGCTGAAGTCTTGCCATGCCATGAGTATGGAACGGGGTGAAACCCGACGAGTGCATGGGACGATGATGTGGCGTTGAAATCCGCCATGCGATGAATATGAAGTGGGGTGAAACCCGGACGAGTGCATGGGATGATGATGTGGCATTGAAATCCGACATGCGATGAATATGGTGCGTAAGGACTCGACCGGTGGAGTGCCATGTTGGGACGAGTCCCCCAGTAAAAAATTGCTGCCAACGGTGGAACAGGTCGGGGAGTAGCCCAGTGGGGTGTTTAGGCCATGTCATGGCACCAATCCACACCTGCTGATTCGTCCCAGCTTGTGTTGGAGTAAGCATGGGGTACTGTGCAGGGTTGCGAGCTTGTGGGAAGGCCTGATGGGTGCAAGCCAACAGGTCCACCGTCATCGGTTTCAAATGTGTGGAGGAGACAGGTTGTGATGGCCGGGGGTAGGTGGCAGCGTAGTTCGAGGAGCTTCCGGGTGCCCGGGGCTTATCAAGCTATCGGGGATTAGTCATACCGGTTGGTCGACTTGGAGAGGCAACGGATAGCCCGGCTTTTCGTTTGCTGGGATAATCTGGGCCGGAGCTCTTACAATTTCATCCGGTGGAATGTGTTACAGATATGCGAGATGGGGCAAAAACCTGGTAAGGTGCCTTGCACTGTTGTTTTGTTCGGTCATATTTTATTCTAACCGTTCGGTTTTATTGATTTGCAGCTAATGCCCCCCGGCTCGCTGTTCGGAACGAGGAGACCATCGAGGCGGATGACGAACTTGTGGCCCAGAGGTTGATGGAGATGGGGGAGACGGCCTCGAAAACCGTTGTAGATCCTGACACCCTAGAGAGGACGGTGCATAGTAATCCTGTGCCGCTCATGTTTCTGGATTCCCACTACGCTCGGCGACCGGGCGGTGAGGAGAATGCCCCGCTTATTATTCGGGATGTAGGATCAGTGGGCTCACCAGGTCCGGAACCTCTAGTGCGGCCTGTGAGGGCACGAGCCCCACGGGAGAGAGAGACAACGGATATGACTCGGTACCGCATAAGCGGTCTTGGGGAGGCTCCGGCAAAAAAGGCGAGGATGCTTGATACCGGGGAGTCAAGCTCGACCGGGGGGGGGTCAGCATTGGTTCTGGCGGAGGGAATTGGTTGCCGAAGGAGTAAGGAAACCGGTGAACCGGAAGCTGATCGCGGCTCTGGTGATGGTGGTTTTGGTAGATTCGTGGTTTCTACCATCGAGGCCTTGGGACTTGACCGGGGAGCCCCCGGGGATGTGCGGCCGGGTGAGAGCAAGAAGAAGGCTGTGGAATTGGGTCTTCGGGTAAGTCTGATCGCGTACCTGTGTGAAACTGAGGTTCTTCTGCGCTCCCTCTCCCTTTTTGTTTTACGAGCTAACGTTCTTCTTTTGTGTACTTGTACCAGCTGCTTCACAGCCTTTACGCCTCTGAGCCTAGTGAGGGGGCTCCGGTCCTGGAGAAGCAGGTGGAGGACCTCACCATGCAGCTGTCATTGATGGAGGTTAAGCTTGCGCAGGAGAGGGAGGAGGCCGGTAGACTGGCGGTCGCTCAGGAAGAGAGGATTATGGGATTGGAGGCGAAACTGACGGAAGCTGGGGGGCGGGCAACCGTACTGGAAGCCCAGTGTGTCGAGGCTTCTGGGAGGGTAACGGTCCTGGAAACGAAGAATTTGGAGCTACGGACCCAAGTAACAGTAGTCCTAAAGGGAGTGGAGAAGCTTGTAGAATCCCAACTTGCAGAAGCCGCTAATAAAGCTATTGACGATTTCCGGGACTCGGTGGAACTTGCAGAGATGCTGGAGACCGCCAATGCAAAGGGTATAAATGATGCGTATCTGGAGTGGAGGGAGAAAGGGTGGCTTGATGCTGAGCGGATGGAGGCTGAGGTAGCCTTGGCCGAGAAGTTGGAGCAAGAGCGGTCTCTCAAGGCTGGTGGGTCAGGGATGTCACCGGGCCTACAGCTGCGGTGATTTGGTAGGGCCCTTCCCACGTTGGCTCTAAGGCCAGCGGCTTTTTCTGAACTTTCTTCATCACCCAATCCCCTACTTGCAACTTCCTTTCCCGGACCTTTCTGTCATAGTATCGAGTGACCCGTTGCTTGTATGTTTGGTTTCGCATATGTGCTTGGTCGCGCCGCTCCTCAATGAGATCCAGGTTGAGCCGTATCTCATCGGCGTTTGTTTCAGCGTCATAATTCTCGACCCTGCCGCTGGGCATGTCGGTCTCTACGGGGAGTACCGCTTCGCTCCTGAATGCCATACAGAACGGGGTCTCCCCTGTTGCTTCGGTTGCTGTCGTGCGGATTGCCCATAGAACCCCTGGGAGTTCCTCAGCCCACAACCCTTTTTTGTCATCTAACTTCTTCTTGAGGAGACTTTTGATGATCTTGTTGACCGCTTCAACCTGGCCGTTGGTTTGTGGGTGCGCTACTGAGGCGAACAACATCCGGGTCCCCATAGAGGCCGTGTACTGGATGAGATCAGTATTGTTGAACTGTGTCCCGTTATCCGTAACTATGGTCTGCGGCACCCCGAACCGGCAGTAGATGTTCTTCCACAGGAATTTTTGTACCCGTTCCTCGGTAATCTTGACTAGGGGCTCCGCCTCGACCCACTTTGTCTGATAGTCAACGGTTACAATGGCGTACTTGTATTGTTCTACAGCTATTGGGAAAGGGCCGATAATATCTAGCCCCCACTATGCGAACGGCCATGGCGCCAACAAAATTGATAACGCGATTGCCGGAGCATGAGGTGTAGTGACATACATGTGGCACTTGTGGCAGCCGCCCGATATTTTTCTCGACGCTGCTGCCATGTCTGGCCAAAAGTATCCTGCCCGTAGCGACTTATGAGACAGGGATCGGGCACCAGAATGGTTACCGCACACTCCTTCATGGATTTCTTGCATGATGGCCTCTCCCGCCTCTTTCGTTACACATTTTAGATGGGGGAAGCTGTGCCCTCTTCGGTACAACTTGTCGCCGAGGAGGTTGTACCTGGCACACCGGAGGTGTAGCCTTCTAGCCTCTACTTTATCCTGGGGGCTGATTTTTCAACCAGGTATTTAATTATCAGATCCATCCAGCTTGGAGGTGTCTCCTCTACCGCAAATATCTCGGAGATGGTCTTGCTTATGCTCGGCTTCTGGAGCGTTTTAATCTTAGCTCTACGGTACTCCGGTCGCCAACCTTGCTAGGGCGTCCGCATGCCTATTTGCCTCCCAGGGTACATGCCGAATAGTTGCGCCCTGGAATGGCTCAATCGGGGTTTTGGCCAACGCATGGCAAGAGGCCAACTGGGGTTCCTTGACTTCGAACAGCCCGTTCATTTAGTTTACCACTAGGCTCGAGTCGCTGTATACTTCCATGGATGGGATCTCCATTTCCTTGGCGAGCTGCAGGCCGGCTATGAGGGCCTCATATTCAGCGGTGTTGTTGGAAGTATTGAAAAGGAACCGCAGGGCATACTCGTATGATTGGCCATCGGGTGCGGTTAGCATGATGCCGGCTCCAGTCCGCTTACTCATTACAGAGCCGTCCACATAAAGCTTCCAACCGCTGGGGAGGCCTGGTTCGACTTTTATGGCTTTAGCTGTTCTGGTGCCCTAGGACCGGCCGGAATGCGCTTCTACTGCCATCGGGGTGAGTTCGCATATGAAATCCGCAGCGGTCTGGCCCTTGATGGCCGTTCGCGGGGCATAAGTTATATCGAACTCTCCCAACTCGACTGCCCAACGTACCAGCCTACCGCTAGTCTTCGGTCTTTGCAGGATCTGCCGTAGAGGGTGATTGGTATACAAGGTGATGGAGTGAGCTTGGAAATAGTGTCGGAGCTTCCTGGCACTGACGATCAGGGCCAGAGCCAATTTTTCGATGTCAGGGTATCGGCTTTCGACTCCGGTAAGTCCCTTTCCTGTGTAGTATACCGGGAGGTCGAGCGTGCCTTCTTTCCTGACGAGAGCCGCAGAGACGGGTGTTTCCGATGCCGCTATGTAGAGGTATAACATCTCGCCCGGTACTGGTTTGGATAGGAGAGGTACTGTAGACAGGTATGTCTTGATGGACTGGAACGCCGCCTCGTGCTCCGCTGCCCAGTGAATTTTCTTGAACTGCTGTGCCTTGAGCAGTTTAAAGAACGGGGCACACTTATCGGTCAGGCGGGAGCTAAATCTGGCCAAGGCGGCTAGTCGGTCGGTCAGCGTCTGGACCTGGTTTCTTTCCCCTGGTGTCTCCATGTCTAGGATCGCTTGGACCTTCAGCAGGTTAGCTTCTATCCCCCGCTGGCTGATAATGTGGCCTAGGAATAGGCCCTCTGAAATCCTGAAAATGCACTTCTTCGGGTTCAGGCGCATCCCAAACTTGAGCATCTTACCGATGACGACTGCCAAGTCTCGGACGTGGGCCCATGCGGCCAAGCTTTTGACTAGCATGTCATCCACGTACACTTCCACCGTTTTACCCATCTCCTGTTCCAACATGCGGTTTACCACCCGTTGGTATGTGGCTCCGGCGTTCTTTAGACCGTACGGCATCCTCTTGTAGCAGTAGGCCCCTCGGTCAGTTGTGAACGAGGTGTGCTCTTCATCGTCCGAGCTCATCCTTATCTGATTGTATCCGGTGTAGGCATCCATGAAGCTGAGTAGTTTAAAACCGGATGTGGAGTCTATAAGCTGGTCTATTCGGGGGAGCGAGAAGCTGTCTTTTGGGCACGCCCGGTTTAGGTTGGTGAAATCAACGCACATGCGCCACTGGTCGGTTCCCTTCTTTGGGACCATAACCACGTTGGCGAGCCAGCGGGGATACTGAACTTCCCGAATGAAATCCAGGCATCTCAGTTTCTGCACTTCCTCTCTGATCGCCTCATACTTAGCCGGGCTGAAGGACCTCCTCTTCTGCCTTACCTGGGGAACGTTGGGCAACGTATTTAGCCGGTGGACGGCTATTCCTGGGGATATGCCCGGCATGTCCTCGTAGGACCATGCGAACACTGAACTGTTCTCCCGGACAAAGATGATGAGATCTTGCCTGACATCCGGGGCGAGCTTCGTTCCTATCACCACTTTTCGTTCCTGGTGATCCTCTGAAATGGAGATTGCTTCGGTTTCTTCCACAACCGACGGGCGTTTTAGCTTCTCGTCGTCGGAGTCGGTGTCATCACGGGGGTCAATACTCGGATCCGGTACTGACGCTTGTTGAGTAGCCGTGAAGACCTCGGCCCGCTTTCTCCCGTAGGCCAGGGCCTCCGCATAATACCTACGGGCGATCTTCTGATCCCCGTGTATGGTGATGACGCCGGCGGGTGAAGGAATTTTTAACATCAGCATGTGGCCGGCTATGAATGTTTTCAGCCTCCATAGTCCTGGCCGACCGATTATGCCGTTGTATGAGGACAGGCAATCCACTATAATGAACTCCAGGTGTTCCTTCCTCCTTCTGTCTCCCTCGCCGAAGATCAGCGGCAGGAAATCCGATCCCAAAGGCTGGACCACCTCGCCGGAGAAACTTATCAGCGGCTCGTTATCCTGGGATAACTTGCCCCTCCCCCGGTGCAGCCCCTTGTATGCTTCTCGGAACATCACATTGACAAAAGCCCCGGTGTCGATTAACATGCGGTTGGTTATCCAGTGGTCTATTTGGACCGTAATGAGGAAGGGATCGTTGTGCGGTTGGATCAGATCCTCCGGTTATTCTTCCTCATAGAACGTGACCGAGTTCCATCCGGTTTTAGCGGTCTGGCCGCTTCCTCCCCCAAAGGCATATACTTCCTTTCCCCGGATCGACCTTAGGCACCGCTTCTTCGAGCTCCTGGGGAGTCGAGCAATATGGTCCCCACCATGTATCATATTTATGCTTCCATGCACCTCGATCCCCCCGGGGACTCGGGTGCGTATTCTTCCTACGTTTCGGGCACCCTGCCTATCCCTTTGCAGATCATCTGTCAGGACTCGGCCATCCACGACCGTTCTCTAGGGTTGGTGGTCGTTAGTCCAGAGGGTTGGGTCATCGGGTTTTCCCGCTAGCATAATGGCCAGGGTCCTCTCTTGTCGCCATGTGGGCATTACAGCCAAGGCCCGCGGTTGTCGCTCCTTTGGTGCCGCTGCCATGGGCTGTGCCGGTCGCAAAGGCAGTGGTCTTCCACCTGCCCATGAACTCTTGTTGCCGCTCCGGCGGGGTCGCCTATCCTCCCATACTTCGGCTTTCTTACCGGTCGTAGGCGTACGATTGCGATCCTGTCGGCCGGCCTTGTTTTCATAGGAGGGTGTTGGTAATAGGTCGTCCGACCCTCGCTTGGGGATCTTATCCCCATACGTCTCATGTTCCGCTTGGGCGTGCTTGACGGCCACGGCCATCAGCTCGTCGTACCCCTGCGGCTCCTTTACTCGCAGGGCGTACGAGAGGTCTCTGGGCCTTAACCCTTGCTTGAATGTCATCTCAGCGATCCTGGAATCCAAGTTTCTGACCCCAGCCGTGGCGATCTGCCACCGGTTAACGAACGCACGCAGTGGTTCGTGGTCCGTCTGCATGCAATCGAAAAGGACCGTCGACATTTGGGCCACCTTGGCTCTGAGGACGAATCGGCCGACAGACTTATCAGCCAGTTGTTCGAACGTTTCCACCGAGTTTACTGGCAGCTAGTAGAACCAGCCCAATGCCTCCCCCGAGAGCGTCTCTTGGAACACATTGCAGCACGTGGCATCTGAGTAGCCCTTTGTGACCGTTTGTGACTTAAAACTGTCCAAGTGTTGGTTTGGGCAGCTCGTTCCTGAGTACGTCAGTTTCAGGGACTTTTGGTTATCAGATATTCCGGATTCCCTAACCCGGTGTGGAAAAGGTCCAGTGCGTTCGTTGAATCGCGCACTGTCCTGCGGTCGCACTGTCCTTCTCCCGCTGGCCTCCAACCGGTCCTTTATGTCCGACACCGAGGAGGAGAGCGTCTGAAACGTCCTCGCCGTGAAGCTGTCCTGCTCACCCAATGCCAAATTCGTTCGGTATGGGGGCTCAACCGGCCCGGAATTCCTCAGAGCTTCCGGAAAGAGTGACGTGGGCAAATGCGCAATCTTTCTCCTCCCCGTAGGCTGTCCCACTTCTAGGTGCGGGAACTCGTCACCTTTATTTACAGGCCGTGCTGCCGCCCGAGAGCTGTTCTACCGGTGTCCTTTCTCCAGGGCCGCCAATAGGGTGATGTTTACCGCCTCCAACTGTTGGTACCGGGCATCCGCCCTTAGTCGGTCTCGATTGCCCTCCTCTCGCAATCGCGCGACTTCTGCCTACATCTTTTTTATCCCCCCCCCCACCCCCCCCCCCCCCCCTCTCATCGTATTAGTCAGGGTCGTTTGAGCCCCGGCGATCGAGGTTTCCGTCCCGGTCGGGAGAAGGGACAAACCTCGCGTTGACCTCAGTTTTAGGGTTTTGGGCCCGGTCGGGGGCCCGGACTTGCTCTTTCAGCCCTCTCACGCCAGCTTTCACCTTCCTTCCCTCCATGGCGTCCGGATTGTGGATTTGCTTTCAAACTACCTTTCAAAGGATCGATCGGGTTCTACCCTCCGGTAGAGCAACGCAACTTTTCGTGGATCAAATCTGTTCCCACAGACGGCGCCAATTGTTTCTGCACAAACCCGTAGGCCTGGTAGAAACCGGTGGATCTTGATGTGATTTCCTCATGCGAACCCTGCTAACTAAGGGGAATACCGGGCGGGCCGGTCTTCTCCTCTCCGATGCCTAAGTTAGTACCGTTGGAGCAAATAGATAACTTAAGCGGGAATGATAAGTAGTGGGAGAGTTGAGTTACCTCTTAATGAGGGTAGTTGAGGGCCTTATATAGGTGGTCGATCGTGAGGTCTGGTCTTACTCTTCGATGTGGGACTGGTTCCCTTCTGTTCGTACGTAAAGGGGCAGCTAAGGTGACATGTTCGGCAGGCTGGTGTCCCCGGCTCCCGGGCCCCCAGTCATAAGTTAGACTGCTGGGCCTCGGGTCCGGGTGCTGGGGATCCTGCTCCGGGCCTCGGTCCGGCCCCGGGCATGCTAGCTGCGGGTCTGTGGGCCTGTGTAGCCCCTTTGTGGCTACTGTCAACAGGCTGCATCTGATATTCCCGACGAGTTACCCCTCCTTTTTCATGAGCATGCAACAACTCATTCATGTCCCCAATGACAACCCAAGGCTGCGTTGACTCCTCATACAACTCCTCCAGCAAAAAGAACGTGAAATATGCCGCTCTGCCATAGCAGGATTTCCATACCAACTAGTAAGCCTCCACGCCACACCCGATCCATCAGGCTCCCATATTTCCACATCCACATGATTCGCGCTTTTAGACCGAAACCGGACATCGAGGCCGTCCTTCCATAGCAGAGCCAGACCACCACCTTACCCAGCACTCCAGACTGACTCCCAATTCCGAAATCCTAACTCTAGAACCAAGGAATTCATATACTGCCAGTCGTCTATCTTCGTTTCTAACAGGAAGACGAACACAGGTTTATGCTGAACGACCAGCATCTTGAGAGCCTGAGACGCCGACGAGTTGTTCAACCCACGACAATTCCATGCCAAAATCTCCATCGGCACCCGAGGAGTTGAAGTTTTATGGTTCCGTATTGTCCGGGTATACTCCTAGCTACTAATCCCACTGACAATATGGTTTGCTTGCTACTATGTAGTGGTTGAGGTATTTTCAAATATTTTCATTTAACCTTGATCTGAAAAGCATCAGAAAAAATGGGCTTTCTACATTATTTTTTTTATTTTTTATTTTTTATAAATTTTCTGAAAGAAAGAAGCAACTCTGTTTTTTCATAACGATATAGTACATAAGTGCATCCAGTATTAGCTCTGGAGCAGAATCAAGCCACTCAAGATTGACATTTAGTTCAAAGCTATGACTAGCAAGCCTACGTGCTATTCTATTGCTTCTAGGCGCAAACTGCAAAAGATAGAACACTCAGGGGAGAGATCACTATCCCTCGTCTTGACAGCTTGCATAGCAAGGCAGTCACACTCTATCACTGCCAGTGAAAATCCACCACTTCTGTAGCACTTCAACACCATTTTTCAAGGCTAGCAATTCACTATGAAGAGGGGAGAACTTACAAAGTTCATTCTGTGGAAAAAGAGAAGAAGAAAGCACCCACAAAATTACCCTGGGAATTGCGTACCACATCTCCAGAACCACCGTAGGGAACATTGGGAATTAAAGAACCATCCACATTCAACTCCATCACACCATCGGCTTCTTATTGGGCATTCTCTATGTGAGTGTTTGAAGTAAAGATCAAAGCAATTGAGACAAGCCAAGGCCATTACTTAAGTTTTTTTTTTTTTTCTTTCTTTTGGATCTGAATGAAAACTCATCTATAAAGCATGAACCAAGCAAGGAACAAAAATAATGTCCTGCTTCAATTAAATCTATCAGCCATGGAGGACCAACCTCCCAGCAAAAGAAAGATTGCATCATACTCAACGAACCCCAAGCTAACCCATGAGGAACTCGGTTAACCATATTCCTGACATGCTGCCATGAGCCTCCAGAAACTCATTTAGCATCAACTTGACACCTCCAAGAACTGCTCCAATGTCACTGAGGGCCACAAATTTTCTAATGAAGTTTAATTGACACAGGCACAATGGGCGAGAAGTGTAAAGTCTCAGTCCAAGTTGTAACGTAATAGTTAAGGATTAAATTCACCATTGGTACCCAAACTTACCTCGCTATACAAGAAAAGTACCCGAACTTGAAAAACGATCGCCATGGTACCTAAAGTTTTAAATCCTTTTATAGAGGTACCTAGCGTGTTTTGACCGGCTGGCTTTCCGGTTTTTGATGACGTGGCAGTTCACATTTTGATTCTGAGGGGCAAATGTCCATTATAACCCGGATTAAATTCACCCAAGGTACCCAAACTTACCTCGCTATACAAGAAAGGTACCCGAACTTGAAAAACGATCGCCATGCATTCATTTGTACCATACCAAACAAAATATGTTACGCTTGACGAAAATGGAATTTCGAAGCTCTTCCATTCAGTTTATCTGCAACTGTTCCAGTATGCAATCAAATTGCATGAATTGTTTAGCAGCAATACTTTGTGTTTGACTGCAAAATAAGAAATTTTATCTATAGGGAATTAAAGATGGCCCTTCCATGAAGAACCCAGATTTCTTGCAGTATCATCTTACATATAAGCTTTGCCTTGGGCAAACCCTTGGTTTTCAAGAAAAAAAAGACAAGAAACTCACAAGGTCAAAGCTAAACCTTTAAATATGAGCAATTATAACAGACTGCAAGTATTTTCGAGTTGTCTCATCATTCATAAGATGAGCCACACTGTTGGTGTAAATCTTCTCGCGAGCTGAACGTTCGTGGATACCAACCATAGTGACACCAATTGGCCATGGTGCATTCCCAATAGCCATCTTAATGTACTGGTCCATTGCAGCTAGGTAGTCTCGCTTCATGCAGCAATCAACCACCACCATCAACGCTCGACGAATATCATCCGGAAGAACCTGCAAGAATATACAAATTGAATGATGTCTTCCTATTCATAAATCGTGTACTAGCAATTATAACCACAAATGGCAGGATACTAGAAGGATCAAGAAGATGAAAAAGTAACAGACCAGCAGGATGCTAGCAGGATCAAGAAGCATAAAAAGTAACAGATAAATTATGTACAGCTTCTCTGCTACATTTAGACCCTGGAATGTAGCTGAGCTTAAGGCAACCTACCGAACCAACTCTCTACAAAGCAATGACAGCATGAAATACATATCTTAAGTCCATATTACCAAAGTCGTCTCTAACAACATCCTTGTCTTGAATTGTGGTTTGGTTCTACTTAATCCTAATATCGAAATTCTGGGTTCTGCTATGGGCATATACATGCTCACGTAAACCCTTACAAAACCCTTAAATGTAAGATCAATCATGTCTAAAATATTGAGCATTATATTCCAACATACATTCCTAATTCCATTCCATGCAAACCAACAAAAACACTTCATAACATTATAATCTTGAGTTGTGCTAGTGATGCTTGGCTTATGGTTGGATCATAATTTCCAGTAGCTGTGAAGTTGTAGAGGCGGTACCTGAAAAATAAGCAGTCTGTTTGGCCAATGGTATGTGCCCCTGCAGGAAAATAATAAGCTACAAATTTGGACTTGAGGTTCTTAAAAATAAGCTACTGCGAGAAACGATATTCAATAATTTACATCTGGATTTTTACAAAACAATTTTTTTTTCTCAAGTGATTTACAATTTATCAAGCAGCTCGTTACTTCAAGATCATCAAACAAGCCATAGCCCCTTTGGTAGTAACAAAGAGTCTTACCAACTAGAGTTACAAGATCACGATCGTCAAGGCCTTTAGCAGCAAATTTCTGCCTTTGGGTAGCAATGGAATCGAGAGGAGATGGCAAATTCGATGCCTGAGAAGACGAAGAGATCCTGCCGTCTCTTCTTCCGGTAGGTACTCTCCAACTTGGACCGTCACTCTGAAATAGAAACCATAGAGGCTTTTAATGTTTTATGCACAACATATGCAGAACGTTATATGGACAAGTGAAGCGTTATGTTACCAAGTCAACAGAATCACGAGCAGCCAATGCAAGTATATCAGCACATGAAACAAGTCCAGGACACAAATCCTCTAGTTGTGCCTTTGCATCATCAATAACTTCAAATCCTCTTAACCCCAGATTTGGCAATGCGTTCCTCTCCGCTGATGAGCCCTTAATCAAAACCGAGCCATCACAACCCTGCACAACAACACAAGCTTCTATCAGAAACAATTCTAAAATGGACAGAAGTAACAAAGTTTCGAAGTAGTACAAAACCTGCACAAAGCAGTCATGGAAGTGAAGCCTAAGCAAGCCAGCTGCAATAGTAGGATCTTTGTTGTAGTATGACTCTACTGTGGATCGAACAACGTCCTCGGCTTTTGGACATGAAGAGGAATAAAACCCGGTTTTCAGTTGACCTTTCACAGGCAGAATCATCACTAGAATGACAAAGAAAACTGACTCTTTCATATCTACAATGAAAAACGAAAAACAAAACCAGAGTTGGGTGTCAATAGCTAGTTTACTCTTCAAAACATACCAAAACACGAAGCACTAGTCTGTTTATAAATGGATTTTCAGGCCTGCAGATCCTTTCATTAGTGGAACGTCTGGGGCCGTATACAAACTTTAGTAGTGGATTTCACTGTATATATGCTTCTTCTGGATTTGCTTCTTCTCCATCTCGGCGCGGTTGAAGTATCGCTTCTTGCCGCCTTTCTCCTCCGCCAGCCTCTGCCGCTTCGCCTCTATCTCTCTCTTCAGATCGTCCATCTCTCTAGGGTTCCGATGAGTCTTCTGTCTCTCAGTTTGGGTTAGAATTGAGAATTTTATCAGATCCAGATTAGTTTGTGGCTGGGGTTAACTAATTCCTCTATAATAGGATTTGCATGGAATGACAGATTTGCCCCTCGAAATCAAAATGCGAACTGCCACGTCATCCAAAACCGGAAAGCCAGCCGGTCAAAACACGCTAGGTACCTCTATAATAGGATTTAAAACTTTGGGTACTATGGTGATCGTTTTTCAAGTTCGGGTACCTTTCTTGTATAGCGAGGTAAGTTTGGGTACCAATGGTGAATTTTTTCCAATAGTTAATACACCCCTTGTGGAGTATGAGAATGGCAAAGAAAACATACTAACTCTGAAATCTTTGATGATACGAGGGGTGAGTTAGTATTTGCACTGCAGGGAAGACCAAGAACCAGGCAATACCATAAGACCTAAACTAACTTCAGCTCCCACAAGAAGCGGCAAAGTAGAGACTGTAACAGAAAACAGTAAAGCTTCATAGTCCTTCAATTTTAATGAGCATATATGAAGTTTTCAACCAACTAGAAAAAAACTTGCATCTCTAATGAAAACTTAAGCCAACTGTCTAAAAGAATTATGTGATTTCAACAATTTATAAGTATGCGAATTCAAGTTTACAGCCAAACCTTGCTACTTTTCTGCATCACTATGAGCTGCAAAATGCTTAAAATAAGATTATTGCTACAATAATGTGCAATGTACTTTGCACTTTATATTAACTGCTTATATTCTGGGACTGCTTGTACTTCTCAAACTCAACCATCCAGTCCTCATTCAAGAGAGGAAGGAGCTCCCCGGTATATTTTTAGACAATAATCTAACTCCCAAAAAATGTCAGCCAGCTACAGCCAAGCATCACCAGTGAGCAAAACAACCAAATGCCAGAACATTTTCGGAGCATGAGTTCCTCCAATTACAAGAATTTAAATTCCTCTTTATTTTCATTCAACAGAAACGACAGTTGGATAAAGTCCTTATTGCTGGGTTTAAGTCATCCTAATGAGGCTCCATTTTAACTGCTTATTTATCATATATATAGAGCCATTCCACTAAGGGATCCTTTATTTTGTCCATTTTAAGGGATCGGTTATTAGACCAACTTTTTTATCACATTTTAACATCTTCACGGTTCAATTACTAGGTTTGTATGTATAGATCATTCTTGTAAATTTTTAGCCAAAATGGCGATCGTTAAGGCATTTAACTAGATGAAATCAATGGACGTATGAAATCTGTCAAAGCTGAACCGTTCATGTTTTTATTTGTAAATTTCAATTTTGAATGCTCTAATGATTATCAAATTGAATGAAAATTTCCAGATATGATCTACTCATATAAACATGAAAGTTGAACGGTGGAGATGTTAATATGTGATCGAAAAGTAGGTTAAATGATCGATCCCTTAAAATGGATAAAATAAGAGATCCTTTAGTGGAAGGGGCCTGTATATATAGAGCATTTTTGTTAGAATCCACTACTACGTAGCAAAATGGAACTCAAAAAACATCGACTTTATTCTGAACTTCTTAATTTTTATGAGCCTATACTATACAACTCCATATCCAGTCTCAACATACATATATACACACATATCTCTTAGTATATCGAGTTTTGTTCAACTGACTAAGCAAATAGATAGATAATGTACATGAACCTGAAGAAAACTAGAAATAAAACCTGAATCCTCCCATTGCTGCAATCATAAGTAAATCCGCCCATTGCTGTAGCCTGTAGGGTAGAACTCCATTCACTGCTCCTTGAATCCTCCCATTGCTGCAATCATAAATAAATCTTCACTTTGTCAAGAAAGAGGGTCCCATATAAGTTCAAGCTATTAACTTGTTTTTTTTTCAAGTAAGTTCCAGATTTTAGCCATTAAACAGAATATAGTCGCAAGCATTTCTCTATTTATATAGCTGACACCAAATTTGAGATATCCTTTTAGAAGGCATTAAATTTTGTGAAATGAAGCGAGAAAAATCAAATCGGTACCTGTTATTTTCGCAAAAACATTGCTAGTCGAATAAGAGAATACAAGTAAAGCCAATTGCAAGTTGCCATGACTGACAAGCATTCCATGTTTGTGACATAGTGTGTGATAATAAAATCTGAATGACGATTAATATGAGCCCATAAAGCAGACAATCCATAGATGCACATAAACCATGAATCACTTGATTCTGATGACAGTTCATTTGACCTCTGGATTGCTCTAAACAGAAAAAAATACTATAATACAATCTACAATTACTCTTACCAGATGACACAAGAAGCATAAGCATTCGTAAAAAAAAAAAAAAAAAGATGGAACAAAAAGAAGATTATAAGTAAATCTAATCATCTTTACCAATGATCAGTGAAAGTACCTTATATCGTGGAATACATGAAATGAAGAACACAGCAGTCACTGGGGAATCACCTGATTCTGGTTAGTGCCTTTCATATACTGTAGCTCAAGAAAAGTTACCTTTTTTGAATACTGTTTCCACTAAGTTCTATTTATGGTACTAGAAAATAACAAAGAGAAGCTTCTGTGTATTCAATAAAGAGGAATTGATATGCAGTAAATATGACCCATAGAAGCCCAAGATACACACTTATTCACACTTGCAAATCTAATTTCCAGCTTTCAATCCGGCAATTTATCTATAACAGATCAACACGATAGTTAATATATTATTATTAAAATGTGTAGCGCTTGTTACAGAATTCAAAACTGTGTAACATTGGCATCTATGTGGTATTTGCTACTTGAGGTAGAGACTTAAGAAGGGATGGTGATGGCTTCCTCACAATGTGATTGAGAAGGATCATAAGTGTGAAGAGAGTCAATGCCCCAGCTTGATGTGCGGTGCCAAGCTCAACAGGCACATACGACAGAAGTGTAGATATCCCCAGTGTAACCTGCAATGACGAAAGAAAGTAAACAACTTATTCCTTTACTATAGTAAACAAGGAACATTAAACCAGCGTGATCTTAACAATGAAATAAATTGCAAACGAGAACCATATTCTAGCCATAAGAAGAGAAAGACAGATAATGAAAATGATGTTTGACCTGAAGGCCAGCCATGCCAACAGTAGTTCCAATTAACGATCGAACTGCAGGGTGTATGTCTAACTTCCTTGTTGTCAACCACAAAGCAACAATTGAAAATAAAGTTGCAGTTGCAAGGATACGATGGTCAAGCTACAATCACAAAAACAATTCATCATTATTAGACTTGATGCTTGAAACTTCCAAGCAATTATCAAACAGGGAAACAAAGAAAGTGCGGACTTTGGAGCAACGCTATCCGTATCTCTGCGGATGCAATTACTGTATGATTTATTCTAACGAAACTAAAATATGAGATCAGAGAAGATAGTGTAAGTGCTGTTATTGGAATGTACATCTCAATGGCTTTAAAATGATAATTCCTTGACCGAGGTAATTTGAACAAAACTAAATCACCAGTTTTCTGTTTTTTTTTTTTTTCCTTCTTTGGAGAAGCTTTAGAAATACCTCTTCTCAATTGTTCGCTTCTTTATGTTTTATGGCATAGTGTCTTAATATTTCAACTACCATAACAGGAACCATTGACGCAACCACAAAACAATTCCAATCTCATTTTTGCTGAAACAAAATACATTGATTGGTCATACCTGCACAGTAGATGTATTCTCAAAGAAGTTCCGGATTAGTGGCTTCATGTCAAAAACATCCTCGGGGACCCATCTGTCCCCCATCTTGGGAAAAGTATTATAAGCATGTCCCTGGGATTCCACAGATAAGTGTAACTATAATCTCTTCCAGAGGATAAATATAATAAAGTAAAAGCACAAAGTACTGATTTAGAACACTATGATACTTGTCAATAATTACATACAGCATCATTTCCGGCAACAAATGCTCCTGAGATAGCAGTAATCCCAACCAGTAAGCTTACAGGAAGAGCAAGTCTCTTCACTTTTGCAGCACCATGAACCCAGGCTACAGATTCAGCAGGTGGTTCAGGCATGACAACAGAAAGACCAGTCCATAAAAGGCCACAGTATATAGCAAAGGCTGAAGTAAGGTGAGCTGCTAGTCGGTAAGGGCTTACTCTTGGCTGAGCATACTCAGATGCTGGCTCCTGTGAAAACAAAATAATTTTCAACAGCCATTAACACTGTAAAATTTCAATTAATGAAGCCCAAAAAATGATATCTAACCTCTAAACCACTTTTAACCATCCACCAACCGATTAGACCCTGCCCAGCACCAAGGGCAAGCAGAGTAGAAAGCCTAAGTCCGAGTTGTAAGGTAATATACCCCTTATGAAGAAAATATGAGAATGGAAAAACGAACATAATACCCAATGATCTTCCCCACATACGATGTGCATATTCCATCCAGTAGATAAATTTGAAATCTTCAATGCTCATCCCTTTATTTACCCTGTAAATTACCAGGAACCAGGTAACATCATAAATGTTCTGAAACCACTTCAACTACTATAAGGCAACTTAGTAACATCCACTACATAGTTAGTCCACCCTATAAACTATACAACGAATAGTACTACATAAACACTAACATTATGTCATTATCACTAATATAATCCCCCAAAGCCCATCTTTCTGTTCTCTGCCAGCTAACTAAGCCAAATTCCAAAGGCTTTTGACCTTTTCTAGTTTTACAGTCCTTTCATGATATATGATATGCCCAACAACCATAAACACTAGTATAGCACATTTCTGCGAACTCAGCCTGTAAATATATACGAAAAGCAGCACCCTCAATGCAGTGAGCCAGAAAACCACAATCCAAGGCCTCAACCACCCAAATTAAAGCACTCTATCCTCTACATATTATAAGGACATTATTCCAACTACAAATCATGCTGAATAAACTTGAGTAAGCTAATGGGTGATCTGTAACACTAAAACCCATATCACATGGTAATCTATACATTGTGTTATCTATATAATAGTACACAAAAATGCTCACACAAACCATAAAGAAAACAATGAGGAAAAACTAACCTTTGGGAAAGATGGGAAGCTATAGTAGCATTTCCTTGTGAGCCCAGTAGAGAATACCTTGAAGGTAGCCTCATTCGAAACCCGGGATGCCCCAACATTGTAGAGAGGCTTGGTATTGTTCTTCACAAACAAGGCGACCACTCGGCTCCGAAACATGTTTCTCTCTCAACCTTCTGGGGTTTAGCAGCGGTTTTAGGTACTCTGAAGCAAGGCTGGAGGTTTATTTGGTTTTCAGAGCTGCGAAACGACGGCGTTTAGGTCTAATTTTGAGAGAATGAATACGCGAATATCACACCCGACCTCCTTCGATGGCTCGTTATAATTCAATGTGCAAAGTAGCCTTAACTATTTTTTTTTTTTTATTGAATTGGGAGCGTCATAATCCATTAATGTAAGAGAAAAATTATATTACCAGCATAACTCACTATGAGGGGTCTGGCTACGTCAAAAGCGAGCCATGAAAGACAAATCTAAACAAAAACCTAACTTCACCTAAAACGATACAACCATTTGTCGGAAAATGAGGGTCGGAAAAGAGTGTTTGTGTTGTAATGTTTTCAGATGGCAAACCAGTATCACATTATTATTATTACTATTATTTTCGGACAAGGCTTTTTCCCATCGATCAGTTACATCCGTTGGGAGTTTACTTCGGCAGTACTTGAGGTCTAACACTCCAGTATAGCAGTATGATTGCGGGCACATAATGGACGTGATGTCATCCCGGAGGTTGGACACCACGAATTTGACAATGCATGGGGTACAATAAAAATGGTTGCAACCCTTTATATGGAATGCGTTGAGTAATGGTGTTTTTTCATCACAGAACCAGCATGTATAAAGTCACTTCTTTGATTAGACGATCCCTTAATTAAGTTTGTTCTTATTGTGTAGCCACGATGGACCTGCAGATCGTAACCACTTGGTCTCCAAGTTTCTTCATTCTCTTTAGTGTTGCTTCTCTTCCTTTCACCTTCTCATCATAGATACTCACCATCGTGATGGATTGCTTGCCTAGGGTAGTTTATGGTACCTCTTTTGCTTTAACACCGACATTCAGTTATTAATCAATGCATAGATATATAGCATCAGATGGATCAGAGAAGACTTTGTGAGACGTCAAGTCCTTCATTCCTAGCAGAGGATTCTATTTCCTGTCCTTTTTGTTTTGGTTAATAACCAAACATTCCCTTCTATTCATGCCCTAAGCCAATTCGAATTATGAATTTAACAAATTTTTGTCCATCTTAAAGAAGGTGTTAATAATGTAACAGTTGACACCATTGTCTCCCTGCATCGTGGAACACATCAAAAGTTGTCAACACTCTCTCCCTAGCCGTATAGAGAGAGAAACCCTAGCCGCATAGAGGGAGAAGAAAATTCGTGAGATCTCTCCCGCCCAAACTCCTCTGGCACTCCTGCCGCTGTGTTCTTGGTCCGGGAGGGGTTGGTAATATTAGCTAGTAGCAAGGTTTCCTATGGTGCATGTACTTGGGTCCAGGGTTGGGGAAAATCCTTGGTATTGGAGTGAGCATATCATTCTTGATATGTTTTTCCTCTGAAATCAAGGATGAGAGCAAGTGGTAGTGCAATGACGAGGAGGAGTTTTGTTTTGGCGGCGAGTTTTGGCGTTGCTGCAGCGTCTTGGAACTGGATTCTGATAGGAGCTTCGGGATTCGATCTCTCGACTCGAGTTTCTAGCGTCAGCCGGATCTTGGGTGGTCTACGATGCATTGCGACGGGGCTGCGACGTAGGGATGCAGCACGGTGGTGGTGGTGCAAGGAGACGGCGCGGTGACGGCAATTTTGCGTCGGCAACAAGCTTAGGGCTGCATCGCTTCAATGGGGTACGGTGGTGGGTCAGGTTTTTGCATATGGGCCTTGCTGGTAGTCATTTTAAGTCTTTTAGCATGTTGGGCTTGTCCCAACGGTGAGTTGGGCATCGTCCTAACATGATGTTGGGATTGTCCCAACCCTATCTTTTTCTCTTTGTTTATTTAATTTGATTTCCTTGTAATACGATTTTAGCACCTAGTGGTGTTCATATGCCATGTTTGTTAATGGGCTGCAGTTTCAGTAGAATATAATTGTCTATTGAACGCCTTGTTCTATCCTTGAGGTGATAGCGGGTGAGTATATAATGACAATCTTGGCATGAATATATTAATGAACATTAAAAAAAAAAAAACATTGTCTCCCTGCATCACAAATTTCCTAGAGACAAAATTAAGATGGTATCTATACATTAATGTTTAGTTGCTTCAGAAATTAATGTGTAGGTACATAAAAAATTTAACCATTTTCCTTAAGTATTGGCTTGATATATAAGATTTAGGTTTCCGATCGTTCTCCCAACATCTGAATTCGCATCCTTGAAGAACTCCAAACTCATTTCAATATAGAATTCCCTATCTAGTTCAAACTATGCATTTTAAAGTGACCGTTAACTAGGCCTTTATTCCCTATCTAGTAATCCACAGTAAGGCTAGAGTTTTATTTGTTTTTCTTATGCCAATTAGTTGTGCTTGGTTTCTTGGCTTTCATGACTTTCATCATCAAATTGTTGTTCTTCTGTTATATTCCACATAGATCCATGGCTGCAGGTAGAATTAAGACTTACTTGGAAGCAGTTGATGCTCGACTTGGTGGTAAATTAAAGATGCATGTCCATCTCCTGTCTCAAAAAATCAAGTGACATTAGTAAGATTTAAACATATACTTGGTGATCATGTATTACCTGAAACTATTTCGATGAGTTACAGATCGACTTACGGGATACGTGGTCATCAACCAAATCTGCATGAAGTTCCTAATAGAATCAGCATTCTAGGAGCGTACACAAGTTTGCGTACTTAGTTCTATGGATAAGCTATAAGTTCAACTAATTAGTTATTCTAAGAATGCGATCACCTTGAAATAGTGTATGTATCCCTACAATCAGATGCTACTTCTTTCTCATAATCTTACTAAGCTGTAAATTTGACAAACAAATTCATTTTGAATCACTCAAAGTTTAGAGATCTTCTTTGATAGATCAGAGCTATTTAAGTAGCCCGTGCCGAAGTGCCGTATACTTACTCTTGTTACCTAATGGCAGGAAGAATCAAGAAAAAAATCTGCACTGGAACCTTAGTTCCTTTTTTTGGCCAAGAAGCTAGCTTTCGTTTTTCTGTTCAGCCGGTCAAGACTTCTTGCGTGTCTTTAGTTATTCAAAATCAGCAAGCATTCTCTTATTGATTAGAGGTCATTCCAAACAAGCAGTCCCTAGACAAGTTATCTAAACAACATTCTGATGGAAACATTTCACGGGGTTGGAAAGACCTCATCATATCACATTTGGTATAGCTAGCTGGCATGGCAAAAGAAACTGAAAATATTTCCACCAAGGGTGTGACCAGTCGATCCTTCAACTAGACATCAAGCTTTATATTGCATATTAGAACTTGACTTCAATCCTATGATCTTGGATTTGGTCTTGCTAATTAACCTCTGTTACAAGGAAGAAAGTGTCATATTTACTACTACTAGAGGTACTATTGGCTACTATATTGCACCTGAAATCTTTACAGAGAACTTTGGGACTGTTATTTACTAATGAGATGCATAAAGTTTTGGGATGCTAGTTAGTGCTAGAAAGATTCAAGCTAGAATTAACAGATCGATGAATATAACCCACATGTAAATTCATAGTCATAATATGAAAGATGTGATGAACAGCAGGGGCCTTTTGCGGATTATAACGAGTCTCAACAAAGATAGTATCTAGATGTAACTATTATTATTTGTTCACTACTCACCAGTTAAAGGATCCTCATTTTCTCATGACAGTTCATAACTACCCTTACAATATATGTACACATTTTCTACAGTCATGCATTCATCAAGCATCCTAAGTTCAGTAGAAAATAAGAATATGATTTGGGTTTAATGCTTCAATAATATTATTCATCTCCATAAGAGGTATAAATATTGATACAAACTTATATCTATAAGGAAAATATATCCTAAGATTACATAGAGTAATCTACCTATATATACAAGGAAAGTAGATATCCTAGTATATTCTACACTCTCCCTCAAGTTGGTGCATAGATGTCAATCATGCCCAACGTGTCAATTGAATCGTCGAATGCTTTCCTTGACACTCCTTTGGTAAGAACATCCGCCAACTGGTCTTCTGTATATACGAAAGGGAATCGAATAACTTTCATGTCTAAGTTCTCCTTGATAAAGAATCGATCCACCTCCACATGCTTAGTTCTATCATGCTGAACTGGATTATAAGCAGTTTCAATTGCTGACGTATTATCACAATGCAAGTTCATAGGCTTCTTAAGTTTGACACCTAAGCTCTTTAACACATTTAAGATCCATAACAATTCACATACTCCATATGTCATACCTCGAAATTCTGCTTCTGCACTTGATCTGGCAACAACTTTTTGTTTCTTACTACGCCAAGTCACTAGATTTCCTCCAACAAATGTGAAGTATCCAGATGTAGATCTTCTATCAGTCTTATCACCTGCCCAATCAGCATCTGCGTATCCCACGACTTCTAATTCATTATTCTTTTCAAACAACAAACCTTTTCCAGGTGCCTTCTTGAGATACTTCAGAATACGATATATTACATCCATATGCTCTTCACTGGGACAATGCATAAATTGGCTAACCACACTCACATCATAAGCAATATCAGGTCTAGTATGAGAAAGATAAATGAGTCCCCCTACTAGACGTTGGTATCTTCTTTTATCTGTTGGAACCTGATTCGGATAGATGGCGAGATTGTGGTTCATCGCAATCGGTGTCTCAATTGGTTTGCAATCAAGCATCCCTATCTCAACTAACAAATCGAGTACATACTTACGCTGGGATAAAGAGATTTCTTTCTTAGATCTTGCAACTTCAACACCAAGAAAGTATTTCAATTGCCCAAGGTCTTTCATCTCAAACTCCTCCGAAATATATTTTTGTAGGGCCTCCATCTCTTTCGGGTCATCTCCTGTGACAATCATATCATCAACATATACTATCAGTGCAGTAATCTTACCCTGACTATGCTTAATGAACAAAGTATGATCTGAGTTGCTCTGTCTGTAACCAAACGCCTTCATTGATTTTGAAAATCTTCCCAACCAAGCTCTGGGTGATTGCTTTAAGCCATATAATGACTTTTTCAATTTGCAAACCTTGCCTGCATCGCAAGGCTTATTTTTGACTCCTGGTGGTACATCCATATAAACCTCTTCTTCTAAATTTCCATTGAGAAATGCATTGTTCACATCAAATTGGTGAAGAGCCCAATCTCTAGTTGCTGCTAGTGAGATCAATATTCGAACAGTGTTGATCTTGGCTACAGATCAAATGTCTCTTCATAATCAATCCCATAGCGTTGGATGTATCCTTTGGCAACCAATCTGGCTTTATATCTGTCAATACTCCCATCCGCTTTGAGTTTCACTGTATACACCCAACGACATCCAACCACCTTTTTTCCATGTGGCATTGTCACAATATTCCAAGGTGAGTTTTTCTGCAAGATTTCAAGTTCTTCATTCATCTCTTGTTTTCACTTGGGATCTGCCAATGCATCTTGTATACTACTTGGAATAGATACAGAAGATAATTGATCGACAACAAGTGTGAAGACTTGGTGAATAAGAAAGACGATGACTCTTAGCCAGTTCACAAGTGTCACAATGGAAATCTGAAGCGTTGACACCAGAAAATAACTGAGGTTGCAGCTTCTTGAGATAATGGAAGTCGAGGTGGCCTAGGCGACGATGCCAAAGCCACACAGTTTCTCTACCACTCACGACTCCATGAACCTGATTAGCTTGTCCCAAAACATGTTTATATTTTTCTCCAGTCTCTGTTAGATCCAGATAGTATAATTTCCCCTTTCGTATACCATAACCAAGAATCTGTCTGGTCAGAATGTCTTGAAACACACAAAATGATGGATAGAAGGTAACAATACATGCAAGGGCTATAATGATCTGACCAACAGATAAGAGATTATGTGCTAATGATGGAACAACTAAGATCATATAAGACAACAGAACCTTCTCCGGTACTGGAGTTGGGGTACCATCAGCGGTAGACACAACATTTTGAGAGGAAGGTTTAACTGTGATCAATAGACTGAGGTAATTTGTTATGTGGTCTGATGCCCCTGTATCAATTATCCACGTATTATTCAAAGTAAGATAACCGACTTTGCCTTTTTCCATCGGAATTTAGAATGAGATGAAGAAATTGAGTGAGGTTGTGGGGTCCACTCCGTCAGAGAGAGAGGACATGTTCGGGGAGGTTTTGCTGTGCTGTTGCTGATTGGGTGTTGTGCTGTTGCTGAGCAGGGCCACGTTGCATAGACACGTGTTGGGTGGGAAGGCAGGGAACACGTCTTGCTTTGCAGCAGGAGGGCTGACAGGGAGCACGTTCTGCAGTGCAGCAAAAAGAAGGGAAAGAGATGGGCTCGGCGGCTCGGCTTGGCTTGGCTGGGCTGCTTTGTGCTTTGCTTTCGTGGATGTGTTTGCTAATTTGCTTTCTGCTTTTTGTGTGTTGTGTTTGTGCTTTGTTTGCAGCGGAAATTTGGGTAGGGTTTGTGGTTTTGCTTTGTGCTGGCTCTGATGTCAAGTAGAAAATAAGAATATAATTTGGGTTTAAAGCTTCAATAATATTATTCATCTCCATAGGAGGTATAAATATTGATACAAACCTATATCTATAAGGAAAATATATCCTAAGATTATACAGAGTAATCTACCTATATATACAAGGAAAATAGAGTAATCTACCTATATATACAAGGAAAGTAGATATCCTAGTATATTCTACAAGTTCCTAACCCAGGAGACTATGGAAACATAAACCCAATATGTTAAGACATTCCTAAACCTGCAGTCTACATATGTGTAATATACTTCAAAATTCTTAGACTGAATCGAAGTAAAAATAGAGTAGATGAAATAGAGCAGAAAGAGGAAAGCCAAACGTTGTTCAAAAACCAAGGCTACCATTCCAAACCTAAACTCAAACTAAGAGCATCTGCACCGGTGAGCAAATGGAGGAGATTTGCTTGAGTAGATGGAGGGGCCGCCCGGGTTTGCTCGAGCAAACCCAGATCCAATCTCGCACCGGGGGCAATGGAGGAAGTAGATGCTCGCCCAGTCAACCCGATTGATTTGCTCTCCCCTTCGCTCGAGCAAATTTTGCTCGACCCGTTGCTCGCCCAATTGGCCGGGTTCACATCACTCACTTGATCACCAATTCGATTTCTCTATTGGTTGGTCTTCATCGTTGGCCTTGTTCTTGGTGTTGGTTCTTGCCATAGCAGGAAGGAAATAGAGAGAGGGCAGAGGCTATGGCCGGTGGTGATTAAAAAATTTGGAGAAAGAAGGATATGAGAAATGTGTGAGAGAGAGAGAGGCTGGTGGTGATTAAAAAATGTTATCATTTTCCTTCAGTCAACAGTTGACCACCTGCAACCGGTGGCTGGTTCCTTTCA
Source organism: Potentilla sterilis (assembly GCA_963682095.1). NCBI lineage: Eukaryota > Viridiplantae > Streptophyta > Magnoliopsida > Rosales > Rosaceae > Potentilla > Potentilla sterilis. Next base: position 40,459,976 of record OY821757.1, on the reverse strand, counting down.
ATTCAATGAATTCATTGCTCCCAAATTTCATACAACGGTAATATAACGACTACTTTTTTATCCAAACGGAAACAAACCCAAAAAATAGAAAAAAAATCCCAACAATTTCAAAACTCTCCTAAAAATTTGCCTATAAATACTACTTCAATTTTTTATCAACTCACACCAATTTGTGCACAACAAATTTCACATCTTCCTCCATCTCCTCTCCCATTTTGTTTAGCATTTTTTTTCCAAAACAATGGGTTCTCATTGGTTTCCTTCTGAAGATTTACAAATGTGCATCTCTTATGTCCGTCATAGCGTTGATGAATACGACGGTAACAAACAAAAGAGGGACAAATTATGGGAGACAATTTTTGCCGATTATATGTAAAATTGGAAGCTAGCACCCGGTGAGAAACCTCCGAAGGAGCCGAGGTCCCGAATCGCGCTCGCTTCTCACTACAATAAGTTTAAGCTACTCTTACAAAAATGGGGCGAATGTTTGGCGGCGGCACGGCAACGTATAGCTAGCGGCACTTCGTTAATGGGTGAAGTAAGTTTATATTGTTTTATCATATATTATAATTTTTATTCGATTATATATCTAATTAAATTATGTAATTTATATATCTAATTTGTTTAAATATGTAGCATTGTTTACATTTTTGAAAGGGTAGCATTGTTTACATTATTTATTTTATTATATCTAATTTGGTGATTTTTTTTGTTTTATCTAATTTGTTTAAATATGTAGCATTGTTTACATTATTTATTTTATTATATCTAATTTGGTGATTTTTTTGTTTTATCTAATTTGTTTAAATTATGTAATTAAATATGTACTTAATATAAATTTTTATTAGAAACGACAAGCTCAATCATGTTACTATAATGCCAAAAAGAAAAAGTTTACACATTTTGAATGTTGGGAAGTGGTTAAGGATCATCCATCTTTCGCTCTCGTGCTACCTACTACTCCATCTCCATATGCAAGTACATACGATGCTACTCCTTCCGCAACCGAATCATCTCTAGCCATCAATTTGGATGATGACCAAGTGAATGAGACACCTCAAAGCAACACGGCAGCTTCCTCGAGTCCGCCTAGATCAATGGGAACCAAGGCGGCAAAGGAAGCTAGGCACCTTAAGAAACATGGTAAGACTCCTATTGAGCAACGAGTTGAGGTTTTGCATACTATTGCAAGTGACCAAGCATCATGGCATACCAAGAGGCTAGCGCAAAATGAAAGTGAACTTAACTATTAAGCGGAGTACATAGAGATTCAAAAGCGGAAGGAAGCAAGGGCGGAAGCAGAGTTACGATTAAAGAAACAAGAGAATGACACAAGGATCATGATAATGGATTTGGAGGCTATGACCCCAATCTCAAAAAAGGTATTTTACCAAGAGGAAACTAGAAATCCTTAATGAAGAAGGAGCTAGTCAAGATCAAGCTACCGATGAAACATATTCGGATTGTTATCACCCAAGTCACTCAAGTTGTGTGTTATTTCCATGATAGTTATAGTATTGTACTAAATTTAAATTTAATGTAATTTAAATTTAATGTAATTTCAATTTAATGTAATTTTAATTTCATGTAATTTAAATTTATTAAGATGAAATAGAAATACATATTAAAATTAAAACACATACTTAAATTAAACACAAGCTTAATAATCAAACACAAACGGATTCGAAAACACATAATAAAACATATTTAGAGGATTTCACCATTTTCCATGTACCAAATGTGTTTCACCAAATCTCTCTGGAGCTCTCTATGGATGTAAACGGATTCGAGATCGGCAACACGGTCGTGAAACCGTTGCATATTGGCTCCATCTCTACCGATTGGTTCAAAAGGGATTCGATTCCTGTTTCTGTTCAAACTCGTAGGCCTGACAGAAGCACAATAAAGAAGACTAATAACATAAGCATGTATAGTGGTTCGCCGTGCCGCCGGAGGGCACGACTACGTCCACTTAGAATATACTATGATCGGCCAATAAGCCTGGTGGTGTTACAAGGGTGGAATGCCCAGTTGCCAGTTATTCTATTCTAAGGGGGGGAAGCCTTCCTTTTATAACTAAGGAAGGCTCCCTCCTACACCATGTTTCCAATGTGGGATGGAGGCACAGTATTCCTGCTCACGAAGCTACTTGCAGAGCCCGGAGGCATGGCTTCCGGATGCGGCACCGGTGATCTTCCACAATGGAGATGTAGCCGAGGTGTCGATCTACCCAATGGATGCCGGAAGTAGGACTTATGGCGCCGGTTGGACGATCCACGAGGTCGTTGAACATGCTTGGCGGTACACTATATCTAGTGTCAACAAGTCCCCCAAGTTCCCGAGTAAGAGGCAATCTTACTTGGGGAGTTAAAATCATGTACCGCCTAGCATGGGTGAGGACCGAGTGACTTTACCGGGCGCCACCCCCACTAGTCCCCCAACTCTTCAAGTAAGATGAGCTCATTATCGGGCGTTCGAATGTCGAGTCTCACCCCTCCACTCGAGTGTTACTGATGTGTTTCCAGTAATAGTCCCCCAAGTCCGTGTTGGAGATTGGACTTGGCCGGGAGTTCGAATAACAATTCCTCATATAGTCCCCCAAGTGAAAACATTAGCTGTCAAGGTCAGTGGGTGCCTGAAATGGAGTGATATGATGTGAGGTAACTTGGTACTCGCTGGAAATGTGTTATGTGTTAGGGGATGAGTTCCCGGTGGGGTGGCTTGTCCATGAGTTGATATTGGACTGTCCGTTGGGATAACTCGGTTGGTGCAACCGGTTATGCCGTAGGAAAGTGAGCGGTAAGCTGGTACAGGCTCGATCGTTGGAATGCGCAACCGTTAGTTGGAATAGGCTCTATCGTTGGAATGCATTTGGAGTACCGTTGGAATACCTTTGGAACCGTTGGAATGCCCTTTACCGTTGGAATGCCTTTTGTCGTTTGGATTGTCTTTTACCGTTGGAATACCTTTGGGATACCGTTGGAATGCCTGTTACCGATGGAATGGTGTTACCGTTGGAATGTCTGTTACCGATGGAATGCCTTTGGAATACCGTTGGAATGCCTTTTACAATGTCTACTGATATGTGTGCAATACTGAAATGTAATGCATACGGATATTCGTGCAATACTGACACGATGGACGCATACGGATATGCGGTATATTTATAGCTTCCAATAAGTCCCCCAGTTCGAATAGGGACTCGGACGGGAGTTCGAGTATTCCCGTTGGTTCGTGGTGGGGTGTTGCGGTCATGCTGGTGCACCGGTCAACACTCGTTCATTCTTCCCAGCTTGTTTGAAGAGGTGTGAGGTGATGTGCAGGTTTGCGAGCCTGCGGGGAGATCTGTTAGGTGCGAGCCAAAAGATCTGTCGGTGGGGTGTTGCGGCCATGTTCTTGCACCGGTCAACACCCGCTAGATTTATAAAGCCCATTGGTACCAGGAGCCCGTAGGTTGTACGAGGCTTATCCGTAGGAATGTGCGCGGGAACTCCTTGCCGGACTGACCGGTGGAGATCCGCAGGCGCTGAACTAAAAATGGAATGCGTGTACTGAAATGCGTGCACTAGGATGTATTGAAATGCGTGTACTGAAATGCATTGAAGTTCGTGTACCGTAATGCGATGCATACTGATATGATCGTGGACTAAAAATGTGATGCGGTACTGAAATGACCGACCAATGCATAATGATATGCAAACATGATCGTGCTATTATTCATAAAGGTATGCAGGGTTTTTATCCTGCTGGAAGAAGCTCCTGTGTTAGAGGATACTGTCTTCCGATGCGGTGACCTGGTTGTTCTTGGGCATTTCACCGATCATGTCACAGCCTTTGTTGGAACAGGCGTGAGATATGTGCAGGGTTTCTATCCTGCGGGAAGATTTGTCCTGTGTTAAAGTAACAATTCTCCCGGTGGGGTGGCCTGGCTGTGTTTCTCCCAGTTTGTTCACAGCTTGGTGTGATGCAGGGTTTCTAGCCTGCTGGAAGAGTTTGCCTGGGTTAGAGGAAAAATCTCTATGGTTTATAAAGCCTGATGTTTTGAAGCCTTGAGTTGTTGCTGGCTTGTCCGTAGGAATTTTTTGGGTAGTTGTACCACTTATTCCGTAGGAATGTGCGCGGGAACTCCGTGCCGGACTGACCGGTGGGGTTCCGCTGGCGCTCGACTAAAATGAAATGCGTGCACTGAGATGCGATGTATTGAAGTACGTGCACCGATAAGCGCATAATGATATGAGTGGGACGATGCATACTGATATGATCGTGCAGTGCTGAAATGATCGACCGATACATAATGACATGCACAGCACTGATAAACGCATAATGATATGCGTGCATAATGAAATGCGTAGCATAATGATAAGTGATGCATAATGATATGCACACACACCTATCCCATGTTTAATGTACCAACATACCCAAAGTAATCATGTGGAGACATAATGATATGAAAGGTGATACTTATCTTTGGAGAAGCTGCCGGGTGTTTGAATAGTCCATGGGAATGGTTCCCATGTTGCCCGGTGATTGTCTACGGGAGTAGAGAGCAGCTTGGGTGTCCAAAGAAAACTAGTAGGTGTCCGGAGAAGATTGCCCTCTGCCTGGCTTGCTGCAGCTCAACCCGGCCAGGCCCAACCCGTTCCAGCCTGTTGACCCTCTGGGTCTATTGATCAGGCTGCATGCCCCTTTTTTTTTTTTTTTTTTTCGTTTCTTTGCTTTCCCGCTCTTTCTTTCTTTCTGTCTGGTTTTCCTCTTTGACGACCTTTTCTTTCCTTTCTTTCTATTTCTATTCTTTTTCTCTCCTCTCGCCTCATGCCCGGAGAGGAGGACGACTGGTCGGAGAGGAAGTCTATCGGGTGGAGAGGAAAGCCGTGGGCTGCGGAGAGCAAGACGGGCCGGTGTGGGGTGGTGCTGTCCTGGGTGCCGGAGGGGTTAACATCGGCGCCGGAGTCGACGGGTTCCACCCGACCCAGAGCTGGAGCAGCGGAAGGGGCTCACTGGGAGCTGAGCAATGGGCCAGTAGAGAGCTGGGGCCTTGCGAGCTGCCCGACCGGGTGTTTCTCTCTCCTTTTCTGCTCTTTTCTTTCTTTTTCCTTTTATGGTTTCTTTCTTTCTACTGTTTTCGTTTCTTTCTCTCCTCTGCTCTCTTTCTCCATGCCTGACGACGAGGACAACTGGAGAGAGAGGCTACCAGAGAGGATGACCACCGGTGGCCAGGGGAGAAGGAGATATCCGCGTCCCGGAGAGGAAGACGACCGGTGCCGGAAGGCAAGGCCATCAGTTCCGGAGAGGAGGGGTTGTCCGAGCTGGAGAGGAGGAGCCACTGGCCACCGGAGGAAAAATGAAGGGAGCCCGACACATGTAGCTTTCGGCTAGGGTCACCAGAAGGACACCTTGGGCCGCCGGTCACCGGAAGGTGACTTCGGGCCGCTGGAGGTTGCGAGTCATCGGAGGCATCACGGAGTAGGGGTTGCCTGCTCCGCTGGCTCGCTTAGACCGGGCGGGTTGATTTTTCTCCCGTTTTTTGTTCTGCTTATTCTGCTTCTACTTCTTTCCTGATTTCTAACTTTTTCCGCAAGCTCTCTTCTTCTCATCTCTCTTCCTCTCTTTTCTTTCGGGTGCAGCTGCTGCAGCCCATTGCAGGCTCTGCTTGCTCACTTCTTCTCTGTCTGGTTTCTCTCCCGTCTCATGCCCGGACCAGAGGTCCTATTTCAGGTGCAGCTGCTGCAGCCCTTTGCAGGCTCTGCTTGCTCACTTCTTCTCTGTCTGGTTCTCTCCCGTCTCATGCCCGGACCGGAGACTCCTATTTCGGGTGCAGCTGCTGCAGCCCCTTGCAGGCTCTGCTTGCCGCACTGCTGGACCTCCTCCCATACTTTGAAGGACCTGTCCGGGGGAGGGGCGGGTGTGTCGACGGATTTCGGCTTTGTACCTTTGGGAGAGAGAGACTGATCGGGCGGACTCGGCTGATGGCCACCGGGGAGGTATCATCGGGATGCCGGACATCGGAAGCTCCACGCGACTAAGGGGAGGGAACTCGGGGGTTGAGCTGGGGTGTTAGTTCCGGGACTGTGGCACTGGTGCCGGAGTCGAGGCGACGGGGTATCCGAGACATCGCAGGTGAGTTGCCGGTCCTACCGACTGGGGCTTGCCGCAGCGCGGGGCGGAGGGAACTCTGGAGCGGAAGGCGGCGGCAGTGGGAGCCCAGCGGAGGTTGACCCGTTGGAAACGCTGACCGCTGACTTTTTCCTTGGCCTGCTGACCGGGCTGCCCGTTGGGCCTTCCTGCTGGGCTTGGGAGCGACCCGTTGGCAACATGGCTCTTACCGATGGATTAATTAAAAGAAAATGGACTGACTGATCCTACACACTGGTAGAGCAACACAGCCTTTCGTATAAATTCCCACAGACGGCGCCAATTGTTTCTGTTCAAACCCGTAGGCCTGACAGAAGCACAATAAAGAAGACTAATAACACAAGCATGTATAGTGGTTCGCCGTGCCGTCGGAGGGCACGACTACGTCCACTTAGAATATACTATGATCGGCCAATAAGCCTGGTGGTGTTACAAGGGTGGAATGCCCAGTTGCCAGTTATTCTATTCTAAGGGGGGGAAGCCTTTCTTTTATAACTAAGGAAGGCTCCCTCCTACACCATGTTTCCAATGTGGGATGGAGGCACAGTATTCCTGCTCACGAAGCTACTTGCGGAGCCCGGAGGCATGGGTTCCGGATGCGGCACCAGTGATCTTCCACAATGGAGATGTAGCCGAGGTGTCGGTCTACCCGATGGATGCCCGAAGTAGGACCTATGGTGCCGATTGGACGATCCACGAGGTCGTTGAACATGCTTGGCGGTGCACTATATCTAGTGTCAACAATTCCCTTGAACATCCACCGGCCCATCATAAACCCGGAAAGCCCTCGATGAGTTTTGCAAGTCTTCTTCTTCCTCATCCTCTTCTTCCTCATCCTCCACGTACTCTTTCTCAACAATCATGTTACGCAATATAATGCAAGCTAACATGATGGTAGTCATTACCGATTTGTGGTGCATTGTACAACTATGACGTATAATTGCCCATCAAGATTGCAAGATGTCAAAGGCCCTCTCCACATCTTTCCGGTATGCCTCTTGTTTCTTTGCGAAGAGTTTATCTTCCGGCGTCTGAGGATTGGGAATTGTTTTGACAAATGTAGAGTACCTTGGATAAATTCTGTCAGCCAGATAATAAGCGGTCGAGTACCTCTGTCCGTGGACTTCGTAAACTGCAGTTGGGCCTCTTCTGGCAAGGATCTCTGAGAACACGTTTGATAGGTGGAGCACGTTAATGTCATTTTTAGCTCCAGGACACCCAAAGAAACTGTGCCATATCCACGTATCATACGAAGCAACCGCCTCCAGGATAATCGTTGGGCGACCCTTTCGACCCGAATATGCCCCTTGAGAGGCGGTTGGGCAGTTCTTCCACTCCCAGTGCATGCAGTCGATACTTCCAATCATACCTGGAAAGCCTCGGCGTTCGCCTTTAGCTAGTAGTCGTGCGAGGTCTGCTGGTGTAGGATTGCGGAGGTATCTTGGACCATAGAGCTCGACCACTTGCCTGCAAAACTCCTTCATACATTCGAGGGTGGTCGATTCCCCCATCCTTGTAATTTCAGTACATTGATCCGCGACTGATCAGTACGCCAACATTCGTAGAGCCCCAGTGATCTTTTGTTGGGGAAGTAGCCCTAGCAAACCAGTGGCGTCTTCTCTTTGGTGCCAAGATTGGTCGTGGTTGTAGAGGTCCGTCATGATAATGTTGAATCAGTCTCTGCTCATCCTGTACCTCATACGAAAGTCTTGGGCGTCGAAGATTGGACGATCGATGAAGTAATCTTCCATGAGATTGCGGCCCCTAGATATCCTCAGACGCTCCTTATTCGGTTTTTTACCGTGACGTGAACTGCTTGATCGTGTTGGTTCATTGCCATGTTGTGTTTCCGCCATGACCACCTGATTGACGAATGATTGCTCTATATGGGCATCCTCTTCTTGTTGACGTTGTCTCCGCTTGAAAAAATTGTTGAAGCTGAAAGGATTCATTGATGCGGATGAACAAGGAAATGTTGTAAGTGTTTAGATTGATGGATGAAAGATGTGAGTATAGAATGAGTGATATTAGACGTTTTATAGCCAATTGGTCGAAAATCTTATAAAAAATCAGCCATCAATTATTTTGCCGATAATGACACGTGGCAGTGACACGTGTCAATTATCTATTAGTCGGAAATCTTATCGGAAATCTTGGATAATATCGAGTCGATAATGATACGTGACACATTATTATTGGTTGTAAATCTATCCGGTAAAAAAATTTTAATCATTTCACAACAAGATAAAATTGAATTGCTCAAGCAAATTGTTAATGGGTGTGTGAAAAAATCGATTTGGTTGAGTAAAATTTGAATTTCATTTGCTTGAAGCAAATTTTTCTTCTGGACTCACCATTTGCTTGAGCAAAACCATTTTATGAGTGCGGATGTTCTGAGGAAACTTAGGTTTAAGGTTTATGGTTTTGGTAATCTGCAGTTCTGCACTGCTGTTTTGACAGAATACGACATGTCAATCCAATAATAAGATATGGTGGAGGAATAGTAACGACGTCATCTGCAAGCCACTCATGCAACAATTCATGGTTTGATGAATTGACCACACCAAGCAGACCCAGTTAGGTTTTTGGGTCCCAAATCCCCAATGTGGAAATTTCAGTCATCCTGCTACCCATGGTTTCCCACAGACTTTAACATTCTCTCTGATCTGAAAAAGCCAAATCTTGGCCACCACTATATATATTGCACTGCCTTGCCATGCCATTCCAATTTATCAGTGGAATAATGGAGCAGAGCTACTACTACAGTAGTCACACCAGCAAGTCCAGTCTAGTCAACAACAACAACAACAACAACACACAGAGAGCCACCCTTCAACCCAAAAATTTAAATGAGTTCCAGATATAGCTGTGTATGCATGTATATGTCTTCAAATTCAGGCTCACTCACTCACTCTCTCTCCCACTCTCCGCTCATATGGCTCCTCCTCCAGGGATTGTTGGCTCCCTTTTGCTTCTTCTTACTCTTCAGTGCTCTGGGTTCCTTCTTTCTTTTGCTTCCACAAATGTGAGTCTACTCTTACTTATGTTGTTTCTTTTTCAATGATAAAATTTATTATCTTGGATTCTTTTTCTTCTTATTATTTTGCTGATTTTTGTTGACTTGTTATGTCAGGTTTACATTATTTGTATGGGAGAAAGTAAGTATGGGAAGCCAGAGCTGGTATCTGAGTCTCACCATGAGATTCTGTCATATGTATTTGGAAGGTTAGCTCTGCCTCCCGTTTATGAAGTTTTGATGTATAATTTAATACAATACCTTAAAGGAATAAATCTGAATGTTGTGGGACATGAATTTGTGAAAACAGCAAAGTGTTCTGCATTTAAGTATAAAACTGTTTAAACTGAGTGACAGACTCTGCTCTCTCTCTATATATGTAAGAAGAGGCTTGTCGATTCAAATAACTCTGATGATCTGTATGAATTTTGAGAGCATTCTGTTTTTGTTATATTCTCATGCTGCTAGTATTTTGAGAGGAGAAAAAAAAAAAGGCATGTATACTGTTGTATGGGAATGGTAATTGTTTAGGCATGGTATATATTATCTGTGAGTTTACAACTGACAATAATACACTGCATTTTGGTATTTATTTTTACATGAAATTTCATCTGGAGAAACAGTATTTAACAGAATAACTGGACATCATTCCAGAAATAGTAAGAGAGTAATAGCTTTTGATTGATAATTGACAGCAAAGAGGCTGCAAAGGAATCAATTCTGTACAGCTATAAGCATGGATTTTCGGGTTTTGCTGCAGTTCTAACTACATCTCAAGCCAAGCTTATTGCAGGTGTTACAATGTTGGTGACCTGTAAACTGTGTATGTTGTGGATTTGAGTCAAAGAGTCCTGGGGGGATTACTAATTTGATACAAGTACGCGTAGTAATATACAGATGTCCTCTTATTTTATGCAGATGTACCTGGTGTTGTTCGTGTCATTTGTCACAGGCTTCTTTATTTGCATACAACAAGAAGTTGGAATTTTCTGCAAGTAGACTCTCATATCAGAAATGGAATTCTATCAAGGAGTCAATCAGGCACTGGGTCTATTATCGGAGTCATGGACACTGGTTAGCTTTAGAAATTCTTGACATGCTTGTAAAGTTTTTGGGAGTATGTATAAATTTTGCTCAATTTTTCTTTTATTTCTCAGGAATTTGGCCCGAGTCTGAAAGCTTTAGAGATGAGGGCATGGGAGAGATTCCATCTCGTTGGAGAGGCATATGTCAAGAAGGACAAAAGTTCAATCACTCCCATTGCAACAGGTTGGTCATTTTTAAATTTTGGTTTATTATTAATCTGTGGTTATCAATTTCTCATTTGATAAGTTTAGTCAAGATTTGTTGTGTGCTTACTGTTTTGTTGCACCCTACCAGTTTAGAAAGGAGTAGCTTTTTCTTTTTCTGAGATGAATGATGTCACACTTTATTGAAAATTAGAAAAGTTAAATGATACAGAATTCAGCTACAGTTAGCGCTATTAGAAACTGAAAAGAAACAAACTTGAGAAAACTCTTGAGGTTAATATGTGCCACTTTATTGGCTCCTCCTCTAGCATGTACAATTGCCACTGCTGGCTGTGATTCCAGCAACACCATAAGACCATCATACAACCTTCCCAGCAAAGAAGTATTTGGCACAGAAGAAGCACGTACTCAGCTGATGTTGGATAGTAGTAGAATCAGTCTCCACGATCACCGGCTTCAAAGTATGTTCCGCTACATAATTTAGAAACTCTAAAAGGTAAAAGTTCTGCTTGTTCTGCAGATTACATATGGCTAAGAGGCCCACCCCACCAGCAATCAAATGACCATCAGAGTCCCATATCACAAAACCAAAATCCCCCTTTTTTTGAAACCTCTTAGTATGAACCATCAATATTAACTTTGAGAGTTCCAACTGAATAAGGCTTCCAATTCTCACCCCTCATACATCTAGTTGCTCCAATGCTTAACTTACAAATATGAAAACGATAATCATCAAGTCGAGACTCTGACCTGATAAAAACATCACAAGCAGGAGGGCTATTGTTTCCCCAAACTCGATTATTTCTTTCCTTCCTAATGCTCTATAGAAGATACACCAGATCTCCCAATTCTTTGCTAGACAGTTTCTTGGTACAAAAGTTAAGCCAGGCCAAAACACGTTTGTGGATCGTAGCAAGTATCCTTGAGGTAAGGACTAGTTTGTAAAATCTGTTTTGTGTAAAAACATCACAAAGATGTAACGTGGTTTCCATTTCCACCTCACATAAAACACAAATTTGTGACTCCAGATCCCATATCTAGAAACTAATCTCTCAAGGGAAGGGACGATATTGTTACAAACATGCCATACATGAACTTTTGCTGAGTTAGTATCACCACTTTCCGAAGCTTCTTCCAGAGCTCCGTTGGATCTCATGTCACTAATTCCACTGGAGCCCTTGATAGTAATGAACATTTTCTTAAGCATACTTGCAGTGGAATTGGGCACAATCTTCACATTGTCCTGTTTATTTAGAATTATTTTACTCAACAGCAGAAACTCCTTTAGCAGTAGTCCAGCTTCTAAAACTCTAATTGTCCCTAGGTCTTTCTATGTGGCATAAGCATATCAGGGGACTTTTTTTTTTCTTTTTGACAGATGTTAATTTTCGGGGTTTTTTTTTTTTTCTGCTTTTTTTTTTTAGTTATCAATGAATCCAAATATCTTTTACTAGCCAAGTATCAATGGGGGATGATACTATCTAATGATAAAAGTCTCTTCTTATCTTTTACCATATGTACGTTGTTTAATAGTTGTACTATCACAAACCATATATGGTGGTGATAGTCTCAAAGACCATGATCATGCATGAATTAGAGCCATTTACAGATGGCTAACTTGAATAGAGTTTGATTAACCTGTGAAGTTCCGGAGAGACCAAATTTAATGTAATCAAGATTCTTCTTGTTACAGTTGTTAACTTTGTTTGCTGAACCATAGTTATATAATTGGATGGTTAAGTATCTAGTATGAATAATTGGTGCACACTGGTATATTAAAGGGTATGAAGCTGAATTTGGAAAGATAAATACAAGTGATGGGCTTGAATTTCTATCTCCCCGAGATGCTTCAGGGCATGGTACTCATACATCATCCACTGCAGCTGGTGGTTATATAGAAAATGCAAGCTTTATGGGACTTGCTTCAGGATTGGCAAGGGGAGGTGCTCCATCATCTTGGTTAGCCATTTACAAAGTTTGTTGGGCTACTGGTGGCTGCAGCTCAGCAGACCTACTTGCTGCATTTGATGATGCAATTTTTGATGGAGTGGATGTGCTGTCAGTATCTCTTGGTTCTCCGCCTCCACTTTCTTCTTATGTCGAAGATGTTCTCTCCATTGGTTCTTTTCATGCTGTGGCCAAAGGGATCTCAGTTGTATGCTCTGCTGGAAACTCTGGCCCATACTCTCAAACTGTCATGAATTCTGCTCCTTGGATTTTCACTGTTGCAGCAAGCACTATCGACAGGGCTTTTCCTACTGCAATATCCCTGGGAAACAATCAAACTGTAGTGGTAATCTACGCTTCTTTCATTCAGACATGGAAATTTGTTGTTGGTGCATGTTGACATAAAAAAAAAAAAAAATTATTAAGTAAATAAATGTACCAAAGAATTTACCAAACAGTCATTCTTCTTTTCAAAATTCTTATCAATGGCATTAAATCATTTCCCCAAGGGTTTGAAATCGAATCATATATAATGTGGGCAAGGTGTCATCTTGATTAATTGCCAATTTGCCATATAGATGTTATGTCCTCGATAATATCATTTTGTATCTAAAAGTAGAAAGACCTAGAAATGAATTTATATTTTTATACAGGGTCAGGGTTTGCATACAGGGATGGATGTGAAAAAGTTCTACCCTCTTGTGTATGGAAAAGACATTGCATCCATTGATGCAGATGAAGACAGTGCTGGGTATGACAATCTGTACTTATTTGAGTTGAATTTTAGTCTCCTAGGCAGCAATAGAGACTGTGCGTTAATCAACTGCGCACATTTTAACAGGAACTGTGAGTCAGGAACTCTAAATGGCACTTTAGCAAATGGAAAGTTCGTTCTTTGTTTCCAGTCTCGATCACAGAGGTCATCTACTGCTGCAATGGGCACTGTAATGAGTGCAGGGGGTGCCGGTCTCATATTTGCTCAGTTTCCCAGCAAGGATGTTTCTTTGTCCTCGGGTAGTCTGCCATGTGTTCATATTGACTTTGCAATTGGTACATATATTCTCACTTATATAGGAACAACCAGGTAAATCCAGTGTGCCTAAATCATCCTTGTCAATATCATCCTTTCTTGATTTCTGCCTCAATTTCTGCCACTCCTTGTCAATATCATCCTTTCTTGATTTAATTATCATTTCCTATTTTGTATATGATCCTAGCACTTCCATGTTTTTTTTAGTGTGCATATGCTCTTTTCACTAAAAGATGCTGTGAAGCCATAGTTGTTCTTTGCTTTTGGACCATTTAAACACTAATTAGTATCTAGACAATCTAATGTGAGATGCATCATATTGATATTGATAATCATTCTTTAACCGATTAATTCCATTACTCATTTTACCCTCTATATGTCAATCTTTCTATAGCATAAATCTACAAGGGAGACAATAATGCAATTATGGAATATCTGCGGTGATATTATATTTCTTCATTTAAATCTCGATTGTCAAGCACCATGTATATTATTTGATGCTTTTTTCATATCATCCCCTTTGCCAGAAAATCCTAACAACTGTATTTCAGTCCTGGTAATTATATGTTCTTACTTATTTTGAAAAAGAGCTGAGAAAAAATCTCTAATGGTGTGGCTATGCAACAGAAATCCAGTTGTCAAGTTCAACCCTACAAAAACTCTATTGGAACAACAAATATCCCCAGAAGTGGCATTGTTCTCTGCTCGAGGGCCCAATTCTGTCTCTCCTTCGATATTGAAGGTACTGAGTTTATAGATAACCTTCAACAATTTTGTTTTACAGTTTTAATATAGGACTAACTTGTTCAAATGTGTGTGACAGCCTGATATAGCTGCTCCTGGTGTTGATATATTGTCCTCTTGGTCTCCTGCTTATTCACTATTACAATCTTCTACCTCTGTGACTCGACATCAACCATCTCCAGTTATCTTTAAAATTGAATCAGGAACTTCCATGGCTTGTCCACATATATCTGGTATTGTAGCTCTTCTTAAAGCTATCCATCCAACATGGAGCCCTGCAGCAATTATGTCTGCCCTTATTACCACAGGTGAGGGACTAGATTCATGGCATTCAGTATATTCTGGCTCATTTTGGAAAATTAATTCCATATTAGCTTTCATTATAAGTTTACATAGGCGGATAACATACGATTGATATCCATAAAGCTTTTGCTATAAAACGTAGAAGGATGCATGCTTTGTTCGATTCCATTTTAAATGTATCTCAAGATTTGAGTTATGCAAAAATCTCATATAAAAACTTGTTTACAGATTGAGCCTAATCTTGATAAGAATGCTAGTTCTGAGCTTTTGACGCACGTCCAGTTCTATAGAATCACCTTGTTCAAACACAGATTTGGAAAACTGATTGTCCTTCTCTTCACAGCCTTTTTAGAAGATCAGTATGGTCAAAGTATTGAGGCTGAGGGAGCTCCTCAAAAGAAGGCTGATCCATTTGACTATGGTGGTGGTCATGTCAATCCTAACAAAGCCATAGCTCCCGGGCTCATTTTTGATATAGAAACTTCAGATTACATCCGTTTTCTTTGCTCCATGGGATATAACAATTCAGCCATCAGTGCTATTAATGCAGGAGCTAGCATCGCATGCCATAAATCGACCAATGTCCAAGTTAATCTCAATCTACCTTCAATCACCATCCATGAGCTCAAGCGGAGGATGACAGTATCAAGAACGGTCACAAATGTTGGTCCAGTTAATTCTATCTACATGGCTCGTATTCAAACACCTGCCGGCGTGTCTGTCAGAGTTAAGCCATCGGTGTTGTTATTCAACTCTACAGTAAAGAGCCTGGAGTTCAAGGTTGTTTTCCGTCCCCTACTTAAAGTTGCAGGAAGATTTTCTTTTGGAAATCTGTATTGGGAAGATGGTTTTCATGTAGTGAGGATACCTCTAACAGTGAGAACTGTCCTTAATGGTTTCTATGCAGTGACGTGAAGATGATTTCTAAGTTATAACCACTTTTAGACACCTAATTTGGAGTAAGGGATTTTAGTCTTTTTAGACACCGAATTTGGACTAAGGGATACAACTCATACAGGTTGTCTTCATCAAAGTTTATGGTCAACATTTTAGTTTTCATATCATCGACTCAGTTCAGAATTCCTTCCATCCTTTATTCCTTTTGGTGCCACTATAATGTTGAACGAAAATTGGACCAAGGTTTATGTGGAACTCACAAAGGTACACCCATCAGAAAATAAGCGTGCAACACTCGAAACAACAAACACAGGGTATTCTTTGTGCTCCATACTCCATAGCTAAAAAAAAAAACAGCTGCTACGTGCTCTTACATCAGTCATACTAGCTAGCTCTTCATCTGAGACCCAGAACCAGACTCTCTTGCCTCATGTTATTAGCTGACTCCATACCTATGTTTAAAAGTTACACAATGGCGTCCCTTTCAGTGCCTTTTCTCCCTTCAGCCATGATCGCTTCGGCATAAGATGCCCTATAAGCTTCTAGTGGTAAGGAATGTTGAACAATGTTATACAAGAATTAAGAGGAATTTCGTATACCAACAATGTTATTTTTGTTCAATCAATCCACTTGCTCCTTCAAATTTCATAACGTATAGACGAATGTGTACTTGAGAGCTTGGCCACAATGATTTGAACACACAGTACCTCACAAACACCTCGATAAAGCAATGCAAGAACCTCTTATGTATTAAGTACAACATCTACAAGAGTCAATTGATGAAAACGTACTTCAACATCCATGCAAATTCCACAACGTTATTCATCATCCATTATCCAAGAATCCAATATTAAATAAACAAGAACTCGCAACGCTGCTATCTTTCTAAATTGAAGTGCATTTGCAATTACCACAACACAATTGATCAACAGTCTACACTCATAAAAACAAAAAAAAAAAACAAAAAAAAAAGTCTACAAGTTGAGTTGCATAATAAGTGATGATTATGTTAGGTCTGAAACCCTGCCGGAACTGAGCTGGTCGGATTTGGGTCGGTCTTGACTGGTTGAGAAGTCCGATTTAGCCCGAGCTCGATGTTAGATCATAATTCTCATACATTTATATGCCCTAAAACATGAAAATTACTTGTTTTATGAGTTTAATATAATGTTGACTAATCTATTTTCATGTTTTGTAGAAAATCTTGACAAGAAGAGAAAAATGAAATTCCGGCAATTTTTCCGTGCACCACCACTTGAGGCGGTTTTATGCATTTTCCGGTCATCTTTATGGAGGAGCAAAGGAGGAGTAGTACATGGTACTATCACAACTAAATCTCAACCAAATTGGTTGCAATTCAACTCTACCACCTTTTTCTCTTTCTCACACCACCATCACTCATCTTATTGTCCAAAAGTCAAATATATTGCATGCAAAATCAGATTTGCTTTTGAGACAATCATCACATTTATCCCCATCATTACCTAGTCTATGCATCACCACGCCTCTACCCATCTTTTGGCTTTGTTTTTGGTGAATTTTCTCCACTTTCACACTCCTCCTCTTTTTCCTTACGGGTTGAATTGGGGGTAGCTGCTCCATGGTTTTTCCTCCCTCATTTTACACTTCACTCATCTCCATTGAAGCCTTTCTCTTCCCTCATTCATCCATAACCACCCACACTACACTCCACCTCTTTTCTCTCTCTTTTCTCTACATTTTCCACCATCTTTTCCTCCACAAACCTCCATAACCACCACCTTCAATCCATAAACTCTATTACCACCACCTTCAAGTCCACCATCTTTTACTTCTACCCATCTCATTCTATATACACAAAGCTTCACCATTTCCCCATCCTTCCATTCCACACTCCATCATCAAGCAAGGAGAAGGAAGAGGAGTCTAGTGTCATTTGAGGATTCACCACCACCACCTTCATCATCACCATGACAAAGCCTCCATGAGTTCATCCTCATCATCCTCAACTTGAGCTTCATTAGTCACTTCTCTACCCTTACTCTTTACTTTGTTGTTCATGAACATGTTGAAGCTTGTGTATTTGATCATGATTGAGTAGTTAGTTTGTTGGGGCTAGGGTTGAAAGCCCTAGCCAATCTTGTAAGACATTGATATAAATATTGTGTTTGATGCACTTTTCATTAGCACTTTAATATGCTAGATCAAGAGTTGAACATTCATGCTTGAACTTAATCAATTTGGGTATGTTTGTTTGCCATGACATGAGAAATGATTAGGGCTTGATTAACCTTAGTTGTTTGAAGCATGATAGCATGTCATATGTGCACATTAGGGTTGTGAACTACAATCGCTTAGAGATAAGCATGGTTGGTTTGCATAATTTCTTCATCTCCAAGTTTTATGCACTCAGGGAAATGCATTAGATACCTAACCGGATTGAAATGCATGACTTGAGTAGTTGAGTATTACACCCGAGAGGGGTTGCTTGATACCATCAAAGGAGAGTGTCCCTTATCATACCCGAGAGGGATGTGAGGAGAGAAGTTGACTAATTAAAATGGTATCATTCACATTAGAAGCATCATTGTTTATAAGAGAGGCTAGAGGAGAAAACCTTAAGTCCCAACTCCCATCCATTTCATCACATCTAGTTTAGCTTAGCTTAGCTTAGTTTACATTTCAAGTAATCATTTAGTTTCTAGGCAACACATTTTCCAACCAAAAATCAAATCACTACACCACCTTGCATATATTCACCATGAACTTGGGTTCACTTGTGTCCCTTTGTTTGTGACTTGTACATTTGTATATTCATCTAGCATCCCTTAGGTTTCCCTAGCTAGAGTGGGTTTTCCAATCCCTTGGGTACGATATCCCCTACTCATAATCCCCCTACACTATAACTTGGCCCTTATACTTGAGGGTGACATTTTGTCTAACACCCGATATTTCAGACTTTGGGTCGGGTTCACAAAAATTTGGGACCGGCTCAGCTCGTGCCCAGCCCTAATTGCCACAACACAATTGATCAACAGTCTACACTCATCACTTAACGAAGAAAAGAAAAAAAAACATCTACAAGCTGAGTTGCCCAATAAGTGATGATTCTGTTAGGTCTAAAATCGTCTTGGCTTGGATTTCCTAGAGAATAGATAACAAACGTCATTCTAAAGAGTGTAGATTGTGTGGCATGCCACCACAAGACCGAGAGGCCTACTGTACAATCGTTGATGTAGTGCGTGAATTTTGATTTCGTCAAACGTTTGTTAGCCGAAGAAGGAACAATCGCGAGCTATGGTTCGCTGCCTTGTTGTCTAAAGACTTGGTAGTTAAATGTCTGGTGAAACGGATGTGGTGGTGATTGTGTGTGAACTCAAATTGTCTCGAGACAAGGCTCAAGTGAATTAGATCCAAGTAATAGTAAGAGACGACTAAAGTGAACTCGTAACGAATGTAATTGTCTTAAATTGACTGTAACCATGTGAGTACAAACAGTAAAATGCAAAATAAAAGTGAGTAAAGCATATGAAAGTAAAAAAAACAAGTAAAGACGATAATAAAAGAAACGAAAGTCAATAACTTAATTGAAAGAAAGTAATAATTCTTGTAATCCAAAGTGCAATAAGGAATACAACTCCAGACAATTTGCAATAAGGAATACATTACCTTTGTAGCCTCATGGCAGCTACAAAGGTAAAAAATATAAACAGAGCTACAAAGGTAAAAAATATAAACGGGTCTTGTTGACAGTAGCCATAAAGAGGCTACCCAGGCCCCCAAACCCGCAGCCAAGCCTCCTGGACCTGGCCCAGGGCCCGGGAGCAGAGCATGAACACCTGGTCCCGCTCTCGGGGAGGTCTTACTTGTGATCGGGGCCCGGGAACCTGGGACGGTAGCTCCCCAAATAGGGGCCGAAATAGCCCAGCAATATGTGCAGAAGGGGGCCAGTCCCACATCGAAGGGGTGAGGTCAGTCATCGAACCAGACAGCCTATATATGAGTCCCAACTACCCTCATTAATAGGTAATCAATACTCCAACTACTTATTCCCGCTTAAGTTATCGGTTTATTCCAACTATACTGACTTAAACATCGGAGCGGAATAGACCGGCCCCGCCCGATATTCCCTTAGTTAGCAGGATTTGCAGGAATGAGTCACACCAAGATCCATCGGTCTCTGTGAGTCTACGGATTTTGATAGAAATAATTGGCGCCGTCTGTGGAAAGATTCTCAAAAAGTCGACGTGTTGTCCTACCAGCAGGAAGGGAATTGATCAGCCAACAGATCGCAAAAAAAAAAACAAAGAAAAGGGTTTACGCGGCAAGTATGTCGGTAAATGCAGAAAGGAGGGAAAGAAGTCCAGAGGAGGATCGACTGGTTCTGGAGGCGGTACTGGTCAAAATCCCGGGGACGAGGCATGAGCAGTCTGTCGGCAGCTGTAGTCAGAACACTGCCACCAACCATGATATGGGCGGTACGGTCGGCGAATACGACTGAAATGCGCGCGGGAAAGGCCCGGAGGAATCCCACCAAGTCTGGGACCTGGAACCCGAGCCAGCATCCCCCGGTGCCCCGAGCAGAAAGGAAGATAAGCTGGCCGCCAGTAACATCCATGATGATGTCTCCAGTCCCGGCCAGTACGATATGGCAGGAGAGATAGAAGAGATGAGAGCGGAAGTCAACCGCTTGCGAGCAGAGAGCGACCGGGATAGAACAGAAGCCAATACTCGGTATCAAGACATGGAAGCGGTGAATGCCACATTGGTGGCTGCCTTGGAGAGGGGACAGCAGCGCAATGCCGCTCTAACCAAATCATTCGTGCCGCCGCCAAGAAAGTCCCCACACCAGGAGGTGGGACAGTCATCAGGGGGAGAGAGAGGCATCGACGTGGCGGGAGAGGAGTTCCCGACAAACACAGCGCCACCGGAGATAGTCCCCGGAAATCGGCGGGCAAGTGGTTCATTCGAGGGTGATACCATAAGCCCGACCGCACGAGCATTCCAAATACTATCTGACTCAGTGTCAGATATGAAGGCCCAGATGGAGACCAACGAGAGGAAGGCAGCGAGACCGCCGGAGAGCGAGCGGTTCAATGAGCGAGCCGGACCCTTCTCACCCCGGGTTCTGGAATCCAGAAAATCAGGTACCCAAAAGTCACTAAAGCTGAAGTACTCGGGGGCCAGTTGTCCATACCAACACCTGGACAGCTTCCGATCCTAAATGTGTGCTAAGGGTTACTCCGACGCCGTCTGCTGTAACATATTCCAAGAGACCCTGTCCGGAGAGGCACTCAGCTGGTTTTACGAGTTACCGGTGAACTCTATAGAGGCATTCGAGCAGCTGGCCGAGAGATTCGTAGGCAGGATCATCTTAAGGGTCGAAGGGGCCCAGACCTTGACAGTTCTCTTTAACTGCAAGCAAGCCGACGGCGAAGAGCTGAGAGGCTTCGTTAACTGTTGGCAAACGGCCACTGCCGTGGTCAGGAACCTAGACAAGGGGATTGCTGAATCAGCTTTCAAGCAAGGCCTCAGGCCCGAAAAGTTCTCGTACGCTGTGCGGGTGGAGGTCCCGCATGGTTACGATGAACTGATGGCAATGGCTATTAGGCACGCCCAGGCAGACCATGAAACGTACGGGAGTTGCCAGCACAAGAGAAGGCAGGAGGAGCCGAGGCCTGCCTGGCAGGCGATCAGAAACTGGTAGCAGGGCCAGGACCGAGGAGCTTCATCCGACCAAAGGTCTAGGAGTTGGGGGAACCAGCAGCGCCGAACGGACAATTTTGACACCCCCTAACGAGGTGGAAGGCCCTCATCCTGCCAACAAACCCACCCCCTGGCAGTCATGCCTGCAGGCCGACAAGAGGTATTCTCCACCTTAACCTCTTCTTACGAGGATATCCTATATGAGAACTGAAACAACATCCCTCCGGCGTCAAAGAGAAAGCACCCAAAGGGGAACCTGACCAGAGCGCAGACCGGTAAATACTGCTCCTACCACGATGAAGTCACACACTGGACAAACGACTGTCTTGCCTTGAAAACAGCAGTTGAAGGACTAGTCCGCCGCGGCGACTTGCAGCGGTATCAAGGTGAACCCGACATGTAGGAACTGTGCGGGATAGGGATTTCTATCCCGCCCTAACAAGGCTAACCCCCCGCCTCCCCCGGTTCAATTCCGGAAAGAAGCTCAACGGTCCAACCACTCACCACCCCGAGAACTAAATGCTAATTTTTCCAACACAATTAGCTAGGCATTCCAACCGGTTCGACCGATGTAATTTCAGAAGTTTATTCCAACTTTGTTTCCAACTAAGTACAAAGGGCAAATCGCTGGTAGCCAAGTCAAAGAGCAAATTGAAACAGGCATAACACAGGCTCAGGCAAAATGTCCATTCATTAAAACTCAGGGCAATGCTTACAGGGGACTACGCCACCGGCAAGCAACCCGGTGGGAGTGCAAAAAGAAAAAGAAAAAGAAAACGAACAAAAAAAAGAGAGAAAAAATGGGAGGGAATTATACAAAGTATGGAGCCTTCTACAGCACTCCCGTCTGCTCCTCTTCAGCAACCTCTCCTTTAGTCGCCGGTCCACCCGTTGCCCCCTCACCGGCCGGCTCGGTCTCTCCCTCCAACTCCTCTTCCACACTTGTCTGCGGCTCCGGGAGCTTTGAGGTGTCGAGATAGCCCTTAGCCTTCCAGTCGTCAAAGACATCGGCTATCCCCGCCTCCCGGGCCTGTTCCAGCAGATCAAGAAGCTCATCGCTTTTCTGATACTTCTTGACAGCCCGCTGGTACAGCTCCGGGTCATTCTCAATCACCGCCCCATCGGCAGAAGCGGATACCGTCGCCACCTCCCGCTGGAGCTCCTCGGCCTTGGTCTCCAGCTCAGCTCTCTCCTCCTCCAGACCCTTCTTCTCCTCTTCAAGAGCCTCGACCTGGGCCTCCAGCTTGGCCACCTGCTTCTTGGCCCTCTCCTCCAATCGGGCCTTCTCCCATTGGAGCTTGGATTTCTCCACCTCCAGGAGGTCCCGGGCGCTTGTCAACGCCGCCACCTGCTTCTTCAGCTCCGACAGCTCTTCACTTGCATCTGACTGATACAAGTGGTACAACAGCTATAGTTTAACAGGCACAGGTTAGAAAGCAACAGAGCACAAAACAATGTTGAACGGATACAAGTGGCAAACTATCCTTACCTGGAGGGTCATCTCCTTGGTTTTCTGTCGGTGCCCCTCCGGCCGCCCTCCCGGAGCCCCAGTATTATCAAGCTCCATGCCCCTCACATCCATGAGCAAGCTCCAGACGAAAGGCTCGTCCGGGCAGCCATGCACCAGTCCCAACCCCGCAGCAGGAGTCTTCTCCACCCCCGATGCTCCGGTGCCTGCAGCAGCAGAGCTAGAGGCCGCAGGAACCTTGCCTTGGGCGGCAGTGGTGCCACCACTCGTCAGCTTCAGCCGCTTGGCCAAGCTCTCACCAACCGACCGGCTGGTGAACGTAACAAGCGTGGAGGTCGGCATCTCCCGAGTCCTCCTCCTCTTTTCCCCCAGATCAACCTGTAAGGAAGAAGATCAGGCAGCATTCATCGGGGACCGGGCGACAGTAGGAGCCGGTCCCAATCGTCGGGGAATCGTTCCAGCACCACCCGGGGGCTTGGACGGCCCACCGGGGGTCTTCCCCTATCCAGACGCCCCCGGGCGTCCCGCTGCAGGAGTCTTTACGCGTTTTAAGACATAATCCTCGTCCGCAACATCCAGGGCTACCGGTTCATCGTGTATGGTTAACTCGCCGGTTTCCCGGTTAACCGTAGCTCGCGCGGCAGCGTCTCCATTCTCCTTCAGTTTGGAGACAAGATCCCAGTTGTCCATCGACAGCGTTTCGTGGCTTTTAATGGCCGTCCGGGCAGATACACCTACAGAACACCAAGCAAAGGGGTTAGACAAAACACCAACTAATTCAACAGGAACATATACAACCACTCACCACCCACCGGGATTCCCCCCCCCCCCCCCCCCCCCCCCCCCCGGCTGCGATCTCCCAACGGTACGGCCATTCGAACTTCTATTCCAACAAGTTCGCAGTATTCCAACACATAAACCCTACAGTACAAGGCATTCCACTGGTCGAGCTTATTCCACCTCTACGGCCAGCAGCAACGGCTAAAACCGGGAGATTTGTTCATCTTATACAGGACAAATCTTCCAACAGGCTAAAAAATCATGCGCATGTTTTTTCTCACCGCCGAGCGATTGACTAAAGCCAAGAAACAACAGCTAGGTATCCCACCGGAAGAACTCTTCCTCTAGCACAGGAGACTTCTTCCCGCAGGCTAAAAACCCTGTAGGAATATCATGAACAAGCTACCATATTCCAACTGTAGTACCTGCTCCAACTAAAGGCTATCATATTCGCCGGTACATCCAACTTGAATTATTCGCTGCGGACTTCCACCGGCCAGGTCTTCACTAGCTCCTCTCTCCCTCCTATGGAATAACCGGTCGTGCGAACCAAAACATTCTTACGGACAGCCTCGTACAACCTACGAGCTACAGGTACCACCGGGCTTTATAAACCCGGGAGATTTATTCCTCTCATACAGGATGAATCTTTCCACAGGCTAGAAACCCTGCATATACCTCATGCCTGTAAAAACAAAGGCTAAGACACAATCGGGGATGTTGGTCAATACGAACACATGACCACTTCACCCCGGGAGATTTGATCCTCTCATACAGGACAATCTTCCCGCAGGCTAAAAACCCTGCACATGTACCTCCGAGCTTTATAAACCCGAGAGATGTGATCCTCTCATACAGGACGAATCTTTCCGCAGGCTATAAACCTTGCATATACCTCATGCCTGTAAGAACAAAGGCTGAGACACAATCGGGGATATTGGTCGATACGAACACAAGGCCGCTTCACCCCGCCGGAAGATTTGATCCTCTCATACAGGACAATCTTCCAGCACGCTAGAAATCCTGCACATACTTCACGCCTGCAGGAACAATGGCAGTGAAACGTGGGGACGGCGCCCAGAGCGTACTCTGGGCCACGCCACCCCACCCCACCGGGAACTCCTCTAACGCAGGGCACGTTTCCCTCTGATACCGAGTCACCTCATCACACAACTGCTCAAGTCAACTGATGCCCTAGGCGGCCACGGTTCTAAACTTGGGGGACTCATTTATCCTCATGCACTATATTCACCGGGATTCCCCGAAACATAGCATGGCATGGCGGATTTCAACGCCACATTATCCTCATGCACTATATACACCGGGATTCCCTGGAACATAGCATGGTAGCATGGCATGGCGGATTTCAACGCCACATTATCATCATGCACTATATTCACCGGGATTCCCTGGAACATAGCATGGTAGCATGGCATGGCGGATTTCAACGCCACATTTTCCTCATGCACTATATTCACCGGGATTCCCCGGGACATAGCATGGCATAGCGGATTTCAACGCCACATTCATCAACTCATGCACTACATCTTATACCCGTATGCAACTGTCACCATCAACTTCATAACCATGCACTCATCACAATATGCATCATCATAACAGGTTTATCTGAACGTCCGGTCAAGCCCAATCTTAAACGCGGACTTAGGGGGCTATGGCACCGTTGGGTTCGCATCCCTGCGGGCCTGTAAAGTAAGACAGATTTAAGTCTCCATTCACGATGGCACTTGACAGGGAACTTGGGGGACTTGTTGACAGTAGCCACAGAGAGGCTACCCAAGCCCCCAAGCCTCCTGGACCCGGCCCAGGGCCCAGGAGCAGAGCATGGACACCTGGTCCCGCGTCCGGGGAGGTCTTACTTGTGATCGGGGCCAGTGAACCGGGGACGGCAGCTCCCCAAACAGGGGCCGAAATAGCCCATCAATATGTGCAGAAGGGGGCTAGTCCCACATCGAAGGGTGAGGCCAGTCCTCGTACCCGACAACCTATATTTGAGTCTCAACTACCCTCATTAATAGGTAATCAATACTCCAACTACTTATTCCCGCTTAAGTTATCGGTTTATCCCAACTATACTGACTTAGGCATCAGAGCGGAATAGACCAGCCCCGCCCGGTATTCCCTTAGTTAGCAGAATTTGCAGGAAGGAGTCACACCAAAATCCATCGGTCTCTATGAGTCTACGGATTCTGACAAAAATAGTCTACTTACGCAAAGGCTGAAAGAAAGTAAAAGATTGATGGCTTGTGTTTTTAGAATTGTGTGTTTTGTTGCCTGTTAATGTCTCTATTAACAATAGCTCTCTGACCTGATGTATTCGCTCTCCGTGGTTGAATCGACTTTGGCTTCTCTTGGCTTGACGTCTCTATTTTTCTCTATCTTTGACTAGCTAGCAACATGATCCTTCTCTTCATTTGCTTTGGCTATCATTATCAATGGCTTGATCTGAATCTTGGAGTTTAACTTCTTAGAACAAACTCTCTTTAACGGCTGATATGAATCCTTGTCAAGCGTAGCATTAACTTGTTCAAACTTCTTTTCCTTATCATCTATCGATTTCTTCATCTATCAATAGCTTATCGTCTGATCTAGTAAAATGTGGTGAAAGTGGATGGTCGACTCTCTCCCAAAGGGCATGCCCCTGCGTGCAATTTCAAATGCCATTGTCTGAGTCACGGTTGTTGAATCTCTTTTCTACTACATTGTTAAGACTGCCCCGTCATTCGTTGAAGGCATCAAACTGGAAAGTAAAGAACACGCGGCCGCGAGATGGTACACGTCTCTTTCGAGGACGTCTGAGTTCTTACGAAGAGGACCGTGGCTCGGGTGAAATATCTTTGCAAACCACTGGCTTAGAGACAACAAGTTCAGCAACATTAACATCGGCTGATTCATCCTCATAAACGTCCAACTTTTTGAACTCGGCCTTCTATAGCATGAACAATGGGATTCTAGTAGTATGTTCCCTTAGAGGCAGTTCTTACATGTGTCTCTTCTTTGATGAACGCTTTATATATAGCCATACTAGTAGTTAACTTGAAAATGTCTCGAATATCCACTATGCATTTATTGCAGTATGTTCCCTTAGAGGCAGTTCTTGCAAGTTCGGCAACATATTTCTTGAGCAATTCACAGTTCAATCCGTGTTGAGCTCTCCGAACAAATTCAAGGTCGCTCAAATTGACTCTGCATTTATTTCTTGCTACCTTGAATCTGTCCAAGAAATCATGTGTCGACCCGTGTGGCCCTTCATACATCTTAGTCAAGTCGGCTATTATAATCTCTAGTTCAATACTATAAAATTGCTCATGAAAAGCTTTTTCCATGTCGGCTAAATTCTGAATTGAGTTAAAAAAAAAAAAAAAAAAAGGCTTCTTCTCTCCTTAATGTAAATTAAAACCTCTTAATTTTTTTTATTCAGAAAAAGAAAAAATTATCAAAATCGACTAGTTTGTTTTAGAGCAAGACTATCCTTTTCTTTCTGCCTAGATAATGTGTCGAAAAGTACATAAACCTACCTCTTGAGTACTATATTCTGTTATGAACTAATAGATTGAATATCAACATACAGTAGCACGTAAAAGGAAAAAAAATCCCTAGCTCCTTCCACCGAAAACAAGAGCATAGCATAAATAGTTGACATAACAACCTAGTTCTCTCCCTTTTTGTCACGAAATGATAAAGGGCAAAATAAATTGTTCAATAAAAACATATCTAATAGAAGTTTTGGAACAACATATATAGGAAACACGAGATAACAAAAAAATTAAACTTAAATGGGCTACACTACAAGCCCATAGGAGGCTTGTTATAGTAATATTGAAAGTCCCTCCTTGGACGGCATTGGGGCTTCTCCCCTCCATTGTTGCTTTTCTTTTGCTTTCTCAGTTTTCTATTGCGCTTCACCGCCTCCTTTTGGAGCCGTATGCTCTAGTGTCTCCTCACTCTTCTTCTTCTTCTTTTTCTTCTTCTCCTCTTGCTTCTTTCCCATCTTTTCATGTTTTGTTTTTACAGAAAATGGCCGTCGATAAAATTTGAGCTTTGAGGCTGTCGAGAGGCTCAAAAACTTGAGGCTAATGGGCATTTTTGGGTATGGCATGCTTGAAGTCATGGGTGAGAGAAATTTGGGAGATTGAGAGAAATGAAATGGGGGTGAGTGAGGTTCAAGGGTGCCTCACTGTCACCACCTCCCTCACAAGTTTTGACTTGGAACGAAGGCAGTGGCTTAGATGCTGCATTTTAGTATTTTGTTTCTTTTACAAAATTTACCGGGGTAAAGCCCTAAAGGTTTAGAGATTTGAGCATTGACAGAAATGAATGTAATTGTTTGATGAAGTTTAAATGTTTGGATATTTTTTATGAAATTAGAAAAGCATTGACTCAACTAATTTACCCGTAAAGGTCTAATAATTTGAGCTTAGCCTCATACTATATATATATTTCCTATCCAGAGCGAACCTTCGATATGAAATTAACATACAAAGTTCATTTTTTGACACACTTTTCAGTCATATTTTCATATCTCCACAGTTTAAATGTTAAAACCTAATGTATACATCATCTATGCAAAATTTCATCCAACTTGATAATCGTTTGACCTTTCGTTATGGCGATTTACATGAACAGTTCAAGTTGAACAGATTTGGTTTGTTCATTGATTTAATATGGTTTCGATACCTTAACTGTAACCAAATTAGATGAAATTTTCCAAAAATGATCTATACATTAGGTTCAAACATCTGAACAGTGGAGATGTGAAAATATGACCGAAAAGTAAGTCAAAATATAAACTTCGCACGTTAATTTCAGAGCGAAGGTTCGCTCTATATATATATATATATATATAAAGTTTAATAGTTTAATATATATTAGTTTTTGTGTGTCTTACTCTAATGCTAAAAGGAATAGGAATTGAATGGTTATTCCATGTAGTGATTGGTTTACTATTCCGCACAAAATTATGTTTTCTTATACCTACTTAAAGGTATTATGTAATCCTCTATAAATATAGGCATTTATCAATGAATAAAGATGATCTCTCTATCTGCTATTTACTTTTGTTATACTTTCTCTACATGTACATCACGTAATCAAACACTTTATTTTTTTTATTTTTTTATATATATACGAAAAGGACTAATTACAAGGAAAAACCTATGGAGCAACCTGCTCAGGGGCGGAATCAGGATTAAATTATACCTTGGGCTAGATTTAAGAAGAAGAAAAATTGAATTTTTTTATTTTTTTTTAGGTTTGGAACCCAATGGGAGGCTCATCCTCACGCCTTTGATATTACCATTCAAAACATAGTACAGGGGGGACATAAAACCAAAACCCTGTAAATTACATAAATTACATAGCTAGCTAAACTTTACCCTACGAGATCCGCTCATTTCGAACTCAGCAATTACATCATTATTATCAATATCATCCGCATATGTCCTTTCAATATAAATAACCATTAAATCATCAAGAAAATCATCATTCATCTTATTTCTAAGTTGACTTTTGATGATGTTCATAGATGAGAATGCCCTCTCTGTTGTTGCTGTAGAAACTAGAAGAGTCAAAATAAGACAAATCAATCGATAAATCATGGGGTAAAGTGATGACTTACCGAATTCAGATAATCAGGATCTGGAGAAGAGCTTGCAAATAGTTTTCTGTGCAGAAAGTTTATACCCCATCAGATGCCGTGATAATCGAATGTAAGTTCGGGATCGAGTCTGCACTTTCAATTTTTACAATAACATGTATATCCGCATTACAGCCTGCAATATTCAATGAAACAGACAATGATATGTAAGAAATAAGTAAAGACTATTGGCTGCAAATGTTTTCAAATGTATGATGATATATTTAAAGAGTTACTTTTCAGATAATTCTTCAATTCATGAACAACTTGAGCATCTTTAACAAACGAAACTGCATAGAAGTCGACTTGATTATCCACTCCAAATTTGATATCTTCCCAATCTTTCTCTGCAACAAATTTGTTTAAAGAAAATAGTCTGTTAGCAAAATAAATAACTCCTGAACATGTGAGTTCTTAAGGAATAAAAGGAAATAAACTTATACTAGTAATATAAAAGGCCTTAATA
Organism: Potentilla sterilis; assembly: GCA_963682095.1. Taxonomy (NCBI): domain Eukaryota; kingdom Viridiplantae; phylum Streptophyta; class Magnoliopsida; order Rosales; family Rosaceae; genus Potentilla; species Potentilla sterilis. The sequence goes on along the minus strand of OY821757.1, from coordinate 40,430,605 downwards.
AAGGTTGGAAGTTAGGAATCGAACCAGTGATGGAAGCCAATGTGCACTTTTCCCTCGCACATTCAAGTGCCGCCTAGACTTTAGTTCTCCTCCGTCGACAACTTCACATTTCACTGAGTCTGCTGTCTTGGACTTCACTAAAAATGACATCATACCACCTACAGAACAAGTCATGAATCAGAACTCAAAATGTCTAATAACAACCATGAACCTGAATGTTTAACATAAGACAATGGAGGAACTATAACCACTTTGATCGGAACTATAATCAATTATAATTTTCAAACTAGAACAAAAAGATTGAAGGGGGATAAATTGTTTAAATTGATATCAGTAAGGTGTTCGATCAATTGCTTATACATGTTCTTTAACATCACAAATTCACAATTTACTACCCAATTAGCTAGCTAGTCTTAACACTCACAGACTCACTTCACTAACTGTATGGGCTAGGACCGGCAGGGGCGGCAGGAGCGGGGGCGGCCGAGTAGGGAGGAGCGGGGGGACGGCCGGGTCGGGAGGAGGGGGGGCGAGGGGCGTGGATCGGGGCAGCAGTCGGAAGGACGATTTCCGGAAGGGCGGCGGGCCGGCGGCAGAGATGCAGTTTCAACCGGAACTCCGGAAGGGTAGGGACTAGGGAGGTGACTCAGGTGAGGGTCTGACTGTCTGAGGGTAGAGACTAGGGAGGTGAGGAGTGAGGACGATTTCGATTATGAAGTTCTAAATATTTTATTTTTCTCCCAAAATACTTGGACTAATTTTTTTTTTCTTTCACCCAAAAATCTACTTGGGCTAAAGCCCATGTAGCCATGGGCTGGATCCGCCCCTGAACCTGCTCCAAATAGATCAAAGTTAACGGCTAACATGACACTGAGGGAACTGGGCCTCCCAGGAGAAGGGAGTTAACAATCCCTGACCAATGATCGCGAGTGCATAGGCAGCAAAGTTTGCCTCCTGAATGACATGCTGAATTTAATCTCTTCAAACTCCTGTGCAATCTTCAGAATATCTTAGGTGGTCGCCATCAATCTCCATGGCAGTTTAGTGACGCCGGTGACACAGCTGATAGCTAGTTTTGAGTCTCCCTCTGCGACCACTTTACCAAATCTAAGCTCTCTGACTTTAATGAGACCATCACGCGGAGCCATAGCTTCCGTAATGGGAACATTGGTAAAGTCCAACGTCTTTGCTCTCATTTGTTTGAGTTAATACGCTTAGAAGTCTATTAACACCGCCAACCACCTCATTTTTGCATGCGAAGATTCTGGTGATCATCCCCGGCTCGTTGTTTCAAGATTATTCAAGCTTTGTAGATTTAAATCTGATTCTTTTTTCTTCAAATATCAATTTGATTGAAGCTGAAATACATAAGGGTGGACTAACAAAAAGGAAAAACGACCATTTGCACAAAAATAGAGGAAAAGTTACTCATTCCAATGTTACCTATCCACTCCAATGATTCTTAAGTAAAAGACAAGTATATCCTTATTATCAACCACTGCTCTCTCCCCTCCGGATCTTAAACCATCTCTCTCTAACCACTCCATCTATCCTCATTTTCAGATCTAAAAGACGTAGCCAGTGCCGATTTTGGTGACTTCTTGGCCCTGGGACCCCGCTTCTTCTTCTTCCCCTTCCTCTCCTTCTCCTGATCCTCAGATCTCTTCTTGTTGTACACATCCTCACCTGAATCTCACTCATCCCCACCTTCTTCCCAATCTTTTCTTAGCCACAATCCCGTCCCGGCGATCCTTGGCTCTCCAGTTCATGAACCAAAATAAGACATACTCGTACCCGAGCTCCAACTGCTTCGACGCTCCTCCTTCGTCGCCTCCGACGACCTCTTTTCCACTGCGCTCACAGATTTTTCGATTATCGATTTCAAGATAATCAAGAATGTAATCAAAATTAAAAGAGAGAGAGAGAGAGAGAGAGAGAGAGAGAGAGAGAGTCGATGATCGAATGTACCTGACTAGGCCTTCTCGAGAGTTTCGCGTTGAATCGGAGTCCACTTGGTCCGGAGGCGCTTGTTCGCCATCGGAGAATGAGAGAGAGACGGCCTCGGAGTTTGTTGGAGGAGAGCGAAGGATATTTGATGTGGTAGAGTTGCAGTAGGGAAGTGTGGAATCAGTGTGGATTTTTTTGTCTCTTTTTATTTTATTATTAGTGGTTACCGGAGGTCAGTAATTGAGTTACTAGATGTCAGTAATCAAGTTACTGATGGTTAGTAATTTATTACCTAATTATTGCGGGTCTTAGTAACTTGATTACTGAGAGTCAGTAACATGTTTACTGGAATATGTAAGTGCTTACTGGGGGTCAGTAACTAGATTACTAAGGGCCAGTAACATGCTTACTGGAATCTGTAAGTGAATATTGAAAAAAAATTAATAATAATAATCTGGCGAAAAAAATTTGGTGATCGGAATCCGGCGACCGGAGTCCGACGCCGGCCATCAGCACATAATAATTCAAAGGGAAATATATTAAATAGGGTAGAAGGACAAAAAAGAAAGACAGAATATTAAAATTGTACTAGAATTGAAAAGATTTATTGAAATGGGCAATATGAGTGGTTACATTATGTTTAATAGGGCAATAAACTAAGGATGTCATTGGAATGGGTAATGAGGGGGTCAAATTAGTACTAAATGAACATTTTCTCTAACAAAAATGCTAGTGTCTAATGACCATTCCTTGCCCACTAACTGTTGAAAAGAAAACAAACTTTTTTAATGAAGTAAGATAATATTGTGACCATCGGGTGTGTAGAGTAATTTAAATGAGTTGCATTAATTTTAAAAATATTGGATCTTAGGTAATGAGTCTTTTGTCTGTCCCACTAGGGTGCGTACTTATGTCTAATCACATTGGTAAAAAAATGAGTTTATATGATTATTTATAACAAAAATCATTTTATGTCATGGAAAAAATAAAACAAACTAAATAGGACTCTCTAACAGTAGAAGTCTAAAATCGTTTTAATGTATTCATTCAAAAGATTACATTGATTTATGCTACTCATAATCATCTAAGCAGTTTGGCAATGGATTCAGATCCTCTGCTCATATTTGTCTCCTCATATTGTCTCATGCTGCATTTAGGCCATCCAATCTTAATTTCATGGTCAGATTTCCTTGCATTGGTGTGGGCTCCACATTATATGGTTTAAATACAGGGAAAAGCCTGTCCACATGATTACAATTGGATGAACATGATTCATTCATGAGCCAGTATGAAGAAACAAATATGAGATACAATCTTGATGGCATCAATGCGATCAACGAAAGTGGATCCGAGATTTGAAGAAGTCGACACCGCAACACTGCCACAAAAATATGGATCCGGATTCTCTCCTCATGAAGGAGCTCCTCATATCTCCTCATGAGATCTGGGCCGTCCAATTTTAATTTGACGGTCCAGATTGCTTTGCAGGGGGAGTTGTGTGAATAGTAACAGAGGATTGTGAGCCGTCAGATTGAAATTGGACGGTCCAGATTGTTTTATGAGGAGATATGAGGAGAGAGTGATGATGAGAGGATCCCATTTCCAAAAATATTCGCCCTTGGATTTTTGAGTTTGACGAGTGTCACCATATTTAATCGGAACTAGACTTTTAAGTCCTATAAAATTCAAAAAGCTAAATCCTTTAATTTCCTTGGAAGGAGAATCGGTGTCGAATAGAAGTCCAAGGGTGAATATTTGCACTTATATAAGAAGATCGACGTGAGAAGAATGATAGTGTCAGAGTCCACCATCATCTATTGAGTGGTGCATAGGTTTCAGCTAAGAGCATAGCTTAATGGACTCATTGGATAGAGAATAATTTATTTATTTAAATTTAATAAAATTGTGTAATACAGTTATTGATGTAATTTCGCTCGGCAATCGTAACATTGGTGATTCAATACGATTTATTAAATCATAAACTAACGTGTGAATAAAAAGTGGGCAAAAAGTGTGATGCAGTGCTGGTCCAAACTTACTTATTTCGTTTGAGCTACATATCAAACTGTAACGCATTTTTGGGCTAGACCGATTAATTTTTACGTGCACTCCTAATCGCCACATCGCACACCATAGTCGAGACCCTACTTGGCGAGTTGGTGGGTGGTAATTTCAGGCAAAGAGAGAAGAAAGATTGAAATGGAAAAGTATATTTTAAAAATAATACAAAAATAAAATTAAATAAACTGTGGATCGGTTCGGTTGAATGACCCGAACCCACACCGTATTGTATAGAAGAAGCTAAAGCAAAAGAGGGCGAAACCTAAAAGTTGTAGAAACGAGAGCAGAAGCCGCAAAAAAGGCGCAGGCATGGTTTTAGTGCAAGCGAACCAACCGACCAAGGTCCGATGGGGAGAGCTGGAGGAGGACGACGGCGAGGACCTGGATTTCCTCCTGCCGCCGAAGCAGGTGATTGGCCCCGACGACAACGGCATCAAGAAGACAATCGAATACAAATTCAACGGCGAGGGCAATAAGGTAAAGATCACCACCATCACTCGCACTCGCAAACTCGCCAACGCTCGCCTCAGCAAGCGGGCCGTCGAGCGCCGCTTCTGGCCCAAATTCGGCGACGCCGTCCATGAGGATGTCGGCGCCAGGCTCACCATGGTCTCTACTGAAGAGATCCTCCTCGAACGCCCTAGGGCTCTCGGTACGGTTTTCTCTCTGAATTTTATTTCTGTCCATGTTTTTTTTTTGTTGTAATTTTAGTTGTTGACCCGTTCGATTCATTATTCCAACATCTAATGCATAATGATCGAAGTTTCGAAGGGGATTAGTTTGTCTTCTGCTTGTTGTGTTTGAATGTTAAAAATTGTTGATTGGCAGTTGTTTTTTTTAGGATTTGTGAGGAATTTCGTATGGAATTCGCTTAGCTGGCTGCAAAATACTGTTACATTTCTGTTTGTTTATGAGTTCATTTTGATAAAGATTTTTTCTTTTGGATTTAACAGTCCTAAATTCAATTCGGTGACATTTTAGTGCTCTGGTTTATATATGAGATGGCGATTTAGTGCAGGAGTGAGCTGTCTGTCTAGGATGTAGGGGATGACAATGTTAGTTCCCTTGTTTGCATGACTGAACAGTCTGTCTAGCTTACTTTGCGACTTCGTCCCCTTTTCAGCAATGTGCTGGGAGTTGCCAAGAACTCCTGAAATTGGTTTTATGGTTTGCATTTCTTCAGGGACAAATTTATACCTGTATCTAACTTGTTTTGGATAGTTAATGATATTGGGATTTGAGAAACAAACTCAGACCTCCTTTGCAGGAATATGCACTTTTAATCACTAGTGCTAAAACCCCCAGATTGTGTAGCAAGGATGATTAGGTTCTGCATATAATTTTGAGATGCTCCTTCCTCCTAGACGCCAGTATTTTGAGTCCCTTGATTTAATCTTTCCTAGAGGCTATATGTTTGTGTATGTATATACATAAGATGGCTACTTTATTAAAGGAAATATATTAAAGCTTGAAGATCATGTCAATTTTAATGATATTTCCAGGAAAATCATTTTTTGCTGCTTGATGCAGAACTTGGCATTCTTTTATATATTGATTGCTATTTGCGAAGTTGAAAGGGGAGCAAAGGAAAATGCTTAATGACACTAAGCATTTTCCCTTGCTTTCCCTTACTCATCTAAGATTTGAAGGAAATTAGTTCTTCTTCTGCTAGCAGTATTTGAATGAGTGAGTCGAAATAGTAAAATCTTGCTCCGCAGTTGTTTGTTCTAGGATTTGTGAGTAATAATGCAGTTGGCAGTCCAGAGAAAGCAAAAATGCATAAAGCAAAAAAAACATAAAGCAAAGAAGCTGCAGATGCAATGTGATTATGTAAAAGCATAAAAATACCTATTATTCCATGCCATGTGGTAAGTTTGATATTTAGGGTTATTTCAAGTCACCCCTTTTTTAAGTTTTCTATTGAACTTCAAATAGGTACCAAGGCAGAAGAATCAAAGAATGGTGGAGACTCTTTGGCACAACTTGGCAAAGGAGGTACTAGTCTCAAGAATTGTAGGGTATGTGGCAAGAAGGGTGACCACTGGAGTGCACAGTGCCCATACAAAGATCTTGCCCCACAGACTGGCGCTTTTAGTGATAAAGCTCCTACATCTGATGCCACAACTGCAGTTCCTGGATCTGGCAAAAGCACATATGTTCCTCCAAATGTAAGATTAGGAGGGGCAGATAAGATTGGATCTGATATGAGAAAAAGGAATGATGACAATTCTGTTCGTGTCACCAACCTCTCTGAGGATACACGAGAGGCTGATTTGCGTGAACTTTTCATACCTTTTGGTAATGTTACCCGTGTTTATGTTGCTCTTGATAAAGAAACGCAAGTTAGCAGAGGATTTGGTTTTGTTAACTTTGCGAACAGGGAAGATGCCCAAAGAGCCATCAACAAACTGAATGGTTATGGCTATGATAATCTCATCCTCCGGGTTGAATGGGCCACACCCAGAGCTAACTAGACTATCCTTTCGCGTTCCCCTCAGTGCCTCTTAATCTTATAAAGAATTTGGCTTTAACAATGTTTTACTTCATTTTAGTTGTAGAATATTTTTGTTTGTGATCCTGTTGGTAAACTTTATTTAAGATTTTGGTTATCAAAATTTGGTATTACAAGTATTTAGTTGAGTCGAGTAAACCCTTGAGAATGTGTGCTTGAACTCAGTTATAATGTGTACTATCACACCTGGTTAGGCACGTAGCCATGTACAAGGCTACCTGGGCTACAGGCCAACTGAAATTTCTCCAAAACATCTACATATAATATATATTGTAGCAGAAGTGAGCATCTTCCACTTAGTTGCATTTGTTAAGCCTCGAGATTTCCTTCCTTTAGGTCACTGGTTCGACCTAGGGTCTGAACTTTATGGTTTTTATTCATTATTTTCAGTTCTTCTATCTCTTCCTTCTCCTTTATTCTTTTACTAATTTTATTGTCTTTCCCTTCTTTCTTTCTTCGTTTTGCTAATCTTCCTCATCAAAATTGGTTCAATTCCCTCTCAAAAAGAATAGTATTATGTCAATTAGGAGTTGAATAGGTATTAATCTTATTCACATTAGTCTATATATGAGGCTTAAAAAAAAAGAAAAAATTTGACAACACATAAAATTATCTCACACCATATTCAATTCCTAGCTACGTCCCTGCGCTTGGTGTTCTTAACTTTAATCTAAGTACAAGTTTCCATCCCTCGTCATGTTTATTTTTACTTCTTTATTGGTGCCAGTCCTCCATTTTCTGTTAGTTCTCTTAAAAGAACCTGAAGACAAATTAGACCATCGAAGAGCTTCAATTACTGGGAAATTGCATTTGGAAACCAAAAGTATTTTGTAAATTTAAAGTATTTTATAATAGTTTCAACACCCAACCAAAACAAATCAAGCATGAATGAAGAAACAAGAAATACTCTGTTTTGTTTTGCCCAACTTTTCTGTTTATTTGATCTCCCTATTTTGTTCTTTATATTATTTTTTATTTTTTTGAAAAGGAGGGTACTGGAAAGAGACCACAAGCAGGCTCTCAAGTGTTTAACCTGATCCTTTTGTGCCGAAGTCTCAGCAGTGTCGCGCCAAAGACGCAGCGACACCCCCCCTTCGGCCAATTGAGCACTCCGTAGAGGGTTAGACCTCCCCGCAAGGTCTCTTACATACACAAGGATCGAACTTTCGACCTTTGCTTAAGTAACTCAGTCTGCTTACCAACTAAGCTATTTTGTTCTTTATATTATGAGAATGGTATTGCTGGTGAACCTACAGATAGTGACAGAAGAGTGTGAGAATTGGAATAAAAACAAAATCTATCAAATTTAAACTATTATAAATTCCCCATTTCTTTTTCTTTTCTCTCTCCTCTCCCCCGATCGGCCCGAGCTCCACCGACCCAGGTGCCGACCTCGGTTCTCCGCCGTCCGGCCACCAAACGGCGCGCCACTGGGCACGTTCGAACCGTCTTCTTCTCCACTTCAAGTCTATGGAAGCGACGTGGCATGAATCGCCGTCGTTCGGCTGATTTCATTCCGAGAAGCATTAACCCAATCGAGCTGGAACTCCCTCCTCCAGCCACCTCTTGGCCCGAATCCAGTCGGGAAAGGAAGGCCTCGACCCGCACAAGTACTCCACCAAAGGAATTGAATCGATTCAACTCAAGTAAGGAGAAATTGGAATTGGAATTTCTAGGGTTTTGAGTTTGTCTGTGGTGGTGATTAAATCGATGGAATTGATAGAATTGGAGGTTGAATTCAAGTTCAGAATGTTGTTTGGAGTGGATTAAGTGTAGTTTGAGGTTCGAATTGTTGAATTTTGGGAGGAATTGAAGGTGGGACGATTCGGCCGCCGCGGGTGGTGGTGGCGCGATCCTTCGACGGCAGAGATGATGGTGGTGAGGTCCTGAGGTTGAAGGGAAGTTAATTCGACGATTTGGAGGGCAGTCGCAGCGTTTTGGGCTGCACCGGAGAGCTGCAGCGGTGGTGGTGGCGGTGCTGCTGCTGTTGTGGCGGTGAAAGGGTAAAAAGGGAAGGTTAAAAGGTTAATTGGTAAATGGTAATTGGTAAACAGTAACTCAGCAATTAGTAAATGGTAAAGGTACGACAGTAAATGTGAAAAAGTAAACTGTAAATTCGAAAGTTACTGTCAGACTTATAAAGTTATTGTTGATCTATATTATTACTATTGGACTTACGGTAAAAGAGAAATAGACTCGAATAAATAGAATTTACGACGTAAAGACCAGTAAATGATTAAATAGTCTTGGACTGGGTGTACTGAGTCATTTCAGTCGTAAATTGGTTTGAGTTGACGCGCAAATTTTAAATTGGGATGTTTCGGGTGAGTAAGGACGTCTGTAGATTTAATTCTTATAAATCAATTCCGAGTTCTGGAATATTTATGATTACGTCTCTGTTACAGGTCGAGATGCTATTAGACGTGACGAGAGCTCGGAATAGCGCCAAGTTCAGCTGTACAGTGAGTGGATTATATTTTAAATAAATGCATGCATACATATTTTATTAAAATGAAGTTATTTTCATTATATGAAATCTCAAGCATGATATGAATTATCAAAGGCCGATAATTCATATAGTTTTATGAAATTTACTCATTTAAAAGTTAAAGTGAATATGGATTTGGGGTATATCACTACCAGAAAAAAGACTATTACCGACGAAAAAAAAAAACGGCCGACGACATACTTTTTTCGTCGGCTATTCCCAAGAATGGCCGACGATTTTTTATTTCGTCGCTAAAAATAAAAAATCGTCGGCTATTCCCCAAGAATGGCCGACGATTTTTTCTTTCGTCACTAAAAAATATTTTTCGTCGGCTATACCCCTAAAATGACCGACGATTTGGATTTTCGTCGGCCTTTCTCTTAAAGTATAGCCGACGAAAACTTTAGAAAGTTTGGCCGACGAAATTGGAATTTTCGTCGGCTATAAGTCTTTATATTTTCAGATCTAGACAGAAGCTGCTCATTTAAAAAAAAACGAAAAAAAACGGGAGAAAGAGTGAAAAATCTGTGGGTATTTTTGAAATCCGTCATCTCTTACATTGTGGAGCTATATATAGGTACGTATATGTGTATATATGTTGATTTTGAGTTTTAGTTGAGTTGATTTTGAGTTTTAGAGATTTTGATATAGTAAGTGATTTTTTGTTTTGTTGTTGTTTTAGTGTTAGAATGTATGTATATATGTTGATTTTGAGTTGTAGTTGTAGTTGAGTTGATTTTCAATTAGAGTTTAATTATGTGTTTTAATTTGATGTTATTTTAATTAGTGTTAAAATATATATAAATATGTTAATTAATGGTTGTTGATAGTGTAATGAACTTAAATAATGGTTGTTAATTAATGGTATATATATATATATGAGTTGATGTTGATAATAATATATATTGTAATATATATGTGTTAACTAATTTCTTATTAATTAAAGTTATACATATATATTATTATCAGGCTATATATGGATCGAGATAAGAGTTGGATTTCGCTTCCAAGGCATGACCGACGATACACTACAGGAGTTGTGGATTTTTTGCAGTTCGTCGAGTAAAATGCAAACGGGAATGAATACCATTATTGCCCGTGCAAGAAATGTAAGTGTCGCAGTGATATGTGTCGATTTCCGATTAGGACAGTATGGGAGCACCTAAAGAGTAATGGGTTTTGGCCGAAGTACAAACGTTGGATATATCACGGTGAGCCATCATTAGATGGATCGCATGATCATGGGCAGTTTTTTGAGGCGGGCAGTAGTAGTACATCCAACGATCCAACAATGGCATTCGTCAATGACGTGTTTCCTTTTGAAAACGGTGTACGTGGGGAACAATATATGCATGACCCGGTGCAGCCGTTCCCACAAGTTGTCAACACTGCTGCATTTGACAAGTACAACAAACTGATTGCATTGCAACAAACCCCTGTGTCTTCAAGTTCTGAGAAGACAGTTCTTCAAAGTGTGATGGAGAAAATGAGGATTAAAGTCGAGACAAAATCGAGCATCAGGCAAGTGGATGAATATCTACAGTACACTTCTTCGTTGTTGGAGGAGGGTCATCGTATTCCTACCAATCACCGTAAGGTCCGAAGTATCCTCAAAGATCTAGGGCATTCCTACATTAAGATCCATGCATGTGCATTTGACTGCGTTCTCTTCTGGGGTAAAGATGCAGAAGGGAATGACCATGCTAGCCTTGACGCATGTCCGATATGTCAGTCTGACCGATATAAGTTGACGGGAGCAGGCAATAGGAAACCTGTGAAAGTGCTTCGGTATTTTCCGTTGAGAGATAGGCTTGAGCGGTTGTACATGTCAGAAACCACTGCAAAAGCTATGAGATGGCACGGTGAGAGGGACGCGGGAGACGCAGATATCATGACACACATCTCTGACGGAGCGGCCTGGAAGCATATAAACAATGAGTTTCCTCATTTTGCGTCAGATGTCAAAAACGTCAGGCTCGGGCTCTCAACCGACGGGTTCAACCCTTTCGGCACCATGAGTCTTTCATACAGTATATGGCCGGTGGTTTTGGTACCTTACAACCTTCCTCCGTGGATGTGCATGAAGAAGGAATATAATATGTTGACGTTGTTCATTCCGGGGCCTGGTTACCCAGGGAAATGTCTCGATGTGTATATGAGACCATTGATTGAAGAGCTTAAGGTATTGTGCGACGTTGGTCATCCCACTTTTGACAAGTACAAGAAGGAGACGTTCCAGATGCATGCCATGGTTATTGGTACCATCAGTGATTTTCCTGCTTATGGGATGTTGTCGCGCAGCGTTGTTAGGGGATACAAGGCTTGTCCAGAGTGCTTCAGCGATTATGGGAGCACCCCTCATTGCAACAAGATATGCAGAATGGGTCATCGTGTGTTCCTTCCGGCGGATCACCACTGGCGTTACGAGTCCGCCGCATTTGATGGAACCGAAGAACACGGTGGTCCTCCCAGAAGATGGACGGGAAGAGAAATTTTAGCAGTGCTTAATGAGTACGATTTTGGGCCCCTCAGCAATCATCCCGATATTGTAGCGGAAATACCTGAAAGACCTGAGGAGTACGAATTCTGGACACATAAGAGCATATTGTGGGAACTCCCGTACTGGTGTGAGTTGCTGATCCGTCACTTCCTAGACGTTATGCACATAGAAAAAAATGTTTCTGAAAGTGTGGTGGGCACAACGCTGAACTTGGAGGGGAAGACGAAAGACGGTCCTAAGGCTTGCACTGATCTGCAAAACATGAATATCAGAAAACAACTATGGTTGAAACAAGGGAAGAGAAAAATGCCTCAAGCTCCTTACACCGTCAAGCCTGAGCATAAATCAGAAATTTTCCATTGGATAAGTCGGGCCAAGTATCCTTCAGGCTTTGCTGGAAATATAGCCAAGTGTGTGAACAGACAATTCAACAATCTTTACCGGTTGAAAAGTCATGACAATCATATCCTGCTACAACGTCTCTTCCCTGTTTTCATTTGACCGTTCCTTCCCCGTCACGTTGTGGAGCCGTTAGTAGCGTTGGCAAGATTTTTCCAGATGGTATGCACACGGGAAGTGAGAAAATCTGACCTCCGGGAAATGCAACAAGACATCGTTCATATCATGTGTAAATTTGAGATGATATTTCCTCTAAATTTTTTCGACATCATGCCTCACCTCATGATCCATCTTCCTCGGCAGTTGTTGCTTACCGGTCCTGTGCACTTCACTTGGATGTATCCGATGGAAAGGTACGTATTTTACACCTTATGTTAATTTCCTCATCAATATATGTGATATAGTATTAATGTATTATCATAACACTTTAAAAACTTGATTTATAGGCAACTTGGACAATACGGTGATTTTGTCCAAAACAGATCCGCACCTGAAGGATGTATAGCTGAAGCATATATTGCGCACAAGTGCGTCACCTACATGAAGCTGTATTTAGGAGCGTTACAGGAAAGCATACCGGAAGATGTACCTTTACAGTTCAATCTTTCCATACTCTCCAACGATGTTGTACTCGGTGGAAACATGCCAGTTTCCTACAAGTTGAAAGATTATGAGGTAACCATTGCACATTGATGGGTACTAATCAACTGTCCAGAAGTTCAGTTTTGGAAGAACATGCATCTAAACTGTGACCAAGTAGGAGGTGATCTCGATTACCACAACCAGACATTCGCAGAGTATTTCGGCCGCTGGGTTTCTATACGTGTTTATATATTATTGTGTATAATTATTCATATTTATAGTTGATTCTGATGGTTGCAGATATACCTTATTAAAAATGATAATCACCCAAATTGGTCGCACGAACTCAGACTTCTAGCGATGAGGCCGGTCTATTCAAAAGTTTATGCGACGTGCAAGGTGAATGGTGTGTTATTTCGATGTGAAGAGAGAGACCTCAGACTGAAAACACAAAATTCAGGGGTTATGGCACATGGTGGGGATGATGGAGTTGACTATTACGGTGTTCTCCATTCAGTTGTGGAACTGCATTATGGGGAAGGCATGAAAGTGCACCTTTTCAAGTGTAGATGGTTTGACACACGGCCGCAGAGCATGAAAACCGATCAATACGGCATAACTTCTGTGAACACTAGTACATCATGGTATGAGGATGACCCGTTCGTTTTAGCCACATGGGTGAAACAAGTGTTTTATCTTGATGATCTCGCCAAGGGGGACCCGTGGAAAGTAGTCAACACTATCCACCATCGCAACATTTACCGGGCGTCTACACTTGGAGTGGCTGAAGAGAACGAGGAAGGTGGCACCGCGTATCAAGAGCCCAACTCAAACGGTATTCCTGACTCCTCTTTTATTCGCCTAGACACGCCGGTGCGAATTCGACGTGAAGAGCCACTGCTTGTTGATGTTGATCCAAATGAAGAAACTAACGAGGACTCTAGTGGTGAGGAAAGACATAGATTACCCCTATCGAGCAATTCAGAAACCGAAGAAGACTCATCCGATGATTCCGATTACAATCCGACGGATTAAGTAATTTAGATGATGTAATCCTTTCATTTGTAATCCACTCATTTTTAATGAACGGGCGTGGGGATGAGCCTCCCAGTTAGGCTGGGTTCCAAACCCCTTAAAAAAAAAAATTTGAAATATGTTGACTGTTGGGTTTCTGTTTTTTTGATGTTCAATTTTGGTTATATATGAACAGGACATAGGAATACGAGAGGTGTAACACCACTGATTTTTTTTTATTTTTTTCAAAGAATAGCCGACGAAAAATGCATTATTTCGTCGGCTATACTAATTATATCCGACGACAAATGCATGATTTCGTCAGGCAAAACTATATTGAAAAATACATATTTTATTTTAGACACAAAACGACAAAAGAATAACCGACGAGTACTAGGTTTTATTTCGTCGGCTACGATAAAAAAAAAAAACAAAAACAGACCACCTTCCATTTTCTATCACTATCGACAACCCATTGCTTCATCCTTCAAATGCAAATGTGTCGTGAAATAAGATATGACCGAAATAATGAAATACGTCTACGATTGAAAAATGACAAGATTCCGACAAAATCTGTGTGCCGAATGTTGCGGTTAACTGTTTTTCACTTCTGTTTTCCTATGGGTAGCCTCACGTTCGGTAAATATTTTGAGGAAAATTTTTATACGATTAGTTGCGTCTCATCGATTTGAAACTATTATCTGTTGAAGGTCAGGCCAAAAAACATCATTTACACAGGCCAATTTCCATTTCTAAGCGTTTAAAGGGTTGACTCACCCGGTTGACCGTCCCGATCGAGCCTTTAACGTTGTCAGATGTAGTTGGATTTTTTTTCATACATGTATTTAATCTTAACGGTGATATCTGACGGTTGGAATAGATTGTCCAAACTTTTAGATTCAAAATCGGAACATATGCACTAATGTTCCTTAACTTATTTACCAAGTGTTTAAGTGAATGTATAATTTCAAATAGTTACTATACGTACACTCTTCAAATGCAAATATGTCGTCAAATAAGATATGACCAAAATAATGAAATACGTGTACGGTTGAAAAATGACAAGATTCCGACAAAATCTGTGTGCCGAATGTTGCGGTTAACTGTTTTTCACTTCCGTTTTCCTATGGGTAGCCTCACGTTCGGTAAATATTTTGAGGAAAATTTTTATACGATTAGTTGCGTCTCATCCATTTGAAACTATTATCTGTTGAAGGTCAGGCAAAAAAACGTCATTTACACAGGCCAATTTCCGTTTTAAAGCTTTTAGAGGTTTGACTTCGTAGTTTGACCAAAGGTTTAGCCGACGAATTCCAATATTTCGTCGGCTAAACTCTTGCGATCCGCTTATTGTCCGCCGTTGGATGGCTCAGATCCAACGGCTGTGATTTTCCAAAGTATAGCCGACGAAATATTTGTATTCGTCGGCTAAACTGTTGCGATCCGCGCCTTTTCATTGTCCGCCGTTGGATGGGGGAGATCGGACGGCTGCTGAGCGCCTAAAGTATAGCCGACGATATTCAAAGTATAGCCGACGATATTAAAGATTTCGTCGGCTATAGTAAAGAATAGCCGACGAAATCTTTTTTAATCGTCGGCTATTCTATCGGGTATAAGTTTGAAACTGCTGAACCCTAGCCTCCGTTTTCTGCATTTTTCTGCTTTCTCCCCTCCTTACACCTCCGCAGCAATTCAGAAACCTCCGCACCGCCGCTCTCCTCCTCCTCCTCCTCAAATCGACGACGAATTCTCCTCCTCCTCCATCCGGCCGAATCCTCCTCCTCCATTCGGCTCCTCCTTCTCCTCCTCCTCAAGCCGCCGGCCTCCTCCTCCTCCTCCTCCTCCTCCTCCTCCGATCCGGTTATTTTTTTTTTTAATTTAATTTTATAAATTGTTATATATTTAATTTTAATTATATAAATTGTTATATATTTGTTAATAAATTTAATTTTAACAAATTGATATATATTTGTTATATATTTTATTTTAATTATATAAATTGTTATATAATAAATTGTTATATATTTGTTATATATTTAATTTTAATTATATAAATTGTTATATATTTGTTAATAAATTTAATTGTTATATATTTGTTATAATTTAGGTATATAAATTGTTATATATTTAATTTTAATTATATAAATTGTTAAATTAATTATATATATAAATTGGTAGTCTAATTATATATATATATATATATGTTAATATTGAAATATAGTTATATTTGTATAAAAATAGTTATATTTAGGATAATGGTTAGTATTATTTAAAATTAGTTAATTTGTTATATATAAATTTGTTCGTATGTTTTGAAATATGTTAGTATTATTGATTATTATATTAATTAGAATTTGTTATAAAATGTAATATAATTTAATATTAATTAATGTATTAATGCCTCAAGTTGCAGATGGCCGATGCATTCAGACAGTTATTCGGGGGGCCGTCGTTCCAGATCTAAGGGTTCTACAAATTCCGCCGGTTCGGCAGACTCCGACAGGACCCATAGCCAGCCTGAGAGGACCACCAGCCAGCCGCGGAGGAGTGTAGATTCATCCCGGCCGCGGAGGACTGTGGATTCATCCCAGCCGCGGAGGAGTGTGAGTTCTCGGCACCAGACCCTTCTCCAGGCGGGGCGGCCGTCGAGCAGTTCACTTCCGCCTGTCGGGCCAGATGCTCCGAGGTTCAGTCGGCAGCTATTTCAGGACGAGATAGCTGCAGACGTTCCTCAGGTTCGTATGCCTGAGGTTCATCGGGAGCCGATGACGAGTCCGACGACGTCTGCTGCTGACTCGACTGAGGGTCCTACTCTCCCAAATCAGCTCTACCTCCCGTATAACATTCTTGCGATACCGGAGGTCGACTATCGTGGTGTGCCCATATGGCCTGATATGCCTCAGTACGTGAGTGCTGCGGAGGCATACCAGCAGCAGCCATTTGAGAACCCTGACCTCCTGATTTCAGCGAGGAGAAAAGGAAAGTCGACAGACGGGTCATTGAGTTCAGGTAACATTCGATTTTATTAATTAAATATTTTATTAAAATTAACGCACTAATATTTAATTTTATTAACCAATCGTTGTTTATGTGATAGGGACAGCCGCTAGCAGTTCAACAAGGAACACGAGAGGTGTCATATGCTTTGACACGCTCAGGAGAACTGTTGATCTGAGGGGGAGGATCCAGATCAACGAACCTCCTAATCAGGAGGTTCAGGGAAAGAAAAAACGCGACTACTCGGGTTGCGTGGGGGCACTGATTAGGGACAGAGTCCCTATGTTGTGGACCCGGTGGGCTGATGTGCCCGAAGAGATAAAGAGGGAGGTAAACAACGCCGCGTCGGTGAGTAATTTAGAAAATTACCTTATTTCGTCGGCTATAACTAATTAATGCCTATTAAAATATTAATATATTTCGACGGAATAACCGACGAAATAGATGAAATCGTCGGCTATAGTTCAGAACAAATAGCCGACGAATTTCGTTGGCTATAGTTTACGATATCGTCGGCCATACTTGAAAATACCTGACGAATTTCGTCAGATATTTTGCCAAGGTTTGGTCGATGAAATGATGTTTCGTCGGTAAAGTCGTCGGCTATACTCGCATATAGCCGACGATTTCTTTTTTTTCGTCGGCCATTGGTATAGCCGACGGCGTTTTTCCGACGAATTATAGCCGACGAAAATTTCGTCGGCAGAAGGTATAGCCGACGAAATTTCGGCATAGTCGACGAAAATTTTTTCGTCGGCTATGCCTCGGATCTGTTAGTGTATGTTTACAACTATTTTAAATATTACGTAATTTTACCCGGAAATGAGATTTCAGGAAATAGTATGATTTGATAAATCATATTTGATCCTTTTGAATGTATTTATATTTAAAAGACCGGAAATTAGATTTCCGGGAATTTTATGATTTCATAATTAGTGATTTCACGACATGTGAGACATGTCGATGTTATATATATTTATTTACTTCGAGGCTACTATTTTAATTGATTATATTTATAAGCCTTAGATGTGCGGTCGGGGACAATACGGATTTTTGATTAAATGGGGGAAGCGTGTTTTCGGATTTGATTTCACTTGTTTTTACACCACTTATTGGGTCGTCATATTTGCTAGCTAGCCACAGCGTGGGACGCTACTTCAGAAGTCCTGGGAGGTTCTGACCCGAGCCTGGGAGACTCCTATTTATGGTGTAACCACTTCCCCATTGTTTCGTTTGTTGAGCCAAAGAGATTAGCTTTTCGTCTTTACTTGGTTTTCGGGAATATTTTATTTTATGATACTTTATTTTATTTAATAAATTCCCGAACCAGCGGGGCTAGGTTTTTATATGACCAATGAGATTGGTCGTGATATGTTATTATTTGATTTTCAAAATTATTTCTTTTTGAAAATATATACAAATTATTATTTGTTTATTTAATATATCAGTGGGGCTGATTTATAATTATGATTTTTCTGAAACGTGGGACGTTTTGATAAAGTGTATGCATCGTGGTTTTTATTTATAAAATGTTGGGAAAGTAATATAATACTTTTTATTTAAGGTATTATATTAAATTATTTTTATCCACTCACTCTAACGTTTTATATAGTACTTTTTATTTAAGGTATTATATTAATACTTTCATCGTTGTCCTTACTTCCGCTTAGTGAGATCTGTTGATTCTTTACCTTTCCATTTCCATTTGTATTTTCAGTTCATTGTATTAGATTGCTCTGATTACCTGTAAGCCGGTTGAGTATAAGTTGAATTAGATTTTGTGTTTAATTGTGGCGGTTGTTGTGATTTGGGGAGCAGATGGCTCCAGGTGTTGAGGTTGGAATTGGAATTAGAAGTGTTTTTGGTTGTTGCAGGTTTTAGAGTTGTCCATCCTCAGATTGACTTATCAATTTATCGATAGAGTTAGTATTAAGGTGGTTCCCGCAGGACCTTATCTGGATCAGGGTGAAATCTGGGGCGGGTCCTGACATCGCTAGCCAAATTTGGAGAGCGTGATAGCTAAAAGTTAAAACGTAATATTTGATATATTCCTTATATGTAATTATATATAATTTATTTATGTATTTAAACTATTTTTATTCATTTAATAATATTTTAAATTTAAGTCATGCTAAAATAGAGAGAACTGATACAGACGTATTTCTAAAGTGGCTAGCCAAAATGACTTTTTAGCTATTTCGACTAAAATTTAACTAAAATATGGCTATCATTGCTGAATATGCTTTAAAACTTTCAATAAGATCTAGACAATCAGACTAATGAATTGCTTTTATTACTATAAAATTACTTTAGTTATTAATGGCTTTGACTAAAAGGTCATTCTCCCAAAAATTATTGTCTAGTCATTGCAAATTTCCTAAATGGTCGAGTGTTAGATAAGGAAACCCACAACCTGAGTTCGATTCACGAAACTGTCAAAGTGACCAGACACGGTGTTGTAATGTATAATTAGAGCATATCACATGCGTCGAGATATTAAATCCATGTCTTAAGAAGCGTTTTTTTTTTTTTTATCAAATAAAGAATTGATATGCTTCAACAACTCTAGCGTAAGTCAAACTCACAACCTTCCATTTACAAAGGACATATTATACCATGAGACCAAATGACTCTTAGGAAGCGTTTAGGTTACTCTAGAAATGAAAAGAAAAAAGAAGGGGGGTTCTATTTACACGTCCAAAAGTGTTGTGTATATTCCACTACTTAATATACCTCAATTTCACTTTTTAAGTTCTAAGAAAACCTAAATGTACCTCTTCTTCTTTACTACAATGCCCCTACACCTATTTATATCTATATCGAATTTGTTTCGTACAAGTTGCCATTACTGTACACAGTCACAATATTTCACCATTGAAATGCAAATACGTACTTTATATATACAAGCATTAAAAGTTCATAATCTGATAGGGGGAAATGACTAGGTAATTATTCATAAACTAAGCTATATTTTCTATTCTTTTTCCTAACCAAACATAGATTGGTTTGACCTTCTGTACTATTATACGGGTAAAAGAATATTTTAATATGACTGACTGAGGGACTGACTACTGACCAAGGGCTGTTCTTTGCTATTGTAGGTGAGAAGTACAAGTATTCCAATACAGTCGTTGCAAACAGAATTGACGAACAATAATTAAAAAAAAAAAACCTACACATATAACAATAAGTTTGAGTTAACAATTACCCGGTCTGGCATGAATTGATTTGTATAATTTTTCACAATTTGACTCTCCATTCGTGCATCTTCACTTTCTTTCATGGAATGTTATTTTATGACTTACAATGCTATTTTAGGATTTACCGTTAAAGAAGATGACGACAACTTGATGCTTCTATGAATTTCATAAGAGTGACTCTAATGGGAAATAAAATTAATTCGAAGAGTTCTCCACAGTATAATCTCACATCCAACCATGAGAGATTGGAAGAGGAATCTATTTTGAGAGGGAAAAGAAGAAAAGAAAAGAAGAGAAGAGAATAGATGGTCGAACGTGAGGGAGGTAGAAAAATCAAATTTATTTATTTATCTATTTGTCCTTATCTGTCATTCTATATGAGTTGATAAAGTTAAAATAAAATAAAAAATTAACAAAGGTATACACTGTTGTAGGAAAATGGAATTGGTCTACTCATTTCATTGATAATCCCCTTTATATAGGGTGAGTATTACAACGGTAATAGGAAATACATTAATGACAATAATGACTACATAATTATCTATCGTCCGTTACATTGACGAAGGCACATAATACGTTTTTCCTTCAACACTCCCCCTTGTGCCGAGTCAGGGGTAACATGGTGCATGTGGTGTTGCCTCATTAAAAACCTTGCCAAGTAACAAAAACCCAATGGGAGAAAATAAAACTTTGGTCTAAGGAGAAAAAGAGCACAACGCACCTAATACATTTGAAAACAACATGTATGTGCTAGACTCCCCCTGATGTCTGCACCTCCCCCTGATTTTTACATTAATCATGGGTTTCTCCCTGATTCTTTCATTTGATCAAGGGAGCTTCAGTCTTATTAGCATACTTATGCATTTTCACATGTTTTTCCAAATGTGACTTTGAGCAATGATTTAGTAACTAAATCTTGCCACATCGTCCTCAGATCCAACTTGATTTACTTTGATCTTGAGGATAAGGTTGTTCATGAGCCGAATACATAGGATCATATTGAACATCAGGTTCACTCATGGTATGACCTTCATATAACAAAATAGTCATAACTTCGTCTAGAGTATGGGTGAACCATTAAGAGATTAGAAATTGATCTGTAATAACAGATTTTCTTATCTCACCTTTAATGCGTTTTTCTTTACGCATAGTTAGCTATGACGTGGATAATTCTTTATCATGTCACATTCTATGTAGAGATTGAATAAGCCCAAATCTTTCATATCTTTAATGAAAGAACGATTTGCGTTGCGTAGGCGCAGAGCTAAACATAGCTTTACAAATTTACATCGAATGAGAGGTCGAGTCTTACATATTATGTTTAAGTACAATCATGCGTCATTGCACTTGTATAGGAATTTCATTTCCCAATACTTCTTCGTCATCTTCCTTTAGATGAAAAACGGATCTATTGTTAGAGTAAAGACTTCGACTGATCATGGGAATATCTGTAGGCCTCACTTTATTCTTTAGAGTGCCTAAGCCGATTGATGGATGATCACCATCATTACAGTCCTTGAGTTCCATTTCAAGACTGTGTATTCCCAAAATCTTTTTCATTCTCAACTTAGGATTTACAATACACTGAGTTTCTCTTATTTCATTTAGAGTTCATATATATCCATAATGAAAACGCAAAGGCATAATTCATCAATCCCTTTCCAATCAAGTAGTCACTTTAGTGAACGTTTCAATTTCTTTTGCAAACGTACTCATGTGATCTAGAGTCACTTGATTTGGGTGGATCAAGTCCGTTTAGGATCCTCATGTATATCTCTTAATTTAGATCCCCATAGAGATATATGTTTTGATCACTTTTCGTAAGCTGCATGTTCAGTTTTTCGGAAACTACCAAACTGACAAGGTAGTGGAGTGCAATGACATCCATTACGAGAGTTTGTCTCATCGTAGTCCATTACGAGAGAATATCTCCTCGTAGTCGATTCCAGTGCGTTTTTGAGAGACCTTGCGCCATAAGGTGAGTTTGCATACTCTTATTCTCATTACGCATTCTAACAAAGATATATTTGATAGGGTTTATATTTGCGGTGTCGGCGTCACCTGCCCAAAAGACCTATCTCTTTGTTTATACTGGATCGCTTCTTTCCATTAGGCCAGTTTACTAAGTTGACATTTTTCAACGAAGTATGGTTCGATAGTAGACTCATTATTCCACGTCCTCATGTACACTAGTGTAATGTGTTTGTAGAGATCTCTATACTTTAAGGATTGGTTCTAACATTTGAGGCGTCCCCCAATGATAACCACAATCCATAAATATTCTCATGAGACGGATTTGAGTATCACTGATCAATAGATCAGGTCGTGCCAAACTTGTTTTCTTCCTTTACACAAGTATGTATCGAACTTAAGGTGGCCTCCCCCTCTTCCTTGGAGAGCCACGGCCTATGACACCATTTATGCCACTTATGGCGTCACCATGCCACCATCCATGGTGGCAGTGCAATACCCAATTCCTCTTGGGTGGTACCATGTCCTTTTGATAAAACACAATCCTTGCAGGTATATTTGCAGCAGGTTTATGTGATCTCGTCACTTTAATGTATAAGATATCTACACACCTTTCTTTGTGTGATTTTTGGGGATCGAGATGAGACACAGTGGGGACAAACCACGACAATTCCTGTCGTTCCACTTGAACATGCTTGTTCTTATCTCCCCCTAACGACGGGAAGACTGTCTCATCAAAGTGACACTCCGCAAATCTAGCGGTGAAGAGATCGCCTGTCAAGGTTTCGACATAGCGGACTATAGCTGGAAGTTCATATCCAGCATAAATATTTATTCATCTCAATGGACCCATCATTGTGCGCTGTGGCGGCGCAATTTTGGCACATAAAAACATTTAATGGAGCTCAAGGATTGTAGATCCGTGTCAATCCAAAAGAGCTCAAGGATTACAAGTTCGTTTGAAATCCTTTAAAATCCTCACACATAGTCACTAGCTATGGTGTAAATTGGTTCAATGATGATGGCCATAGATGAAAAAGTAACGCTGCATGCAAAAATTGCATAACCCAAAACGGAAGTATTGGTGTGCTTTACCAATATTAAGACTATTACTGTAGTCATTTTCCGTGAGACCAATTGAGTTTTTATATAGGAATATGATGTCCATTACAAATCCCGTATAATAAGCCATAAAATCATCACACCTACGGAAATTAACCCGGCCTAGGTGCTTTGACTTTCTAGCATAAGCAGCAGAAATTTTTAATTGTGGATGGTGTCATGACACGTGACCAGCGTGTCGACACAACAACCAACACCATAAAATATCTATGGTGTCCGCAAGTTGGTTGAATCGATCCACTGAATCCTCTTTTGATTCAATATAACAACATAATGAGAAACTCATGTGTCCTTTGCATATGATGATCTCAATCATAATTTCACTAATAGGCTTTGAGTGATGTGCTTCGATTCATAGAATCACAATAGATAAGAAGCATAATATGATATAAGTGCATGTACTTGTGCATCAAATATATCATAATGTCACCGTAGGGGAGCGGTGGAATATAGGGATTGAACACACGTCTTCATCCCTACATGGATTGTATCGAAATAATATTTGAGGATAAAATGTTCTTTGTTCGTCCTCAGTTTCGTGTGTGAACCATATTCTTCTGGTGTTTGCTTCTATTTATCCAAAAATATGGGTGTCCATAGTAGTTTCTTTAATGTATGGATCACCAGATCAAAGCCAATCTATGTCAGAATTCCAAAATATCATTTTCTTATGACGTTGGATTTAATTAGCGGTTACTTAGAACCTACTAAGTTGACATATAATCTTCTCTAATACTCGTTTACATTCGCAGTCATTTAGAGGTAATGCAAAGGAGCTCAAATGAATTCTCACTTGTGTCTTTTTCACATGAAAATCGTGGCGTAAATTTCTTTATAATGTGGAAAACAAAATTCAATTTTCTTTTATGGCATAAATTGTCAATTTGACATATGCTCAATATATACATCGAAACGTAACTCAAGTTCTTTAGAGTAAATCGATGGGGATTGTAATAAAAGAGATTCTAATCCCAATTAGGCAGGTGTATTATGAATCCCAAAGGAAAAGATATACTGATCCTTATTACTTTCTTTGATATACTAATCATTATCATATACTATTGATATAGTACTACTGTTCTTCAGTACTATTATTTTAGGGATTACATTGTGCGTTTCTTTGCACACGGTTCTTTGTTTCATGCCTATATTATGATATGTTGCTTTACTTTATGCAATACTTTGCAAAGTTAGATATAGAAAATTGAATTATGTATATTATGAATAAAATTTGAATAATCTCAATTCCTTTAGAGAAAATTCAAAAAATTATCATGCCAACGATTACATTTAGTCTTGTCCAATTTAGAGAGAGAAACTTTAAGACCAAAAGTCTAATTTATGACAAAAAGTCGTATTTAGGCGTAATAGCCTTTATAAGGATATCTTGTAAATTTAAAAGTAGACTAATCAAAGTCTATCTTGGATTGAGCAAAAATCCTTTTTGCTCTTTTAATAGCTGCAATGATGAGATGTGTCATTTGACATATTCTTCCCATATGTTATGTCTTCAGTTGTAAATTCATTTTCGATGTTCTTGTTGGATATTGAAGATACTTTTCCAAAATCCGCGTATTTATATGATTCTTCATTTTTATTAAAAGTCGTAGCTAATTCTTTGCTAGCTTATAATGTATGTATCAATACTTCATTGATTTACAACAATGACAGAGTGCTTCACTGCATATGACATGTCCCCTATGTCATCTTTTAAATGTTACATTGTTTCCACTTACTTTTGGATGATTATATGAATTTTACGTCCATGGTAATTACCCTTTGTTTTAGGGTCATTGCATGACTTTACCCAATTTGTTCAAGAATATATATATATTTTTCTAAGACCTTACATCGTCATTGCCTTTTGATTTAGGGTTGTTGCATTACTTTGCATAATTTGTTCCAGGGAATTTCTTTTCAGACCTTACGTTGTCATTCAAGATATTGAAATTATATATTTAGCTATTTACATAAAGCAGTTCGTATAAATATACCATGTTCAAGCCTTTGTTGGCTCAATAGGGGAATTTGGAACTCAAGTTCTTCAGAGCCCAATGTGTCAAAGTCGAACTGTGATGGTTAAACCATCTTTAAAATATAGGAAGAATAAAATATATTAGTTTCGCGGTCTATGACATTCACGACAACTAAAAATAAACCAATATACTTTATGGAAATCAAATGCTTTGTGAAATTTCGTTATCACAATAAAATTTTTTGATGTTTCCATATTCATTGCATGTAAAGCTAATGAAATTTCATTATCATTGCTTTTTATATAATCAAGAAGATATCCATGATGAAAATTTTTTTTCAAGAAATTAAAATTGGATCTCAAGACCAAAATTTGTAATGGTCATATTTTTCTTACTTCGTGAATATGCTTTATCACAATAATTGGTTTGTCCATTTTTATATTGTATTGCTCATGAGATTTGCATTATCATAGCAATGTTCAAATTAAATAACATGTTAAATAAAAACAATTATTTAACATAATAAAATAGACATATAATGATGCTCAAATTTTCATAAATATATGTCATAATATAATAAGATAAGTTTGAGCATTATATCATTAACGATTTAATGAAAATGATAACGTTAATTAGATCTTACTTGTTAGTTTGCCAAATAAACTGCATATTAAGCGATTGCTCGATCTCCGACTCCAAATAGTCGTCACATATTGCCCGTATCGTAATTGTTATGCCACATAAGAACAAATAATATGCATATGATTAGTCACTTTAATCATATATATTTCACATTTATCATATAAATTAAGCAATTTCACATTTACCATTAAGTTCGTAAAACAGTAAATAGTTAAAAAGTAAATAGTCACACAGTAAAGTAAATATAAATTACTGTGCGGTAATCTCAAAAATTACCTTTAAATTTTTACCCCCCAAAATCCCCTTTTTTTCTGGGTTGGATCAGCAGATCCGGGTCAGGCCCAACAAAACCGGGTCAAGGCCAGGCCCAAAGAGCCGGGTCGGATCAGGCCCAAACCCTTCCTGTCGACGAGGAAGTTGTCGGGAAAACGGTGCTGGGGAACGACTGTGTCGTTGGCGTTGGCGTCGGCGCTGGTCCGGAAAAACCTTCGAGGCCGAGGGTATGCATCGACAGGAGCAGATCGGGGGGGGATCGGTGTTGGGGCCGACTGGATGGTCCGATCCGGAGTCGTCGCGAGGAGGGTGCCCAGATGAGGTCGAAGGAGGGTGGGGGGGTCCGATCGTCGTCCGATCTGGGTCCGAATCGGGGAGCCTCGGGTCGAAAAATCGGGGAACCTCGGCTGCTGCTATCGTCGAGGCGATCGGAGGAGCGGTAAGGGGGGGCTGCTGCTAGCGTCGATCCACGTCGATGCTGCTAGGCGGCGCTGGGCTGCGGCTTCAAGATTCAATGTCCGGTCGAGGGCGACGGCGGAGGAGGGCACAAGCCATCGAAGGCGCCGATCGAGGTGGACCGGATCGGGGTCGAGCGGCGGGCCGGGACCGGAGTGGGACGGGCTGCTGCTGCGGCTAATCGAAGGGGACCGGGTCGGGATCGGGGCTGCTGCTAGGAAAAAGAGAGGCAGCGGCGGCGGCGGCCTGGTGGAGGGCTAGGGCGGCGGAGGCAGAAAAACAGAAAAAATTAGGGTTTTTTTTTTTCTGTGTTGTTTTTTTTTTTTTTTCTCTTTTTTTCTTCTAAAAAACTCATGGTTAGGCAAAGTGCTGATAACGTGTTGTAGGAAAATGGAATTGGTCTACTCATTTCATTGATAATCCCCTTTATATAGGGTGAGTATTACAACGGTAATAGGAAATACATTAATGACAATAATGACTACATAATTATCTATCGTCCGTTACATTGACGAAGGCACATAATACGTTTTTCCTTCAACATACACAATACTTTTAGAAGTGCATAGAGAACACCTTAAAAAGAATGAGCGAATAGAGGAAAAAGAAATTAGAAGGCAAGATAGTGGAATCAGTGGATGGTGCAACTGCAACACGTGCTTTGGATATTTGGAACATGTATGTATGATGACGTGGAGCACTAGCCTCGGAACTTTTTACCCTTAAAAAGAATCTTGGAGAAAAACGCATGTTACCCTTTGCTCCGTGGTTTCCACTCTAAAATTAAATTTGATAGTTTGGTTAGGAAAAAGAATAGAAAGGTTTTCTTAGAACTTAAAAAGTGAAATTGAGGTATATTAAGTAGTGGAAATATACACAACACTTTTAGACGTGTAAATAGAACCCTCCTTTCTTTTTTCTTTTCATTTCTAGAGTAACCTAAACGCTTCCTAAGAGTCATTTGGTCTCATGGTATAATATGTCCTTTGTAAATAGAAGGTTGTGAGTTTGACTTACGCTATAGCTACATTATTCATGCTATATTTAAAATTAAATTTTATACACTTGGAAAGTAACGGGCGGGAAGGCCATGCAAATTGACCAGAATAACAGGCGCGATTAACGCGGCTAAGCAATACGCACCCTCGCATTTTCGTAAATAACTCCAACTCTGGGGGTGAGTCTGGAAGATAAAAAGTCAGGCACATAGAAACACCAGAATGATGGCTGTTTCCTCTCGTTTTGTTTTTGAATCATCCCAGCGCCAAAGTAGAGTAATCAAATCAATTTAGTGCCATACCCAACGCACATTCCCATTTCAAAAACACCATCATTTTCCCAATTAAGAGAAAAACTTTATTTTCTTTTGATATTTTGGTAAAAGTATGTCAAGAATTCTGTACTTGCAAGAGTTTGTTTTTGATGTCTGATGATGGTTTTGGTGGAAATTTCTACTATACAGTGCTGCATACTAGTATGCAATTTCTGCTTTCGGGCGAAAATTTTCAAATATCACACTCCAATGCACCACAGACAAACTCATGATTTGTTAATAAGATACGATCCAGTTGAGGAAGCAATTAACCTTTAAAGTTCAATTATCAATTTTCACATTTGAATTCAAAATATTAATTACAACGCCGATACCTTTTTATTTAGTGAAATAGTCTCCTATTCGTGAGTAAGAAGTAATGATTTCGACTCACGAAAGACTAATTGTAGTATTTAATTTGTTTATCTAATTACATAAAAGATTGAAAATAGGAGTTACATAATTGTTGTCTTTGTTATTTCAAGTCACACATGAAATAACGAAAATTATACAAGCATTGATTAGGGTAATTTGTACTTAAAATGTGGGAACTGAAGGAAACGGTATAAAACTATTTAGTAATGTTAAGAAGACCATTTGAAAACTTAATTATGTGGAACTTAGTCTACAAATCAAAGCTCCAACCTTAAAAGGCTAGACTTGACTGTTCGAATTTGAATTTTTCACATTTTCTCTCTATATATAATGGAAACCTATTACTAAATTTACCGTCCAACATAAATTGACCATTCCTAAGAGGATGCTTGGAAAAATTGAAAGGGTAGGAACCATGGAATTGAAAACAACAAGGAGCCACATCCGATGATGGTCACAAGTCTTGGTCAAGCCATCACCAGACAAATTGCACTGCATTGCTTACAGGGGTGGCAATCGTGGATTTGGTCCGGATAGGCCAAGCATGCCTACCCTATATGACCCAGAATAGTCAGCCTAATTTCCCCACCCAAATCTCACACGCATGCTCAATCTAAACCCAGCTCCTTCAAAATCAATCTTTCTAAATTCTAAAATTTCCTCCCCATTTTTTAACCCAACTTGGTAATTGAAAAAGAAAAATACCAGACGAAGAGATAGATAGGTAGAAGCAGAAGAAGAAGATATAATAGTTGATAAAAACACAACCCAATAACTCTGTCTCGAGTCTCGACTTTATTTCAGTGCTAGCTTTTAACCAACCAACTCTCACCCAACTCCATCCACCTTTCATCTTCCTCGCACCTTTTCTCCTTGTTCTTGGCTTCTTGCTTCATCACCAGCGTCACCGTTTCATCAGGTAAGCTTTAAAGTAATGGAATTTATGCGAGTTTTCTGCTTATGTTATGTGGGTTTTGATGGTTGAGGTTTTGGGTACCGTTGTGTAGAAAAAATGGAGCTCTGCATGGAAGTCAGGGCCTTGAAGTCAAGTTTGCGCCGAGAACTGGCCGTGAAGTCGGCTCAGCATGCTTTAATGGAGGAGCTTTGGTGTGCTACTGCGATTTCCGGCGTGCCCAGTGATGATTTCTCAGTCGATGACCTTCTTGACTTCTCTAATGGCGAATTTGAAGAAGCGTCTCTTGAGGAAGAACAAGAACTTGAAGAACATGACGAAGAAGAAGAAGACAAAGACTCTTTTTCGGTGGACTCTGTTGAAAATTCCAATTCTAGCTATTTAACCACCGAGTCAACTCTGGCCGGCCAACTCGCCGTTCCGGTAACAACCTTTCCATATATATAACAGCAACGTTTGTATGATTGTATAACTTTCTAGTTTGGGAAATTAAATGTGAAATTGTTTTGGGTTTGTCAGGATGATGATTTAGCAGAGCTTGAATGGGTTTCTCACTTTGTTGACGACTCTACTTCAGAGCTCTCTCTTCTGCACCCAGTTAGCAACCTTACACCGGAAACAGAGAAGAACCGGTCTGAACCGGAGACAAGACATTCAAAGCTTTCATGGCTTCCCTCACAAGTCCCGGTCAAAGCCAGAAGCAAACGATTCAGACCGGCCAGTCGGCTTCGGTCAGTGTGGAGCCCACTTAGTGACTCACCGTCTTTAATTTCTTGTTTATCGTCTCCGTCGTCGACATCGTTTTGTTCTTCAGGGCTTTCATTATCAACGCCTTGTCTTGTCCTTACCAACCCGGTTCACAACGTGGCGGTGTTTTGGGGAGAACCGGCTGCCAAGAAACAAAAGAGAAAACCGGCGGTTCAGACCGGTGATGAGGCTGTAGTTGGGGTTCAGAGGAGGTGCACCCATTGCCAAGTTCAGAAGACCCCTCAGTGGAGAACCGGTCCACTCGGACCCAAGACGCTGTGTAATGCGTGTGGGGTTCGATACAAGTCCGGCCGGCTGTTTCCGGAGTATAGACCGGCTTGTAGTCCGACCTTTTCGGGTGATGTTCACTCGAATAGTCATCGGAAAGTTTTGGAAATGAGGAAGAGGAAAGACTCCGGTGAGCCGGAACCGGGGATGAGCAAGATGATTCCGGGTTTTTGATAGTTTAGAAATCGGAAAGATGGTGGTATTGATGAACTAGGTTGAACCGGTCTGCTATTGTACACTTTTGTTGCTTTTAGATTTTTAGCCTTAGTTTTAGGCTTGTAGTTTTAGCTTCTATATGTTATGAAGTTGCTCAATAGGGGAGGTTTGAATTGTAAGTTGGAGGGAGAGAGCTATAGGCATAAGACATGACTAGTCGATTAGGGAGGTTTAAGTTCTATTTTGTATGTCCGTTTCTATGTTTAGTGTTAGTTTTATTTCAATGGCACCTTGAGGCTGGTTATTTGATCCATGTTTTGAGTATAGGTTTTTTTCTTTCTTATGATGAAAAATGGTTACAACAGAAACCCCCTGAACAATGTACATTTCGTAAAAGTAAAATAGTATTAAGTTAAAAACTTCTGAAACTGAAAAAAAAAGTCGTCAGAATCATCCATCAATAGCAGTCGAAACCTGACTAAATCTTGAGCTATTTTCCAATCTCTCTCATTGCTTGAGCTCATGGTAAAAGTGCGTGCTCCTTTTAGATGAATTTAAACACTAACTGCTATTGTGATGGGACCTGTAGCCTTTTGTGAAACAACACTCAAAAGCTTGGTGCAACCCAAATTTCTCATTGTTCAAATCATGAGCGCCAGTGTGATATTTACTTCAGATTCTTCATCCTCTATTTTAGGGATGAAAAAACAGAATATATAGCTCATGGCTATGTTAATATCAAAACTAAAATATTGTACTCCATTTTAATTTCCTCTAATACTTCATATGCATGAGTTTTCTTCACCATATATGATTAATATTCGGGTACATGCATATTTGCAAATGATGAATTTCATCTTCTTAATCTTATAGTATCCTATCATGTGGAGAGGATAAACTCTCTAAAATAAATTACATGTCAACGTAAATGAAATGCATGTTTGTAACGAACTTGATTATTCTCATCTATTCAGCGTGAAAGTTCAATACTGCAATCCTTAATGTGCTCTAAACATGCATATACTACCAGACTGAAAGAAGTGATCGAGAAGATGAATCAGATGATAAATGGTTACAAGAGATGTAAGAATCGTATGCATTTTTCTTGTTCTGGACTATTTATCATTGCAGTCACTTAGCCTCATTATATGCTCTGTATGCCCTCATCTGCACAACGTTATATGGCAAGATAACCAAATCTCCTCTATAATTAGCTCTATAACCACAACAGCTTGAATCTTGTTTCCAATTAAGCACCATCAGTAATTTAACCCACGCTAAAGGAGAAGAGTGTTCGCTTAATCAATCCGGGTTCAAAGAGGAGGTTTCATGAAAAACCATTAGTCTCGATTTCGTCTGAAGATTCTGTCATAATTTCGAGACTTTGCTTCTTGTTGGTGAAGCACTGATGCAGAGTTTCTTAAACAGTTAATCACTTGGCATGTCTTGACCTGCGGTTCAGAGCTTCTTTGTACATGAACGCGTCATAATCAAAAGAGTCACTTGATAGCTGCCTACCAAAGCTTCTTTGTTTACAAAACTGTGGGTGTGTGTGTAGAAGCATGCATTGCCTAATTTTGTGCCCAGCTCAGCTGCTTATGAATCGTAACTGCAAGTAAAATAGCTGATGAAGAATTTTGAACTAGTGTCGTGAGGAGGCATGTTTGAAAGAAGGGCAACCGAGTGAGGTAGTCAAGCGTCCCTAGTCGAACTCATCAAATTCAGATTCATTCATGGCATCCCTAAGTTTCTTAACCCTGCTTCCGAAACATTTTGTCATACTGTTGTCACAAAAGCATTCATCAAAGAGTGATAGAGTAGTTTGCCATCTCACCTAGAACCCACCTTATATGTCAGCTTATGCATGTGGCACAACTACGCCATTTAATGGAACATTCTGATTGGATAGTGACACGTCATGTACATGTCACATAGGCTTACACATAAGGTAGGTTCTAAGTGAGATACCAAAATGTGGTTCATATAGCATTATTCATATATAAATTGGAGGCAAAGTTGGAATTTTGAAACTAGAAAATAAAGGGAGATCCAAATACTAGATTTGGACAGTCTTAATAGAAGTGCTCTAAAGTTTAACAGTATTTGAAAAGAGTATACAGAATTTTGATCACTACTAATTAAGATATGATCTGACTTATCTGAGAAATGATCCAGCATATTGACATCCCCACACAAAAGAATCGTATGGATCTCACGTCAGCTCTCAGTGCAGCAAGTTCCTGTTGTAAACATATAAGAATATCGAAATAGTTCAATCTCTAAGCCAATGCAAAAAAAATGAAACATTTTTCATCAAGGAGAATCATGAATCCTTAGCAGACTCAACATCACCGCAAACTATTCAATAGATGTCAATTCAAATATTGCACAAGAACAAAACAAAAACGAAAAGCAATACAACTTAGCAGACTCAACAACAATATCCTCGCAGTATGGTTGATATTTATATGATGGATATTGAGTCACTGCTCAATGAAACTTTCATATATTTATATTCTTCAATTCGATGGTATAACATCAAATATACCACAGAGATGGGTGAGGACTATGTTGTTAGCTGTTGAGTTTATGCGGCTGATTTGAACTAGATTTCAATGACTCAGAAATATGCCTGCAGAAGAACCAATTATTAGACGAAGAAGATCGATGTAATAGGCTTCGCTGGATTCCTGGTTGAGAAGCATTCCCTAGAAATTTCCAGGGATTCTTTAAAAGGCATACCTGAATTCAATGTGGATGTTCTTTATCTCAGCCGAAGCTTTTCAAAGTCACTTTCCATTGATGCCTGAATCCAATGGAGGATCAGGATTAAAAAAAAAAAAAAACAAACAAAAACAAGGGCATGGGAGAGAGAGACTAGCTACTACGTTCCTTGAGTAATAAAATAGTTGATAGAGTAATACTAACTCTTCGAAAATAGCATGGACAATTCTATCTGTACCTGTGAACTTCCAGGTTTTGACGAGCTTGATCCTGGAAGCCCTTCAGACTGCACAAAAGAAAAAAAGAAAAAAAAAAATCATCAACTTTTGTACAAAAATGTCTCTGAATCGAAACCCTAGTCGATCAGGTGATATTAATAGAAACAAGTAGCAAAGCAAATAAGCACCCGAGCACGAATTCCTTGGAGTTTGAACTGATGAGGAGGAAGCTGCTTGCTCTTGCTCAATAAGCCACCCGTAAACTTTGAACGAGCGCAGAGGCCTGGGAGCTTCATCATGCACTTGTGCATCACCATTGTCACAAAGAGAGAAAGAGAGAGAAAGAGTCCGACAGCTTTGAAGAATGGATGCTAGAGTATAATTGCAAGGCTACTGGTTATTCTTTGGTGAATACGGGAAAATTGAAATGACAAATTGTAAAACAACATTGAGAAGGCGGTCCCAACTTTGGTTGCAGTCTCTAAGGCTTGCTGTGAAGAGTTTCTTTCAAACAAATCAACTTACTAACACATGTCGTAACTCGTTGGAGTTCTCCTCTGGTCCATTATTTGAAGTTGAATGTGCATGATCCTTTACTTCCTGCTAGGAGAATTGGTGGTGCTGGAAGTGCGATTTCAAATAGAGTAGAGTTTCTAGCTAGCGGCTTTTTCATACTGAAAGATTTTGTTACCTAAGTGCATAAAACTACTGGCAGTGAAGGAAGGCATTGAAATTCTTCAAGCTATGATCGAATAACTCTATACACTAGAGCAATTATTCAGAGTGATTGCTTCATTTGCTTGCTTGCTGTCCAAGCTATCACAATAGAGGGAGATGATCTCTCTCGAGCAATCATCCCTAGTCGTACACTCGTACTCATCAATTCAAATTCAACGTACCATCTTGAGGTCATATACCCTCAATTGATATCAAGATCCCGATCACTGGCCGGGTTGCACTTTCCTGAACCAATTGAAAAGATTCCAGGCTCTTACCTAATTTTCTTTACCCTTGTTCCAATACATTTTTTTCCATTAATACTGTTGTTACACAAGCATTAAGAGAGTGATATATAAAAGATCAATACCAAATAATATAAATCATGTAAACACAAAATCAAACCAATAACAGAATTATACCTGCTCCATTGAAACTGATTGCCATTGCTTGATCTTCAAGTAACTTCGGTCTTCAAGCTTTAGCATTCTGAATCTTTTACAAATGCTCCTTGAATGGGATAGAATACTAGATGCGTTGGTGATGATATCAGGGACTAATGCTCATGTATTTATAGTGATCAACTGGTATCTTACCCATCAAAGAGTTCTAGTTGATCTCAATATTGTTTCCTTATTATCATGAGATTCATATCAGATTCTGTATTGGATTCTTACTCAATATATTGATTATATGTCTATCAATATATCACAAACATTACATTCCTTATTCAACTCTTACTACTTAGATAATGTTTAATTAATTGCTTAATACTCAAGACATAGAATTATTGTATAAGTCTAATTTATTCTTTCAAATAGAGCAGTAAAAAGGGATTAAATAATCTTTATATGCTATAAATTGGAGGCAAACTTGGATTTTAAAAATTTACAAAATAAAGGGATAGTCAAATAATACACTTCCAATGACACTTCCAATGGCAACCCCAATGATCGAGCCTACGACCAGCTGAAAAACATCCATATGATTGCTTATGACAATCTTAGGACTTGGTGCAGCAAGTTCCTCACTACAACACTCGAAATCTTAGTCGACGAAAAATTTTCGTCACCTAAGAGAGGTTTTCGTCGCCTAAGATATTTGGTGAAGAAAAATTTGTTGCCTAAGTTTCGTCGTCTAAAGATTGTAGTGTAAGTCACTTGGCGACGAAAAAATTCAATTTCGTCTACTAAGATAACACTTAAACGACGAAAGAAGTTCGTCGTCTAAAATTTTTAGTGAGGACAAAAATATCTTGGTGGACGAATTTTTTTGTCGACTGCATGCCAACTTAGTCGACGAAATGGTTTTTTTTCTTAGTCGACTAAGTAAGCTTCTTAGTCGACGAAACATATTTATTTCGTCGACTAAGAAACTTACTTAGTCGACGAAAAAAAGATGTTTCGTCGACTAAGTTAGTTTCTTAGTCGACAAATGAAAATTTTTTCGTCGACTACGTAGGATTCTTAATCGACGAATAAAAATATTTCGTCGACTAAGTAAGCTTCTTAGTCGACGAAAAAAAATAAATCGTCGACTAAGTATTAATTATTTTAAAAAAAATATTTGAGACTAAATATACCAAATATGAATATATTAAAATTTATTCATAGAAATTAAATACTTATTTATTAATAAAATTTATTCATACAAATTAAATACTTATTAATAAATTTATTCATACAAATTAAATATTAAACCGAACAATACCGACTAATATGGAAAATGTGCCGACCTGCTAGCTAGCTAGCTACTTATGAAGATTTGTAAACATGTTGAACTTGTCCTCCAACCGAGCAAGACGGTCTTGACCTGCTTGGACCGTCTCTCTAGACAGCCGTCCCTCCTCCTCAAGTAGGGCGATACGTTCATGGGCCAGTCGTGCCTCCTCCTGGGCCAGTCATGCCTTCTCCTCTGTACGTGCGATACGGTCTCTAGCCTCTCGGGCCTCCTCCTCCGCTCGTCTCAGACGCTCCGTATTTGAAGACTGACAGCGTGCAGTGGAATTCTCCCCTTGAGATGATTGTGAACTGACACCGAAGGTCACTCGACCTAACCCCCGAATCTTGCCCCTGTTTCGCTGTCCTAGTGCATCTACAAGCACTTGGGCCTGAGTTGGCTCGTCAAAATAGTGAATGATCTAATCTTCCGGAACGTCGGGGTGGTCTTTCCTCACAATAGTCATCACCCTATCGATCTCGACGTTGATCTTTCGCTGCAATTGAAAATGAAATGCATTAACATCATTAATCACATTAAAAATAAATAATAGATGATGAATTTAAACATAATAGGAAACTTACTAAATTTTCCGCCGCTTCCGGGTGCTCAGGAGGGTATACCATCTCATAATTCTTCACCAACACCAATGGTTCACCCTTTTCCTTCAACTCGAGCGCCCCATAGATGAAAGGTTTTGAACCGGACCGATGGTGCAATGTCTTCTTGCCCCAGTTGATTGTGTTGGCGGCCGATCGTCTATGTAAAAGTTTAATTAAAATTGAGACAAATAATTAGAATTCAAACAAAACAAAAATAAAGGATGTTTACATTTGAAAGCACAGACTAATAATTGTATCCTGGAACTCATCGATCTGGAAGTGTTGAACCAGCCAAGACCACTCCTCCTTCCTTGCATATATTATTCTGTTTATTATGTAACTAGTCAACGTAATTCCTAAGGAAAAATCAAAGATTCTGTAGCAATATATATGCTGCCTATACAATGCATGTTAACTTCCCATGTAAGTGCAAGTAAGATTGAGACAAAATATCGGATCCAAAATCACTAATTAATCAACTAAAAATAAACAAGTCTAGAGGATAACAGCACAAACCCTTTAATTAATAAAAAAACAAAAACCAAAAACAAAAACAAGGCTGGGCATTTTTATTAACCCTAGAGTTTTATTCTAACTTAGCGACATTTGATAGTATGGATCAAAGTGTCTCAACAAGACCAGAACTCTCCAAATCATCTGTTAATCTTAACGTTCAACTATCTCCTCAGTCGAATTGAAAGCAAACCAGCAAACATCTTATTCAACAGCAAACCAATACACCAACAATTTTCAATCAATTCGTTAAATATATCCATAAGCAATTTACAATACCTAATCAGGAATTGAGAGAACATACTGAAGTGAGGGAATCAGCCTGAAGTTTATTGGAAAGAAAGAGACGCAGAGAGAGAGAGAGAGAGAGAGAGAGAGAGAGAGAGAGAGAGAGAGAGAGAACAATGATAACCTAGTATGCGAGAGAGAGGGAGAGGCTGGGGCTCCGGGAGGGGACGAAGGCGGAGGAGGGGGCGGCGTCAGAGGTGGGGGGTAGGCCGGCGAGGACGAGGCGGGGATTCAGGGGGAGGCTGGGGTGGAGAGGACGAGGCGGGGACTGAGGCGGAGGAGGAGGCGGCGTCCGAGGTGGGACTGAGGCGAAGGGTGGGGCAGCGTCCAGAGGCGGGACTGAGCCGGAGGGTGGGGCAGTGGGGGACACGAGGCGGTGCCGGTGATGGGGCCGTGGGCGGTGACCGGGGAGGGGGCGGGGAGGGAAATCGCTGCAATTAGGGGTTTTTTTTTTCTTCAACAACTGAATTACGCATTTGTTTGCGATTTGAGAATTATAACGTGCATTCCCACTTAGGCGATGAAACAAGAAATTTCGTCTTCTAAGAGTTCAACTTAGTCGACGAAACATAGTTTTCGTGGCCTAAGTATTTGTTCTTAGGCGACGAACTAATATTTTCGTCTCCTAAGAAAATTTAAAGTTTTTGCCAAATTTGTCGGCGAAAAAAATAAGCCACCAATACAGAATTCCAAAAAAAATCAAAATAATATTTCGTCGCCTAAGTGTCTACTTAGGCGACGAAATAATTAATTCGTCTCCTAAGTGTATAGTTAGTCGACGAAAATATATTTCGTCGCCTAGAAATAGTCTTAGGCGACGAAAAGTTATTTCGTCGTCTAAGTTTATTTCAATTTTTTTTACAAAATCTATACTGCGGGCTTAATTAAAATGAGTTAAAACTTTTGCGACGAGTTAATAGGTGCATTTCGTCGACTCCAACTCTAAATATACATATATACATATATATATATATATTATTTAATTAATACAAAAAATAAATAACTTATAACATTAACGCATAAAACTTGTTTTTAAATCGAAAAAGTACGTACGTACATACACACAATTGGAATCCTTGTAATTATACATGACAAAGAAATTTATTGAATTTAAAAACATAATTTAAATCATCATGGTTCTCCATCATAATTGTCATCGTCTGCATCGTCTGCATCTTCAATCATATCAGTGAAGTCATCACTAGAATCCTCATAATCTTCTGATTCCTCATCATCCTCGTCATTAATGAAGTCGTCATTGACTCTGTTTTGAGATGTAGATGCATTTGAGACTACAATGTATTCATCAGAAGTGATGAAATTTAAGCGGTTGTTGTCGCGAATAGCCTCTACATTAGGGATTTCATAAGCCGAATGCTCTTGATATGGTTCATCAGTGTCGCCGTCACCTTCATCATCATGTTCTTCACCTCCTTCAATTGTAGACGCACTCCATATATTCCTATGTGACATCGGGTTAACCACTTTCCAAAATCGACTAGCCTTTGAATCATCAAGATAAAACACTTGTTTTGCCATGCTGGCAAGAATGAAAGGCTCGTTTTCATACCAGCTTGTGCTTGGATTCATTGATAACATGTCGTATTCCATCTTTGTACTCGTACGAACACTTGGATATCAGTATTGAACCATCTACACTCGAACAAGACAACGGCGAGTAGCACTCCGTAGTAGATTGAGTCGTCACCATCTACCATGACCCCACAATTTTGTATTCATATAACTTAAGCAGGGACACGTGTGAGTTTTCTTTCCACCACCATGTTCACGTATAAAATTAATAAAACTTTATACTCCTTGTTGGTATTTTTCGCTCTCCCTTGGGTACCGCATCCAACTCCTGTCTCTATCCATCAAACACCTGTCATATATATATATATATATATATATATATATATATATATATATAACTTAAGCAGGGACACCTGTGAGTTTTCTTTCCACCACCATGTTCACGTACAAAATTAATAAAACTTTCTACTCCTTGTTGGTATTCTTCGCTCTCCCTTGGGTACCGCATCCAACTCCTGTCTCTATCCATCGAACACCTGTCATATATATATATGGGAAACAATAAATAATCACAAATTAACAAATAAACAATTTATATGCATGTTTCTTCTCGACCTTATGCCTCCGGTTAGGGTCCTAATCCCCATTCAGGAGCACACCGACTTTGTTTCACAGTTTGTAGGTCTTGTGTATTCGTTTTCAGTCGTGGGAAAATTTCGGCAGCATCTCCCCACAATTTCTCAAGTGCACAAATATCTATACACCTAGTATGCACTCGAAGAACAGTGTTAGGAGACCCCGTCGAAATTTATAGGCACGGCCGCAAACGAATACACAAGACCTACACAAACTGTGAAAAAAAGTCATCTGCTCTCAAACTGTCCAAAAATGGGACAATTCGAGAATCTCTCCATGATTCTCGAACGGGATTTCTAAGGATATATATAAATGCATGTACATCAGTGAATAAAAGAATGATTTATTCTTTCATTCACCGCTAATTATAAATCATATAACAATGATTTTTGTAAAATAATTACAATTATTAATTAAATTAATTAAGGAATTTTTAAAATAAATAATTAATAAATATAATTCAACAATTTCTCAAAAACCAACAATTTAATTGAGTTTATATGTATGGATCAACAAAAGCAATATATATACTAGCTATCACCTCACAATATATATGTATACACACAACAATATATATAATTAATTATCTACCTCAAAAATGGAATATTTCAATGGAAAAAATGGAAATTTGTGTTGAAAAATATGAAAAAAGAGATCATACCAAGTTAAAAATCGATGGGTAGTAGTGGAGAAGGCTTAGGAAGACCCGATTTGAACCTTTTCACATCCAAAAATGAAAATCGGTGGAAAGATTGAAGGAGAGGAAAAATTTTCAGATTTTTTCAGATTTTTCCCGATCTGGAAACCAGTTCAGTATATATAATATGGATTCACTTAGGCGATGAAACAAAACGTTTCCTCGCCTAAGTTACACTCTTAGGCGACGAAATAAAAAGTTTCCTCGCCTCAGTTACACTCTTAGGCGGCGAAATCAATAATTTCGTCGTCTTAGAAAATAATTCTAACGACAAAGTATCGTCGGCGTCTTTGTGTCTTCTTAGACGACGAATATAAATTTTCGTCGCCTAAGTTTTTAGTTAGGCGACGTCAAAATTAGTTTTCGTCTCCTAAGTAACAATCTTAGACGACGAAAAAATGTTCGTCGCCTAAGAATATACCAAGACGATGGCAATAATTTTCGTGCTGAGGTGCTTCTCTTACACGACGAAAAAATATTTTTGTGGTCTAAGAGTCTACTTAGGCGACGAAAATTTTTTCTTAAAGGACGAAATTTTTTTCGTCGGCTAAGGATGCTTAGGCAATGAAATATTTAATTTTTCGTCGGCTAAGGTATTTTTTCTTGTAGTGCCTGTTGTAAGCGATACCCTAAAAAAAATTGTTTAAGGAAGGTTAATTATGTAATTTTTGATGTGTGTTTTGACCTAATTAATTAGACTAGATTAGTAGAATCTTTAGTTGTTAGGGAATCACAGATTTTTCGAGATACTTAATGTAATCCCTATATAAAAACCTTTTTTTTTTATTTTTTTTTTCCGGCAACCCATAACTTTCTGCTAAAGAAGAAAAGAAAGGGAACCCCCATTGGGCACCCAAAAAATTGCTCTGGGCACCCAACCCTCTTCCTCCTCTTCTGATCTCAGCTCGGACCTAAAACCAGCGCCGCTGCCGCTGCTGCGGCCTTATGCCGATCCTCAATCCAGCGACACCATCGAAACCCAAAAGCTTGCCCAGCTAGCACCAAGTCCCTCAACCTTGCTCGTCGGCACGCAGCACAACGCCACTACCTTACACGCCAGCACGCAGCTCATCGCCACTGCCTTGCACGCCAGCACGCAGCTCAGCGCCACTGCCTTGCACACCAGCACACAGCTCAGCGCCACCTACGCCAACAGTCTTGCGCGTCGGCCTAACCCTAGCGCCAACGACCGTTGCAGCTCCGTGCGCTGGACCCAGAGCCCAGGCCGACCTGGTTTTGTGAACCCGACCTGTCTGCAGAAGATGCAGACCCGATATCAACCCGGATCTTTTGATCCGACCTAGGCAAAAGGGTAACTGTATTTGCCCTACATAAAATATTTTTACCCTAAGGGTTAAAACAGTTACTGTAGTGATTCTTATATTAGTTTTACTGCTATAGATATGGTGAATATGACTAACCATATGTTTTTATTGTCCATATGTGAGAGAAATTGTCACATTAAATATTGAATTGAGTTTTTGGTCTTGACCTAAATTCAGTACATTCCCTCTTGTTCTTTTGAGAAAAAGAAAAAGGACCATTGAAAAAAAATTTAAAAAAATCATGTCATTGATATGGTTCTACATCGGTTCATTGATTGCAAATAATGCAATCATATAATCAATGTATACAAGAGATACATGGAAGAAGATGAGAGTATTATCCTCATGATTACGGATTTTAAAAGCAAAAAATAATTTGCGATCAATATAAAGCATATGACTTTAATTTCATAGTCAAAGTGACTACAAATCAGTTTATTTTGTGAAGGCATA
Organism: Potentilla sterilis; assembly: GCA_963682095.1. Classification (NCBI taxonomy): domain Eukaryota; kingdom Viridiplantae; phylum Streptophyta; class Magnoliopsida; order Rosales; family Rosaceae; genus Potentilla; species Potentilla sterilis. The sequence continues at coordinate 40,389,249 of OY821757.1, read as the reverse complement.
GACGTCACACGTATGACTAATGCTACGTAGTCGTTATACTTTTCATGGTCAAGACCTTGATATAACTGTTGGTATTTATCTTAATTCTCTCATATTGTTCAAGTAAATGAACGGATGAGAATTTTATGATACATACATGGTTGGATTCCCTAAATAACTATATGTGAAGGTAATGTATCACATTACACATTTACATGGCATGTTGATATGGGTTCACCATTCTAATTGGTGATGTTAACTCGAAAACACAAAGATAACTGAGCCTATGCTCGTGAGAAAGAAAAAAAAGGCACGCTTGCCCATTTGCGCACTAATAGAACCCGGCCAACATGCCTCATGGTTGCTCGGCCTCGACCCTACACTCAGCATCGCCTCGACAGGTGTGACGACTCAAAATTTTTACTTAAAATTGTTTTGTTTTGTTTTGAATACTTTTAGTATGTGTTTTATATGTGTGCGTGTGTGTGTGTGTGTGTATATATATATATGTTGTAGGAGAAATAATAAATAAGTAAAGCGTTGTTTTATTGATTGATAAGGAGACCTTTATATAGGCATTACATAAAGTATCCCGAATAATCAGGGATTCCCTATCTACTAAAGATACTACATATCTAGTCTAATTAGGTCAAGAGACACCACGAAAGTTAAAGAATTATCCTTCCTTGAACACTCCCCCTTGTGTCGCGTTCCTAATGTGACACGCAGCATAACGTGTTGCCTCGCTAAAACCTTGCCAAGCAAAACAAAAACAACTTGGGTAAAATAAAAAGCTTGGTCGAAGGGAAAAGAGCACAACGCACCAACTACAATTGAAGATTACATGTGAGGTAGACTCCCCCTGATGTCTACAAGACAACTCCCCTTGATTGGTAACTCAATCTGGGAGTTTAGATTAATGACGTATATAAACGCTCCTCACAAGCTTCAACAGTAGGCGTGGCCAATGATCGAGTCATTGAATATGGCCACATTATCCTTATATTAGACCAGCTATACTTAGCTTTACTTAGTCTTAAGGAAGAAGGTTGCTTAACAACTCAAAACTAGAGTTTGCGTTGAAAATCAGATTCACGCGCAGCATGACCTTCGTTTACTTAAACAGTCATAACTCCTTCGATACAATAGGTATGAATGAACCAAAAAGAGTTATAGAAACTAGACACCCATATATTTCCATTGATATAAAGTACACAATGTGGTTTATTCTGAGCGGATCACAAAGCTCTGTCGAAGGTGACTGATTTGCAAGTTACCGGACAAATTCATTCTACTTTGCCACAACTATCATAACTCACTCAATATGATAGCTATGATCAAATGGTTGGTGTCCCTGGAAAGTAGACATATAGACATTTCCAATAGTATCAATTGCACTATTTTCCAATAAGTGGGCTGTCCTGTAGACCTCGTGGAAGTCGACATACTGAACCAGGGAGATTTTAGAATTGCCTTTTGATGTGTCTTTCATGATGGGATCGAATGAGCCTAAACCTTTCACACTTGAAAGATAGTACCGCCATATACCATGGCATTGCGTGGCAGTGTCTAGCCATTACCTTAGCTTTATAAGATTATAGCGAATGAGATGTCGAGTCGAGCATATTATGACAAGTACATGATTGCGCACATGGTACTTAGATGGAGAGTTTCATCTCCCAAGAGTACTTCTCGTCATATGGACGTAACAAGTCTTCTCAAGACATCGACAAATCATGGGATACATATAGGCTTTGGTTTAACGTCCTTTAGATAGCCATACGCCGATTGATGAATAGGTTCATCACTAACGGTTCTCACTCCCAAGACCAAGTATTACCAAGATGTTTTCATTCTTAACGTCGGATTAGTGATACTTCAATCACAATTCATCCGAAGTTTACACGCAAATAGGCATGATTCTTTACATCCCATCTCCAATCAAGTAGTCACTCAATCGTGGTTTTTGCTTACTTGACTTGGGTGGAAACTAATCCGTTTAGGATGTTTATGTACATCTCTTCACTTAGTCCCAATAGAGATGATACAAGCTGCATGTTCAGTTTTTCGGAACTACCTAATTGACAAGGTAGTAGAGTGCAATATAACTCCATTACGAGAGCATATGTCATCGTAGTCAATTCTAGGGCGTTTGTGAGAGACCTTGCGCCATCAGGTGAGTTTAGGCTCTTTTTTTAACTACGCTTTCCATAAAAAATTATCGATAGAGTTTACACTTGCGGTGTCGGCATCATCTGACCAAGGACCTATCTCTTTGTTTAAACTGGATCACATATCTTTCTGTGTAGGCCAATTCACAACGTTGGTATTTGCTTCAACGAAGTGAGTGTTCGATATCTAACTCATAAACCATGTTCTCATATACACTAGTGTAATTCGTATTTGTAGAGATCTCCATATGGATTGGCTTTTCATTGAGGCGTCCCCCAATGATGACCATAATCTAGAAAATCCATGAGACGAATGAGTTGTTATTGATCGAAGGATCAAGTTGTGCCATAGTCGCATTTGGCGAGTGTATATCGAACTAAGTGCCATCTTTACATTTTTGTGAGAGTCACGGCCTAGTGACACCATCTACCACTTTTGTTGAGTCACCATGCCACCATCTATGGGTGACAACATGTCCATTTATCTGCAAATCAATTCTTACTGGCATGTTTGAAACAAGAATATTATTCCGATCTTTTCCTTGAAAGACCAATAGTTTGCTCGTTGCAGCATGTATATCAAATCTCGTCACTTTGATTTATGGGACTTTGGAAAACATCATGAGGCACAATGGGGATAAACCACGATAATGCCAAGTCGTTCTACTTGAACATACTTGTTCTTATCTCCCCCTAACGACGGGAGGACTGGCTCATCAAAAGTAACATAAACGAGATCGCCTGTGAAGGTTTCTATATAGCGGACTATAGGTGGAAACTTATGTCTTTTTTAAAGACAAATACCCATCATTAAGCGTTTGTGGTGGTGCAATATGGCACATAAAGTATGTGGACGATAAAGGGTATTGATCGCTAACACTTATACATTAACAAGATGCATTTCGTTACAAAAAGTAACATGCATGTATGCTTCATGAAACGTTTCATTAAGTTCCGTGACACCAAATGCCACAAAATTTTAACAATAGGTAGGCACGTATGTTAGGATTCCAACGCCGGACTCATCGTCGAAACCGGCCAAAAACATACCGAACAGGTCAGAACAGTCGCCGAAGGTCAGTGAACGTTTGTGTCGAGCGGTTCACCACCTTCCATGTGTCCAATGGCCCTGAAAGTTTATGAGCAGGTAGTCATAGATGTTATGAATCGGTGGACCAAATTTTACCTCAAGAACCGGCCTAAAAGTAGGTGAACCGATCAGTCCAATGACAAGTCCGCAAGCTGGAAAACTGGGATTTCTAGGTTTTTCTCAACTTTTCAATCATTGTCAAGGTGCTTCATAACATTTAAGTGTTATGGATTGAGTTTAACCATTAGGTATATCACCATAGTTTCATTGTGTCTCAAATTGAACTATGAGAAGGCATCAAAGCCATCATCTTATGTATCATTGTCTTTAGCGTAAGAGGGCGTTACTCCAAAACTTTGCTAAAGATTAGGCTTTGAAATAATGAGCATAGCTAATGAAGGATCATAAAAGGATCATATGCACTTTTAAATGCATAACTAGTGCTTCCATTGACTTGTAGGACGACTTGGGTGACGTTAATGTCATCTTTAAGTCTTGAGCATTGCTCATGGTACTACCAAATATTCTTTTGGTCATCTTTGATCCCAATAGCTTATTTTCTCAAAAGAAAGGATGTCCATGTAATTTTCACATATGGATCATAAAAAAAAGTCCAAAATTCCGTACGATGAGTCTATACGAGTCGCCGATTCAAAGAATCCGAATCATAGCATATCTGAAATACAATCATAATTTTGACTCATAAGTTGTGCGCATTCATTAGAAGCGATACATAAGAAAACTTTTCAACTTTCACAATGAGTTTCAAAGAGATAATCATGAGGATATACTCTCATCTTCTTCCACGTATCTCTTGTATATATTGGTCATATGATTACATTATTTGCAATTAGTGAACCGATGTAGAACAACAACAATGACATGACTCTTTCTTTTTTTTCAATGGCCATTTTCTCTTCTGTTTTTTTTTTCTATAAAACATGGGGGTTTCGAGGCGTAGCCTCCCCCTCTTCTTTTTTTTGAACGTGTGACATAAATTTCGTCACTTGTCATTATAGGGCGCATTTTGCGGTCAATGTTTCTTTTGCTCCAAAGAACAATAGGGAAGGTATTGAATTTAGGTCGAGACCAAGATTATGATAACTCAATTCAATATTTATTGTGACAATTTCCGTCACATATCGATGTTACAACGACAATTTCCGTCGCACATCATGAGTTTGTCCCTTTGTGACTCCCTTAGGATCGTCACAAGTATCGACAATATTTTGTCGGAATTGTGATAGTCACGAAGAGTTGTGGTTCACAGTGAAATCACAGCCACAAGCACAATTTTGGACGGTAACATCATAGTTACCCCTTAAATACTGTGATACGCCAGGGTGGGTGAGCCCCTTTGTATCGTCCTGAAAAACACACAAGTTCCAACACATGTATTAAGTTTTCAGTATTCAGTATTAAATCAGTATTAAGTTTTCAGTATTCAGTATTCAGTATTAAAAGCAAAGGCTTATGGGGTCGAGGCTTGATGTTGGAGTCAAGGTCATGCGAGTTGCCGATGGCTAGCCGAGGCCGAAGCTAAGGCTTACCGAGACATAAAGCAAGGACCTGACAAGGCCGATGCCATGCTAAAGAGCCAAAGGCATGCCGAGGCCGAAGCCAAGATGTGTCGGGACGAGTGCATGGGCTTATAGGGCCGAGAGGGGCAGCGGACCGGGCCGTGTGTAGGCCAACGCCAGGGCCGAGGCCGAGGCTGGGCTAGGCGGGCGCGTGCGTGCCAAGTTTGGAGACCGAGGCGTGCCTCATTGTTTGGTTCTGGTGGAGCTGTTCTCCAAGCAGCGCGCAAGCCAAGCCAAGGCCGAAACCGAGGCTAGGCAAGGCGGGCTTTGGTGTGCGCAAGAGTGCCGAAGCCGAGGCCGGGCAATGCGCATGCATCCGTGCATGTACGCAAGCATGTCTATTTGTTTCTTGACGAGCATAGGCTCGTTTATCTTTGTGATTTTCAGAGTTAACATCACCAATTAGATTGGTGAACTCAAATCAACATGCCATGTAAATATGTAATGCGATTTATTGCATTCACATATAGCTTTTTAGGGAATCGAACCATGTATGCATCAAAATGCCAACAGTTACATCGAGGTCTGGGACCATAAATAGTGTATCGACTATGTAGCATTAGTCACACATGTGAGGTCTATGCATTCATAAAATAAACGGATTTGTAGTCATTTGTTGACTATGAAATTGAAGTCATATGCTTCATATTTATCGCAAATTATCTTTTGCTTTTGAAATCCGTAATCATGAGGATATACTCTCATCTTCTTCCATGTATCTCTTGTATACATTGACCATATGATTGCATTATTTACAATTATTGAACCGATGTAGAACCATATCAATGACATGATTCTTTTTTTTTTTTTTTCAATGACCCTTTTCTCTTTTTTTCTGTATGACATGGGGGTTTCGAGGCGTAACCTCCCCCTCTTTTTCTGGGCGCATTTTGTGGTCAATTTTTCTTTTTCTCAAAAGAACAGGAGGGAAGGTATTGAATGGTCGAGACCAAGAGTATGGTAACTCAATTCAGTATATGTTGTGATAATTTTCGTCACATATCGATGTTACAGCGACAATTTCCGTCGCACATCATGAGTTTGTCCCTTTGTGACTCCCTATCGTCACAAGCATCGACAATATTCTGTCGGAATCGTGATAAAATAGTCACGAAGAGTTGTGGTTCACAGTGACATCACAGCCACAAGTACAACTTTGGACGGTAACATCACAGTTACCTCTTTAATAATGTGATACACTAGGGTGGGTGAGGCCCCTTTGTATCGTCCTGAAAAACACACAAGTTCCAACACATGTACACAAGTTCAAATAATTGAAATTGCGAAAAACGGAAACTCTTATAAAATCATACTTGCTAGTTCGCCAAATGAACTGCGTAGAAATATAAATTACACTTGAGGACTCGGTTCTGATCCTTGTGCAAATTTGAGATGCACTTCCATGTACGTGCAACGAATAATTCTCGCAATTCTATCGCGATGCGTCGTGCAATAAACTTCATGGAAAAGAACAAGCATATGGTTAGTCATATTCACCATATACAGTGTAGTAAAACTAATTAGAGAATTACTACAGTAACTGTTTTAACTATTAGGGTAAAAAACTTTTAATCTGAGGTAAAAACAATTACCATGTTGGACTGGGTCGGATCAAATGATCTGGGTCGAAACCCATTGCAGACGGGTTGGGTCGGGCAGAACCGGGTCTGCTAGATCTGTAGCAGATCGGATCCGGATCGAGCGATGTCGCGGGGCCGGCCCTGCGTTCGTCTGCGCTTGCTGCAGAGGGTGGCGTGCGGGGCTGGGCTAGCGTCGTCGACATGAGGCTGTGTCGAGGAAGATCCGAACAGCGCAGGATTGGCTGCTGGCGTCGGCTTGAGCGGTGCGTTGGCGTGCAAGGTTGGAGCATCAGACTCAAGGCCGCAGAGGCGGCACTGGACTGCGTCGAGGAAGGCTCGACCAACGTCGAGGAGAGGCTGCGATGGACGCCGAATCGCAGAGAGAGAGAGGAGGTGGGTGCCCAGAGAAGATTTATGGGTGCCCTGAGCATATTCCAATCTCTGCCGACAAAGATGTTGTCGGCAGAACTGGGATCCGACTTTTTCATTCTTTTCCGACGAAATTTTTTTCGCCAAAAGTACTATTCCACCTTCGTTGCCGACAAAGGGTTTGTCGGCATAAGGTAATTTCTGAGGGGGACTTTCTTTGTCGACCAACGGGTTGCCGAGAGAAAAGAGAATTTAGGGTTTATGAATTTTTATTTATTTTTTTATTTTATTTTATTTTATTTTTTTCAGATTGGAAACCTAGGTTTATGAATTTTTCAAGGCTATTAGATGAAGGCTAGAGTCACGTGCTGATAATGTGTTATAGGAGAAAAGGAATAGATGCAAAGCGTAGTTTTTATTGATTGATAAGGAGGCCTTTAATGGACATTACATCAAGTATGCTGAATAATCAGAGATTCCCTATCTTATAAGGTAACTACTAATCTAGTCTAATTAGATCAAGACACACATAGAAAGTTACAAAATTATCCTTCTTTGAACAATTAATTAGTTGTTTGGCTTAATTAATAGAGATATCGGAAACTATACGTGTTTCACACGCGTTTTAGTTAACAAACCCAATTTATTTAATAATAGTGTAGATAAAAAAAATACAAAATACAAAATACACCTGGTCAAAGCCCTGAACTTCAGTGCTGAGTCCCCACTAAACCCCAGAGAGACCCTCAACATTTGAATCTTCCCAGGATAGAAATGGTCACAGGAGGATTAAAGGAAGTGGTGAAGAAAGGTCTGGGGTTGGCAGATATGGAGTTCATCACTGGCGGCGGAGCCATCAACTGGTTCCCAGGCCACATGGCTGCCGCCACCACCGCCATCCGCGACCGCCTCAAACTCGCCGACCTTGTCATTGAGGTCCGTGACGCTCGCATTCCCTTGTCCTCCGCCAATCAGGACCTTCAAGCCCAACTCCGCTCGAAACGCTCCCTCGTTGCCCTCAACAAGAAGGACCTCGCCAACCCCAATATCATGCACGTAATATTCACTCTCTTCATTTCTTCTCTTGTTTGCTTGTTTTTTTTTCTTTCAGTTCAATACTTAAGCAATTCAATTTCTGCAGAGATGGACCCGGTTTTTCAAGTCGTCTGGGAAAGATTGCATTCCTATAAGTGCACATAGCAAGAGTTCTGTTTCCAAGGTTATATTCTGTTCTTGTTTAAAGTAGTTGTGATTTTGATTTGTTTTAACGAACCCTGAGTTGTGTACTGTGTTTTAATCAAAGCTACTTGAGCTAGTGGAGTATAAACTGAAGGAGGTGATTTCCAGGGAGCCCACCCTTCTTGTTATGGTCGTTGGGGTTCCTAATGTTGGAAAATCAGCTCTGATTAATTCTATTCATCAGATTGCGTCGTCTCGATTTCCTGGTGAGTTTCATTTTGTTAATGTTAGTGGCTGAATTTTCGTGAACTTTATTTTGCTGGAAAGAATGAATGAATGATGATTGAAAAGTTTCTTTCTTAGTGCAGGGGAAGATGAAGCGAGCTACGGTTGGTCCATTGCCTGGTGTTACTCAAGACATTGCTGGATACAAGGTCAATCACCATTTTTGTTGTTAAATGTATTGGTCTTTTCTGTAGTTCATTGTTGCTCTAAACTTGTTCAATTGTTTGTCTACAGATTGCTCATCAGCCTAGCATATATGTTCTTGACACTCCAGGTGTATTGGTTCCAAGTATTCCAGACATAGAGACAGGGTTAAAGCTAGCTCTTGCAGGTTTGTCCTTTTTTTTTTTTTTTGCTTCAGTTTAACTGAAAGGAATTTCTATGTCCAGTAGTTGTTAATGTGGCTATGGCACTGGGAATGTATTTGACCTTCTTAGGCTTACATGGTATATAAAAAGACATGATTTAGGAAGTTGTGGTACCATTGTATTTGACTTTCAGATATAGGCTTGTGTCTACGCGTATCTTTGACAATTACATATACTACTTCACTGCAACTCCCATGCAAGTTATCAAGTTAGGTTCCATGTCAATTTTCTTGAAATGTATCGTTGTTTTGAAAATGCATAGTAAGATTAAATAGATCTTGACCTGTAAAGACCTGTGAAGAATTAGACATAGTATCATAAAACATTTAAAAAGAAGTTTAGAGTAAATGAGCCTAAAGGTGTTAGAGGAAATGAGGTCACTTTAACAAGTTTAATGTCTCATGTCATTAAACATATAAAAGAATTACTAATCTGGTAGTTTACTTCTGATATAGGAGAAATAGAAGGCTGGTTCTGAGTGCTTGTGGTGGACTTAGAAGGTTAGAAGATTTATAGTTTTAGCAGAATGAGAAGAGTTATAGATATTAGCAGAAAGACTTATAGAAGCTGTAGTCAGAGTACTTAGGGAAATAGAGAGTAAAGGCTGCAGAAGAGAGAGAACAGGGGAAGTGATAACTCTCAGACACATTGCACAAGATGCCCTTGAAAACTCAGACAGATTGGACACACCCCAAGACTCAAGCAGACTCTCAATAGCACTTGACTCCTCTAAGTATCTTAATAGCACTTAGCCTTAACTCTTAGGATGGGTGCCTTGGGAACTTCCAGTGCAGATTTGGCTCTGTTTGCTTTATTTTCCATTTTTTGGTAAAGGGAATAAAGCCAAAACTTTGTGGGGGTGCTGTGTCGTTTGGGTGTTGTGGAAGGAAAGAAATAGAAGCCGTTTTTGAAGTCTATGAAGGGGTAGGAGAGAGTTAGATTTTCAGAAGTTCTTTCGTCTTTTGTTTCTGAGGCTTTTAAAAATTATTTAAAAATTATAGTTTCTCTTGTATCTTAAGGGATTGAAGAACATCAGTCGTTGAGGAGTTCTGTCTTTTTCTCTTTTAGGAGTGTCTGTTGGGGGTTTTTAGACTCTGGTACCTCTCTCTTGCACTTTTTGCTGCATCCCTGTTTTGTTAACTTTTTGTCCACTTTGTCTGTGTATATTGTATTCATTAAAATCTTAATTCTATTTTTTTTTTCTATTACAAAGAAGCCTTTAGGATGGCGCTCTTCCCATATTATCTCTTGCTCACTAAAACTCTTGAATTACCATGTTGAAACTATTAAATTTGACAGAGGAGACCTTGGCTCTGGTGCTGGGGTGATGAACTTAATCTTGGCCTTCAACAAAGAGTTCCATTTTCCAGCCAACTCTATTATCTGCATTAACTTTCTTTTCATTGCTGGCTCATCTATGTATGCTCCATTCCTTTGAAAATATTAAGGTTATTGTCAAACTTCAATCTTTAATGTGTATGCTCCGTATGAGTGTGAGTCATTAGCTAAATGCATTCTTTGTAGTATTTCCAAATTCCATGTGTAAAAAGAAGAATGAAAATATCATGTACATAATTAAATGTGGAAATATTGTTGATATTCACTGAAGGTTGTGTATGAAACTTGAACCCTATGTTCTTCATGTCCAGTTAAGCTATTGATTGGCATCTGAGAGTTTGGCTGTGGCATTTACTTTTGGTGGGGGTGGATGTTTGTTTGTTTGTCAGCATTCAGTGACTTAGTATCTAAATGTTTTATCAAATGAACCTACAGGATCTGTTAAAGATTCGGTGGTGGGGGAGGAACGTATTGCTCAATACTTACTTGCAGTTTTAAATACTAGAAGGACTCCTCTTCACTGGCGCAACTCACATAACAGCAGAATGGAAGGTATTCAACATGAAGCTGAGGATAAAGTTGACTATAGTCTTACCAATCTTCGACCAAGGAGGAAGGTGCCAGATAAGTCTGGTGTCCTGTACGTTGAGGTAACTGATTGATTTTACTGTATACTCCTGTTTATTCACAGTATATGGTACCCCAACTTTTTGTGCACTATCGGACTGCTGCAAACTTCTGATGTATCTGTCCCAAGCTTCAATCTACAAACTTTTAGGATGCATAATCTTCATTTTCTTATTAAAAAAAAAAAAAAAAAAGAGTGTAGTTTTCATCCTAACTTATAGAAGGTTTTTCATTACCACATTACTAGGCTTATTATATTTTAGTACGTAACTTGCCCAATTTTTATTGGTCAATTAGCCTTGTGGTTGGTTTTTCTGTCCATGTAGGCATGTATTCTACATGTACTGTGTAAATAGGAATTATTGTATTCAAATAAGTCTTTAGGGGAATTGTGGGGTGGTATGGTTGGAAATAAGCGAAGGGATTCTTTTAGTTTATACTTGTGGCATAGATTTGGGACATTGGTTATGGGTTTCTGTTTAAATTGGTTTTATTGGGAACATGTTATGTTTCTTTAGTTGTTGTTTTGTTTAGGATGCTGCTGTATGTTGAATATTATGAAGTAAGAGTAAGGAATCTTTTGTACAGAGATTTTGGACATCAGTTTTGGGTTTCAAATTCAATTTCTGTTTTTCTTTTACAAATCAGTTTATGGACTGGCTATGTTGCTTTAGTTCTTGTTTGGTTCTTAGGAGTATCAGGTTTGGTGTTTGATCAAACACTGAGTGCTCGTTAACATAGTAGCCTCTTGGAGTCAGTATTGTTAGTCGTTTTATCAATGGTCTTTCTTACATACTGCCTTGCTTTGGAAGGCAGCTGTGGTCTAGTTCCTTTTATTTTTAATTAGTCTTGCTTAAGGTGGTTGGTATGAACCTTAGTTGCTAGTGTTGTATCTCAAGAGTTATCTTTTGTATTTCCCTTATTGTCGTCATCTTCTCCAGTCTCCACGACATATCGTTTCAAGCTTTTGACTCTATTTAAAATAAAATTAAAAAATTCGTTTTCTTTTAAATGTTAAAATTTAACTCATGCTCACTTGGACCAAAAACATAAAGAGAATCTGATGCTCACAATCCATTTTTCATTGCTATTTATACCTGTCCATCAGTTTGCAGTTGACATTCAGCTTCTTTTGTTTGTTTCACAATTACTAGTTTAGCAAGAGAAGATTCTTGGTGACTTGACTTGCTGATATTTCTTCACTTTTCAGGATCTGGTAACGAATGTACAATGTGCACTCTATTCGACTCTGTCAGAATTTGATGGCAGTGTAGACGATGAAGCTGATTTGGAGATGCTTATAGATCAGCAGTTTGAAGCACTGCAGAAGGCACTGAAGATAGTTAACAAGGGGCCAGAAGCTCGGTTGATGGTATCAAAAAAATTTCTTACCTTATTTAGAACGGGGAAGTTAGGTCCTTTTATCCTTGATGATGTCCCGGATTCTAACTTGCCTTAATGATATCTATTATTATATTTGTTAGTGGTCTCTGGAAATTTCTTTTCCGTTGTAGTAGTTGTTATTTGTTATTCGATTATTCTGTTTTGCAAGCAGGCGCCAATACTCTATAAACTTATTAGGATCATGTTTTCTTAGTAAATCATCTACAACGTTCATGTGATTACCAGTTTACCACATCTTAAAATTATTGAAAAAGCTGTTGATGTATACGAGTTGTATTAATGTTGGTTCAAATAAAAACAAGCAATCTATGTTCCTGCACACTGAATAGAAAAGTCAGAAGACAGCTCAAGGCTTTTGTGCTTTAGGGTCTCCAGAAACAAAAGCGAGTGGTTGTACAAATTCATCTAGCATGTTCAAAAGATATTCAGACTTATCATCAAACAAGTAGTTTGGAAGCCAGGGGACACTTGTTGTTGTTTGAGATTATTTGCTGCAAGTTTAGTTGGAATTGTTGTTCGGCTAGAGAAGGTGATTCTATAGTGTTCCAGATTAGTTTATTACACTTGCAAGCATTTGATTTAGATTTGGAAGAAGTCATCCTTAGGAACACAACCAAGACCATGAATCTTGTTAGCCCTAGCCAAACCCCACTGTGTAGTTGCTCAAACAGGTAGGCTTGCTACTGTGATAACTTGTAGATTCTTCGATAACTATCAGTGTACAGAATAATAGTCTAAATTGATCAGCATCTGATATTTTGATGGGTCCAAACTTCAAAAATGTACCTTATCAGGTTTGCAGGACAATTAGGAGAGAGTGGCATATATAAGTACAGTTATAATAGAAGAGATGGAGGCCAAAGAGAATGGTCGCCAGCTTCCTTTCGAGATAGCACAAATTTAGCAAGAAAATCATAGCAAAATAAAATAAAATGAATGGACTTATTCAATGAAAGTTATCAGATCCAGAGGAAACCTCAGCAATCAAAGTGTTGTATAGCAAAAACATGTATTATTATATGATTAGGGTAATGTTATTAACACTCTAATTTGTTATTCACACACCCTCGTCCATTTTGCTACGACTATAATTTACTTAAAATTATAAAATAGAAAATGTCCATTAGTGCTAATTTGGTTCTCTCATTACTAATTTCAATGACCATCTTAATTTCTTCCCCTATTAAACATAAGGTAACAACTCATATTGCCCATTTGAACAAATCTTTTCAACTCTAATATAGTTTTAATTTTTTTCTTCTTTTTTTGTCTTTTCTGTCTTATCTAACAGATTTTTAAATTATAACGTGCTGAGAAATGGGAAGATAGAGAAACTTTGCCAAAAGGTCACCCAACTCCGCCGGCGCCCCATGGCCAGTCGCCGGAATTGCCAGATTCCGGTCACCAAATTTTTTTCGCCGGATTTTTTTATTTTTTTTTTGCCGAAATTTTGTTTTTTCAGTATTAAATTACTGACTCTGACTTTAAACATATTACTGACTCTCAATAATCAGGTTACTGACCCCCAGTAAGCACTTACAGATTTCAGTAAGCATGTTACTGACTCTCAGTAATCAGGTTACTGACCCCCAGTATGCAACTTTGCTGACTTCTTGTAAATAATTACTGATTTTTTTTCAAATGAAACTAAGTAGCATCATATAACACAGATCACAATTCCAAAAGAGATTCCAAATCCAAATAAATGAGGTCTTACATACTTCTTACTTAAGAGACATATCATATAACACATTTCATACAAAATTCCAGTAAGATGATTACTGACTGGCTCCAAGTATCTAGGTTACTGACCGCCAATAAGATGATTATTGACCCCCAGTAAGATGATTTCTGACCCCCAGTATTAATATTACTGACCCCCAGTAAGCAACTTACTGACCCCTAGTAAGTAACTTACTGACATTCAGTAATACCTGCAATTCTTGAAACCCCCAATAGAACCCAACTAACAAAAGGGATAGACTGGAAAGTCATATATGCAATTCTCCCCCAGTAATGCTGCTGCAACTCCACTGCAACCCATGACTTGTAGGCTTCGATCTCGAACAGCTTCATAAGGTCTTCGATGGTGGAGGGGTCAAAGGTTTTGTCCTGCAGGGCATGGTTGGAGAGGAGGTTGATGAACTGGGCGATCAGATCTTCCATCGGCAGATCTAGCTGGGTAGGTTAGAGATTGGAGGAGATAGAATAGTGCCTTGTTCTGTTGAAGATTGACAAGTGAACGGTGTCGATCGGCGGGAGGAGGAAGCGGGAGAACTCTGGCGATGACTCCAGAAAGTCGTTGGCGACAGAGATGGTGGCGATCTTGGTGCCCGGAAGGAGTGGACGTCGGAGTGGTTCGCCGCAAGAGGCGGCGATGGAGCCTTGGGATAGAGTAAGGAGCAAACTTCGAGGCGGACGGTGGAGATGCCGAGGGAGGCTGTGGCGGAGGCCACGCGATCCGACGTCGGGGGATTGAGGTAGGTGGCGGCGGTGGAGGTCGAGTTGGTGGAGCCGATGAAGGCGGAGGCTGTGGTTTTAGAGAGATAAGAGTGAAACCATGCATAGAGAGAGAGAGAGAGAGAGAGAGAGAGAGAGAGAGAGAGAGAGAGAGAGAGAGAGAGAGAGAGAGAGGAGTACAGGGTAGTTAGGTATTTTTGCCAAGATTCATTGGAGTGGGTAGGTAACATTGAAATAGACAAGTTTTCTCCCATTTTTGTGCAAATGGTCATTTTTCCTTTATAAAGTTACCCTTTAAATTTTCTTTAGGGAAAATGGACTAAACAGTGTCTCACTTTTTTTATTTTGTAACTTTCGGTATCTCACGTTTCTAAAACTTCAAAATTATGTCTCATCTTTTAATTTTGACTTAACCTTAGTACCTAGAGTCGTTAAATCCGTAACGGAGTTTGTTATGTTGTCATTTCTGACCAATATACCCTTTTTCCTAAATAATACTGAAATTTCTTTTTTAATTTTTTTTACTTACTTACTTACTTACTAAAACTTAATTACTTACCAATTCTAAAATCTAGCCTTCAACATGCCAATTTTTGTTGTCAAAAATGTATTTGTATAAGATCTGCAATCTGCTTTTCTAGAATATAGATACCTTTTGTAAATCTAAAAATTAAATCCCAATAACCTATCCTATTTCTATAAAGCTTTTCCCTAAAGTTTTTTAATATTTTTAATTTTTCTCGCTTTTCTTTTAATTCTTGTTCAGTTTCTCTAATATTTAATAAATAAATTAATCTCTGAGAGAAATTAATTAATGACTAAATTAACTATTTACCTTCGAGTATAGAGGATATATTATATATTTGTAGTATGCTAAATAAACAAATTCATGGGCCCACCATGCTCTGTCAAAATATAAAATAAAAAAAATTTAAGAAAAATAGAAAATAAGGATATTATGGTATTTTTCACAGTATTAACATAATATTCTAACGGAATATTCTTTACTAACGTCTCCATACATCAATCTTCTATCTAAGTAAGAACTTGAGACATTATTTTGATATTTTACAAAGTTGAGACACTAAACATTAGAATGGCTAAAAGGTCAGACACCATTTAGTCAATTAACCCTTTTCTTTATGATTGGTTCTCCCCATGTGTCAATAACTAAATAGGGTGTTAATAGCACCAGAATAATAATAAGAACAAAAACAACTCGCCACTAAACCAACTTCTCCTCTCACTGGAGAAATTGTATGCAGCTGCGGCAAGAAGGATTCATATTGTTCGGTGTTATTTGGGTTTCCAGCTATTTTCTTCGTTTCTCTTTCTGCTCTAGAGATGAAAACAACAGAGCTTCTCATTTGCTTCTCTCCTTGGTGACCGGCGGCGATAAAAATTCTTTTAGTAGTGGTAATTCTGTACAGAACCCCCCTATTGGCCCCCTACTACCCCCCAATAACCCTATTGTCCCTCAATAGATCTCTACTGCCCCCTTATAGACCTTTACTACCCCCTAATAAGGCCTCATATCCCCAAAAGACCATCTACCACTCCTAATAGAACCCTACGTAGCACGGAAGGGCCAGTGCACTCACATTTCGCGCTTCCGAAGCGGAAGCATGATAGAAGCGGCCGGAATCGCTCGAAAACACGATTCCAGGAAAAAAAGGCTTTTGGGATGGCGACGGAAGCGCCGATTCCTATTTTGGAAGCGCCACGATGGCATGTAGGAAACTTAGGCAAATTTGTCATTTTCAAACACATAGACAAAACCTAATTTGATTGCTCGACCTCCCTAGTTGGCTAGTCTCTCCCACTTCGCCCCTCTAATCTCAAAGGCTCAAACTTGATTTCCCTTAACCTTAAACCGAGCCACTCTAATTCTACTCCCCGAGCTTGTCTTTTAGATTAGAACTCGCTATGATTCACTTGTTCCCGTCATAAGAGACCCAAGGTTCCCTTGGTTCGTGTTTCCCCACTATCCCATTTGGGTTTCAAATGTTTTTTGAGATTTTGTTCAATATATTCTTTGGGTATCTCTGATTTTGTGTTTTTTTTCCACTTTTTTGTATGGTCATAGATTTCCAGGACTACAAGTTTTACGAGTTGTAAATGTTGAGCTGTTGATAAGGTAATTAAGTGATTATTGTTGATTGTGGAATTGTCGATCAACTATACATGGTTTGTTGTTTGACTATGTGATTGTTGTTTATTAATTTGGTTAATTTATATCAACCTTAAAGTTTTGATCTTTATTTCATGGGGTTGTTGGGTTTGGACCAATTGCGATTATGCATGAGGCATGAGCTAGCTGCTAGTCTAATTGTCTGCGTGTATTGATAGTTGCATCGATAATCAATCAGAATTTTAGGACGAGACTATCTATCCTTATTTTATGACTGAAAGTGCTACCAATGTTTATGTTAATTGATCTAAATCACAAATGTAGAACCTTTAACTAGGATAAGCACTGCTAGAGGTTCGGTCTGATGACCAGTTTAATGTTTAACACAACAATCAAATGATGTAGACATGCAGTCATTGAACTCTATAAAGACAAATTCTCATGAAACTGGAACATGCTTTGAACTTTACACTCCTAGCTCATTAACTGAACTTTTTATATTTACTCTTAACTAAATTACTTGAGCTTGTTTTGTAGTTAATCTTATATAGTTGTTGTTCTTTTTTAAATATGAGTCAGCTACCAACTGCACCAAGTGGTCATGGTTCTGCATGGAGCATTAATGTCGGGGTAAATGTGTTTAATATTGAACCCGCTGATATGGATGACAAAGCTCCTTTGTGGGTTTTTACTAATAAGGTTGAAAAGTTGGCTGGGGGAGGATCTTGGAGGTTTCAATGTAAGTTTTGCGATAACTTCTATGTTGGATCTCATAGTAGAGTTGTGACACATTTGTTGAAGGATGGTGGAAAATGTATTAAGACTTGCTTGAAAGTCAGTTCTCAACAACATGCTAATATGAGTAAGTTTTTAAATGATTGCAAGCAAAGAGTCAAAAATGCAGCTCATAGATCAGTTCCACTGCCTTCATCATCAAGAAATGCATCAACTTCTTCTCTTAATTATGATGTGAGTTATAGTGTTCCAACATCAAGTGAAGGGCATCCAAATAAGAGAAAGGGAATGGGTACAACTTTGGAAAAAACATTTCAAAGTAACGCTAGGGAGCAATGTGATGGTGAGGTAGCTAGAATGTTTTACACTGGTGGATTGACTTTTAATCTTACAAGAAACCCTCACTACCGCAATTCGTATGTTCGTGTTTCTAACATTGCAGGATATATATATTACACCCGGTTATAATGCATTTAGGACTACACTTTTTCAAACAGAAAGGAAGAACATTGAATTTCATTTGCAACCGATCAAGGACACATGGAAACTAAAGGAGTGAGTATATGTAGTGATGGCAGGTCGGATCCACAAAGAACACCCATCTTCAATATAATTGCTTCAAATGAGAGTGGTCCAATGATGTTGAGGGCTATAAATAGTCAAGGTGAAATATAAACTGGTGAGATGATTGCTGTGTTGATCATAGAAAGCATAAATGAGGTTGGTCATGAAAATGTGGTTAAGATAATCACCGACAATGCTTCTAATTGTGTGAAGGCTGGTGCACTTATTTCAACAAATTACCCTACCATCTTTTGGACACCATGTGTAGTCCACACCTTGAACCTTGTTGTGAAGAATACATGTGCACCTTCGCCACATGCAAGAAACAATGATGATGTGTATGCCGCCTGTAGTTGGATAAGTCCTCTTGCAGATGATGTTTCATTTGTGAAGAATTTCATAAGGAACCATGGAATGAGGTTGGTGATGTTTACAGAGCATTGCGACCTTAAGCTTCTTACAGTTGCTTCAATCAGGTTTGCCTCCACACTTATGATGTTCAGGAGATTTAGGAAAATAAAAAGTGGTTTGCAATATATGGTAATCAGTAATAAATGAGATGATTACAAAGAAGATGATGTGAAAAAAGCTGCTGTTGCGAAACAAAAGATATTAGATGAGATGTTTTGGGATGATTTTGATTATGTTTTATCCTTCATGGAGCCTATATATAGTATGATCAGACATGTAGACACTGATACACCGTCTCTTCGTTTGGTGTATGAATGGTGGGAATATATGATTCAAAATGTGAAAAAAGCTATTTATAAGAAAGAAAGGAATTTGAAGCAACTACATGAAGAATCAAGTTTTTGAAATGACGTCGTGCTTAAGGTGTTGATGTCTCAATGGAGTAAGAGTAGCACACCTCTCCATTGTAGGACACCCTCGTTAAATCCCCAGTAAGTTTATGCTAAAAAATGTGTTGAGGGAATATGAATTCCTTGATTTTTAAGTATTATGAAAATTTATATTCTGGTCATTATTGAATATGTTCAAATATTATGAATAAAGTTCATTAAGTGGAAACTCACATTCTGGTCATTACTTGACTATGAGTTAATTACATGAAAGCATTTGTGATTATGATATAGATTTTAATTGATTATGTCATGTTCATTATCTAGGTACTATATTCCGGAATGGCTAGGAGAGGATAGCACCCAAAAAACTCCCCATCAAGATATTGAGGTTACAAGAGAAAGAAAAAAAATGCATCTTGAAGTATTATGAGAATGCGGATGAGCGGAGAGAAGTGAATGTGGAGTATTCCAATTTTTTCTTGTAATATTGATGCAATGCATGATAGGTTCATCCTACCACCTTTGACATGGTGGGTAGTTCATGAAGCTTCAGCACCAAGGCTTCAAGCCTTAGCATTCAAGTTGCTTGGGCAACCTTCTTCATCCTCTTGTTGCGAAAGGAATTGGAGCACCTACAAGTTCATACATTATGTAACAAGAAACAAGATTACTCCACAAAGAGATGAAAATTTGGTGTATATACACACACCAACCTTCGCCTCTTATCCAGAAGGAGCCAATCATGCAAAGATTGTTCGAGTCAAATGTGGGATGTTGGAGGTGATCAGTTTGATTCTTTTGATGCAACTAACCTTGGAAGACTTGAGTTTGATGATCTTTCTCTTGATGAACCATCTTTGGAGGTTAATTTATTTGGTAATGCTCAAGAGAATGAGAATGATGTCCTTGATATTTTAGTAGAATGATATTTATTTTATTTGAGTCATGAGGATGATATCATTTATGTTAATGTAGAATGATCTTTATTTTTATTTGAGTTATTTGATTGTAAAACTTAAGACAGTGACTTTGAAGTTTGAACTTGCTATGGTATTTTTTTTTTCCGACAAGTTTTGTGATATTTATTTATTTTTAATATATAATTATATAATATATATATTATTTTATTCCGACGCTTCTAAAACGCACCCGCTTCCAAATTTGTTTAAAAAAAAAACACTTCCACGTTTCCTAACGCTTTACTTCAGCGTACATGCACCCTACTGTCCCAAAATCCCAATAGGACCATATTGCCCCCCATTAGAACTTTACTGCCCCCCAATAGAACCTTGATTTAGGTTTCCGGACCATTATTGCAACATCTGGTTCACAAAAAGCAAATTTTCTGGAAGCACCTAATCCTCATCCCCCAATTACCCTATATAATCCTTGAACCCATTAATTGGACACTGGCATGGATTTGATGCCTTCAAGCATGAATCGAAATTACAAGATCTAGGCTTCGACTTCTTCCTTGGACGCAACTTTGGCCTTGTCGTAGTACGTGTCATGATCTAAGAGAGGGACATTGACGATTTCATGCCTGTTAAGAGAGCAATGGTGTCCGAGTTTAGAGTTGTCGTTAATAATGAAGAATATGTAGCAAAATTTGGTGAGAGAGAGATCGGTGAGAGAGTATGGTTGGGAGTGAATTCGGTGTCGAGCATCATCACCGACGAGACCTTGCCGTCGAGTGATTAAGGTATGACGTTGGTGGCTTCGTCCTCCGCTTCGGCGCCGCCATGGGAGAGACATAGAAGATTGGGGATAGGAGAAGAGAGAGAGTGAGAGGTCAGATTAGAGGGAGAAAAGAGATGAAGATTGAAGGGGTGTCGAGCGTCGCCGTCGACGAGACCTTGCCGTCGAGTGATAAAGGTACGACTTTAGTAGCTTTGTCCTCTGCTTCGGCGCCGCCATGGGAGAGACATAGAAAGATCAGGGATAAGAGAAAAAAAAAAAAAGAGGGTCAGATTAGAGGGAGGAAAGAGATGAGAGATTGAAGAGGTATTTTGGACAAGAAAAATATATAAAAATGTCACTTTTGGGTTGGGGAGAACACTCTCTTAGAGCATCTCCAACAACCCTACTCAAAACTCATACTCAAACTCATTTTTTGACTCACCCAAACCCATTACTATTCAAACTCATATTTCATCTCCAACCATTTTGTCAAAACCCATACCCATACCTAAATTTTAATAATTTTATATAATTATTTAACAACAAATGAATTATATAAACTATAGATATTAATTATATAATATTTTTTCAGCTATTTTTTCAGCCATTTTCCCAATTTTCAGTCTTTTTTATGCTTAAATGTGATGCGGGTCCCGCCTATCAACAAATGGGTTTCCTTCTTCAATTCCTCCCAGAAATGGGTTGGGGTTGGAGAAGGAACTTATAATTGGGTATGAGTTTCAATGGTTAGAGATCAAATATTTTGGGTTTTGGGTATAGGTTTGGGTTTTGGGTATAGGTTTGGGTCGGATGGGAATTTCTGAAACATTTTGTTGCTAGTGGGGAAAATTTCCTTAAAAAATGGGTGGGTGGGCATTTTCCCTTTGGTTAAATGTAATAAGATGGATCACTTACTAGGCTTCACGAATACGTCAAACTAATTGTCATAGTAGTAACTTGTATGTACTAATCCCTTATAATTTTGTCACAATATCGGGCACGAGTTTAAGGAAGGTTAACAAAAGGGAGGTTATGTTTATACCTTTAAAATTGGAATTTGGACCTCTCATTTTTTTTCAATTTATATTTGACTTTATCAACTCATGTCGAATTACCAATAAAGACATAGAGAAAATGTCAATTTAGTACTAATTTGGCATCTTCATTACCTATTTCAATGACCATCTTAGTTTCTTCCTCTATTAAACATAAGGTAACAACTCATATTGCCCATTTGAACAAATCTTTTCAACCCTAGTACAGTTTTAATTTTTTTCGTCATTTTTTGTCCTTCTGTCTTATCTAACAGATTTTTGAATTATAACGTGCTGAGAAAGTGGAAGATAGAGAAACTTTGCCGAAAGGTCACCCAACTCCGCCGGCGTCCCATGGCCGGTTGCGGGAGTCGCCGGAGTCCGATCGTCGGATTCCAGTCACCAAATTTTTTTCGTCAGAATTTTTTTTTATTTTTTATTTTTTTTCACCGGGGATTTTTTTTTTTTCAATATTAAATTACTGACTCTGACTTTAAGCATGTTACTGACTCTCAGTAATCAGGTTACTGACCCCCAGTAAGCACTTACAGATTCCAATAAGCATATTACTGACTCTCAGTAATCATGCTACTGACCCCCCAGTAAGTATGTTACTGACTGTTAGTAATTCAATTCGACCCACAACCCAAAAAAACCCCAATTTTCCAATTCGATCAAAACCCTAACTTCCATTCGGGTCAAATTAGGAGTAGCAATGTTTGCACAAAGAAACTAAAAAACCAAAAAAGATGGCAACAAACCCGACCCAAGGAAGCGCCAACGCTGGAAAGCGCCGTCCTGGCGCCCCGTCACCTCCGTCTGTCACCACCAGCAAGACAACCACCGATCATGACCGCTACAGAAAAGTAAGCACGCCGCCCTTGCCAGATCGCACCAGAAAATGGCAGCAAACACGAATGACCTCGTCAGTAGCTCCACTTGACGACGACTAATTTGAAGAAACCCCTCTCTAAGTCCACCATCACCGGCCAACGGGACTCGCCCACCGCTTGGACACCTTCAAATCAATTTGTAAAACTTGCATTACCATTCGGGTTTGGAGAGGGAGGGGGCGGAGGGGAGTGGGTGGAGAGAAGGGTCTGGTGGTCGAGGGCGGTAGAGGAGAGGGAGAGGAGGAGGAGGAGGGTGAGATAGAGAGAGAGAGAGAGAGAGAGAGAAACTGTTGGAGGGCGTCGTTGGAGCGCAAGTCAGCGTGAGAGAGAGAGAGATGTGGTTTTATTATAGGGTTGTTAAGTAATTTTACCAAGATTCATTGATCTGGGCTATAAACAATGGAATGGACCATTTTCCCCCCATTTTTGTGCAAATGATCATTTTCTCAAAGACATATAATTACTATTTTTAATTACCAACACATATATCAAAACCCTAAGAAAAACAAATAATTCATTCATAGAGCATTTGAGTACTTTTGTTTTTGAACTCATCATTAGCTTCTCTTGTGTATTTCCTCTTTGCTCTATTGATCTGGACACATATATTTTCCATATTTCACAATACTTGAGCAAATCAGCTATGATTCTCAAAAACAAATCAGCTATGAAAATAACAAATAAATTTGCAGTATTAAGAGAGAAGGTTGAGAGCTCTATTCTATTCTTAGATCCTAATCCTATGAAGATAATTACAGACACGAGCTACTAATCATAATCTAATATGCAGGTCTAAAAAAATCTTGCATATTAATTGCTTTTGTTATTATCTTTCACTGTGGCTTTCGTGGTTGTTTTTTTTTTTCAATTGAATTGATCAGGTCATCAGTTGCAGAATGCCAAAATTTCATAACAACTTACTGCATCTCTATTTTGAGATTTAGTTTCAATTTTTCCATTATTTTTAGAGACAGAGAATTTTTGCTTAATTATATTGAAGGAGGTGTAGTTATTTTTGAGAATGGTGGATATATTCCAATGGCAGAAGCCATACGACCGAATTATGCCTGGTCAAACAGGAGTCGAAACTCCACTACAAACTAAAAGTTCCAAAACAAAAAGCAACGAAACGAAATAAACGAAACCAAAATCCGAATAAAGAAAACGTCCAAACAAACGGACAACAAACTACGAAAGCAAATAACCATCATGATAGTAGAGAGGACTCCACCAAAACCCTCAGGCCTAGAGACCACACGGTATACCTTTCAAGTGAAGGTAGAGTGACCCTCCCTACCCTCATGATAGGATCTTGTTGCAGCCAAAGCAGCTTCGATTAAGTAGCTAGTTTTCATCGAAGAGTCAACCTCAAGTTATTCTCGACTATCATCTTCGCCAAGCCACCTCCGGCGGCCAAACGCGACCCTCCGCCATAGAACCTTCGTCTAAGTGTAGCCAGAACAAGACTCGGTTGGCCGCCTTGGACAAAGTGTCGCTTAGGTTCCTTTCACCCGATGAAGCCCACACCGCCCATATAACCGGTCAATGAAAGCAGACAGACCATCCCACCGTTTATACCCAACATTACGGGCGCCAAAGTTAGCCAACGCATTCACAACCACATTCCCTTCCCTGTAAATATGAGAAACTCTACAATGCATCTGACGAGCAGTATAGAGGCAGTTACTCCAAGCAACTCTCAATCTTCATGGAACAAGCATAGGGTTCCTGAAATAATGAACAACTAGGGAAGAATCAGTTTCTAGTCAGAGACAAGTCCATCATTTTGCCTAGGCAATCCGAATAGCCTCAATCACTGCCAAAACCTCCGCATCAATGGCACTATGAACCTCCACCTTTGTTGCAAAAGCCCCCATGAACAACCCCTCATGATTTCTATAGATACCACCAAAACCCGCGGTAACAGAATCACAAAAAGAACCATCAGTATTGACTTTTATCCAATTATCAGGAGGAGGGTCCCATCGGACAAGAGTGAATTTCAGAGCCTTTAGACGAAACGAAGAGAGACGCAGCACCTGAAACATATCCTGTACTCCTGAAATTCTTTCACAAGGAGCAAAATAAATCAAAGCAGACTCCCTCATGGTAAACAAAAATGAACGCTTGAACCTCAATAAATCAAACGCTGCCTCTTCAAATCTGATCTTGTTTCTATGAGTCCATATGCACCACAAAGCATTACAGAAAGCAAGACTCCATAACTTTCTGTTACTATATGACATACTGTCTAAGAACTTCTGAGAGACTAGGTGCAAAAGAGAAGTACCTGGAGGTAAAAAAACTCTGAACCAAGAAGCTAGCCATTGCCAAAAATCATTGATTATGTGGCAGCCAAAGAAAAGATGAGTCAGAGACTTGCCGCTCAAGATACAAAAAGAGCATTTAGAACACAATGAAGTCCCACGTCTTTGCAAAGCATCATCAGTCAACATCTTGCCATGAATGACTTTCCAAGCCACCAAATTTTTCCTTGGCTGAAAGGTCTTATGCCAAATCCATTTACTCCACTTAACTGCAGGCTGCGAAGGGGAGAAAAAGGAGAATGAAGCTTTTGTAGTGAGATGACCAGAGAGAGTATCAGGCCAAATGACCTGATCCGAGACAGTATCCAAAGGCAGCTGCACCGCACTTATCCGATCAGCAGTATCTTGATCTGCATGAGAGATCTCGACACAAGAGAGATGCAATGAAGCTTTGATATTGGAGAACCCAACCAGTTATCTGAGCAGAAATCAATGTTTTTTCCGTCCCCCACTATCCAATATAACTTGGAATAAAACTTACTCCAAAACTTTTTAATCCCAAACCAAACTGAAGACTGTTGATAATACTCCAGGACTTGCATAGAACATGAGAGAAAACGACTTTTAAGGAATATTGCCGACGAGGTGGAAGAGGTCACAATGTTCCAGCAATTTTTTAGAAGAAGAGCCTAATTCAGGTGGATCAGATTCTTTAAACCTAAACCCCCTTGATCTAAAGGAAGACAACAAGTGCCCCAAGCAACAAGAGCCGATCCTCTCTTCAAAGGATCACCAGACCAGAAAAAGTTACGGGCCCAACCTTAAACCTTCAGAAGAAGAGATCTCGGCCAAGCATTCAATTAGTCATTGTTATCATCAAAATCATACATCATTCTAGTATTAGAAAGCGTTTTCTCCATAATATGATCATGACTCAAAGAAAATATTAACAGAAATAGAACATAGCAAAGTTGTATGACACTTTGATCTCAGAGTTAGTGATAAGCCAGCATATCCTTCATATGCAGGCAGTTTGACAATAACCTAGTCTAAGAACAACCTAGTCGAAAACTGACAGAAAGGCTTCTAGGAACAATGTGTTTATAGTTCTCACATATTTCCACTTTACCCATCCACCATGGAAAAAGAGAACAGATACTAGGCCACATGTACTTGCATATTCTTGGAACCGTGACTATCATAAATTTTCATTCAACCTAGTAATTGTTCAAGCATCAAATTGACATAACAAGCAGATCATTTGAGTGCTTTTTGCCTTTGATGACCACAACAGCTATAACCTATAACAATATACTTGTCCTAGCATCCGTACTGTTATCAAAAGAATGACCATAGAAGTGCTTTGTAACCTTTGTTGAACACAGTAGCTCAATTCATCATAATACGAAGCACAGCAATACCAACTGCTGTCATGGAGACGAGGGTTCCTATGCAGTATTTGATCACTTCATATTTTCCGGTTTCAACCAAGGCTTTTACTGCTTGAATTTCCTGTAGACAAAGTTCAAATAAATTAGTGCTATGAGCAAATACGCATCAAACCAAACAATAGATAGGTTCAGTAATGGTGGTTACTCGATCAAGTTTGTTTGTCAGATTGGCTGTTTCTGCATTCTGATTGTTAAACTCATCACGCATGCGACTGAAATAAGAAAAAGTAGGTATTTAAACTGAAAGACTGGGTCACACCAAAAGGAAAAGAAAATATTGAAGGAGTGGGGCATCACTAAACGTACAATGATAACTCAGGACTACATATACAACTAACCACTGCAGATGACAAGAATAATAATGCAGCCAAAAAAGAAAGGCTTCTTACCCTTTTTCAAGATTCAAATCCAAGCGTGACCCAGCTGCAACCTTGTCCAACTCATACCTATTTGAAGATACCAAATGTATTGAACCAAGAACATAACTAAACTAATGAATGAGAAGAAAAATCTCCTAGTAGAAGCTGCACACAAGACATACCTCAGTTCACTGCGCATCTTGTCTATGACACTCTGAAGCTTTTCGGTTTCACGTGTCAACATGGAAAAATGATGTTCCTACATGCAACCCAGGATCGATCAAAATCCACAAAGTGATAATTTTGGTCCCATATGCAGGACTATTTAGAATAAAATCCTTAAACCATGATAAGCGTTCTACACAGACGCACATCATGCCACGTCCACAGGGTTCAAAAGAATTCTAGAACAATAGCATGCATTGAGGACTCAATTTTACCACACAGATATACATACATTAAGGTAATGCAGCAAATTCATCCGAGGCATACTCTGCTTGTTCTCGAGTATGACAATATCAAGACATTATTGTACAGTCCAACTTTAACAGCTCTCTCACAAGTGATGTTAAACTGCATAAGAATTTAATGCTTTGCAAACCAGAGTTTTTTTTTTTTTTTTCTTTATTTTTTTTTAAAATTTCATTTCAACAACAGTTCTATAGATCAAACTCAAATGCAAGAAGCTAAATTTAATGTTTGGCTTAATTGGTTTACAATTGTAGTCTAGAAAGTATGTGACATCCAACTGTTCCCTATCTTACCGTTTATATATTTTCGCTGCTGTTACTTTATCTACTTAACACATGATTTTTGAAAGATTTGTTTCTATTAAATACATGTTCATATCATAGCCTTGAAGAAGCCCTTGGATTTTAAGCTTTTCAGCCTTCCTACAATTCAACTTTGCAAAAATACTATCAATTTAAACTTGAAAATCACCAGCAAGGGGTTCGATGACCAAGGGCATTTAGGGATCAAAACTGTGGCCTCATGCTGAACTCTACAATCATCAGGAGGCAGGAAATTAATTCAAATAGCTAGGTAGGTACCATGAGGAGATTTGAACTCAACCACATGGGATCAAGCCATGGGTTGACCATTCCTGCTAACCCCTTGTTGGTCCTATTCTGCATTCTATGTTTGTTCGTGAAGCCAGAATTTTGTTTTGCAACATACTATGTAATATGATACGCTTTCTTTCTTACCCTTGGTCATCTATTTAATCGAACATGTTGCCTCATACTTAACAAGTCTAGTATATGAATTTTCTTTAATACAAGTTTGGAAAGAAACAAATGCCTTTCACAAACAGAAACAAACTGTTAATGACTGAGAACCAAAAACCACAAACAAAAGCCATGGCCAAGAAGTTCACAGCAAGAACCCAACAGGAGTAGCCTCTCAGATATCCGTCTACTGTACTTATTTCCATCTAAATAACCCAAACTACCTCTGTTTAAAGTGCAAAAAGAAAACAGGGAGGACTCTTTACGTGAATAAGAAAATCTTTCAGGACCCTTATAAATAGTGCAAAATGAGTTTAAAATGATTTAATAAATAACAATGTTGTGAATACGGTGAGAGAGTTGACAAGTATCATGTGAAATGATAATATGAAGAGAACTTCCGCTGTGTAAACTGTAAACTTGATTAAAAGGACAGGTTTATATAAAAATCATGATACTCTATTGTAAAATGGCACTGATGATGATGCTCAACAGCTACACAGTTTTCAATAATTACTTCATGGTTTTCTTTTACTTCCTTCAACTTTCTTGAACCTAATTCGACATTCGTAACATCAAACAGTTCAAAATTCACACAAATCATGTACTTCAGACCAAGATCAAAGACTACTGGCTAAGTAAAGAAAGTCTGCTGTATATAAAGAAACAAGATGGAAAACAATCAAACCTGTAAACTCTTTACTTCGGCTTCGAACTTCGACAGCTTCGCCTCCTGCAGCATCACAGTCTGCAATTCAACCAATCAAACCTCATCAAAACAAAGCACAAATCGCAATCAAAGTCCACAAAAACAGTTACGCAACCAAATTCTTGAGTGAAGCAAATCGTCGAACAGGTGGTGCGCATGATCTTACCCTCTGCAATTGGTGCACATTCTCCAAGCTATCAGTCGAAACTCCGGTAATGGCCGACGTGATCGCCTCGGCATGCTCGGTCGGTACGCCTTTGGCTTCAAGGCCCCTCACCAGAGCCAAAGTGTCGACCGGAAAGGCTCGGCCTCCGCCGGACTTGACGAGCTCGGAGGCGCGGGTGACGACGCCGTTGGTGGAGACCGAGGAAGAGGAGTAGAGGCCTCGCAGGAGGAGAAAGGCGGAATCGGCGGCGGATTTGAGCGCGCGCTTAGAGAGAGCCATGGGGATAGTGACGCTCTAGTATTTCAAATTGGGTAGAAATGAGAGGGGGAGCACCAACGTTTTTAAGTACGAGGCTTCTTCTTGCCCAAGTCTGTTTTAAAGTCCATTTGCCAATAAGCCAATTACCCAAAATCCAATAGGGACGTACAGTAAATAGTAATTTTTTTTTTCCATAAAAATATTACATTACACAATTTTTTTTTAATCAAGAAAGAACTTTATAAAAGGGGATAGCCTCAAGAGAGACGATTACAGTCATACTGGATGACATCAGTAATACAAGATGGAATATGGTCAACCCAAGTGTTTCTGCACAAACCCTGGGGCCTGGTAGAGACAGATGAATCCTCGTATGATCTCCTGTAAACCTGCTTACTAAGGGGAATACCGGGCGGGCCGGTCTTCTCCTCTCCGATGCCTAAGTTAGTATAGTTGATATAGATATAACTTAAGCACGTATATAAGCGGTAGGAATGATCAGTTACCTATTAATGAGGGTAGTTGGGGCCCTTATATAGGTGGCCAGGAGTGAGGTCTGGCCTTACCCTTCGATGTGGGACTGGTTCCCTTTTGTTTGCACACCAAAGGGCAGCTTTGGTGACCTCTTTGGCAGGCAGGCGCCCCCGGTCCCCGGGCCCCTAGTGGCAGGATAGACTGCTGGACCCCGAGGCCTGGTGCTGGTGATCCGGTCCCGGGCCTTGGGTCGGCCCCTGGTACACTAGCGGCGAGTCTGTGGGCCTGCTGTAGCCCCTCTGTGGCTACTGTCAACAAGTCCCCCAAGTTCCCGGTCAAGTGCAATCTTGAATGGGGACTTAATCTGTCTTGCTCTTGTCCCGCAGACCCGCAGGGTTACCAACCCAACGGTGCCCAGTCCCCCAAGTCCGTATTGAAGATTGGGCGTGACCGGGCGTTGTGCTATATTGAGATGAGCCGGAGAGTGCATGGGACCTCGACCGGGCGTTCTGCCATATCGGTACGAGTCGGAGAGTGCATGGGACCTCGACCGGGCGTTCTGCCATATCGGTAAGAGTCAGAGAGTGCATGGGACCTCGACCGGGCGTTCTGCCATATCGGTTCGAGTCGGAGAGTGCATGGGACCTCGACCGGGCGTTCTGCCATATCAGTACGAGTCGGAGAGTGTATGGGACCCCGACCGGGCGTTCTGCCATATCGGTACGAGTCGGAGAGTGCATGGGACCTCGACCGGGCGTTCTGCCATATCAGTACGAGTCGGAGAGTGCTAGCCTACGGGAAGGCCTGTTGGTGCGTGGAATGAGCCAACAGGTGCCCCCGGTGTTGCGGTCTGACGTGTCACCGAAGCGAGCATCAAGCAATAATAACCCTACAATCGTTAGTAGTATAGAATAAGTAGGGATCGTTCTAGCCGGGGATTAAGGGTACCTGAAACATGAGAATGTTAATAAAAATATTCACAAATACATATGCACACAATTGTCACACTTATATACATATATACATATTCACACGAAATCAAGGGGGATTGAGGTGAGGTTCGGCAGCAAGGGCTGCCCAAACGCTAGGCACGAAAATAAATTGCTGAAAAATAAATCCTAAGTCTATTATTTACAAGTTTGGTCGACATTCTTCCACAAAGCACTAACACGAAAGCAATCAAAACACATAACAAATAAGCAAGCAAGACTCACGGCAAAGCATTAAAGCGTTCTAGACTCAACTTAACTCCAACCTAGTTAGCTTCCTGTAGGTATTACTAACCGATAGATTTCATAAGTATTCAAGATTAACTTTACGTCTAACCCTAAAATTGTACTAAACATATTTGAGAACTCCTATAGATGAAAACAAACATGCATAGTAATTGAGCACGAAATCTTTTTAGTCGGAAACAAGTTAATAAAGTAAGGTTGTCAATCATCTCATCAACAAGCATGTTCTTTAAACCACTCTAGCCCTCGTGAAAAACAAAACAAACTAAGTAACTCGTTGATTACTTAATCCATATTAATTTTCGGTTGATGAGATCAATAATCTATGTATTGCACTTACATAGGCTACCAATCTTAAAGCACACGAATTTAAAGAACAAGTCAAGAAAACCCTAAAATCAAATTAACACATATTTGCCGATTATCCTACTTATTAATTCATAATATATTTCCCTTACTCTTTAGCATGCGATCCATATTCTTACATCCAAACACCAACTAAAGATAAAGAAAAGGAATTGAACATGCAAATCATAAAACCAAATCTCCATCCAATTCATACATAGACATAAAAATTGAAACTAAGAATTCATGTTATCTTCATACACAAAGTTTAACATAACTACATAAAAATTACAAAACTGAAAGAGGGGAGTGGATCACACTTTTGTAGACACCTTGATGACTTCGACTCGTGTGGATCTGGCGGAGGATGAAGGAGATGGCTGCTCGGCAATGGTTAGGTGTCAGCAGAATTTTGTAGGTGAGATGGGGGTGATTTTCGGCTAGGTTTTATGTAGGACTCTTGGGAAATATTGGTAGAGCTTTGGCTACATTTTTGCTTTGGAATGTGACAAGTTTTTCTGTGTAAAAGCTGGCTATTTATAGAGGCAAATTCGGCAGAAACCCTAGGTAGAAAACCTAGTCCAAATCAGCAAAGGTAATCCTTGTGCAACAAGGTTTTGGTTCCTTCCTTTCTTGGTTCTTCTAGGAAACTTCTTTTTCTGATTTTTTCTTCAATGCCTTGGCTTGGTGTCATCCTCTAACCTTCCTTAAGCTTGGACCATCATCACATATGCATTTGTACACCATTTGGTCCATCAAAAACAGTAATTGTGAAAAGGAGGCAGTAGCTTCTTGGAATCGGCAGAAACGACCTTGTTGTAGTAACTCTGGCATATCTCCCTCTTCGGAGCTCCAATTGATGCGATTCCAAGTCTCAAATAAACTAGACACAAATAGCCATCTCCCCATAGAAGGGCTCGATCAAATTCCTTGTGAGTCGTCGGGAATGATTTTTCGAAGTTGGATCAAAGTCCCAGGAAAATCCTGGAAGTCCCTGGATTGGTTTGCTCGAACTGCTGTTTTGCAGCCATCTTTTGGGTGACTTCCTGAACTCCGATTGATCTGAAATTTTAACACAACATTCCTCAGTATATGAATATTAAGCAACCAAATTTCATTGAATTCGGACAAGGATAGGTCATATTTTTACTCATCTCAAAATCACGAAAAGGACATATTTTGCACTATTTTCCAGATTTCTCATACTTAGTCATTTTTCGGACAATTAAACACATTTTACCAAAACTCTACCAAATTAACACTAAACTAAATTATGACTCAATCTTAGACAAATAAGGGTTAAACAAAGCATAAATGAGGGCATAAGCATATAATATCGTCGCACATTGTGCTCCTATCACGGTCATACCGAAGCACCGGTCAACACTTGCTAGTTCTCAGCTTTTGTTGGAATAAGTGAGGTAAATGTGCAGGTTTGTTAGCCTGCGGAGAGACTTGTTCTGTGTTAGAGAAACAATCTGCCCGGTGGGGTGGCGTTGAGTTAACGAGTCTCGCCAAGTATCCCCAAATGTATCACAGTTCAGTGTGATGGAGGGTTTTTATCCTGCTGGACAAGAGTACATGTGTTAGATGTAAACCCGCCCGGGTTTATAAAGCCCATGCGTTTGGAAGCCTTGAGTTGTTGCTGGCTCATTCCTGCCCGTAGGCGAAGGAAAGTGACTAAACCGGTTGAATGCTTTGCAGCCGGTTGAATGTCACATGCCCGGTGGAATGTCATGGGACCGGGTGGATCTCGCCCGGGCGTATCGAGACGAGTCCCCCAGTGAGATGACATGCAGCCGGTTGAATGATACCTAACCGGTGAACTGCCATGGTACCGGATGGATGGCTCATACCCGGAACAATGGTTTCGAGGCGGTTGAAAAAATCAAAACCGGTGAGATGTCTTCAAGCTGGTTGAAAGATCATAATCGGTGACTTGTAGTGAAGATGCCATGCAGCCGGTTGAATGATACCTAACCGTGAACTGCCATGGTACCGGATGGATGGCTCATACCCGGAACAATGCTCTCGAGGCGGTTCAAGCCGGTTGAAAGATCATAACCGGTGAGATGCTGCTCCTTGGTTCAAGGTTGACTTCTTGGGGAAGTGAAGGGAGTGGACGCCTCGTTCTGCGCTCCTATCTCCCCTAACTGCCGCTTGTAGGTGGGACAGGTGGCTGACATGCGATGAAGGGGAGAGCCCATCAGTCCCATTAGTTATGATGGCATGGGAACCTTTATTGATGCTGGGACACATGTCGGCAAGGAACGGTCTGAGATGAAGGGGATCTGCGGCTGGGGTTGCCTCTCTTTTATGGTTGCCCTATTTATCAGTTCCTCTGCTCTCCTCCTGCCGTACCTTGCTGCTCCTTGCCCTTTGCCTGCCGTTTGTCTGTGTTGCTATTTTGCTACAGCGCTAACTTCCGTTATTCAGGCTTTATGGCATTTGGGAGATCGGCGAATCCTGTCGGTTCCGGCCGTGGGTTGAGGTATGAGCTACTGGATGGCGACAGGGTGATTTTCTGTGAGGAGCCAACCAGAAGCATGTCTGAGAGAGAGATAAGGGACTTTCGGGCGAAGTGGGACATTGATTCCTCCGTTAAGCTTCGAGGCCTGTATCCCAGGGAACTGGCCTGCAACCCGGAGCCGGGTTGGGTTGCCGTTTTTTATGATCAATTTCGGCACGGACTATCTCTGCCGCTGCCGAAGTTTGTCCAGTTTATGCTGAGCAGTATAAATCTTTCCCCAGCTCAGCTGCCTACACTACCAGATCTGAGGGAATAGCCGACGAAAAAAATTTCGTCGGCTATGCCAATTTTTCGTCGGCAATACCTTCTACCGACGAAATTTTCGTCAGCTATAAGTCGTCAGGAAAACCCCGTCGGTAATACAATGGCCGACCAAAAAAACCAATTCGTCGGCTATAGTAGAGTATGGCCGACGAATTTACCGACGAAAATATTTTTTGTCGGCCAAACTTGGGAGAAATTGCCGACGATTTTCGTCGGGTATTTTCGAGTATGGCCGACGAAATTCATTAAGTATAGCCGACGAATTCATAAATTTTCGTCGGCTATTTCTTCGAAATATATTACTATTTTAATAGGTATTAATTAGTTATAGCCGACGAAATAATGCACTTTTCGTCGGCTATAAGTTGTATAGCCGACGAAATTTGTAAAATTCGTCGGCTATAGAGATTATAGCAGACGAAATAATGCCAAAATCGTCGGCTATAACTGCATTTGGGCAAAAAAAAATACCGGATCGGAGGAGGAGAAGGAGGAGGAGGAGGAGGCCGGAGGAGGAGGGGAAGGAGGAGGAGGAGGAGGGGAAGGAGGAGGCCGGAGGCCGGAGGAGGAGGAGGCCGGAGGAGGGGGGGGGGGGGGGGAAGGAGGAGAGAAAAAAGGCGGGAGGAATCGATTTAAAAGATTTAGAAGGAGAATAGCCGACGATTTAAAAGATTTCGTCGGCTATACTTAGAGAATAGCCGACGATTTAATATATTTCGTCGGCTATACTTTGGAAAATCAACAGCCGTCGGAAGGAGGAGGAGGAGGAGGGGAAGGAGGAGGCCGGAGGAGGGGGGGGGGGAAAGGAGGAGAGAAAAAAGGCGGGAGGAATCGATTTAAAAGATTTAGAAGGAGAATAGCCGACGATTTAAAAGATTTCGTCGGCTATACTTAGAGAATAGCCGACGATTTAATATATTTCGTCGGCTATACTTTGGAAAATCAACAGCCGTCGGATCTGAGCCATCCAACGGCGGACAATAAAAAGGCGCGGATCAAGAGTTTAGCTGACGAAACATTGTATTTCGTCGGCTATACTTAGAGAATAGCTGACGAAATACAATGTTTCGTCGGCTATTCTATGAAAAAATACTAACTGCCGTTTTGAGGCCCTAAACGAACTCGAAAGCCCGAAAAAGCCCACACATCGTAGCAAAGCTACGAGTTTGATTCCTGGCGTCGTTCCCTTTCCGAAATGGTATCACAATCATCATTCGGACGCCGGACGCCAAATCTACAGTAAACCGGGTTTTGACTTATTTCATTATTTCAGCACACGGATTTTATCGGAATCTTGTCATTTTTCAACCGTAGACGTATTTCATTATTTCGGTCATATCTTATTTGACGACATATTTGCATTTGAAGAGTGTACGTATAGTAACTATTTGAAACTATACATTCACTTAAACACTTAGTAAACAAGTTAAGGAACATTAGTGCATATGTTCCGATTTTGAATCTAAAAGTTTGGAAAATCTATTCCAACCGTCAGATATCACCGTTTAGATTAAATACATGTATGAAAAAAAAATCCAACTACATCTGACAACGTTAAAGGCTCGATCGGGACGGTCAACCGGGTGAGTCAACCCTTTAAACGCTTAGAAATGGTAATTGGTCTGTCTAAATGACGTTTTTTGGCCTGACCTTCAACAGATAATAGTTTCAAATCGATGAGACGCAACTAATCGTATAAAAATTTTCCTCAAAATATTTACCGACCGTCAGGCTACCCATAGGAAAACGGAAATAAAAAACAGTTAACCGCAACATTCGGCACACAGATTTTGTCGGAATCTTGTCATTTTTCAACCGTAGACGTATTTCATTATTTCGGTCATATCTTATTTCACGACACATTTGCATTTGAAGGACGAAGCAATGGTTTGTCGATAGTGATAGAAAATGGAAGCTGTTCGTTTTTTTTTTTTTTTTTTTTTTTTAATCATAGCCGACGAAATCAAACCTAGTACTCGTCGGCCATACTTCCAAAAATTTTCGTCGGCTAAAGTTTCAGAGAAAGGCCGACGAAAATTCAAATCGTCGGCCAAAATATGAATATAGCCGACGATTTTTTTTTTGCCAACGAAAAAAAAAAATCGTCGGCCATTCTAGGGGAATAGCCGACGATTTTTTTTTTTAGCGACGAAAAAAAAATTCGTCGGCCATTCTTGGGAATAGCCGACGAAAATTTTATTTCGTCGGCCGTTTTTTTTTATTTCGTCGGGAAAAGCCTTTTTTCTGGTAGTGCTAGCAACCAGTGGAGGTAGTTGCTTGGCCTCGGGTGCCTATTCAGCCTGAGCAATATGGACTGGCCCACGGTGAATGAGTTTCGGGCGCTGTACAAGGTTCTCTACTGCAAAAAGGCCCAGACCTGCGGTTGTGTTAAATTTGCCGCGCGGGACTTCGATCCTGCCATCACTCACCTGCCGTCGTCGGTTTCGAATGTATGGAGGAGGTCGGTTGTGATGGCCGGGGGCAGGTAGCAGCGTAGTTCAAGGAACTTTCAGGTGCCCGGGGCTTATCAATCGATCGGAGATCAGTCGTACCGGTTGGTGGACTTGGAGAGGCAACGGTTAGCCCGGCTTTTTGTGTGCTGGGACATTCTGGGCCGGAGCTCCTACAATTTCATCCGGTGGAATGTGCTGGAGATATGCGAGATGGGGAGAAAGCCTGGTAAGGTACCTTGCACTGTTGTTTTGCAGGGTCGCTTTTATTCTGACCACTCGGTTTATCGATTTGCAGCTAATGCCCCCCGGCTCGCTGTTCGGAGCGATGAGACCGTCGAACCGGATGAAGAGCTTGTGGCCCCGAGGTTGATGGAGATGGGGGAGATGGCTTCGAAAACCGTTGTAGATCCGGTCACCCTAGAGTGCACGGTGCATAACAGGCCTGTGCCGCTCGTGTTTCCGGACTCCCACTACAGCAGGCGGCTGGGCGGTGGGGATAATGCCCCACTCGTTATCCGGGAAGTAAGGTCGGTGGGCCTACCGGGTTCGGAACCTCTAGCACGGCCGATGGGGGTACGGGCCCCGCGGGAGAGAGAGGCAGCGGAGATGCCTGGGTACCGCAGAAGCGATCACGGTGAAGCCCTGACGAAGAGGGCGAGGCCGTTTGATGCCGGAGCGTCAAGCTCGGCTGGTGGGGGGTCAGCATTAGTTCCGGTCGTGGAGAAGGACGGCCGAAGGAGTCGGGGGCCGGAAGCCGATCGTAGTTCCGGTGGTGGTGATTTTGGTAGGTTCGTGGCATCTACTATTGAAACCTTGGGACTTGATCGGGAGGGCCCTGGAACTGGGCAGCCAGACGAGAGCAGGACGAAGCCCGTGGAATTAGCTCTTCGGGTAAGTGTGTTTTCTGCGCTTCCTTTCCCCTTTGTGGTACGAGCTAATGTTCCTTTTGTGTACCTGTGCCAGCTGGTTCATAGCCTTTACGCCGCCGAGCCTAGAGGGGAGCCTGCAGTTTTGGAGAAGCAAGTGGAGGAGCTTACTATGTGGCTATCCTTGGCAGAAGCTAAGCTTGCGCGGGAGAGAGAGGAGGTTGGTCGGCTGAAAACTGAGCTCGCGCAAGAGAAAGAGGAAACCGGTCGGTTGACCACTGAGCTTGCGCAGGAGCGGGAGGAAGCCGATCGTTAGGCAACTGCTCGAGAAGCGAGGAATGCGGAGTTGGAGGCGAAGGTTTTGGAGCTGCAGACCCAAATGACAGCAGTCGTCAAAGAAGGGGAGAAGCTCGTGGAATCCCGGCTTGCTGAAGTGGCTGATAAAGCTGTCGACGACTTCCGGGTGTCGGTGGAGCTTGAAGAGATGCTGGATGACGCCCGTGCGAAGGGCATAAATGATGCCTGTCTGGAGTGGAGGGAGAAAGGGTGGCTTGATGCTGAGCGGATGGAGGCTGATGTAGCCCTAGCTGAGATGGCGGAGCAAGAGCAGTCTCTCAAAGGTGGCGGGTCAGGGATTGGGGGCTCCAGCAGCGCTGGCTAGCGGGTTTAGGGTTTTGCCTTTTTTTTTTTTTTTTGCTTTACACATATGCCTGGCAGATGTATATGCCTTGCAACCAGCTGTAGTAACTGTGTATTGCAATGCTGGTACCAAATACATTATTGTCCCTTGATAGCCGATTTCATTTAGGGTAGAACCGCAGGTGCTGGATATTCCACGGGCGGGTGGAGTAGATGCCTTCGGCGTCTATTATGTGGAATGTTGCCGGACCCGCAGCTGCAGTGATTTGGTAGGGCCCTTCCCACGTTGGCTCCAAGGCCAGCGGTTTTTTCTGAACTTTCTTCATGACCCAGTCCCCCACTTGCAATTTCCTTTCCCGAACCCTTCTATCATAGTACCGAGCGACCCGTTGCTTGTAGGTTTGGTTTCGCATATGCGCCTGGTCGCGCCGCTCTTCTATGAGATCCAAGTTGAGCCGTATGCCCTCGTCGTTTGTCTCGGCGTCGTAATTCTCGACCCTGCCGCTGGGCATATTGGTCTCTACAGGGAGTATCGCTTCGCTCCCGAATGCCATGCAGAACGGGGTCTACCCTGTTGCCTCGGCTGTTGTCGTTCGGATGGCCCATAGAACCGCGGGGAGTTCCTCGGTGATCTTTACCAGGGGTTCCGCCTCGACCCATTTAGTCTGATAGTCTACAGCTACAATGGCGTATTTGTATTGTCCCACAGCTATTGGGAAAGGGCCGATGATGTCTAGTCCCCATTGTACGAACGGCCATGGCGCTAACAGAATTGATAACGCGATTGCCGGGGCATGGGGTGTAGAGGCGTACATGTGGCACTTGTGGCAGCCACCTGATATTCTTCTTGATGCTGCTGCCATGTCTGGCCAAAAATACCCCGCCCGGAGCGACTTGTGAGACAAGGACCGGGAGCCAGAGTGATTACCGCATACTCCCTCGTGGATTTCTCGCATGATAACCTCTCCTCCTTAGTGACACACTTCAGCTGGGGGAAGCTGTGCCCTCTTCGGTACAACTTGCCGTTGAGAAGGCTGTAACTGGCGCACCGGAGGTGCAGCCTCCTAGCCTCCACCGCATCCTGGGGGCTGGTTTTGTCAGCCAGGTATCTAACTATAGGATCCATCCAGCTCGGTGGTGCCTCTTCTACCGCAAATATCTCGGAAATGGTCTTGCTTATACTCGGTTTCTGGAGGGTTTCAATTTTAGCTCTTCGGTACTCCGGAGGGTAGTTTCCGGTTGCCAACCTTGCGAGGGCGTCTGCATGCCTATTTGCCTCTCGGGGTATATGCTGGATCGTGGCACCCTGGAATGGCTCGATCAGGGCTTTGGCCAAAGCATGGTAGGAGGCTAGCTGGGGTTCCTTGACTTCGAACAGCCCGTTCATCTGGTTCACCACTAGGCTCGAGTCGCTGTATATGTTCAGAGATGGGATTCTCATTTCCTTGGCTAGTTGTAAACCGGCTATGAGGGCCTCATATTCAGCGGCGTTATTGGAAGTGTTGAAGAGGAACCGTAGGGCATACTCGTACGATTGGCCATCGGGCGAGGTTAGCATGACGCCGGCCCCGCTCCGCTTACTCGTTACGGAGCCGTCTACGTAAAGCTTCCAACCGTTGGGGAGGCCTGGTTCGATTTTTACGGCCTGAACAGCCTCCTTGCCCTAGTACCTTCTGCCACCATTTGAGTGAGTTCACATATGAAATCCGCAGCTGCCTGTCCCTTGATAGCCGTTCGCGGAGCATAAGTGATGTCGAACTCTCCCAATTCAACTGCCCACCGTACGAGTCTGCCGCTGGTGTCCGGTTTTTGCATGATCTGCCGCAAAGGGTGATTGGTATATTGGGTGATGGAATGAGCCTGGAAATAGTGCCTGAGCTTTCTGGCACTAACGATCAGGGCCAGAGCCAACCTCTCAATGTCGGGGTACCGGCCCTCGGCTCCGGTAAGTCCCTTCCCTGCATAATATACCGGAAGATCGAGCGTGCCCTCCTTCTTGACGAGAGCCGCGGAGACGGCCCCTTCGGATGCAGCTATGTAGAGGTATAGCATCTCGCCCGGCACTGGTTTGGATAGGAGAGGTACTGCAGACAGATACGTCTTGATGGACTGGAATGCCGCTTCATGCTCCGCCGCCCAGTGGATTTTCTTGAACTGTTGTGCTTTGAGCAGTTTAAAGAATGGGGCGCACTTATCGGTCAGGCGGGAGATGAATCTGGCCAGGGCGGCCAGCCGGCCGGTCAGCATTTGGACCTGGTTTCTTTCCCCTGGTGTTTCCATGTCTAGGATTGCCTGGACCTTCAGTGGGTTAGCTTCTATCCCTCGCTGGCAGATGATGTGGCCTAGGAACAAGCCCTCTGAAATCCCAAAAATGCACTTCTTCGGGTTCAAGCGCATTCCAAACTTGAGCATCTTACCGATGACTACCGCCAAATCTCGAACGTGGGTCCCTGCAGTCAAGCTCTTGACCAGCATGTCATCTACGTATACTTCCACCGTTTTACCCATTTCTTGCTCCAGCATGCGATTCACCATCCGCTGGTAGGTGGCTCCGGCATTCTTTAGACCGTACGGCATCCTCTTATAACAGTAGGTACCTCGGTCAGTTGTGAATGATGTGTGCTCTTCGTCGTCCGGGTTCATCCTTATCTGATTATACCCGGCGTAGGAGTCCATGAAGCTGAGCAGCTTAAAGCCGGACGTGGAATCTATAAGCTGATCTATCTGGGGGAGCGGGAAGCTGTCTTTTGGGCACGCCCGGTTTAGATTGGTGAAATCCACGCACATGCGCCACCGGTTGGTTCCCTTCTTTGGTATCATAACCACATTAGCAAGCCACCAGGGGTACTAGACTTCCCGAATGAAACCTATGCCCCTTAGCTTCTGTACTTCTTCTCTGATCGCTTCATACTTTGCCGGGCTGAAGGACCTCCTTTTTTGCCTCACCGGGGGAACGTTGGGCAACGAATTTAGCTTATGGACGGCTATCTCCAGGGATATGCCTGGCATGTCCTCGTAGGACCATGCGAAGACCAAACTGTTGTCTCAGAGGAAGGTGATGAGCTCTTTCCTGACAGCCGAAGCGAGCTTCGTCCCTATCACCACTTTTCGCTCTAGGTGGTCCTCCGAAATGGAGACTGTTTCGGTTTCTTCCACGGCCGAAGGTCGCTTTAGCTTCTCGTCGTCAGAATCGGTGTCATCACGGGGGTCAATACTCAGACCCGGCACCGACACTTGTTGAGTGGCCGTGAAGACCTCGGTCCGCTTTCTCCCTTGGGTCAGGGCCTCCGCATAATACCTGCGAGCGATCCTCTGGTCCCCGCGTATGGTAATGACACCGACCGGTGAATGCATCTTCAGCATCAGCATATGGCCGGCTATAAATGTTTTCAGCTTCCATAACCCTGGCCGACCGATTATGCCATTGTACGATGACAGGCAGTCCACGACGATGAACTCCAGGTACTCCTTCTTCGTCCTGTCTCCCTCGCCGAAGATTAGTGGTAGGTAATCCGATCCCAAAGGCTGGACCACCTCCCCGGAGAAGCTTATCAGCGGCTCGTTATCCTGGGATAACTTATTCTTTCCTCTCTGTAGCCCTTTGTATGCGTCTCGGAACATCACGTTGACAGAAGCTCCGGTATCGATCAGCATACGGCTAGTTATCCAGTGGTCTATTTGGACCGTAATGAGGAAGGGGTCGTTGTGCGGTTGAATCAGATCCTCCGGCTCTTCTTCCTCGTAGAAAGTAACCGAGTTCCATCCGGTTTTAGCGGCCTGGCCGCTTCCTCCTCCAAAGGCATATACCTCCTTTTCCCGGATCGCTCTTAAGCACCGCTTCTTTGAACTCCGGGTGAGTCGATCTATATGGTCCCCACCATGTATCATGTTTATGCTCCCGTGCACCTCTATGCCCCGGGGGCTCGGGTGCTTATGGTCCCTACTTGCCGAGCTGCCTGCCGGTCCTTTTGCGGGTCATCCGGACGGACTCGGCCGTCCACCACCGTCCTCTGGGGTCTTTGGTTGCTACTCCGAAGGGCTGGATCTTCGGGTTTTTCTGCCGGCATAATAGTTAGAGCCCGCGGTGGTCGCCCCGCTGGCGCAGCTGCCAGGGGCCGTGCCGGTCGCACAAGTGGTGGTCTTCTAGCTGACCGTGAACTGTTGTCACTGCTCCGTCGGGGTCGCCAATCCTCCTGTACTTCGGCTTTCTTGCCAGTCGCAGGTGTATGGTTGCGATCTT
Organism: Potentilla sterilis; assembly: GCA_963682095.1. Lineage (NCBI taxonomy): Eukaryota > Viridiplantae > Streptophyta > Magnoliopsida > Rosales > Rosaceae > Potentilla > Potentilla sterilis. Next base: position 40,347,494 of record OY821757.1, on the reverse strand, counting down.
GCCGCCCGGTCTTGTTTTCACGGGGAGACGGCCGTAGCGGGTCATCCGGACTCCGCTTGGGCATCTTATCCCCATACGTCTCGTGCTCCGCCTGGGCGTGCCTGACGGCCACGACCATCAACTCATCATACCCCAGCGGCTCCTTTACTCGCAAGTTGTACGAGAGTTCCCCAGGTTTTAACCCCTGCTTGAATGCCATCCCCGCTATCCTTTTATCCAAGTTTCTGACCCCGGCCGTGGTGATATGCCACCGGTTAACGAAAGCGCGTAGCGGTTCGTGGTCAGTCTGCATGCAATCGAAAAGGATCGTTGATGTTTGGGCCGTCTTGGCTCTAAGGGCGAACCGGCTGGCAAACTTATCAGCCAGCTGTTCAAAAATTTCCACCGAGTTCACTGGCAGCTCGTAAAACCAACTCAACGCCTCCCCCGAGAGCGTCTCTTGGAATATGTTGCAGCACGTGACATCTGAATAGCCCCTTGTGGCCGTCTGCGACTTAAAGCTGTCCAGGTGCTGGTACGGGCAGCTCGTTCCTGAGTACGTCAGTTTCAGGAGCCTTTGGCTACCAGATCTTCCTGACTCCCTAATCCGGCGCGGAAAAGGTCCAGTGCGTTCGCTGAATCGTGCGCTGTCCCGCGGTCGCCCCGCTTTTCTCTCGCTGACCTCTAGGCGGTCCTTCATGTCCGACACTGAGGCGGAGAGCGTCTCGAGCGTCCTTGCGGTGGGGCTGTCCTGCTCGCTCGATGCCAGGCTTGTACGGTATGGGGGCTCAACTGGGCTGGAGTTTTTTAGAGCTTCCGGAAAGAGGGGTGTGGGCACATGCGCGGTCATTCTCTTTCCCGTAGGCTGTCCCACCTCTAGGTGCGGGAATTCGTTAGCATTGCTTGCGGGCCGCGATGCCGCCCGAGAAGTGCCCTGCTGGCCCCCTTTCTCCAGGGCCGCCACTAAGACAATGTTCACTGCTTCCAAATCTTGGCACCGGGCATCCGCCCTTAGTCGGTCCCGATCGCCCTCTTCTCGCAACTACGCGACTTCTGCCTTCATCTTTTTTATTTCCTCCCCCGCATCATACCGGTCGGGGTTCTCTGAGTCTTGGCGATCGTGGGTTCTGTCTTGGTCGGGAGAAAGGGTGAACCTCGCACCGACCTCAGCCCTTATGTTTTGGGCCCGGTCGGGGATCTGAATTCGCTCTTTCGACCTTCCCGCGCCAGCTTTTATCTTCCTTCCTTCCATGGTCTCCGGACTGCGGATCTAAATGCTTTCCAAAGGATCTATCGGGTTCTATTCTCTGGTAGAGCAACACTTACTTTTCTCGCGGATCAAACTGTTCCCACAGACGGCGCCAATTGTTTCTGCACAAACCCTGGGGCCTGGTAGAGACAGATGAATCCTCGTATGATCTCCTGTAAACCTGCTTACTAAGGGGAATACCGGGCGGGCCAGTGTTCTCCTCTCCGATGCCTAAGTTAGTATAGTTGGAATAGATATAACTTAAGCACGTATATAAGCGGTAGGAAGGATCAGTTACCTATTAATGAGGGTAGTTGGGGCCCTTATATAGGTGGCCAGGAGTGAGGTCTGGCCTTACCCTTCGATGTGGGACTGGTTCCCTTCTGTTTGCACACCAAAGGGCAGCTTTGGTGACCTCTTTGGCAGGCAGGCGCCCCCGGTCCCTGGTGGCAGGATAGACTGCTGGACCCCGAGGCCGGGTGCTGGTGATCCGGTCCCGGTCCTTGGGTCGGCCCCTGGTATACTAGCGGCGGGTCTGTGGGCTTGCTGTAGCCCCTCTGTGGCTACTGTCAACACCAAGTATTTCCATCAGGAGATTTAAAACCAATGCTAGCAAGTCTATGAGCTACTCTATTACATTCACGAGGAGCATAATTAATGAAGACCTGTTATAGAGACTTCAAGGTATGTTGAATATCATCAATTAGAGCACTATTGGGTAAGAGCAGGTGATCTGTAATGTTAGCCTCACTGATGGCTGCAGTGCAATCACTTTCAATAATCACATTCGATACTTATAGGGAATAGAGAAGGTCAAGTCCATCCCGAAGAGCTATCAATTCAATATGTTTAGCTGACGCCGAATGAGTGATCGGGTTGGCAAAAGCAGCAATAAATTTTCCAGTATGATCACGTAAAACCCCCCTAGTACCTCATTGATTAAGAGCAGGAAGGAACGCTGCATCAACATTGAGTTTAGCGTCCCAGCAGGAGTAGGTTGCCAATGTTTTGACATTCTTGTAGTTCTCTTAGTAGGCTTAGAACGAGCTCTCTGAAATTGACCAAGCCAAGCAAAACTACTGAGAGTGATATCAATAGAGGTCTGTTGGGAATCAGACCAAAACTTGTTGTTCTTTTTCTTCCATAAGGACCAGATGATCATAAGCAATTGGGCAAAACTCTGAGTAGCCATAGAAGTAGCTTTTTCGAGCATCCATTCCTTAAAGTTTAGGGAAGGTAGTAAAGTGTCTTTGAGGTGAAAAGGAGCACTGGTAAGGATATTGTAGGCTATAGGGCACTTACAAAATAGATGACTGACATCTTCATAATTATGAGAGCAGAGCATACAACGTACCTTACCATCATAACCTTTTGTAAGTAAGCGATCTCTAGTAGCAAGAAAATTCTGACAAGCACGCCATACACACATTTGCACATTTCCAGGAACATTAGCTTTCCACAAAGCCTTCCAGAGTGGTTGAAAGGAATTACCTGTTGAACTAGAGGCAAGCACATTTTGCAGGACATCAATTCTAGCAATCCAATATGCAGTTTTAACAGAGAAAAAACCACGTTTCTCAGGTAACCAAATAAGTCTGTCCTCAGCATTGTTACGAGCAATAGGGATGCATAAAATTTTAGTGGCTACATTCTCAGGAAACAACTGGCGAACCGTCTCAATTCTCCACTGTTGACGGTCTTCATCAATAAGACCAGAGACATACTCAACTAAAGTGTGAGGAGGTCGAACAGCTTGATAAGTGGGGGTTATAGGAATCTATATATCTTGCCAGATATGGATGTTCTTACCATTACCAACATTCCACTGAGTTCCCGCTTGGAGAATGGGTAGAGCTGTCATTATACTACCCCAAGAAAAAGAAGGTTTGTCCCCAAGCTCCGCTTCCCATATAGTAGAAGTGGGATAATAACGAGCTTTGTACAGTTGAGCAAGTAAAGACTGAGGGTTAGTAATCAGGCGCCATCCCTGTTTAGCAAGCATTGCCAAATTATAAGCATATATATATAAGTTTTTAAAACCCAAACCTCCTTCATGTTTGTGTAGACATAATTTGTCCCAGCTGCGCCAATGGATCTTCTTCTTGTCATCCGAATCTCCCCATAGAAAAGAATTACAGAGCTGATGTATGTCATCAAATAAGCCTTTTGGGTAGAAGATAGCAATGCATAGCATATAGAGGCATAGTTTGAGCCATTGCCTTGATAAGAACAGATTTCCCAGCACTGCTGAGAATTTTTGCTTTCCAATTAATCAATTTCTTGGTCAGCCTTTCTTTGATGTAGCAAATTTAGCAGTTTTTAATTTACCTACTCTCATTGGTAAACCAAAATATCTGTCATGCTCCTCCACACGTTTGATTGCAAGAATGGTGGCAAGATGGTGTTGGACATCAATATGAACATTTCGACCGAAAACAACACTGCTCTTGTCAAGATTAACACATTGACCTGAAGTCAATTCATAGAGCTGTAAAATGTGATTATAAGCTGTACACTCCTCATCAGTGGTTGTACCAAAAAGTAAACTATCATCAATTGAGATAAGTAAAACGGATACAAGTACATCGGATGGTCAATAAGGTCAATCCATTACCTCAAACGAAATGCAGAAAACAAAAGCGCATCATTAGCTGAATGATTAAAATAGTGTGTCTTGCCAAAATAGGTCTCGGACAATATGAGACATGATACTAATTAATTTTGATTTTTGAGTGATCGGTATGAATCAACCATCAAAGATAATCAAGTTAGTGAGAGCCTAGATGTGGAAACCCCATACCCAGTTTCGAATCTCGCCGACTCTAATTTTCAATCAGTCTCATATCAATCTATTCTTGGTGTTCATGGAGCATTATTGCAAGATCCCCCTGAAATAGTTTGGGATGAATATGTGAAATCAATCCCCAATATTATCCTATTACAACATGAAATATTATATTAATTTTTTAGTATGTGTCAATTGATGATAGGTTGTTGATGCTCTATATTTGACTAAAGCATTTCTAATAGTTTCATTTCTTCATTATTGGGAAGAAAACGAACACAATTTTTCGATACTTTTATGCTGCAATTTCAGTAGATTCCCTAGTTCAAATTTCACCCATTCGAGTGTTCTAGTCAAAACCAGTTGGTCTGACCTGAAAAACGAATGTGAATTTTTGTGCTTGATTTTGAGTCTGCTAGGTGTCGCCAATTGAGGCAGTTGTCAGTTAGTTTTCTCTCCCAAAGAATTAGATCTGAAGCTTATTTTCTTTTGTTTAAGGCTCTTTTTTAGCTTATGTGTCGAGCAATGAGGGTATTGGTTTTTATACTAATAGCTTTCTATTGTAGATTTGATAGAAGCATGTGTACTGATGTAAGATGTTTTCGGACAATTGTTCGAGCAATATAATATAGGGTAAAAACCTAAAATAGTACCTGAATTATTACGAAAGGTACATTTTGGTACTTCAAATTTTTACCAGAAATGGTACTTCAAGTATTACACCGTTACCTAATATGGTACCTCCGTTAGGATAAAATACGACATATACTATATATTATGTTTATAATATTTAGTAATGACATAATATACGTTTATAATAATAGTATTTATAGACATCTCTATCATAAGGATAAAATATATACAACATATAACTATATATTATGTTTATAAAAGAAAGTATAAGAGTTATAATAAAACAATATGTGTGTGTTTTTAAGTTATATATCTCTAACCATACATCATAAACTAAATTTTGAGTTAAAAAAAAAATAAAAAATTTGAGAAGAAAAAAATATAGGTACCAAAATAGTTTTTTGATTAGCTCAGGTACTATTTTGGTTATTTACCAAATTTAAATTCATGCCACATAGGTATCTTTAACGGAAAAAGTAACGGAGGTACCATATTAATTAGGTAACGGTGCAATACTTGATGTACCATTTTAGTTTAAAAAATTCGTAAGTATCAAAAAGTACATTTCGTAATAATTCAGGTACTATTTTACGTTTTTACCCTATAATATAACCATTTCAAAATAAAAACAAAAATTATAAAATAGTACGTTTGCGCCTACTCAGTTATGCTCAATTACCGTTAGGTATCAAGACTGATAATAAGGAAGTTAAAATTAATTAGTTTAGCAATCTTATTATTAACCAATAAACTTAATCCGACAGTAGTTACGCACTGATCGAGTAAGAACTTAATTAACTGAGACGCATGCATGCATGTTACAAATCAAATGCAACATCAAGACAAACAATACAGTTAGGGGGTTGTTTAGGCATGCAATTGACCATTAGCCTGCAAATAAACTAGACCTGCAAGATAACCTGGGGTTGACAAATTAAGAGCCTACCTTGTAACTTGAAATGCACCTACTTATAGTTTACAATAGCAGAGAGGGCAGCTGCAGTTCCAAAAAACAACACAATAACCACTCCATGTACTAGGAGCCCTAATCGAATCCTTCAGAGGGCCAATAACCAATGAGGGCACATAGCAATCCTTGAACTCAGATCGAGTTGGTAAAAAACGTACTACAACAAGGCAAACAAGCTATATATCTATACATCAAGCTTATTTACTTCCCCAGGAACTTCGCATCTCCAAAATGATGGACTTCGATTTAGCTGGGAATTGAATGAACTTGCTAAATTAAGAAACAAAATTTATTATTATGTGTAGTAAATAATTATAGTAGTTGGCTGAACCTGATTTTTTTTAAGGACAATGTTGGTGTTCATGTTCATATGTGCTCATTGTGCTGAGAGACTCCTACGATATAAATGTCCCAATTATAAGTGGAGTTCAACTCAAGAAAACTAGCTAGCTAGGTGTTATATAATCGAACTTCTATTTGATAAAAAAAAATGATAAAGAAAGTGAGGAGCTATATATATGGCCCCTTCATTCAAAAGAACAAAATATTATAGCTATAGAAATTTGAAAGTTGAAAGCATGCATGCAAGACACCTAAATGAGAGTGCCTTAATTGAATTCGACAGAAATTAACAGTAATATTTAAAGGATTTGATTTGTTATGTCATAAAATTAACTTGCAGTCACATTTAACATATGAGAAGAAAACAAGGAACTGAAATCGACTTGCGGCACCTGATGAGCAGAGGCCTCGCACTCCTATTTAACATCATATAAAGATGATGATCGATGATAGAGCTAGGGAAATGAGAATAGTATTCTCTATATAATTAAGGACAATGCATCACGTACTGCTACTCGTACAGCTTGGGTGCATATATATATATATATTTTTTTGTTCATCAAGTTCATCTTAATTAGTCATCACCTAGCTAGTCATCAGCTAGGGTTACACACACACACACGCAAATTTGATACTACAGCAAAGATGGAGTTGCAGTTTGAAGGAGAAGAAGGACTGCAACCGGTGAGCCCTATCGGTCAGTACTTCTCTAGCCCTGTGTTATCTGTGTCGAATCTTGGTGTTTTTGAAATTGAGGTTCCAATCGATGAGTCTCCAACTATGTCCATGCTCAAAAATGTGTTCCTCTCCATCAGCCCACGCTTCTCCTCAATCATGGTATTCTCTCTATTCTTTGTTCTCTCACTCTCCCACGCACCTGTTCTTGTTAAATAGTCATATCCATGAGTGCATGACTCAATGAAAAGTAACAGGTTGAGAGAAAGGGAAAGAAGCAGTGGAAAAGGGTTGAAGTAAAGCTTGAAGACCATGTTAACATCCCAATTTTCCCTTCCGGCCTATCTCCGGCATCATACGATAAGTATCTTGATGACTATATATCAAAGCTAGCAGTGGAGAGACTTCCACAGCACAAACCTCTCTGGGAAATTCACATCATCAAGTACCCAACTACGACTGCAGCGGGTACTGTAATATTCAAGCTTCACCAAGCGCTTGGTGATGGCTTCTCTATGATGGGTGCTCTTCTTTCCTGTCTGCAAAGAGCTGACAATCCTTCTCTTCCCCTAACCTTCCCTTCAAGGAGGTCGCACCCACAGAAGAAGATAGGAAACTTTTTGACTAAAGTTTTCTCATCTGTCTCCAACACCATAACCGATTTTCTAAATAGCAACATGGAGGAAGATGATCAAACGCCAATCAGATCAGGGAATGATGGAATTGAGTGCAAGCCGATTGCAGTATCAACTATGACGATTTCTCTTGATCGACTCAAACTAATCAAGAGCAGGCTCGGAGTGGTAAGATCATTTTCTCAACTACTTACCGATGCCTTTCTTAGACTATATGATCAAAATCGAGCATGTTTCAATGGAGTTGTACGTACAACTAAATTTTTTTTGAGTTTCCTAATCGATTTATTCATGAATATGTATATCACAACTGTTAATAGACGATAAATGATGTTCTTGCTGCTATGATCTTCCTGGGGACTCGACTGTACATGCAAGACATCGACAAAAGTTCAAGCGAAGCAAGAGGCACAGCAGTTGTATTGCTCAACACAAGGATGATGGGGAACTACACCTCAGTTCAGGAGATGATCAAACCTAACAGCAAATTGCCATGGGGGAATCATATCTCACTCTTGCAAGTACCAATACCCAAGTTATCGACGAACAATGAAGAACAATTTCTAGATAATGCGCTTGATTTCGTCTGGAAGGCGCAGAAAATTATAAGGAGCAAAAGACATTCTTGGGGTATTCATCTAACAGCTGGGTTCTTGGAGATTCTCAACAAGCTTGGAGGCCACGAGGTATGTAATAAGTTTTCATCAAATGCGTGCATGCTGTATAGGGTTTTTCTTTTGCTGTTAGATCAGATAATATATATGACTGGTGAAATATATGAATTGAAACAAATATCTTATACAAATTTCACCCTAATTACTTGATGCAGGCAGCAGCAAGATACATCCGTAAATCACTGAAGAAGTCGAGCATGATAATTTCCAATATGATTGGACCTGTGGAGCAAATGTCTTTGGCAAATCATCCAGTTAAAGGTTTCTACTTTTTGGTGCTTGGTTCACCTGAGGTATGCCATGAGCTTAAATCTGCTTATACGTAACGATTTCTAAAAATCAGCAATATTTGTATTGGTGTAACACTCTCTATTTTGATTTGTTCACTATGGTATCCCTTTGCAGGGCCTTGATGTAACAATAGTAAGTTATATGGGAAAGGTGAGGATTGCATTCAAGATGGAAAAGGGTCTTATTGATCCACCAAAGTTTAAGTCTTTCATGGAGAAGTCCTTTGAGATGATTCTCAAAGCCTCGGAGAAAAATGCTGTGCAGAACAATTAAGGAATTAGCTCCTACCGCACCTTGCTTAATTTAAATACAAATGTAATGTTTATATGTGAGTGAAGGAAGACGACTTGGAAATTTAAATAAAAAGGTTATTAATTTTAGTTGTATGTATCAAGTTTTGGTGGCAACCATGTATGGTGATGATCTTTGTATTAAGTTTTTAATTAAGAAACTGAGAGCGGGAATATATATCGACCTCACTCTGTCAAGCTAAGAGAAATATAGATCACCTATTTACATCCACTTTTCAAGTAGTGCATGCACTGACTGAATATACGATCAATCGCACTGTTTAAACATGACTCTGTATACCTGATAGGAACACAATGTGCGACGATATTACATGCTTATGCCCTCGTTTATGCTTTGTTTAACCCTTATTTGTCTAAGATAGAGTCATAATATAGTTAGTGTCAATTTTGGTAGAATTTTGGTGAAATGTGTTTAATTGTCCGAAAAATGACTAAGTATGAGAAATCTGGAAAATAGTGCAAAACATGTCTTTTTCGCGATTTTGTGACGAGTACAAATATGATCTATCCTTGTCCGAATTCTATGAAATTTGGTGTGCTTCATATTCATATGCTGACGAATATTGTGTTAAAATTTCAGATCAATCGGAGTTCGGGAAGCCACCCAAAAGTTGTCTGCAAAACGGCAGTCCGAGCATTTCAATCCAGGGGCTTCCAGGATTTTCCTGGGACTTTGTCCCAACTTCGAAAAATCATTCCCGTCGACTCAAAAGGAGTTTGATCGAACTGTTTTATGGAGAGATGGCCATATGTGTCTAGTTTATCTGAGACTTGGAATCGCATCAATCGGAGCTCCGAGGATGGAGATATGCCGGAGTTACTACAGCAACATCAAATCTGCCGATTCCAGGAACCTACTGCCCCCTTTTTGTGTTTTCTGTTTTTGATGGACCAAATGTTGTACAAATGCATATGTGATGATGGTCCAAGCTTAAGGAAGGTTAGAGGATGACACCAAGCCAAGGCATTGAAGAAAAAAATCAGAAAAAGAAGTTTCCTAGAAGAACCAAGAAAGGAAGGAACCAAAACCTTGTTGCACAAGGATTGCCTTTTCCGATTTGGACTAGGTTTGCTACCTAGGGTTTCTGCCGAATTTGCCTCTATAAATAGCCAACTTTTACACAGAAAAACTTGTCACATTCCAAAGCAAAAATGTAGCCAAAGCTCTACCTAAATTTCCCCAAGAATCCTACACAAAAACCCTAGCCAAAACCACCTCCACCACACCCAAAGTTTCTGCCGAAACCTTGGCACCTTGCTGCCGACACCACCACTGCCGAGCAGCAGCCTCCATCCGACACCACCAACCGCCGGATCCATACAAGACGAAGTCTCCAAGGTTTCTAATGTGTGATCCACTCCCTTCTCTTGGCTTTGTAATTTTTATGTAGTTATGTTAAACTTTGTCTATGAAGTTAGCATGAATTCTTGGTTTCAATTTTTATGTCTATGTATGAATTAGATTGAAATTTGGTTTTATGATTTGCATGTCAATTTATTTTCTTTATCTTTAAGTGAAGTTTTAGATGTAAGAATACGGATTGCATGCTAAAGAGTAAGGAAAATATATGAGGAACTAGTAATTAGGATTTTCGGCAAAAACATTGTTAAATTGATTTTAGGGTTTTCTTGATTTGTTCTTTAAATTCGTGCGCTTAAAGATTGGTAGCCTATGTAATTGCAATACTTAGATTATTAATCTCATTAGCCGAAAAATTAATATGGATTAGGTAATCAACGAGTTACTTAGTTTGTGTTGTTTTTCATAAGGGTTAGAGTAGTTTAAATGAACATGCTTGTTGAAGAGATGATTGACAACCTTACTCTATTGACTTGTTTCCAATTAAAAAGGACTTTGTGCGTATTTACTAGCTAGTTCATGTGTCGACGCTGCGTGTCATGTAAACCGGTTAGTAACAAGATTAGGATTATACGCTGAGTTAATTCTAAGTACAAGAGAAGTCTAACAATTAGATGGCCGCTGCGGCTCTAGTTGGGTTGGAGTTAAGTTGAGTCTAGAACGCTTTAATACTTTGCCGTGAGTCTTACTTGCTTGTTTGCCATGTGTTTTGATTGCTTGTGTGTTAGTGCTTTGTGGAAGAATGTCGACCAAACTTGTAATTAGTAATTTAGGATTTATTTTCAGCAAGTTATTTCGTGTCTAGTGTTAAAGGGCAGCCCTTGCTGCCGAACCTCATCTTCATCCCCCATGATAAATTCGTATATATGTATATAAGTGTGACAATTGTGTGCATATATGTTTGTGAATATTTGTGTTAACATTCCATATTTCAGGTACCCTTAATCCCCGGCTAGAACGATCCCTACTTATTCTATACTACTAACGATTGTAGGGTTATTATTGCTTGATGCTCGCTTCGGCGACTTGTCAATTTTTGGCGCCGTTGCTGGGGATTATAAAATCTTGTTTTATGTGAATGTTAAAGTGTGTTAATATTTGTGATGTAAAGTTTGTTAATAATCTGTGTCTCTAACTTTAACGTATATTTATATATCCTAACTCTCTAACATGACGTTCTAACTCTTGTATTTTTTTCTTCTAACCTTGAAAAATTTGTTGAAATCGTAGCTTGTATGAAATTGTATATTCTTGAATTTTAGTTTGTTGTTTTTGTTCGATTTTATGTGTTTTGTGTGTGTGCAGATCGAATTGAAAAGAAAAAGTGCAGTAAATATCAAGTTCTGCCCAAACAGAAATCGGGCAGTGCGGTCTGTTAACTTTGGAAGGCTGCCGTTTTTAGCTCACAAAACGTGGGAAAGTGAACACTACGCCATTGGAAAGATCTCGGAGTCTACTTTCCGTAGGATTTTACAGAAGTGGATTTGGAGTCTCGAGCTGCTCCCAGTTTCAATTTGAGTACAGCAAGGTCAATCTGGCGGAACAGAGAACTGGGCAGATCAATAGGTCCGATTAAAGGCCAAACAAAGAGTACTTCTGCTGGTCCGATTGAGGTGAATTTTATACCGTTGAAAATCTCTGTGTGTCCACTACAACTTTGATTTAGAACACGTTTGCATTCGGACAATGGAGCACACCCAAATTCGGGCTTCAAAAGATACAGACACATCTGCCGATGCTGCCCAGAAGCTGCCTGCAGCCTGCAGCCTGCCAAGAGCCATCCTATCAACTACTTGCGGCCGAGAGAAGCTTCCCTGCCGAGAGCCTGCTACTGCCGAGAGAGGTTGCCACACGATGCTGCTGCCGATGCAGCCTTGCCGTTGCCCTTGCGCTGCTGCTGCCCCTTCGCACATGCCATGCTGCAGCCCAGTGTTCCTGCCGATATGCCAATAATGCTGCAGCCTGCCCCTGCTCCTGCGATGCTACTGTCCTGTTGCTGCCCCTGCACCATGCCATGCTGCCAAGTAGCCATGCTACTGCCCTCCGGAGGCCACTGCCGAGAGCCTCCCTGTCGATACCTTGCCACTGCAAGAGAGCAAGGTACTGCATGCCAAACACTCCAAATGAAAGGGCTGCTGCCCCAACTTCCAAGCACATGGCACAATGAATACACAAAACACACGGTGAAGAGTCTAGGCTAAGGACTTTAAATACTTAAGCGCTTATGGAGAGGCAACCCCATACGACCAAGAAAAATGAAGGAGCCATCACCGAGAGTTTGAAATTTCTTAACCCTTCTCTTTTTCTTTGATTTGTGATGATATGTTGGTATATGTTAGACTATTGCATGCTTAGGAAATTCGTTGATATAGATTTGAGCTTACATTGAGGACAATGTAATTTTCTAAGTGTGGGATGGGATAACGTATTCCGTTTATGTTTTGGTGTGCTTAGTTTAGAAAAGAAAATTCAGAAAATTGTTCTACAAAAATAGAGTGTTTAAATTTGTTTCGAGTCTTAGGATGCCCCTAAATTGTCAATGATGTTTTTCTCCTCTTTGCATACATAGATGATGGTTATGCATACAATTAAAATTGTGAGTTTCATGAATTATGTGCATTGGTAGGAGCATGTAGGACTTGTTGATTAACGAAGCATGCATGTTTTAGCTAGTTTATTTCCATAATAACCTATGTGAGCTTTAGAGCCAATTTGCTTTCTTCTTGAGCGATAAAAAGATAAAAATTCAATAGATTCGTAGGAAGCATGAAACCTCATAATTCTTTGATTATTCGATGACTATGTGCCATAGCTTTTTAATGAACTCTAGTATGCTAGAACTTACTCTTGTTGATTTTCGAAACATTTATATCATAAAATACCTTGAATTTGAATGTGATTGAAAAGATCTTTTAGGTTTACCACCAAAGCCAAATAAAGCATGAGCCCTATTGGAGCCCGTCGTGGGACACCTTAGTAAACCCCTTTGTGCCTACGTTGAGCCTTTTCTTTCATCATCCTTAAACACCTTCCATGAGCTTAGTATAGTTGTGCCTTTACCCTTGATCAAAGTATTGGCAAAGCTTGATTTTTGAAAGCGTTTTCGCGTGTGTGATGAAGAAGAACAAGTGTGGGGTAGACTTAGTCATGAATCTATATGAGAAGTATGTATGCCGTGCCTTAGAAAATTGAAAAGAAAAAAAAATGTGCTCGGACCAAAAGAAAAAGAAAAAGAAAAAAATACCGAGAGGAAGAAAAAGAAAAAAATGTGTAAGGCACGGCATAGAAAAGAAAAATTTTGTGCATGGCTATTGTCTTGAGTATTGTTGTAATGTTTTATGGGAAGAAAAGAATGAAGTATGGGTCCAACAAGATGAAATTTGACCCTTTCGGCGAGAAGACATAAGGAGATTTGAGCTTTGCCAAAGGCCATGGTGACGTTTTTAAGCCTCCTTATCCAAATATCAAATACCTCTTAGCCTAGCCCCATTACAACCCTTTTGATTGATCTTTTTCATGATTCTTAAGATGGTTAAATTTGATTGTGGAGATTATCTCAAGAGTAAGCATATGGTTTTGGTTCATTGGTGCATATAGTTGTCATATGAAGTTCTTCCATAAAAATTCACAAAGTGCTTTCGTTTATTTGACATATGCAAATTACTCTTCGTAATTCATTATCTTTCACTTGCATATACTTATGTGTGAATAACCATGCTTCGAGAGAAAATGAAGAGAGTATGCCTAGTGAGGAGGATTGAATTAGCTTTAACATGTTTACATGCTTACTTTTTGTTCTTATATGTTCATATTGATGTCACATGTTCATGAAACTTGGAATTTTCGTGCTAAGCATTCTCATGCATTAACTTGAAAGCTATGTGTACATACGAGCCTGAGACAAATTGTTAGGGGCAATAGGTTGTTTAGAGTCTAGTTTAATTTAGTTTGCTAAGGGACTAGCAAATGATAAGTGTGGGGTAGTTGATAGGAGCACAATGTGCGACGATATTACATGCTTATGCCCTCTTTTATGCTTTGTTTAACCCTTATTTGTCTAAGATAGAGTCATAATATAGTTAGTGTCAATTTTGGTAGTGTTTTGGTGAAATGTGTTTAATTGTCCGAAAAATGACTAAGTATGAGAAATCTGGAAAATAGTGCAAAACATGTCTTTTTCGCGATTTTGTGACGAGTACAAATATGATCTATCCTTGTCCGAATTCTATGAAATTTGGTGTGCTTAATATTCATATGCTGACATATGTTGTGTTAAAAGTTCAGATCAATCGGAGTTCGGGAAGCCACCCAAAATTTGGCTGCAAAACGGCAGTCCGAGCATTTCAATCCAGAGGCTTCCAGGATTTTCCTGGGACTTTGTCCCAACTTCGAAAAATCATTCCCGTCGACTCACAAGGAGTTTGATCGAACTGTTTTATGGGGAGATGGCCATATGTGTCTAGTTTATCTGAGACTTAGAATCGCATCAATCGGAGCTCCGAGGATGGAGATATGCCGGAGTTACTACAGCAACATCAAATCTGCCGATTCCAGGAACCTACTGCCCCCTTTTTGTGTTTTCTGTTTTTGATGGACCAAATGTTGTACAAATGCATATGTGATGATGGTCCAAGCTTAAGGAAGGTTAGAGGATGACACCAAGCCAAGGCATTGAAGAAAAAAATCAGAAAAAGAAGTTTCCTAGAAGAACCAAGAAAGGAAGGAACCAAAACCTTGTTGCACAAGGATTGCCTTTTCCGATTTGGACTAGGTTTGCTACCTAGGGTTTCTGCCGAATTTGCCTCTATAAATAGCCAACTTTTACACAGAAAAACTTGTCACATTCCAAAACAAAAATCTAGCCAAAGCTCTACCTAAATTTCCCCAAGAATCCTACACAAAAACCCTAGCCAAAACCACCTCCACCACACCCAAAGTTTTTGCCGAAACCTTGGCACCTTGCTGCCGACACCACCACTGCAGAGCAGCAGCCTCCATCCGACACCACCAACCGCCGGATCCATACAAGACGAAGTCTCCAAGGTTTCTAATGTGTGATCCACTCCCTTCTCTTGGCTTTGTAATTTTTATGTAGTTATGTTAAACTTTGTCTATGAAGTTAGCATGAATTCTTGGTTTCAATTTTTATGTCTATGTATGAATTGGATTGAAATTTGGTTTTATGATTTGCATGTCAATTTATTTTCTTTATCTTTAAGTGAAGTTTTAGATGTAAGAATACGGATTGCATGCTAAAGAGTAAGGAAAATATATGATGAACTAGTAATTAGGATTTTCGGCAAAAACATTGTTAAATTGATTTTAGGGTTTTCTTGATTTGTTCTTTAAATTCGTGCGCTTAAAGATTGGTAGCCTATGTAATTGCAATACTTAGATTATTAATCTCATTAGCCGAAAAATTAATATGGATTAGGTAATCAACGAGTTACTTAGTTTGTGTTGTTTTTCATGAGGGTTAGAGTAGTTTAAATAAACATGCTTGTTGAAGAGATGATTGACAACCTTACTCTATTGACTTGTTTCCAATTAAAAAGGACTTTGTGTGTATTTACTAGCTAGTTCATGTGTCGACGCTGCGTGTCATGTAAACCGGTTAGTAACAAGATTAGGATTATACGCTGAGTTAATTCTAAGTACAAGAGAAGTCTAACAATTAGATGGCGGCTGCGGCTCTAGTTGGGTTGGAGTTAAGTTGAGTCTAGAACGCTTTAATACTTTGCCGTGAGTCTTACTTGCTTGTTTGCCATGTGTTTTGATTGCTTGTGTGTTAGTGCTTTGTGGAAGAATGTCGACCAAACTTGTAAATAGTAATTTATGATTTATTTTCAGCAAGTTATTTCGTGTCTAGTGTTAAAGGGCAGCCCTTGCTGCCGAACCTCATCTTCATCCCCCATGATAAATTCGTATATATGTATATAAGTGTGACAATTGTGTGCATATATGTTTGTGAATATTTGTGTTAACATTCCATATTTCAGGTACCCTTAATCTCCGGCTAGAACGATCCCGACTTATTCTATACTACTAACGATTGTAGGGTTATTATTGCTTGATGCTCGCTTCGGCGACTCGTCAATACCGTGATCGAGGCAAACTTTGTTGCAGATAGATTAGCTGCAAGGGCTCATGACATTTCAGGACCCTCGGTTTGGTTTCATGCACTTCCCCTTTCTGTGTTCCAAGAGTTCTATCTTGACATGAATTGAATACAAAATCATTGAAATTGAAAATGGAAAAAAAAAAATCATATTAATTATGATTTTGCTAGCAATCCTTGATACATTTTAGTTCTTTTTGTTGATAAAAATTAAATGAGAGATATTTGTTAAACGAAGTTTCTTCATTTATTGGATTTGTCAGTATGCATATAAGGATAGTTCTGAAAAAGTAAATAGGTTAGATAAGTAAATTGATTTTTAAAATTAAAATGTAGGGAATAATGAGTAATCTGTTACTGTAAATTGAAAGAATCCATATATTATCCCCTTCTATACCTAGTTATTATTTGCCACATTTGTATATTGCTCATAAATGGTGAGATCATTTTTGTTAATATAGGCAAAGCCAACTTTCTTAGATCTAACAATTCAAAGTTATCACTATCACAAACTCACCAACTTCATTTTCCAAACCTTGGATCTTCTTTCCAAGCGCTGCATAGCTCATCACCCATGTTGCTCTTTCTTCTCCTTCTCCTATTTGTTTCCTTGATTTTCTTGTTTAGGTCATATAGAAAACTCCCATACCCACCAGGTCCTAAAGGGTTACCAATTATCGGTAACATGCTTATGATGGACCAGCTCACACACCGGGGGCTGGCCCAACTTGGCAAAATATATGGCGGTCTTGTCCATCTTCAAATAGGTGTGCTACATATCATTGCTGTATCAACCCCAGAAATGGCTCGTGAAATCCTCCAAGCCCAGGACAGCGTCTTTGCTAATCGGCCCGCTAATGTTGCAATTGCATACTTGACGTATGATCGGGCCGACATGGCGTTTGCCAATTACGGCCCTTTTTGGCGTCGCATGCGTAAAATTTGTGTAATGAATCTATTCAGCCGAAAACGGGCTGAATCATGGGCCTCGGTACGTGAGGAAGTAGATGCAATTGTCCGAACTGTGGCGGCGAAAATTGGTTCACCAGTTAACATTGGTGAGTTGGTTTTTGCACTCACGCGGAACATTACCTACCGAGCGGCGTTCGGCTCAAAATCGCAAGAAGGGCAAGACGAATTCATGAAGATTTTGCAAGAATTTTCAAAGCTTTTTGGAGCATTCAATATGCAAGATTTCCTACCATGGATGGGTTGGATGCATGCACAAGCATTCCAAAACAGAATGGCCAAAGCTCGCAAATCATTAGATGTGTTCATCGATAAGATTATCGACGACCACATGGCTAAGAAGACTACTAAGAAAGATGGCAGTGAGGCTGAGACAGATATGGTGGATGAATTACTCGCTTTCTTTAGAAATGATGCTTCGAAGGACATTGATGACTCCAATTCTGGGTTTGCACTCACAAGAGATAACATTAAGGCGCTCGTTATGGTAAGTGCATGCGTGACGTACTTTATAATCTCATATTATCTGAGTTGTCCTAAAATTCAATTGTATGATTCTCACATTAATTTCTGAGTATTAATATGGACAAATGATTTCTTTCTCTTAATTGGATTAAAATATCTTGCTATCGGAATTCTATGACTTTACGTACTCTTGGAGTTAAAAACTAATACATATACAATATATATATTTTAAATAATTTATCAAAATTCCTTAACCCGCCCTATCGTGTCAGTAAAATTGAACTAATAAGCTTAGAGCATCCCCAACAGCTCTTGTAAACCTTGATTTTTTTTATTTTACAAGAAAAACACTCATTTTTTTCTCTAACAGCTCTTGTAAACCAATCTTTATAATACAAAAAGTGGAAGAAAAAAAATATGGAAAACTCCATATCTATAGAATATTCAAAATTTGTATATTTCACTAACAAATCTCTAAACTTTATTGTTTGCCTTTTAGAATTCACTTTCTTTCCTAAAAAAAAGGAAAGAAGTGAATAAATAAAAGTATTTAATTTTGTTTGCCTCAAATAAATATATATTATTTATAAAAACTCATTAAATTATACAATAACACATTTATAACATTATATGATTAAATAGAAGAGCTGTTGGAGTTACGCCCTTTCTATTTTAGAGATTTTGTCCTTTATAATATAAAATTTATACAAAAATTGTTGGAGATGCTCTTAACGATGCAAGTAGGCTAGCTGGCCGATTAATTAATTAGGTAACAGTTCACCAACAACGTACACATATTTCTTGTAGTCATCCGTCTTGAGGGTTGGTTAGTTTAAGTGTTTTTTTTTATCGGAAAAAGAAATCACATCTATATATCGTATCCTTTCAGGCAATTAGAAACAAATTTAGGCATATATATATATATATATATATATATATATATATATATATATATATAGGGCGAAATGCTATCATTTTGCATTGTTTTTTTTTTATTATTTTTAAATGGATTTTTGCACTGTTAATTATCAAAGAATCTTGTTCTTCCATTTTCAAAAAAAAATTAAAAAAAAAATCTTGTTCTTTTGGTCTAGTATATTCACTTTGGAAGCTTTACAATCTGGACAATTAATTGTTCATAATTGGTGCAGATTGATTCCTACGATCTCAGAGATAACAAATTCCTTAATCACCATGACATATCTGATAAAGTTCAATATGAAAAATATTACAGTCTTTAGCTCATAACTAATTGTACTAAAAAAATGAAAATGCAGGATGTGATGTTTGGTGGAACTGAGACAGTTGCATCAGTGATCGAATGGACCTTGGCTGAACTAATGAAGAGTTCAAAAGATCTCAGAAAGGTTGAACAAGAGCTCGTCGAGGTCGTTGGGTTGAACCGTAGAGTCCAAGAAACCGACCTGGAAAACCTAACATACCTCAAATGTGCAGTAAAGGAAGCCCTCCGTCTCCACCCACCGATCCCTCTCCTCCTCCACGAGGCGGCCGAGGACGGCATCGTAGCCGGATACTCATTCCCTGCAGGGTCAAGGGTCTACATCAACGCCTGGGCGATAGGGCGTGACCCCTCTGCATGGAACGAGCCTGAAAAGTTCAAACCCTCAAGGTTTCTGAAAGATGGCTCCCCGGATTTCAAAGGGAGTGACTTTGAATTCATCCCATTCGGCTCTGGCCGTAGGTCGTGCCCAGGAATGGCGCTCGGGCTTTATGGATTGGAGATGGCTGTGGCTCATCTGCTTCATTGTTTTACGTGGGAGTTACCGAACGGGATGAAGGCTAGTGAGCTTGACATGAACGATGTGTTTGGACTGACTGCACCCAGAGCTGTTCAGCTCGTTGCTGTCCCAAACTACAGGCTGAACTGCCCGCTTTGAACTTTGCTACAGATACTTGTTTGGAAAGTAGACTGAGTAGTAATGTTTGATGCGTCTCTTTCTCTTGTTATGTGGTTCAACTAATAATTAAGGGTTTGATTATTCTAAAAAAAAAAACTAATTAATAAGGGTTTTATTAGGTTTTCACTGTGCAAGCTTTTCATCAAAGTTAGTATGCGTACGTACGTGTATGCATGAGCTACATACAAGCACAATTGGCATGGGTCATTTGGGTGAATGCCTAGTCTCGATCAGGTGGTGGTGATAATTAATAATATGATGTTCCCGGTGCCGGAGAGGGCGTATAGGACGAAGCCTTATTTTGCTTCCAAACGCAGCCAAGTCGGTTGTAAAGAATAGATTATGGCGATATGGGGGGGAAGGGAAAGCACCCGATCGGAAAATATAAGATAGGCTTAACAACAACATTCTGAAATCTGAATATTTTCATAATAATCCATATTCCGATCCAGCTGTTTAGTCTCTAAATGGGCTCCAATTATGTTCTTATCTTTGACCAAAAAAAAAAAAAAAAATAATGTTCTTATCTGCTAGTGAATGCTAGATTAAATTTTATTTTTGCATACCTTAATTAATTGAAGGCCTCAAGTTGTAAACGAGGATTGTCGACGACATGGAGATCGATGATCTTATGTAGTAGTGGAGTTATCTATGATGGTGGGAGAGATTACTATAATGACAGTTTCAAAGTATAAAATCTAAAGGTCTAATTGTTAACTGAAACACACACTACACCAAAATGTTTCTTTTCAAGTTATAGCAACATAACAAAGATAACTGCTGGGAATTGAAGTCGAAGACCAAATTGATAGTATGCAACAGGTATCACATTGACCAACCTTCATAAATTAGAGATAAAATAAGAAACAAAAGAAAGAAAGCTAGCTAGATAGATAGAGAGGTCCTAAACATAGCATAACCAAAGATGTAAGTTTTAGCAATTAATCCACAGCAACATGACAACAAATACAAGAATCTTCAACAAATTTAAATGCTCCCCTTTCAGATGTTAACAGTTGCGCTTTAGCAAGAACTTAAGTACGCGTAGATCAAACATGCAATCAGTTATATTAGAATTTTCTTCAGTACCCTCATGTATATGATACCCTTATATTATGATGCCTATTTACAAGTTTTATAAGCAATCAACTAGCATACACTACTGGAAATCAGGTCTGAAGCGACCAATATTGAAATGGGAAAATCAAAGTTCATCGCCTCAACACATTGAGGCGACCAATATTGGATTGATCGCTTCAAAAAACAAGAGCGACGACTTTTGATCAATAGTCGTCGCTCACATCTTATTGAAGCGACGAATATTGGTTTGTTGTCGCCTCCTTATAATGTTTTGTAAACTGTAGCGACGAAAATTCAAAGTTCGTCGCCGACGTAAAATTCAAGCGACAGAATTTATAACTTTCGTCAATATTCGTCGCTGGCTTGTTATACGAAGCGACAAGTTTTGAGCAATAGTCATCGCTTCATGTTTTGAAATCTGGTCAACCATATTTTCATAGTTTGGAGAGTTGTAGATTTGGCATTTGGTGTCCGATTGACGATTGTAATACATTTTCGGAAAGGAAACGACGCCAGGAGTCAAACTCGTCGCTTTGCCACAATGTGTGGGCTTTTTCGGGCTTTCGAGTTCGTTTAGGCCTTCAAAACGACAGTTTTATATGTTTTAAATAAGGTTGACCGCATCGATCGAGGCTCTAACTTTATCGGATTTAAGTGATTTTTTTACCACAACCGTATTTCATCATAACGATCAAATATTATTTCACAATGTTTTTCAAAATTTTACTTCTTTTATATAGTTGTTTCGAAAAGTTGTACACTTGAGTATAATCTTATAATCAAGTTATACCGTATTAGTAAGCATGTTGTCGTTATAATGGCTAAATTCACAAAATGAAAATTTTGACCGTCTGATGTGATCGTTATAGTTAAATATGAGTAAAGGATAAAAATCAGCTCGTTTCGTAAACGTTCGACGCTGGATCGAAACGGTCAACCATATTTTCATAAAACTTATCACACGAAAACCCTATTACGTACCTTTAGATGACTTTGTTTCGTCGACTCTTCCAAACATTAAATTCTCAAATAGATGAGATGTAATCAGCCATGTAAAAATTTGGTAACTTTTACCTCCCAATACTATGGTTCCCCATAGAGAGAAATAAGTTTAAATAAGGTTGACCGCGTCGATCGGGGCTCTAACTTTGTCGGATTTAAGTGATTTTTTTATCATAACCGTATTTCATCATAACGATCAAATGTTATTTCACAGTATTTTTCAAAATTTTACTTCTTTTATATAGTTGCTTCGAAAAGTTGTACACTTGAGTATAATCTCATAAAAATTTTATAATCTTTTAAATATTATTGAAGCGACGGATTTTGTATTACTTCGTCGCTTCAGTATAATCAATAAAATTTTAATAATCTTTTAAATATTATTGAAGCGACGGATATTGTATTACTTCGTCGCTTCAGTGTAGAATCCGCGCCACATGCTGAGAACCAATTAAAACACATTGCGCGGATCGACCCTATGAACCGTCAGATTTTCCAGATCTAACGGCCATAATTCACTCCCCTTTTTTATAAATTCTTCCCCCTCTCCTCCTTCCTCTTCACTCCCTCTCCTCCTCTGCCGTCGCCTCCTCCACCGCCTCCCTCCCTCTCCTCCTCCCTCCCTCCCTCCCTCTCCTCCACCGCCTCCCTCCCTCCCTCTCCTCCTCGCCGTCGCCATCCTCTTCACTCCCTCTCCTCCTCTCCCCCCTCTCCTCCCTCCCTCCCTCTCCTCCACCGCCTCCCTCCCTCCCCTCCTCGCCGTCGCCGTCGCCTCCTCCACCACCTCCCTCCCTCCCTCTCCTCCTCCCCAACCCCGCAGCGACGGCAGAGCGCCTCCTCTGTCGCCTCCTCCACCGCCTCCTCGCCAACTCTGGACAAAAACTGGACATAAAAACCATGAATACAAAATTAAACGAAATCGGCGGGAAATTTTTTTAAAACGAAAATGGAGACATGAAGCGACGAACATTGATATTCGTCGCATGAAATTTATCATCCCATACACTCTAGCGACGACTTTTGAACCAAACTTCGTCCCCTCAAATTGTAAGCGACCACCCAAAATTCGTCTCCTAGAATTGGAAGCGACGACCCAAAATTCGTCGCCTCGAATGTGAGGAGACGACCCAAACTTCGTCGCTCAGTATGTGGCGACAAACTTTGAAGTCGTCGCTTGAAATATTCAAGCGACGACTTTTGTAGCAAAAGTGGTCGCCTCGAATCGAAACGACGAAAACGGAGCGACGACCTCCAGCGACGACCTTTTTGTCTCTTCGGTGTCGAAGCGACGACTTTTGACGATAAAAAGTCGTCGCTTCGAACCTGTTTTCCAGTAGTGATATATGATTAATATCTTCACTTGAGCACTGATCTTGAATATAACACACCACACATCTATTTTAAATCAGCATCTAGCTAGGAATTAAATCAAACAATTAGTTTAATATATGGTCTCAAAAAAAAGAGCAATTACAAAAACGCGAAGAGGAAAATAGAAAGAAACAACACTAAGAATAGATGAACATACAGGTGTTATATATCAACACATATAATCAGCTTACTTGTTTAGTAGGAAACTGTGTTGCCCATGTCAAGTAAAAATAGGCTCACTTCATAACAAGGAATAGATCGAGTTGTAATACTTATATCTATCAGTTTCCATCTTGTTAACTCGTCTGCTGAGAAGGTCAACCGAAGCTAATTTGAACTCCTCAAAGTAATTTCCTACTTGCAAGAATACTTCACCACCCTGCTTCCCAAAAGCTAATAATGCCTTGGGTAAATCCAAGGACTAAAATATCCTCGATAACTTCGATATTTCCTCGAAATTTCCATTTTTTTCAAACATCGATATTAATACTCATATCTTTCCGATATTTTACTTTTAGTCTATTTTTATCTAAATATATAATTTTTATATAAATTTTTGGTAAAATTTCCATTGATATTCGATATTTTCTCGAAATTTCCATCGAAATTTCTTTTTTTCAAACGATCGATATTTCCGTAATCGTCGATATTTAATACCTTGGGTAAATCTCCTTCTCGACCGAGAGTTATCGATTTAGTCCACGATTTCTTCACACAGTAATCTTTCATGACCAATGTATCAAGAAGATGACCATCATATCTGTCCATATACGTACTTATTAAGAGAGCAAGGGAATTCCCATCTTCTGTAACAGAATCTCCTTTAAATTTATACAGATTTGTCTATACATAGAAGAATAGAATTGATGAATATTTACTTGATTAATATTCTTCTCCTCAAGGAGATATATATAGTGGTACAACCCTACAACCTTATATCTACAAGGAATATATTCCTAAAGATTACACATAATATTTTTCTTATACATACAAGGAAAGTAATAATCTCTAGAATATTCTACACTCCCCCTCAAGTTGGTGCGTAGATGTCAATCATGCCCAACTTGTCAATTGAATCGTCAAACACTTTTCTTGATACTCCTTTTGTAAGAACATCAGCCAACTGGTCTTCTGTATACACGAAAGGGAATCAAATGACCTTCATGTCTAAGTTCTCCTTGATAAAAAATCAATCTACCTCCACATGTTTCGTTCGGTCATGTTGAACCGGATTATGAGCAATTTCAATTGCTGACTTGTTATCACAATGTAACTCCATAGGCTTCTTAAACTTGAGCCCTAAGTCTTTTAACACATTTCTGATCCACAGCAGTTCACATACGCCGTGTGCCATACCTCGAAACTCTGCTTCTGCACTTGATCTAGCAACAACTTTTTGTTTCTTACTATGCCAAGTCACTAGATTACCTCCAACGAAAGTGAAGTATCCAGAAGTAGATCTTCTATCAGTCTTATCACATGTCCAATCAGCATCTGTATATCCCAAGACTTCGAATTCTTTTGCTTTTTCGAACAACAAACATTTTCCAGGTGCCTTCTTGAGATACTTCAGAATACGATATACTGCATCCATATGCTCTTCACTGGGACAATGCATAAACTGACTTACCACACTCACAGCATAAGCAATGTCAGGTCTGGTATGAGACAGATAAATGAGTCTCCCTACTAGTCGTTGATATCGCCCCTTGTCTGTCATGACTTGATCTGGATAAATAGCAAGATTATGATTCATCTCAATCGGTGTCTCAGCTGGCTTGCAGTGAAGCATTCCTGTTTCAGCTAAGAGATCAAGTACATATTTGCGTTGGGATAAGAAAATCCCTTTCTTAGATCTGGCCACTTCAATCCCGAGAAAGTACTTTAATTGTCCAAGATCTTTCATTTCAAATTCCTTTGAAAGATATCTTTGTAGCGCGTCCATCTCCTTTTGGTCATCACCTGTGACAATCATATCATCAACATATACTATTAGAGCAGTAATCATACCCTGACGGCGCTTAATGAACAAGGTGTGGTCTGAGTTACTCTGTTTGTAACCAAACGCCTTCATTGATTTAGAGAACCTCCCAAACCATGCTCTCGGAGACTGTTTTAGGCCGTATAAGGACTTCTTCAATCTGCACACTTTGCCAGCATCACAAGGCTTATTATTGACACCTGGCGGTAAGTCCATGTACACTTCTTCATCTAGATCTCCGTTGAGAAACGCATTTTTCACGTCGAATTGCTGAAGAGGCCAATCTTTATTTGCTGCAAGTGAAATTAAGATTCTAACAGTGTTAATCTTTGCCACAGGTGCGAATGTCTCTTGGTAGTAAATTCCATAGCGCTGGGTGTATCCCTTGGCAACTAATCTTGCTTTATATCTGTCAATGCTCCCATCAGCTTTAAGCTTCACCGTAAAGACCCACCGGCAACCAACAGTTTTCTTACCAGCTGGCATAACGACAATATCCCATGTTAAATTCTTCTGTAAGGCTTCAAGTTCTTCATTCATCGCTTGTTTCCACTTCGGATCTGCCAAAGCATCAAGTACATTGCTAGGAATAGATACAGTGGATAATTGATTAACAATAAGAGCATGTGATCCAGACAACCTATGGTTTGACATGTAATTAGCTACAGGATATTTTGTTTTGGCTTTGATGTCTGGCTCATAATGTTTTTGAGGAATACCTTTAGTAACTCTATGTGATTTCCTAGGTTCATTTGAAAATAATGGTACCTGATGAGGAACAATCGCAGCAAATTCTTTAGTTTATGGTGTAGATGGGAAAGGAGAAACTGTACTTGGTGTAGGAATTGTTCTGTCTTCAAAACTTTGTTGAGAAGTCTGTGGTCTGGTGTGACATTTGTGGGGCACGTTTGCATCAGTAAAGGAACTTGGCAAAGTTTGACTTATTTGCTCATCAAGTGCACATGGGCTTGTCAGGATGTCCTCAGCTTGAATCTCAGGATGGTGACATGCACGGCTTGGCTCGGAGAGAGGATAGACACAGCTCGGCTCCTCAACAATGACACAGCTTGGCTCGGCATCTCCTGTGGACACGACACGTGTCAGTTCGGCTGGGTGTGCAGGGACAAGGCTGACAAGGCTGACACGGCTCAGCTCGGCATCTCCTGTGGACACGACACGTGTCTGTTCATTCTGTCCACTTCCGTCTGTCTCTGTTTGGTCAGTACTCCTCCTTTTGTCTGCTGCTAATTCTTCTGTTTCGGCACCATATTTTTTTTCTAGTGCTTCTATGTCCACAAATTCCTCCAATTCAAATACATGTTTGGAATTACCTTCATGAGTGCACTCCCCCTGAAGGGAAAAATAGGGTTCGGCTTCACGGAAGGAGACATCAAGAGAGACGTGAACCGTGTCAATGACGGGATCATAACAGCGATAACCCTTCTGAAATTCAGCATAGCCAATAAAAACACACCGCCGAGCACGAGGATCAAGTTTGTTACGCTGAGGCTTGGGAATATGAACATAGACAACACAGCCAAAAACACGAGGCTCTAAATTCGGTAAAGATGGAATGGAGAGGAGAGACTGAAGTTTCTGTTGAGGAGGCTGGAATTCAATAACTCGAGATGGGGTGCGATTAATAAGATATGCAGCAGATTTCACAGTTTCACCCCTGTTTCTGCACAAACCCTGGGGCCTGGTAGAGACAGATGAATCTTCGTGTGATCTCCTGCAAACCTGCTTACTAAGGGGAATACCGGGCGGGCCGGTCTTCTCCTCTCCGATGCCTAAGTTAGTATAGTTGGAATAGATATAACTTAAGCACGTATATAAGCGGTAGGAAGGATCAGTTACCTATTAATGAGGGTAGTTGGGGCCCTTATATAGGTGGCCAGGAGTGAGGTCTGGCCTTACTCTTCGATGTGGGACTGGTTTCCTTCTGTTTGCATACCAAAGGGCAGCTTTGGTGACCTCTTTGGCAGGTAGGCGCCCCGGGTCCCCGGGCCCCTGGTAGCAGGATAGACTGCTGGACCCCGAGGCTGGGTGCTGGTGAACCGGTCCCGGGCCTCGGGCCGGCCCTTGGTACACTAGCTGCGGGTCTGTGGGCCTGCTGTAGCCCCTCTGTGGCTACTGTCAACAAGTCCCCCAAGTTCCCGGTCAAGTGCAATCTTGAATGGGGACTTAAACTGTCTTGCCCTTGTCCCGTAGACCCGCAGGGTTACCAACCCAACGGCGCCCAGTCCCCCAAGTCCGCGTTGAAGATTGGGCGTGACCGGGGTGAGTACCTGTTTACCGATGATGTGCAACAGTTTATGAGTATGTTTGCAATATAAGTAGTACTGTGCTCAAGTGTTGTAGTGCTATGAGCATGGAGCGGGGTGAAACCCGGAGAGTGCATGAGATGATAGTGGGGCGTTGAAATCCGCCATGCAATAGATGTGTGCATGGAATGATTATGGGGCGTTGAAATCCGCCATGCAATAGATGTGTGCATGGAATGATTATAGGGCGTTGAAATCCGCCATGCAGTAGATTTGTGCATGGAACCTGGACCCCGCGTTCTGCCATATCAGAGCGAGCCGGAGAGCATGGGATCTCGACCGGGCGTTCTGCCATATCGAGACGAGTCCCCCAAGTGAACTTGTGCACTAGACCTCGTC
The DNA here is from genome assembly GCA_963682095.1 of Potentilla sterilis. Taxonomy (NCBI): domain Eukaryota; kingdom Viridiplantae; phylum Streptophyta; class Magnoliopsida; order Rosales; family Rosaceae; genus Potentilla; species Potentilla sterilis. The sequence goes on along the minus strand of OY821757.1, from coordinate 40,320,022 downwards.
CGGGCGTTCTGCCATATCGAGACGAGTCGGAGAGTATGGGACCTCGACCGGGCGTTCTGCCATATCGAGACGAGTCCCCCAAGTGAACTTGTGCACCAGACCTCGACCGGGCATTCTGCCATATCGAGACGAGTCGGTGAGTATGGGACCTCGACCGGGCGTTCTGCCATATCGAGACGAGTCCATATTGCTAGGCTGCGGGGAGGTGGCCCCGGTGTTGCGGTCTGCTGAGGCACCGGTCAACACTTGCTAGTTCTTCTCAGCTTGTGTTGGAATAAGCGTTGAGGTAATGGGGTGGCGTTGAGGTGACAAGTCTCGCCGTGGAGCCCCACATTGATCGCAGTTCAGTGCGATGCAGGGTTTTTATCCTGCTGGACAAGAGTACTTGTGTTAGATGTAAACTCACCCGGGTGTATAAATCCCATGCCGGTCGAATGTTCTCATAACCGGGGTCATGCCATGGAACCGGGTGGATCTCGACCGGGCGTTCTGCCATATCGAGACGAGTCCCCCAGTGAGATGCCATGGGGCCGGGTGGATCTCGTTCTCGGAAAAATGCTCTCGAGCCGGTTGGATGATCATAACCGGTGAGATGGTCTCGAGTCGGTTGAATGTTACCTAACCGGTGAGATGCCATGCAGCTGGTTGAATGATACCTAACCGTGAACTGCCATGGTACCGGATGGATGGCTCATACCCGGGACAATGCTCTCGAGGCGGTTGGAAAACTCATAACTGGTGAGAGATCTTCAAGCCGGTTGAAAGATCATAACCGGTGACTTGCAGTGAAGATGCCATGCAGCCGGTTGAATGATACCTAACCGTGAACTGCCATGGTACCGGATGGATGGCTCATACCCGGGACAATGCTCTCGAGGCAGTTGGAAAACTCATAACCGGTGAGAGGTCTTCAAGCCGGTTGAAAGATCATAACCGGTGACTTGCAGTGAAGATGCCATGCAGCCGGTTGAATGATACCTAACCGTGAACTGCCATGATACCGGATGGATGGCTCATACCCGGAACAATGCTCTCGAGGCGGTTGGAAAACTCATAACCGGTGAGAGGTCTTCAAGCCGGTTGAAAGATCATAACCGGTGACTTGTAGTGAAGATGCCATACAGCCGGTTGAATGATACCTAACCGTGAACTGCCATGCAGCCGTGGAGCCTGGGGAAGTGGTTGTGGGGGGGGGGGGGGGGGGGGGGGGGGGGGGGGGCCTGACGCCTCGGTTCCCGCTTCTAACTTCCTTACCTGTCGCCAGCAGGCGGGACAAGTGGCTGACATGCATTTAAGGAGGAAGACCATCAGTCCCATCAGTTATGATGGCGTGGGAAGTTTACTGATGCTGGGACACGTGCTGGTAGGGAGCGGTCTGAGATGGAGGGTCTGGATTCGCGGGCGTTTGAGTTGCTCTGATTGCGTGTTTTGGGGGGATTACAAGCGCCTAGGGCACTGGACCTCTCTATAAAAAGGCCTCCTCTGCCTTCTTGAGTTCTGTTTTGCTTCTTGCTCAGAGAGAATAAGAGAGAGGGAAATCCGGCGAAAGCTCTGTGGAGGTGCCCCGCGACATCTGTTGCCTCAAGTGCTCTTTTACTCTTTTCCTACCATTGCTCGCTGCTTTCGCAGGGCGGACTTTCCTCGGTTGAGCATACTAATCGGTAAGTTCTTGCTTTCTTTGCCTGGTGTTGTTCTTGCTTTTCTTTTCGGTGTTTTTGCGGCGGGGGGAGGGGATCTCTGTCGCCGACTGAGTTGTTTTAAGCGGAGCGTCTGCGGTAAACTTGGGGAGGGGCCGCAGAGGGCGCTGTTCTAGCCTGTTGCTGACCAGCGCTAGGGTTTTGTTTTTCTTCCCCTTAGGTTAAAATGTCTTCTGCAAGTTCTGATGGGGCTTCCGAATCGGCCGTCAGGCGTCCCGTCGTGGACGATGAGGAGAGACTGGAGGACTGGCTCGGTTCGGAATCCCCGGAGTCTGAAGCCGCTGACCGCTCCCGGAGCGGGGCTTCGTCTTCCGGGTCCTCAGGATCTGAGGAAATACCGCACGGGGTGCGTCTTGCTGGTGCTCCGCCCATGAGCTACACCATCGGGAGAGGGAAAGGTGCCGTGGTGTGCGATGAGCCGGAGGGTAGCATGAACCCCGGAGAGATTGCTGCGTTCCGGGAGACGTGGAGTATCCCGGATGAGGTGGCGCTACGGCCACTGAATCCCGGAGAGTCAGCCTGTAACCCGGAGGCAGGTTGGGTTGCCGTGCATCTAGACCAGTTTCGCCACGGGTTCTCACTCCCGCTGCCAGACTTCGTGCAGTACATGCTCAGTGCACTGCAAGTATCTCCCGCGCAGCTTCCAGGGCTCCAGTGGAGGCGACTGCTGAGCCTCGGCTGTTTGTACGAGTTGTCCGGGATGAGTATGCCAACGGTAAAATAATTCTGAGCACTGTACAGGTTATCATACTCAAAGAAGTGAGGATCCCGAGGTTGTCTGTCCTTCAGCGCCCGTTGCTTTCAACCTATCATCACCAATGTGCCTTCTTGGGTGGATAACAGCTGGAGGAAGAAGGTGGTGATGGCGGGCGGTAAGTGGCAGAAGAGGAGTAAGATGTACCGGGTTCCTGGTGCCTTCCAGCCCCCTGGGGATCAATCGTTCGAGCTATCCGAGTTGGAGCGGGAGAGGATCACGACCATACTCGGATGTTGGGACGATCTCGAACGGAGCTCTTACAACTTCATCCGGCGGGAAGTGTTGGAGTATTGCTGTCTCAGGCGAGATCCCGGTGCGTAGCAAGTGCTAGCGGTGACACTTTTGCTAACTGTTTTAAATACTAACATTTGCTCGTCCTGCAGGTGCATCTTCCTGGGCGGTCATCAAATCCGACACCACCCTATCCATGGACGGTGAAGACCTTCTCGCGAGGCTGAAGGAGAAAGGCGAGGCCGTTACGCGGACCTCGATGGACGAGGAGTCCGGTCGGCTTACGGTTCATCCCGAACCGAGGGCCATGGATGTTGAGGACGACGGCTATGTCCTGAGGCGTGTGAAGAGCCACCCTACCGCGCCCAAGGCGGGACCCGGTAAGGGCAAGACTACCGGGGGGCCACTAAAGATTCCCGGTGGAGTGAGTCGGATTCCGTACCGGCCGGGATCAGTCCCGCTCGTCACCCGGGTCACCCGATTAGGCGCACGATCTTCGCCGGACGGCCAGGGTGAGAAGAGGCGGAGGATCATGGACGTTCCTCCCTCCACGCTGGTGACGCTGACCGGCGGGTCGTCCGGTGAGAATCTGGCCAAACGGCTCAAGGTAACCAGCGGTGCACCGATTTCCACTGGGGAGAAGGCTGCCGTTGCCCGGCAGAGTAGCCCCGTGCCTGCGGAGGCACAGAGGGGAAGCCCGGAGAGTGCACTCGCCTGGCAGCTGGCGGCAGACTTGGCCGGCCTTGGTCTGGACAGATCTGAGGTCACCGGAGCCTTGGCGGGCGGGAAGCGCCAAAAGTTCAAGGAGTCGGTCCTGCAGGTAAGAATTTCCTGGTGCCATTGCACCGCTCGTAACTCATTTCCTTTGTTGCTTGCTTAATTGGCTCTCTGTTGTTATGAAGTTGCTGTACAATCTGTACCAGCCCGATCCGAGCGAGGAGCTGAAGAGGCAGGTGGCCGAGCTGACAGAAGCCCGAGAGCGGCTGGAAGCATAGAAGTCCCGGCTGGAGCGGGAGAAGGCCAGATTGGAGGAGAGGGCCAAGAAGCAGGTGGCCAAGCTGGAGGAGCAGGTCCGGAGCCTGGAGAGGGAGAAGGAGCTAACTGAGGAGGAGAAGGCCGAACTGGAGGCCAGGGTGGACGAGCTCCAGGTGGGAGCTGCCGCTGTGCGAGCCGCCTCTGCCGCTGCGGCCGGGGAAGAGGGCCCGGAACTCTACGAGCGGGTTGTTCTCAAATACCATGAGAGCGATCAGTTCCTTCAGTTCCTGGAGAAGGCCAGGGAATCGGGCATCGCGGACGCGTACACGGAATGGGAGCAGAAGGGGTACCTGGATACCTCCCGGATGTCGAAGGCCGCTGATGAGGATATCCATGAGCAGTCGGCGGAAGAGCAACCGGAAGGGGAGGGTGGACCTCAGATTGCTGAAGGGGCGGCTGCTTCATCAGGAGAGGCTGGCGGATTGCCCGCGGAGGGGGGAGGCGTAGCTCCTTAGGATTTTGCCCTTGCTCTTTTTTGTAACCTTGCCGGAACGGCTTCTGCTTGTGTTATCCCTTGACTATGAATATACTTGAATTGATGGAACCGGTGGAATTTTTCTTGAAAGTAGTTTGCATATACATCTTGTGATGTTACAGCGGTTGAGCCGGTGATATGCCAAACTAACCGCTTGGAGGCTTAGCGAGTCTACCAGCCCCGATCTTGCACCCGGTCAGGATCTGCTCTCCTTTCCCCTATATACTGTTGGAGCTGGCCGTTACTAATCAAACCCTCCACCGCTGTCTTGAGAGCACAGCACTGGCTCGTTCGATGAGTAGCCTCATCATGATAGGAGCAGTACTTGCCCGTTTGCGTCGTGGTAAGCTTCCCCTTCGGGTACTTTCTCCTGGGCGGCGGGGGAATGATACTCCCATTCTCGAGCAAAATGTCCTCGTATAAAGAGGTGAGAGCGGTGAAGACCTCTTGACCGGCCGGTTGTGCTGGCATGATTGCCAGGGGGCGTTCTTGCCAGAACTGCGTCGGCTTGTGCTCGTTCTGGGGTCTATCATGATAGGGCCTCTGCTGCCGTTGCCCCCAATTTCTGTTGGGCCGGCTCGGTCGGGCGGCTCGGTTCTCGGTCCGCTGGCTGGTCTTGTCTTCTTGGCGGGGTGGGGGGTGCTCCTCCCGGGGGTGGTCTTCCTGATGCTCTTCCCGCTTCCTCTTCAGCAGGTGCTGCCCGTACGTCTCGTGATCGGCCTGGGCGTGCCGGATGGCCATTGCCATCAACTCGTCATACCCCTGCGGGAGTTCCACCCGTATGGCGTAGGAAAATTTTCTCGGGCGGAGCCCTTGCTTGAACGCCATCTCGGTGATACCTTTGTTAAGGTTCCGAACCCCGGCCGTCACCGTTTGCCAACGGTTGACAAAAGTCCTCAATTCCTCGCCGGGCGCTTGCATGCAGTTAAAAAGAATGGTCGATGTCCTGGCTCCCTCGACCCGGAGGATGAAGCGGCCTACAAACCGGTCTGCCAACTGTTCGAAAGCCTCGATTGAATTTGCCGGAAGCTCATAGAACCAGCTGAGCGCCTCTCCAGACAGAGTTTCTTGGAAAATATTGCAGCATACTGCATCGGAGTAACCATTGGCGCACGTCTGGGACCGGAAACTATCCAGGTGCTGGTACGGGCAGCCGGACCCCGAGTAGGTGAGCTTGAGGGACTTCTGGTTACCAGACCTCCCCGACTCCATAACCCGGTGCGAGAAAGGGCCCATGCGCTCGTTGAACCGTGCGCCTTCCATCGGCTGTGCCGCTCTTCTCTCGTTGGCCTCCATTTGGGCCTTCAAATCCGACACAGTGTCGGCGAGCATCTACAATGCCCATGCAGTCGGGGTCACGGCTTCATCCTCGAACGAAGTGTGGGGCTGGCGAGGCGTCGGCGTGCTATTTGGCGGGGCCATGCCGGCCGGCGAATCTGTTCGCCCGGGATCACTGGGCCTACCGCCCGATGACTGCCCCGCTTCGAACTGCTGAGACGGAACTGGCGGGGGTGCCTGTGCCCTGACCATAGCGTCGTTGCGCTGTTGTCCTCTCTCCAGGGCGGCTACCAGGGCAGCGTTCACTGCCTCCATTTCTTCATACCGGACGTTGGACTTGGCTCTATCCCGGTCGCCCTCCTCACGCAGGCGACTGACCTCTGCGGCCATTGCCCGTATCTCCCCCGCCATACTGCTCTGGTCGGGGCTGTACGTGGTGTCCCGGTCACTGTTACAGCGCGGGCTCTCCTCTCGGTCACTCGGATCATCCGAGAACGTCAGAGAAAAGCCCCGGTACACAGGCCTGTCGTCCTCCGCCGGGCCTTTCCCGCACGAGCTGTCTTGGTGTGGCCCCGGCGTGCCGGTCGGCCTCCCACAGCTCCCGCCTTCCTGATCGCCCTGGTCGCCGCGCTGCTCCGGCATAACGACCGGGATGGAGACGAGCGTTTGTACTGGTGCAACACGCTGCTCCTTGGTGGTATTCCTTTCCTGTCTTGCTTCCGAATCCTCTGCCATCGATAGTGCCTACGTGGTTTCTTGTCCAAACTTCCCACAGACGGCTCCAATTGTTTCTGCACAAACCCTGGGGCCTGGTAGAGACAGATGAATCTTCGTGTGATCTCCTGCAAACCTGCTTACTAAGGGGAATACCGGGCGGGCCGGTCTTTTCCTCTCCGATGCCTAAGTTAGTATAGTTGGAATAGATATAACTTAAGCACGTATATAAGCGGTAGGAAGGATCAGTTACCTATTAATGAGGGCAGTTGGGGCCCTTATATAGGTGGTCAGGAGTGAGGTCTGGCCTTACTCTTCGATGTGGGACTGGTTTCCTTATGTTTGCATACCAAAGGACAGCTTTGGTGACCTCTTTGGCAGGCAGGCGCCCCCGGTCCCCGGGCCCCTGGTAGCAGGATAGACTGCTGGACCCCGAGGCCGGGTGCTGGTGATCCGGTCCCGAGCCTCGGGCCGGCCCCTGGTACACTAGCTACGGGTCTGTGGGCCTGCTGTAGCCCCTCTGTGGCTACTGTCAACAACCCCAATACTCACGAGGAACATTCATGCCAAATAAAGATGCCCGAACAACTTCGAGGAGCTGTCGATTCTTTCTCTCTGCTAAGCCATTTTGTTGTGGAGTATAGGTATTGGAAGTTTGATGTCGAATGCCATAAGTGCACATAAATTCATGCATGGGACCACTAACATATTCACCTCCGTTGTCTAATTGAAAAACACGAATAACCTGTTGATACTGAGTAGACACCATCTTGTGAAATTCCTTGAACATATCACAAACTTCACTTTTGTTCTTTAGCAAGGAAACCCATGTCATCCTGGTACAATCATCAATAAAGGTCACATAGTAGCGAGCTCCAGAAAGAGAAGGGATTTTGGCAGGACCCCAAACATCTTAATGAACTTTCATAAAAGGAATAGGACTTTTATTCAAACTGGGAGAATATGAAATACGGTGGCTTTTGGCCAGTTCACATATATCACAATGAAAGTCTAACTCGCTCACAAGTGAAAAAAGATGCGGTTGCAATTTTTTAAGGTAAACAAAAGAGAGATGTCCTAATCTGCGATGCCATAACCAAACTGTATCCTTTGCATGTTCCACACTATTGACTTGATTGACTTCTCCGCAAAAACGTTGTGTGCCACTTTCTGTCAGGTCCAGATAGTACAGTTTCCCCCTTCTAACACCATAACCAATAATCCGCCGAGTTAGAATGTCCTGAAATACACAGAAAGATGGATAAAAGGTAACAAGACATGTGAGTGCCAGAATAATTTAACTGACGGAGAGAAGATTATGGGCTAGGGAAGGAACAACCAATACAGAATCAAGTGTTAAAGTATCAGACAAGTCAATAGATCCTTCTCCAATAACTGGAGTTGGAGTACCATCAGCAGTGGAGACATTATGTTGGGAGGAAATATGTAAAGATTTTATGAGACTAGGATCATTTGTCATGTGGTCTGTTGCTCCTGTATCAATTATCCAAGATCTATTTGAAACAACCTGACCATGTGTACCTGATTGTGCTACATTAGCGGAGGCAGAAGTAGGCTGCTCATCCTCTGAAGTAGCCACAGCAGCTTTTGATTGAATCTTTCGAGGCTTTCTAGTAAAATCCCACCAATCAGGATATCCAATAACTTCAAAGCACTGATTCTTGCTATGTCCAACTTCACCACAGAGAGGGCATTCAGTGTTAGCATAGGAATTAGGCTTGGCCGGGAATCGACGAGCTGGTGGTCGAGCTGGGGCAGGAGCACGTGGGAAGGCTTGTGGAGGGCCTTGTCGACGTTGAACCACCATAGCGGAGGACTCTGCATAACCCATCGCCTGCCGCTCTGAATGTACCTTTCGGACATATGCATAGCTTTGTTCCAAGGTGAATTTGGGATCTTTGCGAAGAATCACTCCACGAACTTGGTCATATTCTGAATCGAGCCCACTTAGGAAGATGTGAACTCGTTGTCATGCAATGATAGTTATTTCCTGGACAACGGCCCCCACTGTATGATTCTGAGAAGCGGTGCGCTGATCAATCTCCTGAAACATCCCCACCAATTCATTGTAGTAGACGGCAAGAGTATGACCATTTTGTTTGGCTGTAAAACACTTCTTGTTTAATTCAAAAATGCGAGTCTCATCAGAATCGTCATAAAAAGTTTGCTGAACAGCATCCCAAACATCTTTTGCAGTGGGGAGTCGGATATAGCGATTCACCAGAGATGACTCCATGGAGTCAATGAGCCAACTTTTAACTTTTTGGTTTTCAGTGACCCAAGTGTCAAACTCAGGTGTGCCCGCAGCTGGTTTTGTTGTAGTACCAGTAAGATAACCGGTTTTGCCTCTGCTTCCAATTCTCATCTCCATCAGTGGAGCCCACATAGAATAATTATTTTCAATCAGGATAACATTGGTGGGAAAAGCAGAGTTATCTTGAGTAGTGGTGTGATAATGATTCACAATCGGAGTGGTCATTGTGGTCGAAGTTACAGCAGAATCAGTAAACCCAACTGTGAGAAGATTGTCTTCGTTCATGAAAAAATCAACTTTGGCCTTTGGCTGCTGCAGACGGGTCCACTGGCGTCAGGAAGCAGAAAAACAAGACTTTCTGCTCAGAAAGGACAAAGTTGGAGCGGCTTGGCGACTTGGCTTGGAGGCTGGGCTTGGCTGGCTACTGATCCTCCTTTGTGATGTGATATAATTGTTTGATGTGATATAATATTGTTTGGTTGTGGCTTTTTAGAGTGGTACGGGTGGTTTTGTATGAATATGAGATGTAGGGTTCTGTGTAGGTATGTGCAGCGGAAAAACAAATGTGGTGTAGGGTTTTGATTTTAGGATTTGTGGTGGCTCTGATACCAAGAAGAATAGAATGGATGAATATCTACTTGATTAATATTCTTCTCCTCAAGGAGATATATATAGTGGTACAACCCTACAACCTTATATCTACAAGGAATATATTCCTAAAGATTACACATAATATTTTTCTTATACATACAAGGAAAGTAATAATTTCTAGAATATTCTACATACATGTACGTACATATTTATTTACTTATAAGTTGATCAAACACGCAATTGTTAATCCAAGAATATTGTGATATGCTGACGAAAAGACCAGAAAAATATGCCATATCTATTTGGTAGAAGCGAAGAAATTAAGAAGACATATTTTCCCAACTTGGTACGTATGAAGCTTCTCTAAGCAGTGAGCGGTGCGGGATCTGACACGGTTGTTGTGATGGTGCGGCTACAGCGGCTCGGAATCATTGTGGTCGCCGGCGCACGGTCGGACTCGGTGGAGAAGGGGCGGGAGTAGCTTTAAATTGTAAGGGAAAGTAATTGGAAGCTTTATTATTTTTCCGGAAATGAAGAATATGGCTATGCATACTCTGATAATTATGGCAGAGAAGAATTCGAAGAATTCCAGAGAAGGATTTGACTTTTGATATTTATGGTTATGCATTCCTTGGAGGCCTGCGAGTGGATGAGTGCTTTGAGATTGTGCTAGAGCTCGGTTAGCTTCTTTAATTTATCTAGGGTTGTTTTTTTTTTTTAGGTTACATATTGAAGCTTTCGAAGATTTCATTTTTGTTGCTCACATTTGAGAAATTTTGGTTTGCTAAATTTGTGGTGTTAATTTTGGATTTATGCTTGACCTTGATTGGTTTGCCGCAGTTCATTGCCTCTGTTTGTGGAAAATGATGACATACTACTTCTATATTGTTGTATAAATTTATTACTATGGGTTAGTAATATTTACTGGGGTCAATAATTCACTATTGAGTACAGTAACATGTTGTTCAATAATTTGATTAATTGTAGTTACTGGGGTCATAATTTTGCTATTGGGCCTTACTGAGATTCAATAATTTATTATTGGGGTTAAAAATATGTTTAATATGATCAGTAATTTATTATTAGACGTTACTGACGGTTAATAATTTATTATTAAGAGTTAACTACATGTTTACTGGGTGTTAATAAATCATATATATGGTTTACTTAGGGTGAGTAAAAAATATATATACTTTACTACCCCTAGTACAACCTCCGGCGAGGGTCTGATATGGTTTCAGCAAAATTCAAGAAATACCGGTGACACTCAATAAAATGTTAGAGTTGATATCCTAACAGAGAGTGATATCGAGTAAAGAAGAGAAAGAGAGAGAAGGGGATAATTAAGTATCAATTTCATTCATATATAACTCTCAAAGGATTACAAAGAGGAATACAAGCTACTTCAACTGGACACGCGTCGCTACTACACACGTCATAGATGCATAACCCTAATTACATAACTAAGCTGTTAATTGACCCTAATTGCCATGTGACTTGCATGTCACCAAGTAACAGTTTCCTAAATGTAACAGGAAAGGAGTGATTTCAATGAAATCATAACATAAAAAAAATAAAATTTAAAAATCCGTGAGATACCATTGTCATCCAAAACATATTTACTGAGGGTTAATAAGTTATTGTTAGGAGTTTTTTGGGTACCAATAATTACTATTAGAGGTTACTAAGAGTCGATATTTATAATTATTGCGTGTCAGTAATTTATTATTTAAGTTATTGGATGTATTTGGGGTCATTGTGGGTTAGTAATTCACTATTTCCATTATTAGTGGTTAGTATTTTGGGTCATTGTGAGTCAGTAATTTATTATTTGGGGTTATTAAGGGTCAGTAAGTCATATATATAGTTTACTAGGGGTCAGTATTTTATTATTAAGTGTTACAATGGGGTAATAATTTTATTATTAGAGATCACTAGGTAGGGCTGCGCATGGGCCGAGACGAGCCGGGATTCACATGATTCTGGTCCTGTCCCGTGAGATTTTAAACGGGACGGGACGAGATTAGGCTTTTTGAAAAATGATCCCTCAGGCCCGGAATCCCGTACGGGATCTGGACGGGACTGGAACCAAAACGGGATCCCGTGACCAAAACATAAATGCAAAATGAAAAGAATGTATAAGCCGACACTTATATCACAAAAGAACCAATCCAAATAGCTTTCCAATAGCAATGAAAGTGACTCCAATTTTTACAGATTCAGCTCAAGTGATCAAAATTCAAACTGAACACTGAACTGTTCTAAGCAATGAAGATGTAGTGAAGACCGCCTACTATGTGAACCGCAAAATAGAAGACTTGTTATGAATTAGCAGAATGGATAACATTTTACATTCATTTATGTTTTTACAGACACTACAAAAAAGAATTCAGTTAGCCACTGAAATTCACCACAGCGAGATTTTGCCGTCGCCAATAGTCCAAGTTTTGCGACGGCATAACTACAGTCACTTAATATGCGACGGTATAGTGTCGTTGTGGTATAATTTTAAGAACTTTGCGATGGCAAAGTGTCGCCGTGGTATAATGTTACCAACTTTACGACGACATATTTTTACCGTGGCAATAAATAATAAATCTTGTGACGGGAGGTCCTACCATGGCAAAGTTCTTGATTTTTTGTGACGACACTTCTTATGCCGTAGCTGAAACTGGGTAAATAGACTGTTTTTTTGCTACGGTGTTATTTGCTGTCGCTAGTTATTTTTAATTTCCTTTTCCTACTAAAGGTATTCGCCACACCACCATTAGTGACGGGCCAGTTGCCGTCACCACGCCGTCGCCAATGGTCATCTGCCACGGTAATTATGGTTTTGGCCACTGCGAGGCGCCGTCGTTAACTGAATTAATTTTTGTAGTGAGAGTATGAGAAACCATACTATAAAATTGAAAATGGAAACGATTTAGCTAATTTATACACAAATTTGTCACAATGGCGGGCTGCTGAGGTCTGTCTTTCAAAATCTCAGGCTATCAATCCTCATTCTGCTTCCAGATGGCACTGTACATGTATATTAGTGTTTCAGAAACTGCATCATACTTTGACGATAATAGTAGTATGCCTTCTTTTGTCTATATAAGTTATATTACACATTGGCTGCCCTACATAGGCCTAATTGGTCTCTGGAAAGTGGCAATCCTGAATAACAAGTCTTATTTATGGCTTTAATTTCAAAGTGAGAATACCGTGGCATAAATTTTACGAACTTGGTATTCAAACCTGTAGATATGAATCGACAACTGAGTTTTCTATAACAAATCAAAACTCAAAACTCAAAATTCAAACTGAACACAGAACTGTTCTAAGCAATACTTCATTCCTAATCAAATTCAATTCAATCATCAAACTGATTAAGCAAACACAATCTCAAGTCTACGTATTCCACTATCTTCCGAATTCAAAGTCAAAAGAAATCAAACCATACCAAATTATGGGTTCAAGTACAACACAAACTGAAACACACAACAACCGAAGTACGAGTAAAGCTTACATTGCTGGCTTTCCAGTCCTTGTAATTTCTAACCAACGTCGGCCCATCTCCGGAGGCGGAGGCCCGCTGACGTGGCTTCGATTGCATTGGGGTTTCAGGGTGTCAAAGAAACCAAAACAGCAAAAAGTAAAAGGCAAAGTCAAACGAGGGTTGGTATTTAACGAGATGGAGGACTTGACGGGCTCCTCGTCAGATGAGCTCCAGGAGACGAAGCCGAGGCCACCGGTGCTGGCGGCGGATCGAGAATCGAGAATCTGAGGATCGAGAATTTAGGGATCGAGAATCCTTGGCGGCGACTGTGACTCTGTTAGGGCGAGATGAGGGAGAGGTGAGGGAAAGCGTCTGAGGGAGAGGTGAGGAGGGAGAGGGGATGAGAGGCTGAGAGTGAGGGGCTGAGAGAGAGAGCTGAGAGAACTCGAGGAGTGAGGCTGAGAGGATTTGAGAGCTACTGAGATAAGGTTGAATCAAACGGTTGGTGTTTTTTTTAGTTTTTATGAATTATGATATCAACGGCTGAGATAAACTCAAATATATATATAATATAATTATTTTAATTTTATATTGTATACGGGACGGGACGGGACGAGATTTATTTAGCTGATCTCGGTCCCGTCCCGTCGTTTTAAAACGGGATCGGGACGGGATATGTATTTTTCAAACTTGAATCTCGTCCCGTCCCGTCCCATTTAGAGACGGGATCGGGACGGGGTCGGGATTTCAGGACCAAATGTCCAGTCCTATCACTAGGGGTCAGTAATGTTCATGTATAGTTTTGACAACGTCCGGTGAAATAACGGTGACATGCTTAAAAAATCCGGCAAGAATCCAGTGACACATGAAAAAAATCCGCCGACCGGATTCCCGCAATAATCCGGTGACCGGTCCGACGATCGGAATCCGGCGGCCGGTAAAGTCTCTATGTATGTGACAAAGAGTGAGGGCAAAACTGTCTCAATTTATTATATTTTAGTGAAGATTTGTTCAAATGGGTAATAGAGTGGTTACCTTGTGTTCAAATTGTCAATATTCTGGAGTGGTTGTCTAAATGGGCAAAGAGCCCCCCAAATTAGTATCAAATGGTCATTTTTCATTTATTAATAAGAGTTTGTTCAAGGAGAAATTATAATAGGGAGAACTTCTACTTTATTCATTGATAAGGAGGCCTTTATATAGGCATTACAATAAGTATCCCGATAAATCAGGGATTCCCTATCTATTACAGAATCAACTGTACTAGCCTAATTAGGTCAAGACACATCTAGGAAGTTACGGAAATAACCTTCCTACAACACTCCCCCTTGTGTCGAGCGCCTAATGTCTTCATGGTGCTTACCATGTTGCCTCACTAAAACCTTGCCAACAAACCAAAAACCTCTTGGGCAAAAATAAAATGCATGGACGAAGGGAAAAGAGCACAACACACCAACACTACACTTGTGATTGACATGTGATGTTGACTCTCCCTGATGTCTAACAAACTTAGAGCTCTGATAACTGGCGCATGCCAATGCTCTTCACATGTTTCCCAAACATAGATTTTCTCAAAGACTTGTTAAACAAATTTGCAACATTTGCATCTGAACTCACTTGATTAACTTGGATGTTCAGGAATTTCTGTTGTTGCACATTATAAAAGAACTATGCGGGTCAGAGAGATACCCAGCATATGCAAATCCAACTAACACATTGTTGAGAGTCTTTGGATAAGGGAGACGGCCATTGAAGGACGAAGAAGGGCCGAAATCATCACCTATGCCGGTCTCCACGTCGCCGGTGCCGGCGGCAGTTCCGCGGCGTACAGCGGCGCTGTCGAGGCTGCCGGTGGCGTTAGTGTGAGGATGACCAGTGGTGGAAACCTCTCTGGTGCTAAAGGGGTAGAACAAACCCAAGTCAATGGAACCTTTCAGATGTTTAACACCATTCCAATGACGATGCGTAGGCGTAGGCGCTGAGCTAAATCTAGCTAATAAGTTCACAACGAAAGCGATGTCTGGTCTAATATATTGTGCTAAATACAATAGCGCCCCAATTGCACTAAGATACATGTATTTAGCTCCAAGCATCTCTTCATCATCCTCTTTAGGACGGAATGGATTCTTGTGTCTAGACTTTGTCTTTCTTATGAACACGCATAGACATAAATCATTGTTCTTGTCTCCCCTTCCAATCAAGTATTACAACAGACGTTACAATCTAGTTACATAATGACTTTGTGGTTTAAAGTCACTTGATCGAGGCATTAGAAGTCCTTCAAACACTTTCATGTATATATCTTCATCTATATCCCCATATAGGTATACATTAACCACATTCATGAACTGCAAACTTCAGTTTTTGGGACACTACTAAACTGATTAAATAGCGGAAAGTAATAATGCCCATTACGAGAGAATACATCTCATCGTAGTCAATACCAGGTCGTTGAGAGAAACATTGCGCCATGAGTCTTACTTTATACCGCATGATCTCATTCTCTCATTACGCTTACGAACAAAGACTCTCTTCTGTCCAACAAGTTTAACGTCTTTTCGGATCAACTCAACAGATCTTAAGACTTGCCTTTTATTTAACGAGTCTAGTTCTGCCTGTATTGCTTCTTTCCACTTCGGCCAATACACTCTCCGTTGACAATCTGCAACGGAATAAGCGATTACATCATCAACATACGTGGAATTTTATCCACAGAATACACGTGCGCACTTGTGTAATTCAGATTTATGTGTACTCTGACATCAACAAAGGTTCTGTGGCGTCCCACAAAAAAAACACATAGTTGATCATGGACATAATTATAGTCAGAGAGAATCTCATTGATGATGAGCGGATTAATTTGTGCCATCGCAACTCGCTTCTTTTGAGGTTTTAAATCTCGAGAATTAAACGGTCTCCCCCTCTTTTTGGTGGGAGCCGAGGCCGAAGCTGCTGCCCTTTCAAAGTCCATCAGTGGCACTGTTGCGATCCGATTCAGCAACAGTGACGTCACGGCGTACGAGGGTGCCGCCGCCGGCGTCACCCTCTCCTGAAGGTATGCCGACAACACTAGGTCTTAGGGCAGCCGAACCAGTCCCATATGATGGGATCTTCAACCTTACCGGCACATTTGCAGTATGTATGTGCGATCTCGTCACTTTCTAACTCATTTTGAGTAGTGCTGGGATTATGATGAGACAAATCGTTTGGGGCACACCATGTCAATTCCTGACGTTCATTCGGAATGTGAGCATTCCTATCTCCCCCTAACGGTGGGAAGTGTGTCTCATCAAAGTGACAATCTGCGAAACGCGCAGTAAAGAGATCTACGGTGGTTGGTAGCGGATTATTGTTGGGGATTCACATCCAACATATACCTAAATGTGTTTGTAAACCCATCTTTATACGCAAAAGAGGCGTAATAGGCACATAAACAGCACAACCGAAAGTACGTAAGTGCGCAATATTGGGTTTATAACCAGTAACCAGCTGGTATGCACTAAACGTCTGGTTGGCATTGGGCCTGAAACGAATAAGCATAGCTGCATGCAGTATTACATATCCCCATGCAGAAACTGGAAATTGGTTCTCATAACCAAAAGCCCTAGCTAATAGCCGGAGTTGCTGAAGAGTGGCTTCTGCAAGACAGTTCTGAGAAAGAACATGAGAAACGGGATGTTCAACTTCAATCCCTGTGGATATGCAATAATCGTCGAATGTCTTGGAGTTAAACTCTCTAACATTATCCAACCTAATAGATTTAATAGGATGGTCAGGGTGGTGAGCCTTTAACTTTGATGATTTAAGCTAAAAGCTTGGCAAATGCAGCTTGTGGACAGCAAATTGACGTGACCAACGCATCGATGCATCAACCAGCACCTTAGAATACACAAAGGGTCCGCGTTCTGGTTGATAGGTCCACACATATCATCTTGGATTTGTTGTAAGAATGGTTTCTTTTGTGTCCATAACAAAGAAAAACAATTGATTCATCTTTGTTAGTGTACAAGCTTTGCAATAAGAGCATTATGCATCTTAAAATACAAATTCGCGCTGAAAATCAGATTCACGCGCAGCATGACCTTTGTGTACTAAAACGGTTATAACTTCTTCATTACAGAAGGTATTGACAAACTGTAAAAAAATTTGGAAACTAGACATCGGTAGCTTTCCATTGATATAAAGTACACAACGTAGTTCGAACCGAGCTGATCACAAAGCTCTGTCGAAGTTGATGGATCTATAGATTTCCGGAAAAATCCGTCCTACGTTGCCGAAACAGCCATAACTCACTTAATATGATAGCTATGATCAAACGGTCAGTGTCTCTGGAAATTAGACACATAGACCTTTCCATTGGTATAAAATATATCATTTTTGAATGAGTGAGCTATGATTTATAGGTCATGCAATATCAAAGCTTGTATGAGTCATAAGATCCAATAACAAGAATTGGAATGAGGTATTCTCATTGAATCTAACTCAACTTCTTCTCTAGAATGATTCATTAGAGGAAATACACAAGTAATTGTTACCATTCTCATATATCCAAGTGATAACATATGGCAATTAGGTTTCGGAAAACACAGCAAGATTCGATTTTTTCTTGGTGCATAGAATACATTCAATGACATCGATAACTGTACCATTAGGTAACGTAAAGTTAATGAATCCACGCTCTTTAACAACCGGCGAGGTTCTAATCGATATAGTCATTGATCATCTATATTGCACATAATACTTAAAAACGACTCTCTCTCCCTTAGGATAGTGTGGGTTGTCCCACTATCAGCTAGACACTCAACTTCACCGCGAGACATTTAAGAGATGAAAAACTATGGGTAGTTTTCTAGCGAGACACAGTCTAATCACTACGCCGTAGGATAGAGAAAGAAAGGGGATGAAATCTCATCGAGTGTATCGCATGGCATTTGGACTTGATAACTTCGACTAAAGTCGGAAAGTGCAAGGTTGAATGTTACATAACCGAGCAATCATCATCAGAAACCAAAATGAAGCCGAGGCTTCACACGTTGTGGTGTTGAACACCTTTGGTGACCGGAATAATGGAGGCTTAGCCTCCTAGGATCGGTGCTAAGCACCTTCTCGGGCGGCCATGGAACCGAGGCGGAAGCCTCCTTGAAAACACGGTGCCATGGCACCTTTGTGCTGCCGAAGCCGTGGTATCATCACCATGAGGCTGACATCAGCCACTAGGCTTGTGACGTCGAGCCTAGCTCCAATTATTCTTTGATTTTGATTTTGATTTTAGCTAAGGTGGAATTATAAGTCCAATATACTAAGCCAATGTGACCCAATAGTGTTTCAGAAGAACCACGTGAGTCGTTAAAACACGAATCTGGATTGCTTAAAAACAAAAAATTTCTCACAATATGGGAAAACAGATAAATTTTATTAACTTGCCAACTTTTAATACATCAAAAGCAAGCTTCTAATTCCAAAGAAAACGACTAAGAGATCAAAGTCTATAAGATATGGCAAAGCCATTACAATACTTGAAAAATTCTTAATGAAAAGTCAAACATAAAGACTAATCAAAATCCGGGACATCTAATGCTTGAGTAGGCTCTTGAGTCTTAACTTCAGGAATGAAGTGCTCAGCCACGAGATTAAAGTGAGGTTGTCATCACTAGTTCTCACTCAGCATGATAATTCTCTTTGCTAGAATTATCTCTTGTAGGCATTAATCATCTCTTTGCTAGAATTATACACGTGGTGCATATGCTTAGAGGAACCACACTTGTAACAAGGAGCAAAACTAGTGCTTTTGTTGTTGTTGTGAGACGAGGGAGGAGGTGGCGCGTGGCCACCTTGACAGGTTCTATGGCCGAATCGGCCTCCCCCTGAAGGTGCGGCATTGCCGCCATCTCGTCTCCAAGTGTTGGAGCATCGTGTCACACGGTTTCTACCATTTTGATTTCCTCCACGTATCGGTTTAGAAACTTGTTGATACGGGGCATTCTGATTCTTATTTCTTTTATTTTGAAGCCTTCTCATAGTGAGCCTGTGGTTCATGAATCTTTTTAATTCCAACAGGTCTCAAAATTATTGTTATTTATTCAGCCTAATCAACCGAATTTCGGTATGGGTGTCATAAGACATCATAGGCTATGGGGAATTTATCAAGAGTCTTATTGATAAGATCTCTATCATTTTTGTTATGCCACAGTGTCAAGGTCATAATCCAAAGAACTGAATGGTTTCCCATTTCAATGAAATCTCTGGGATAAGTATGTCATTGACATTATTTAATCGCTACTGGAGCGTGTCCCTTAAATTTTTTTTCTTTAGGGATCTTTTATCGACAGATGTTGTCGCTTCAGAGTTAGATGAATATGGCGTTCTCAAAAATGAGTGCCTAGGCCTTGGCATAATCCCCAAATGGGGTAGTGGCTACTGCTTCATTCAGAATGACTGAGAAACTTTTGCTTTGAAAAGCAAGCTATACATCGGAAACACATCGATAATATTCATTGCTCTCGAGATTAAGAATCTTAAAATCGGGTCGTGACTACGACGACATCTACAAGAAAAGAGATACGTCGGATTGGTATGAATATGACATATACCATTCAAGTATGTAGAACGGAATTAGAAGGGCTATGATGTATATGGTCACATAAATTTTTCTTTTCGATGCATAAAACCGGCGACATCATATCGCACCTTCAAACAGTGGCGTACTCAGACATCCACATAAGCATCTTTTTTTTTTCTTTTAATTTCCCTTTCAAACGTGATTCCCCTAGGACCATCACTTAAAACTTCGACCGTAGGGGTAATGACATCCCCATCTTAGGTCTCATCGACGATATAAGAATGGCCGGAATCGGAGTAGAGGAAAGCTAATAGCGCCCGATATATATATCGTATATGTTCAAAAGCTGGAACTTTAATTAAAAGCTTACTTGTAGTTCGCCAATGAACTGCGTTGTAATAAATTTGCTTTGAGAACTCGATTCTACTCCTTGTGCAAATTGAGATGCTCTTCCATGTACGTGCAACGATATAATTCTCGTAATTCCATCGGGATGCGTCGTGCAATAAATTTCATGGAAAAGAAAACGCATATGGTTAGTCATATTCACCATATATAGAGTAGTAAAAAGAGAATTACTGCAGTAACTATTTTAACCCGTAGGGTAAAAACTTTTTAACTGAGGTAAGAATAATTACCGTTTTGCCCATAACCCACTAAAACGGGTCTGAAGCCGAATCGGGTCGGGTCTAAGGACTTCCACCGGGTCGGGTGGAATCTGGGGCGACGACGATCGTGCGGCACGATGGCGGCAGCAGAGGCGTCGTCGTGGAGGACCGGTTATCGCCATCGAGCTAGAAGGCGGTGCTGGGCTCGGCTGCGTCAACTGGGCTATTGGGCGGCGGCGTCAAGCTTGGCTAGATTGACTGCTAGAGTGCAAGGCAGCAGCGTCGGACTCAAGGCCACGGCGGCGGCGCTGGGCTGCGCCTAGGAAGGTTAGACCAGCGTCGAGGAAGAACGCCGGCGAGGGTAGAGCAACCGCTCCAGGGCGGAGAAGAAACTTGGGTGCCCAGAGAAACGTCATCCTTTGCCGACAAATCTATCGTCGGCAGAGGTCTTCTCTGCTTTTCTTCCCGACAAAGAAGTCGTCGGAAGAAAAGTTTCTGGGGGATCTTCTTATTTCCGACAAACAGTTGCCGGCAGAAAAGCATATTTTAGGGTTTCTGAAATTTTCAGGGCTATTAGACGAAGGTTAGAGTCACGTGCTGATAACGTGTTCAAGGAGAAATTATAATAGGGAGAACTTCTACTTTATTCATTGATAAGGAGGCCTGTATATAGGCATTACAATAAATATCCCGATAAATCAGGGATTCCCTATCTATTACCGAATCAACTGTACTAGTCTAATTAGGTCAAGACACATCCAGGAAGTTACGGAAATAACATTCCTACAACAGAGTTTGATTATTATGTTTTAGCCGTGTGAAGTTTGGACTTATTACTTTTCATAATACTTTTTTCGATGATGAAAAGAAAATTACAAACATAAGCCTCTAATACAACTTATATTAGGCAAATCAAAAGAAATAGCTGAGGCAGTATTGCGAGGAAAATTATGACTCCAGCTACCAATATGAACACGATGATGGAGTTTTAGTCTTATTGTTGATGCTATCAATCTGCAATTTGGAGTCACCTTCAACCTTCATATGTCAAGCAAGCAAACTTTTCGTAATACTCGCACGCTTTTCGTCTGAGATTGATAAAAATTTCTTCCCCTAATATCAATTTGTATATCAGGTCTAGCTAGTCATTTGAGTTCTATGTTTCTAGCCATTACGACTGCTTGAGCAAGTTTTATTGAAAAAAAAAAATTATTGCTCAAACACAGTCGAAGTGGTTAGGAACATACAACTCAAATGACGCCCATCTAACTCGTGTGGTTAAGAGCATGCAACTGAAGTACATGATAACTGACGACATTCGTCTACCTTCAATATGAATATATGTAAAACTGAGATCTCCAATCCCTCTGTTGTAGCCTAACCACTTACTAAAGCCACAACAGAGACTGGAGCCATCAGAATTCAGAAGGGAGCAACGGCGATCCACCACTATAAAACATAGACACCATACCGCTGCAAGAATGCCGTCAACAACCAGCCGGGAGAAAACAACCTCTGTACTCTTTTTCTAGCTGACCTTTCTTGGTTCCCATAACACAAACTCTGAGGACTGAGGATCCATTTAGGGTCCTGACATTGCTTCACTTGGTTAAAGCTTTGCTTAATCTCACTTAGGTTTTTCTCTACTCACTGATAAAGTGATGATGCTTCGGAGTCTGGAATTTCTGATTACCAATGCTTACTCTATGGACTATGCCACACCCATCGATCATGTCCTTGGCTCAACTCCAATGACGATTTCAACTCCATTACACTTATTTGAGTAAATTACACTGTAACAATGGGTTCAAAGAGATAAAAACCTTTGCTTGATGATATTGTTTTTTTGACTAGCGCTTGATGATAATGTTACTCATACAAGAAATAGATAAAAATCAATTTAATTACAGGAACGGGAATTCAGGTACTCGGTTTTGCATGCTGTATATTACTGCTGAGATCAGAAATGTTACTTGGACCTTCCGAATAAGATGTTATCCACGCTCTGTTTTATATGGTTGCCTACTCTGTTCAAATTCCTAGCAACACCTGATGCTACTAGGCCAGCATTCCTCTTAAACCTGCATAGATAAATACTTGGCTCGTAAGTCTATGGACAATACACATAAGTTACAAATCTGATAATTCCAACTGAAAACAACCTTCAAACATCTACTGATGACCACTTTTCTAATAAATTAAAATATTCATCTTTACCTGGTCAGGTACTCGTCTCCAGTTGAATGTGGATTGTAGCTTCGAGGTTGAGGAATAGGCTGACCATTGTCTGAAGAGGAAAGAGACCAAGCTTGATGAATAATATCGATATGAATGTTATAAGAAAACTACTTCACTTTTTTTTTCTTTCTATTCTGAGCAGGAAGCTAAAATCTATTAACAATAGAAAGAGGGTACACAACATTAAATACGACTTCCACCAAACAGAGTGCATCTAGGAAAGCGCAACCAAAGCCTACTCAAAAATCAAAATTTAAAATATAAGACAAACTATAATAGCACTCCAACTTGAGCAAATAGCCGGAAAAAAGGCCACCCTATCAAAGGTATCGCAGAAGATAGTCATTATAGTACATCTTCCCAACACCAATCCATTCTTGTTCCCACCAAAATTGTGTTTCTGTTCTTTGGTCAATAGCCATTCAATTAGCTGGGATGACCATCTGAACATAGCTTTTCGTAACAGCTATCTAACCAATCCATTCTTATTCCAAGAGCTAAAGCAGTTGGACAAATGTAAGGGAGGAAAAGAAATTTCGACAAAAAAAAAAAAAAAAACAGTACTTTCAATCTCAGCTCCAGCTTTTCATATCACACACCAGTGAGGAAAAAAGGCGTTCTCCTTTGCACCATATAACAGGTCAATAATCCATGGTACCACCTGTACCACAGTTAGTACCGTAAGAGAGGTACCTTGGTTTTCTAGATTACAGAGTGAGGAGTAAATTGTGTAAGAATATTTTGAATATTGGGTTGCCCATCGACCAATTCGAATAATATTTACAAAGAAAAAATTCCCAGAGCTTCTAACATCCACCTTGCCCATCTGATCAAGAAAGAACCAGCATCTCACTCTGGGTAACTGGAACAATAGAGCTAAGAGTTCCCTCCACTACCAGGTTATTTAGGTGTGTTCGAAACTTGGATCAACTTATAGGAAAGTGATGTAGCAGAAAGCAACAGTTGGTGAGAGTATGATTAGGGTGGGTTGGGGTGTTGAGAGATTAAAAAAAAAGAAAGAATGGTTTCAGGAGAAACATAGTTCTTAGCTGTAGAAGGGAGAAATAGAATGAAGGAGGATAGGAGAGAATATCCAAGGCATCAACCCTTCAATAAAATTTAATTTTAATTCCAATTTGATTTTGGTGTACAATAGATAGCCATATTTATAGGCTTCAAACACAACCCTTATACTCCTAGAACACCATAAGCCTCTATAAAAAAACTTAGTAATAATAAAACCATTGAATACTTAAGACTTAAGTAGTCATAAAGAGACACTCATGAAATGTGCATACTCACCCTATGATTTTGATAGACTCTTAAAAGCACTAGGCTCATAATTGTTCTTCATAAACCTGAAAATTAACCTGGCAAGACCCTTAAACTGCCATGGAGACTTTCCTTTGGACCAAAAAGGATTGGGCTTAGTCTTTGGCTTCCGAAGAGGATATGTGTTTTCCAACCAACGTATGGACTGCTGTGTTAGAAAGAGCCTGAAGTTGACACACGTTGTGGTAATATACCTTATTATTTGGAAATAATCAGTGGAAATCAGGAAAGGTATGAAATAAAGCTCTCTGACTTATCTCTCAAGACCTTACAATTTCCCCATTTCCCACCATTAAAAATATCTAAGGATTATGATTCCAACATGGAAAATATGAATCCAACCTATTTTCTTACATTCTATATTTAGTTATTTACATATAATGGCTGCATCTTATAGTGAATTTCTTCCCTCCAGGATTTGCAAAGGTATTTTGTAAAGCCTTGTTTCTTTTCACTAATTAGTTCTCCACCCCAGACCACCTCTTTTTTCCTAGTCGAGTCACCATCCATTGTAATCATTTTCTTTGTTTCCATCCCATCCTGTAAAATCTCTCATCCATACCTTTATCCTCTTTTCCACACTAGCAGGGATCCAATACAGGATGATATAAATATTTGAGCAGTCACCAAGACTGTTTGTTACAAAGTTATTCTGCTCGTGTCTATGAAAATGCATTTTTCACCCTTGTGGCCTCCTCTCCAATCAGATTCCAAACCTCACTGCCCTAAGATTCCCTCCTAAAGGCAGCCCCAAATATGCCATCGGTCAATTTCCTACTCCACATCCCAAAAGATTTGGCCAACTCATCAGATGTTCCTATTCAAGTGTTAATGCCAGCAATCGAACACCTCTCCCTATTAGCTTTCATCCCAGAAAAAAAAAATAAACAAATAAACAAAAAAGAACAAAACAAAAAGAAACCAAGTCAAATACTACTGAGGGAGCAGCCAAGTTCTGGAGAAAAAGTAATTAGTAGCGTCTACGAATTGAAAATGAGACATTTTGACTACTTCTCTCCCCATCCACACACTCAAATTTTCTATTAAATGCCTCTTTCTGGCTCTATTCACCATTCTATTCAAATAGTCGATAAACATTTAAATAAGAGAGGGGGCAACGGATCTCCCTGTCTTAACCCTCTTGAAGCTCCAAACTATCTCAATAGATCCCCCACTGTTTTTTTTGTTTTTTGTTTTTTATATATATATCAATAATTGAAACACCTTTAATCAGAAGGAAAGATTATAAGCATTAGAGTACAACCCTGAAGCCATACTCCGCCTGCTTCTAATCAAACAACCACCCCATCTGGCGTGGAGACTTCAGCAAATTAAAAAAATAAAACAAAACAAAAACAAAGAGAACCAAGCCTGTCATAAATTGACTGGAGCCCCCAACTAACAATGGGTTTTTCTCGTAGCATTAATAACAGTGGAGCTCAATGATTTTAAGCATCCCCACATCCTTTTCCTCCAAAGAATTCCAATCACCTTCTTCTCCAGAATAGATTGATACAACTACATTCCAATGAGTAGGATTCACATACTGTAAGTGTTTATGTACCACTATTCTTAAAGCCCCAACACTGATACCATGAGAAAGTTTGTCACCAGTATACATAAAGGTCATTGTCAGGTCAAGAGGCAATAGCTGGTATCTAGCTTTAAAACACTTGGTCCAATCGTTATAAGACTACTGTTAAATACCTCATGTAGATATATTGGTTGGATGAACTATACAGAGATAAATGGTCATATTTTGAGGGTGGATGCTTACATGCGCTCATTAGAGAGGTAATCTATACTTGATAATAAGATTTGGGATAAAAGTTTATAGGTTTACACTACAGTAAAAGCTTAAACTGTTTGGGAAATGGACTAACCATTGTCATATAGAAGGGCTGACCTAATAGCTATCATACATAACTCAACCAGAACTTTGGTAGCCAAATTGACCAGGAATTCCCAGGGACATTTTCTGATTTCATACACCAAAAGGTGGATAATACTACAACAACAAGAAAAGTGGGAGATCTATGTCTGGTGTTAACAATAGATGCTCTTATAGGATGTCAGAAAAATTTCATTGCAAATGAAACCACCCAAATACAATTTTCATGAATTTCAACTAAACTCACCTAGTTATAGTAGTTAAGGAAATACAAGAACACTCCTTTAAGAGAGAAAAGTACATGTGCACTTGCATACACTATTGTAAAGAATGTTAGGCATGCAGTACACTTTCAAGAATGTCTAAAGTCTAAACAATTGGATTCAGCAAGTTAATCAGTCTAGTTATGTTTCATGAATACATCTAAGTTCAGCTATCATTAATACATCCAAGTTCAGCTACTTATGATCACTTCACTTTTGGAACATGGATTTAAGAATATATGCCTAATTTAGTACCAGAGCCTAATCAACATCAAGTATCTTATTAAGATCTTCAAAGATAATGAACGGAAAACCTCACATACCTTCACTTCTACGAGAAGGAGTAGGAGCATGAGCCTGGCCAGCGGGTCTTTTGTCATATAATACCTAAACACCAGCAGAATTAATTGAAGTAATGAGAACACAGAATATAATTACACACTCAAATTAGGGCAGCAGGACATTATGAGATAGTAAATGCCAACTCTGAAAGGATTAAACATTTCTACTCCTACAAAATGGTCCTTACTAACACACTCAACACTAAAAGGCCCCATTTAGTGAAGAGGAAAGCTATTGTACCAATAGAATTGCCAAGTCTGAATGGGGCAACACATTTCTGCTCCTAACTAGAAGGCCCCAAATAGGGAGGGGACAAAGTGCTCTAATAAAGAACAACCCCTACCCTTCTTCCTTCATGGGAGCTGTTGTAAATTCTTGCAAAATTACGTTTGCATTTGTTTCCAAAGGCTAGAAAGGTATTGGACGAAAGATGCATGCCGAAGATGCATATGAGATTTATTCAACTACAGAAACTTCAACAACTTTACCCATACAACTAAATTGTAAATAGCATTTGTAAATCAGGAAAACAAGAAAAGATAAAAGTCAAGATATAACACCTCAAGACCAACACAAAACGGCAATTCGGCTTGTTTATTATGTGGATCACTTGAATCTTTCCTGTCTAAGAACACCGAGTAACCAACGCACCCGTACTTAAAATCTGTAAGGCTACGATCGGCTTTTGAAGCTTCCAACTCCGTCTCTCCCACAATGTAGCTGGGCACTGGCCATAAACACACAAATAAGCACATACCTCACCAACGTCTAATAAACAAATGAAGTCTCACTCGGCATCAAAACGCATAGAGAGAAAACTACAAGGAAATCACTACTTTCATAAGTTAATAACTATGCACCTCACAGGCTATAGTCCACAAAGATTAGATATTTCTATCGCTATCGAAAAAGCTTGAGCATCTTATCAACCTAGTGAATGTTCTAGCAGTAAAGAGCAGAGGCATCAGTAAAAGTTTCCATCTTTCATAAATTAGTCCCATTCCAGTTGCAGATAGAAAGCTCAATTCAGATAATTGATTACACTCTTATCAATTTTGACTAAGATGAAGCATTTGGAGAAAAAGGAATCAACTTTGAGGTTTTGAGAGAGAGAAAGAGACCTTGATTGAGAGTTTTGTAGAAGCCAACGCAGGTTGGGTACTGGGATTTGGATTTCTGAACGGAAGAGTAATAGAGGCCACCCTTGCAGGATCTTCCCTTTGTTGAACCTCTGTTCTGATTAGGGTTTGGGTTAGGGTTTTGATTTGCTTCTTCGCCTTGCTTATCCATCTTTCTCTCTTTCTCTGTTTAATCGGTATTGGGATTTTCCAACATGGAGAAAGCTCCTTTTGGTTTCTAACCTTTATTTGGGTTCGCAGGTTCTGCTTTTGATCTACTTGTTCATTCAGCTTTCACTTGAGATTGTTTAGGCCGTTGGATGCCAATCGACGGACAGAAATTAAGAATTAACATATGGGTGATCTCAAATATGATCACATCCATTGTAATTAATGTTTTTGAATTTTTTGAGTCATGTTTGAAATAATTATGTGGGACAACTTCTCTATAATTTCCACTGTTCTAAAAATCTCCTCCTAGCTCCGCCCAGACGCCGCCTAGGCTGTAGGCGGAGCCAAGCCGCCCGGATTTCACACTCCAAGCGTCTATCAGGCGGCAAGCCGTCTAGGCGGGCCAAGGTGGGGACTAGGCGGTCCGAGGCGGTCTTTGAACAGTTTGAAGCGCAATTCCAGTTTGATAGTAGTGCTACAACTAGGAGAAGTGCTAGGCTTCAAGAAGTAAGAGAACTTGAAGAATCAGATGAAGAAGATGGTGTTGAGATGGATTTTGAGTTTGAGTCCGACACCGAAGGAATATTAGAGGGATATGGAGAAGAAGAAGATGTGGAGTCTTAGGTTTGCAAGTTGTTTTGGACTTTTGGTTATATTTGCTATTTTGCTATGTTGAATTCTGCACTAAATTTTTCCAAGTTACTCATATTAAACTATTTTTAAATATAATATTTATTAATTAAATGTGAAAAATGTAAATCGCCTAGTCCCCACCTAGTCCGTCCAGACGCTAGGCTATGGGTCACCGCCCGACTAGCGCCTAGCGCCTTTTAGAACATTGTTAATTTCTAGGCCTGGCAAATGGGCGAATTGGGGGCAAATGGGTGGGTTGGGGGTTAATGGGCGGGATATAACGGGTTGGCGGTCTTAACGGGCTCAACCCGTTATAACCCGCTATCTTAGCGGGTTATAGTAGCAGGTTATAGCGGGTTGAACCCATTGAGTTCACAGGTTACTCATAGAAACCCGTTAAGACCGCTAAGTTTTTTATTTTATTTTTTTTATATAAATCATTTTCAAATCAATTACCAAAATCTATGTTTTTCTTATAATTATTTTCTAATGAAGACCCGCCAAACAAAAGAATAACTGAATGATAGAATATAGTATATATATATATAGACACACACACACTAAGGACACCTTTATATAGAAGAAAAAGATAGAATATAAATCATCACTTTATATAGTATATATAGTATATATAGTATATATATACTATATATAATATATATACTATATATAGTATATGCTGTATATACTAAGGAGACCTTTATATAGAAGAAAAAGATAGAATACAAATCATCACTTTATTCATTGATAAAAAGACATTTATATAGCATATATAGTATATACTATATATACGATATGTATACTATATATACGATATGTAGTATATACTATATATACTAAGGAGACATTTATATAGTATATATAGTATAGACATTACGTTAAGTATTCCTTATCCACTAATGATTTTATTAATTAAGACTGATTAGGTCAAAACACACATCGGAAGTTACAGAATTAGTTTTTTTTTTAAACAAAACGTGTTAACTTTTAAGAGCATATTTCTCTTATCAAGTCTAATGTCAAACTATTACATGAAACTACTACGCTCTAACACATTTTAGTTCACTATTGTCACATATAATATAATATCACTACATGAACTAAGATACAAAGATCTTCAATTGGTCTCGCTTTGTTCGTCTAATATCAAGTCCAAACAAATATTATAATGGAAATATATTTTAATCCAGATTATCACTTGGAAACTTCTAGAGATTTTGTCATAAAAAAATAAAATAAAAATGCTACATATATCCTTCACAATTAGTGAGATATTGTGATTAGTTTTTTTATTTCCTCTCTTAGCGGGTTCCAATGGGCCCCGTCGGGCAACCCATTACCGCCCGTTAACTAACGGATTGTTAGCGGGTTGATAACCCGTTAATAAAAAACTTTAACGGGGCGGAAATGGGCAGGTTATAGCGGGCGGTTAGCGAACGGGTTAGCGGGTTAAAATTTCAGGTTTATCGGCATGGATGAGCTGCATTCAAACGTCTTCATTGGGTGGTATTACAAGGTGGACCCCATAGCTTTTTAGGTACACCGCAAGGGAAACTCGTTGAAAAATAATGACTCGACACGTAAAAGGTGGTAGTGGACGCATATAACCAAATTGCCACATTTCATGGAATGGAATGTAGTGCACCCACACATGATCTGAATAAACATATTTGAAGGGGAGATCCAAAACACTCACTCCATTGATGTAAATACAGACGATAAATTCGGAAACACGATCAGGACCTTGCAGGTTGTGATCAACAACAACACAGAGAGCAAATCTTGTGTTGTTGTTGTCCCAGTTGAAATTTGTCAGTGTTTCAATCCAGAATTCAAACCGTCGATGCCCCATGAAATCTAGTTGACAACTGAATCAATTTTGAACCTCGCTTCTTTGCACTGGAAATATAACTGTGAATTTGAATTGCTGAGAAGATAGGAGACGAGAGAATATATCAGCGACAACCTCATCATCTTCCTCATTTGCCATATGATGAACCAAATTCTAACATAGTCTCCAACAATTACTCAAGTCCATCCATTCAATCATTTGTGACTTTACGCTCCAAAATGTTTGGCAAGTTTGAAATTCTTTCCAATGATACGCAATCGCTCACATCCAACCATTCAATCCTTGATGGAAGCTCTGGAATTTCCACGAGGCTCGTGCAGCCCCTCATATAGAGTCTTCTCAAGTTGAGAAATTCATTGATCCATTCAAGAAGAACAGCAATGGAGGTATCTAAAAAATTAAGTTCACGTAAAGTGGATGCACAACTAAGGGAAGCCATGAAATCTATATTGGATAAATTGCATCCCCACGCATCGAATTTACGTAGCCGAGGAAACACCAAATTGTCAATTGAAGTGGATCCTGATACAGAGTGACGGTCGTCATGTGAAGCCTTTGAGTAAGTCGGAACCACTTCAGAGTCCACTTTATTTAGGCACCCGCTCAAATTAATGCTCTCTGGATTTTGTAATTCATAAATGCTAGAAGGCAGATCTTTGAGGTTTCCACAAGATTCTAAATCCAACTCATCAAGGTTGATTAGATTCCGGATGGATGAAGGCAATGCTTTAATGGCAGTGCTCCGTAGATCCAAGCATGTGATGTGTTTCATCTCTCCCACAATTTTAGGGAAACTCTCTAGACTCCTGCAGTGGCAAAGATCAAGTTCTCGGACGGATCTCCAGTTGACTTTTTCAGGTAGCTTCACAAGGTTCAAGCAGTAGAAAAGATTCAGCTCAACAAGCTTTTCAAGGGATCCGACCGAAGGGTGAATCTCCACTAAACTTTTACACTCACTTTGATTCAGGTACTCTAAGTTTGGACTTCCAGACACGTCGGACATTTTTGTAAGGAATTCGTATCTCTTAAAATTTAGAGATGTCAGATTTTGCATACTATGTCATACCAAAGAAACAAAAATTGATTGGTAAATTGGTAACATCAAAAGAATTTAATAGACGGATACTCGATAACATATAGAAATACCTTGAAAGCTTTTCCAAGACGTGAGATGCGGCTGCCACTCATATTAAAGTGAATCAATTTCTTCATATCAAAATTAGAGGGCAAAGATTACAGGGGGCAGTTATGCCAATCAAGTACCCGCAATTGATTCGGGTAATGATGATCAACCTTTCCAACAAACCGTCCGTTGACGTTTATAAAGATTTTAAGATTTTCCATCTTTTTGAAGCATTTACGACTCAAGTCTATCTCATCTTCTGTAGGCATCTTCACCATTATGCCTGTAATGTTTCTTGTTCCCTAATAAAAAAAAAAAAGCAATAGTATCAACAAAACGATTACTTTATATAACAAAATGCAAGTGTTATGTAATTTCATTTTTTCTTCAAAAATTCAAATAGAAAAATTATATGCAAATATATGGGTTGCCAAAATAGATAGAACAGCTAACGAACACTTACAGTGTTCTCTATTAGAACTTGGAAACTTCTAGAGATTTTGTCATGAAAAAGTAAAATAAAAATGCTACATATATCCTTCACAATTAGTGTATATATTAGAGACCTTTATTCATTGATAAATAGACTTTTATATAGTATATATATAGTATATATACTATATACTATATATACTATATGTAGTATATACTATATATATTGAGGAGACCTTTATATAGTATAGTATATATAGTATAGGTATTACGTTAAGTATTCCCTTTCCACTAAAGATTTTATTAATTAAGACTGATTATGTCAAAACACATATCGGAAGTTACAGAATTAGCCTTTTTTAAACAAATACGTGTTAACTTTTAAGACCACATTTCTCATATCAAGTCTAATGTCAAACTATTACATGAAACTACTACGCTCTATCACATTTCTGTGCACTATTGTCACATCTAATATAATATCACTACATGAACTAAGATACAAAGATCTTCAATTAGTCTCGCTTTGTTCGTCTAATATCAAGTCCAACACAAATATTATCATGGAAATATATCTTACTCCAGATTATCACATGGAAACTTTTAGAGATTTTGTCATAAAAAAATAAAATAAAAATACTACATATATCCTTCACAATTATATGCAGATTTTGATCTAACCTCGGATGAAAGAGAGAAAGTCCTAACGGAAGAAGAAATCACGTTGTTTTTGCAGAGTTTGCATTCGGGAAAAAATGAGATGGGGCCTGTTTTTGGTAAAATATAGGATCAAATTGTATTTATTGGTAGTTTTGTATAATTTTTTAATTTTTTTTTTCGACAAGCTATGTAAAGAATATCCTTAATTGACTAAATTCAGTAAATTGTATCCTTGATTTAAAACAACCTCTGTATTGACTAAATTGTATCGTTACAACTTACAAATACGCATTATGATGTACCGTTAGAAAAGTACGTGTAAAGAAAGAAGGGAATACACGTAAAGAGAAGCCTACATATAAAGTTGTCGAAGAATGGGTGAAGATGGTAAGATCAACTAATCAAGGGTGCGTCTATTCATATATCATATATAATTATTGATACAGTATGTGAGTTTGTCATCGGCATTTGTAAATATTAACTCATATATAATTATGCATAAAAGAAACATTGTCGAAAATGTCAACTTTCAATTCAAATCATGGGATTGCTTTGTATTTTCTTAAATATTTATTTGACTTATCATGGAATGATCATAATTTGACGAGTCAAAATAGTCATTTGGATAAATTGGCTTAACACTTGATGTGGAAGCAGGTGTTGCCGGAATTTTTTCTCTAATAATGGGGCGCGTCAACAAGACTATACTCCGGCCACTATTTCCGTCGTGGAAGAGGTGAGACTCTAACGGGTTTATATTGCTGATGCAACATGTAAGACACAAATTCGTGCCAATCGGAAATAAGAAGAAAACTTGTTATTATGCTCAGTGGAGACTGGAGAGTCCCTGACATTGATTTCCTTTCTAATGAGAA
Source organism: Potentilla sterilis (assembly GCA_963682095.1). Taxonomy (NCBI): domain Eukaryota; kingdom Viridiplantae; phylum Streptophyta; class Magnoliopsida; order Rosales; family Rosaceae; genus Potentilla; species Potentilla sterilis. The sequence goes on along the minus strand of OY821757.1, from coordinate 40,287,391 downwards.
GTGAACTTCTAAACTGACGATTAGTAGTTGAATAACTAGTCTCAGAGGGGAAGAACATATGTTCAAGACTTAACTATGAGTGCAATCTTGGACTGGTTGGACGAGTCACACATGACACTAGGACTGATCAATTATTATGACTCTTTCAGTGAGTTTCGGCAAACGAAGCCAAACTTGGCATTACACATGTATTCTTCTTTACATATGAGTGAGGCAATATTTATTCCATTACGAAAGTAACGACTTCCCCAGAAAAGGGCCACATAGTAGTAGATATATCAATGCTGATCACCCCCACAAGTCCACAACACAGAAAACAAAGGAAGTGGTACAACTCTGTTTCTCTATCTGAAACTCAACACTTGCTTAGTCAAGAAATATCAGATTACCACCAGTGGCTTCCTAGCTCTGAAGAACCAAACAATATTGGGTTTCCCAAATCTTTAGTCAAAGGTTTGTATTTTGTTCTTTGTAAGATCAAATTTTTTGCTAATCATATGAAATTACAAGCATGAAGGCTGTTACGTCCTTTTTAATGGTTCAGAAGCAGTTCTTAGCTGTCTAACCCTGTCTTATAACTAACCATGAAGTATAACATAGAAGCCAGAAAAGGGTAAATCTTTAGGATAAATCGCCTGAAACTCCATAATTTGGTTTGATTAATGTTTACATTTCAAGGACAAATGACATCTGAACCTGGAAATGTGAATGAATTCAAAGAATTGGCTAGGCAAGTCCTTCTAAACATGTACTATGATTTCTACAGTGGGGGAGCTGAGGACCAGTTCACGCTAAAAGAGAATGTTGAAAGCATTTGGCAAAATCACGTAATCTGTAACTATCTTGGTGATTTATGCAGTATAAAATTCTCTTTGTAACAGTGTCCACGTGATACTTGTGTTTTGGTTCCAGGTTAAGGCCTAGAATTCGATATGTCGAACACTATATTGGGTTACAAAAATCTGAGCACCTATAATGTTTGCTCCTAGTGCTATGCATCAGTTCGCACACCATTTATGAATGAATGCATCTTAGACAAGATGTCTTACATCTACCGAAAAATTTAAATCTTAAAACATTGGACTCCACACCAAGGGTAAAAATCAATAAATCGGAAGAAAGAAATAGAAATAGGAATTATCATTGATATGATTAGGAAACGACAATACACAACAACACCTTAGTAGCTAGTGTTTGTATCAACAGAGTAAAGAAATACTAACAACATAGAATATTTACACCCAATTCATAGAAGATTGGTATACTACAAACAAACCCATATATTCAGAAAGTTGAGGCTCCATCTGAAGGTACCTTTCATTATTCGTATGCACTTGAGCATTAAGTTACTCTTCACTGCTAAACTGACCTTTAGAAGCATCTTAAACTTTGCAAGACCTTCTATCGCCTGCCCTCACAAATTGAACATTACAATACATAAGTACAGAACAATTGGAAGCCACGTATCTCAAATGAATTGCATAATTGTACTTTATTAAAAAAGAAACAGAAAAAGTACATTGAACCTTAATAGATGTGAACGAGGATAATAAGAGTACCTGAAAAACAAGCTAGACGTCAGCGACGGGCTTGAAGTCCTGGAGTTCCTTGAAGTTGAGCCAAGGCTTAACCCAGACCTTGGCCTCAAAGAGCTTCTTATGGCCCCCATCGGTGGCCTCAATGGTCAAATAGTACAGAGTCCCCGAAACCATTTGTTGCTTTGTCTTCACCACCCCCACAAATTCGAGCAGAGCATTCTGCACCACAATTCTAGGTCAAAAATCAACACAAATTCAAAGGCAGTTATTATATTTTTTTTTCACCTCCTTGTTGTTGTGCTCTTGGACGGCGAAGCGAGCGAGCTCCTCCGTCTCGAGGCTGTTCTGGCTGCCTTGGGATTCGGTGACTCCTCCGACGACAGCGGCCATTTCCGGTGAGAGAGAGAGTTGACCGAGTTGTGAAAGTAGGAGAGATTCGAATGGATTTGGATGGACGGGAAAGACTTGGCTTTTATCTCTCTCTTCTCTCGCCCTTATCCACCGTACACGTGTCCATTTTGCTTCCACTATAAACATGTTTTCTCGAAAAAGCTTCTAGAAACAGAAGGGGCATTTCCCTCTCAACGAACGACACGTCGTCCTCCGCCGACGGCAACCTCCTCGATCACCGCCTGACGGTAACGCCGCAGTCTGTTCAATTCTAGTGGAATTCGATCATCCTTGTGTTTTGTTAATTTGCTTTCGTTAGAATTAACTGGGCTAGTTGTTACTGTAATGTTAGGGTTTAGGGTAGAAGACCCAGAAATCTCAAGCACCCCATAAAGTTATTTCAAGGTGAGGTTTGTAATCCCTGATTCTGATTACTCTGAAGCTGTGGGATATGTGTGTTGCATTCTGTTTCTTAACTGTACGTGTTTTAATGCTTGCAGAGCTGAAGAAACATGCCGCATAGAACTCGACCGATGACTGCACTTTTGGTGTTTACTGGACTGAATGCTGTCTTAGTTTCAACCATTACTCCTGTCTATGATTTCGTCTGCTTTCTTCCTTATTGGGAAAGACGGGTATGCTTTCTCGTTATGATTTTGTTTACAAATTCTGCTTTTATTTGTAGGTTTGTTTATTTCTTTTCCTGGAAAGCTGGTAATGATAACAAGTAGAAGTATTTCGTCAGGTTAAATGGTGACTGGATTTATTATAATAACAAGTTTTGGGGCCGTTTAATAAAGGATACAACTTAAAACGTAGTTGGAAAAAATGCGTGATACTATATTATTGTATGTGTATGAAGTTATGATATTGATTGGAACGTTAAATATTGGTCTTACTGGTGGTGATACATTTAAATCTGTTGCTTGTACCAATCTAAGGGCATATTAGTTCATAAGTACCATTAGTTTTAGTCTTACTGCAATGCTTTTGAGAACTTGGAATTGCAAAATGGAGGTGCACTCATCTGAGGACCCTCCTCTCTCCCTGCTGCACATTGGTTGTTATGGTTTCATGTAGGAGTTCACTATTGTGCTGTACTCTTTCAACGTATGTAGGCTTTATTGTCCCTTGGCAATTTAATAATCAATTAGAGATGCATAGAACAAATGGGACCAGTTTGACAAACAAAAATATTGGGATTTCCAGTTTATTGACTTGTAGGGAACCTACTGCATATGGTTAGAGTTGCAATTTCTTTTGTCAATGCAAAAGTACGATTATGATTTATGAGTGGTGGGCGAGCTATGATTCTCACCTGGGAGCACTGCAACTGTCTTCTGCAAAACTGATATATATATATATATATATATATATATATATATATATATATATATATTGTTGTTATTAATAGTCAAACTAAGCCCGAGTCTTTAATATTGAATTTTGAGCATTATTAATACAAGAAACAACTATATGTTTAAGAACATATGTATTTCAATCAACTGCAACTCTGATGCTCAGGCCATTCCTGCCAAGAGCATTTTGTTTGAAGTTTTATAGTGATGTTTGTTTGGGCTGATTTTCAACTGCCAATATATCATATTCATATGGCACTATATAGCATTTTCTCAAACCGAAACCCTATGTTTATGGTTCTGGGTTATCCACAGTTATTAACTTTAGAATCATTATGTGGCAAGCTTCTCTAAGCTTTTTGTGAACTTGCAAACTACATACATATTCATTATTGGATTGGATTGGTAATGTTACTCAGTTATTGCTAATCTCACTAATCACTGCAATATAATGAGTCCTTTAATACTCAAATGTGATCCATAATTTATTGTAATCAACTAAAACCACTTCTGATAATATTGGACTGCATCTGTTATTTCATTTTGTAGATATATTTTCGCATCCTTACATTTTTTATCCTTGTGGTTTTCTTCTTTCAGAGGGAAAGACTTCGTCAGGAACGTGAGGCTACAGTATCAAAGAGTTTGGAAGCAAGATAGAGAAGTATCGGTTAGAGTTCTTTTTTAAGCCTGTTATACTTGGTTCAGTTAGAGGTTTTTGATGTATTTTAAGAGCTGAGTAATAAAAGATAGAATGAGTAGGGAAAGCTTTTGCTTTTGCCAATGAGACACCTTGTTTACAATGTTTCTTGTTATTACCATACTGTTAAACTACCAATTTACGGAGTTACAGTTCATGCTCTTAATAAGAGATATTATATTATTTAGTCCTTTGAACAGAATATTTCAAGGTTGGTCTCATTCCAATTGTTGGGTTGATGCTGTACTTGCTAAATCGGCCAGTCTGGCTTCAGACTATATCTTATTAACTTAATCATGTGGTGAAGAACTGGAGGTTTACAGAACTGATATTCTTGTTAACCATGATAATGATTTTCGGTGATGTATCATGTGAGAACTTGACAATCTTAGTCACACCTAAGGTAAAAATTGGAATCAGAAAGGTGCTATGATTGCTTCTTATTTGACACATAATTGAAATACATGTTTCTTTAAGGCATTTATTCGATAATTCATTTCAAGGCTTTGTTGTTGCGAGCCTTGTGTCTGACATGCTATTCTGAGTAGTTATGCTTTGGTCTTGTTAATTTTATTTCTTAACACAAACTGGTTGTGTTTAGGCATGATCCTTTTCTTGTCAATTCCATTTTAATTTTCTTATGTTGAAATATTAAGATGAGCTGGATCAAGACTTGGGAAAAAATGTCAAATCTTGGCTTTGTTCACTCATCTTCCAGGAAGCACCCATCTCTATGTGTTGAATTGTTTCTCATACTCCATGTGTTGATCTTTTTAACATGGAGATGTCATCTGTGGTCTGAATTGGTTAGTCTAATCCATAAAAGTTGAGCTCAAGTCGAGCTCATTGAAATGAAATGAATTGGTTGCAGTTTTCAACAAGTTATAAATTCTCGATCTATCTTTCCATGTTGACTAGTAAAACCAATACTGTCTGCAGTGTTGCTATCCACAAAATCTATACTGCTAGCCAATACAAAAGCTAAAAATTTATCTTTGAATTTTCTCATGATCACAGGAAGTACCATGCCAGCCCAATTAGTCCTTGTACTTCTTGCTTTGTGCACTGTAGCTTGCCACGCTAAAGATGTTTTCTGTCAGCACTGTGAGCCTTCATCCTGTGGCGACATCCCTTTCCGGCTCATTGATGATCCACAACAGTGCGGTGACTTCAGGTATAACCTATCTTGTGAGAATAATCTCACTGTTTTGCACTTGGATTCAGCAAAATAGCTTGCCATTAATTATGGAAACTAGACAATCTGAGTTGTGGATGCCAATGTTCATAAGGGTAACTGCTCTTCACTCCCTCATTATTCCTTGGCTAGTTATAACTTCAGTGTTTACAAGGATCCATATAGCACGTATCAGTTGAAAGGTAGTACCAGTAGTGGGTATTTGGATTGGCATGCACTGTCAAAGCCTTTAATTTTCATGACCTGTGAAACTCGGCCGGGGAATTCATTTGTCTATGTGGATACTGCCCCTTGCATTACTGCAACGAGTGGGCATTCTTTTGTTATCTCTGAAAGCTTAAATGCATCGGATTTGTTGGATTCATGCCGGATAGAGCTGACGGTTTTGATATCATGGAATGGTTCAAGGGACTTGAACAAGTAACATGAGCTGCTCTTTGGTTTTGAACTTTCATGGTTGCACAGCTACAGCCGATCATCGGGTCAAGAATATTGGGATTGCAATATCAACACTGAGACCAACAAAGTTATTTGTAGATTTATGGGCTTCATCCGAACTGAACAACGAACCTTCTCTCTTTCTGACAGTGCGTCCTCTAGCTGATGAAATTCTAAATGCAGGTGTCTTCTCTCATTTCTTTCTGTACAAGCAACCTTGATTATTCATCTAAATTTTAGAACATTACTTTTTCCAACCGTTACAAAGTCATAAAGGTTTTTTGTGTTTACCTTTAGCTGTAGTTCTAGGCTTCTAGCACCTTACAAAGTCATGTTTTGATGATTTATTATTTCCATTACAGTTCTTTGGTGGACTGGGACAAATGCTGTACTCGGAGTTCCCTGATTGTGTTTTTAATCTTCAAGTTGAAAAGACGCCACTTATCAATGTACACTGTTATTGAAGAATTCCTACAAAGTCACAACAACCTCATGCCAATAAGGTACTCATACTCAAATATCAAGAAAAATGACCCAAAGGTTGTAAGGTTAAATTGGGGGAAAGCTCCAGAGCGGTGGGCTTGTTGCCATTAAGATATTGGGGAAGTCCAAAGCTAATGGGCAGGATTTTATGAATGAAGTTGCTACAATCGGAAGAATTCATCATGGAAATGTGATGCAACTAATTAGCTATTGTGCCAAGGAATCAAGCTTGCTCTTATATACGAGTACATAAATGGGTCCCTTGATAAGCACATATTTCCTGAAGAAGTATTCATTTCCTTAAGCTGCAAAGAAGCATTACAACTTTCACTGGGAGTGGCTCCTGGTATTGATTATCTGCATCAAGGGTGTGACATGAAAATATTGCATTTTGATATCAAGCCACACAACATTCTTCTGAAGATTTTAGACTTTGGTCTGGCAGGATTATGCCATTGGATGACAGCAGTTTTATTTTGACTACAGCAAGAGGAACCAAGGGATACATAGCTCCGGAATTGGTTTACATGAATATTGGAGGTGAGTTGTTAATGGAAATAGCAGGGAAAAGAAAGAACTTGAATGCAGTGGTAGCCCATTCTAGCCAAATTTACTTTCCTTCATGGGTTTATGACCAGTTCAGTGAAGGAAAAGAGATTGGAAATCGAAGATGCAACCGACGAGGAAAAGAAAATAACAAAGAAAATGCTCATGGTAGCATTGTGGTGTATACAAAGGAAGCTTAGTGTGCTAATTCGATGAACAAAGTAGTAGAGATGCTTGAAGGAAAAGTTGAAAACATTCAAATACCTCCAAAGCCTTTCCTATATCCAGAGGACAAGCCGGCTGTGGCTGATGAAGATGGTTCAGAAACAACTTTGTCGTCGTCAATGCCATTGGAAAATGAAGCTCAAAACTCAACTAGTTTGGATTCTGAATCAAAGGGAGTGATGTGTAGTTCTTGCTCTATAATATTGTGATAACAAAATTTAGAAAATAACTCCATCATGTTGAGGAGAATCAAAAGTGATGATGCTACAATTATTACCAATTCTTTCTTAGCTAATGCATCAAAGTGATCTATGTATGTAGACTACGACACCAGGATGTTTTTATCTTTTTCATTTTTGTTATTTTCTAATTTTGGGTGGTGTGATCAATGGTGCTGGGGATTACATCAAGAACCAGATTGAATCCTGACTTGAACATGTTGCTTCAGTATTGATCTCCTACAAGTGTTTTGATGTATTTGCAGCTGACTTTAACATTGCACGTTCACTTGAGTTCTATTTTCTCAAGTTCTCATTGCAGATTTGTATTTATACTCTAGCCTCAACATATGATATGCAAGTAGTCTTTAGCTCCAAAAACATATGTTGCCCTTCGCTATAATCTATGTCAAGTTACTAGTGTTGATTGAATGCAATTGGCGGGTCATATTTTTACATTACTTGACCATCGATTTGTTGTATGCCGTAGATCTTGGTACTACAAAATATTGTTTATTTGTTTTACAAGTGATGATCCAGACATGATTGAGTTTCTCATTATTTGCACTTGTGCAGTAAAAAGTCTAGCAGTTTTTATAGATTACGTAGTTCTTTTTAAAGAGTTTTTTCACCAATTTCCAATGAGCTTGGACTTGGACGTGGAGGATAGCTTGGTAATGTATACTGTTCATTTTGACGTCAACGTAGAGAGGTTTGAGCTAGTTAGAGTTTTATTCAGTGACTAGCCTAGATGAAATTGTGTCCATTGTGGTTTCTGATAGAATATTTGCAGATTATGTTCATCTAAAATGCATTTGAAGCTCACGTATTTAAAACACGAGTGACCAGCTTAATTAATACCAAAACTGGAAATCCTCCATCTTGAAGGAGTTGGTGGGGATGGATAGTCTAGGAAAACCAATCGAGTCGATGAGAGTTTAGAAATAATAACGCAACCAAATGCCAAAAAAATTGACCCTCTTCACTTAACAGTATTTTTCTTAGCCCGAGCCATTTGCAAACAACTCTTACAAAATTAATCGAAGTTATGTCAAATGGGTATTCATGATTAGTAAATAACCATAGAGATCTTCGTTCGTCACTCCCAAATTGATACATACATACAATGCATACATATATTGTCAATCAAAATGACCCCAAATCACTATATATGTGATGCATTTTTGTTGGTTACTATCGGGCTTGAGGCTCAAAAACATTTTTCCTCTAACCTCACTTTAACTCGTCAAATTTGGTAAACTCAATCAAGTTTCCAGCTTCTAACTTTCAGGCATATCTTCAGCACATGAGATTTACAATTCTACATTCTCTTATAAAGGCACATTTTATATCAAAGAGTACATAACTAGTCATTAGTGATGGAAGAAAACAAATAACCATCGAAACTGCAGTTTCAAATGGCATGATATCATCCTCCCAAACTTTGAATGTCCATCAACAATAAGAAAAGACACAGATGACATGTAGTTAGTATTAAGTAAGATGATCCTAACCACCATCCACTGATCTACTAAAACTACATTTTCTATCATAAATAAGGATGCTACTTGCTAAAGGCATGATAAAATTAAGCAAAACACTAAACTGCCGCCATTATAATAGATTGAAGAGGCTTATACAAAATATAAAAAAAAAATTCCACCACGGGAGATACTACTGTACAGTATTACTGCTCTGCTGCTAGGAGTACCAAAACTTTTACTGGTCAGGGTGGAGATAATCACAAGCTGCGCCCTTTTTGCAGTGCCCACTTTCGTAGTACCTGCACACTCTCCCTTTCAAGGGAGGTCTGGAAGAACCTCCTCCCCCTCCACCACCAAATGATGGCTGCCTATTCCAAGGCTTTCCCCCTCCAAAACCAGAATCTCCACCATGAGAACCGCGATCCCTTTGACTTGAGAACCTATCCCCATTCTGAGTTTGATTGGCAGTTGGAGCAGACCAACCAGAATTTGCATTCCCATGTGCCGGTCCTTGACCAGGTAGAGGAGCCCAACCTGGGTTAGCATTTCCAGATGGCGGTCCTTGACCAGGTGGGGGAGCCCAACTGGGAACTGCATTTCCACGTACTGAACCTTGACCAGATGCAGACCATCCCGGACCCTGACTAGGAGCAACCCAATTCATGTTTGTATTTCCTGGTACTGGTCCTCCCCATGCTACGTTTGGATTTCCTGCCACTGGCCCCCATCCAGAATTTTGACTCTCCTGCCCCATTCTTGGCACAGCACTTTGGTTATCAGAAACACTTGAGGCCCAAGGTACCTGTGGTTGTGCTGGAGGCTGAATGTATGATTGATTACTAGGAACTGGAGGTCTCCAAGCATCAGAGTTTGGAACACCCGAGTACCCTTGTGCTGGGAAATTTCCTGCTGAATTTCCTGTATTAACAGATGAGGTACCATTGTTAGTAGAAGGCCAGTAACCATGGGCCGGATGTTGGGCAGGGACATTAGTAGCATTATTCGGTTCTATCCGAGCACCTCCCCAAGGTTGAGATTCACTTCCAGGTACTGCACCAGAACCCCATGCTCGAGTATCAGTAGCAGCAGTACGATTAGTCACTGACTGAACCAAATTTTGCAAATTTGAAACAATGTTTTGCACATCAGGTAATGGTTTCATCGAGGCATTGGCCAATACCGATCCAGACACTGTTGCTTGACCATGCATTTGAAGAGCATTAGGTGCTGCAGTCATACCAGGACTGGCTGGAGAAAGTACCGCATGAGATTGCACCACTCCATTGCCTCCTGGACTGGCTGACCAATTACTCTCATAAGCTTGCCTCTTTGCCCCATTAATGGGAGCTTGAGATGGAGTGGGAGAAGGAAAATTTGTTGCACCCCACCCATCTGAGGAATACTTGGGAACCTCAACTGATGATGGAGTACCCCTGCCTGTGGAAGAATTAATTTCATGAGATCCCCAGCTGCCTCCTTGGCTTTCTGAACTCTGCTGTAATTGAGCTCCTTGAGCTTTTCCAGAACTTGGAGGCGTCAGATGCGAATCATGCACCATTTGAGCCTTTGAAATTGAAGGATCTTTCTGAAATTTACCCACCAATGCATCAGTTACTAATATAGAATCTTCTTGTTTATCGGTGTTCTTCCACACTCTCAAATTGGGAGGAAAATAGCCAGTGTTATTCCATTTACGCAGCTGTACCATGGAAAATGGCCCCTGGACTTTCCCAGACGGATCCTTATAGTGCCATATTTTTTCAGTTTCATTGATATTGGCCACAGATTGTGTCACTCCCGTGGTAAGAGGTGCCACTCTATTTTCTGGTGCACCAGTAGGAGAGGCTTCAGATGGTACCACAGACTGTGTACCCCTACTACCTGTTTCTAGACTTGATATATTCTGTTTGTTCTCCCAGTGGTTTGTTTGCGGTGTTTCTCTTCCTTGACCCCATGTATCACCCAGTATCTCACCAGCTCCAGTTGTAGCCTCTGCTTTGTTGAAGATTCCTTTACTAGACATGCTTCTGCCAAAGTCGCGATTCGTATTGGAAAAGTTCCTTGTCCCACTCCAGGAATCATTCAAAGAAGATCCACCTCTTCTTGGGGAAATTGGCTCCCTCCCCTTCCTACCAAAGCCAGATCCTGTTGGCCTTGTATAACTTTCTGTATGAATCAAGATATATGTCATCTTTCAATAATCAACAAAACAATAACGAATTTTAAATACAATTTCATGACATGTTGAAAGGGACCTTGTCTGTAATCACCTCCTTCATCTTCATCTTCCTCGGACTCATAACTTGGATCCATATTTGGATCTGCATGTATTTCTAGAGTTTCCTCCAGTCTACGCTGGCGTTCCTCAGGGGTCTTCAAAAGCTGCAACTTCTCTACACATTCTCTAAGCGTGAAAGGAAGTTAAGGATTACTACATAGATATCCCTCATCTTTTTAGACAACAGATAAAACAGAAACAGCAACAACTACAACAAGAAGAGTAAATGAAGTGTTTCTTTCCCATAAATGAAGCAAAACGAAATTCTTTAGTTTTACAAAAACAAATATGTTGTAAAACAAAACAATTACACAAAATCGATATTGATAGTGTTTAGCCAAGTAGTTAAGAGTAGGAACTTGAAGTATGTAACCGGTGTTCTGTCATACATCACCAAAACAAGCTCAGGAGTTGCATAAATTGACTCAGAAGTGCAAACCTATGCTGCTAGTACCATAAACCTTGAACTACCAGAACATATCAGTTTAAAATCATCTCAGACAGCAATTGCTAACAGTGTAAGGCTTAGTTTGGCACTGCTGTGAGAAAAATTAACTTTAAAATAACTCGGTTATTAAAATAATCTAAAGTAAAAAAACCAAAAAAACTTGCCAAGTCTTTTGTAAAGAAACCAGATAATCATAAAACAGTTGTTTAGGTGTTTGGAACTACTCATGGAAAATTTTAGTAGTTTGGTTTGAACGGACTTTTAATATTCTTACCAAACAGAAATTCCATTTAAAACAGTGGTAAAAAGCGGGTTTTGTTCCAAAATGCGGAACCAAACGAACCCTAACACTACTACTACTAATAAGCCAACAGAATGTATATTTTCTCAAGTCATAGCAGATGACTAACATTGGTTGCACAAATATCAGATTTCATAGCATGCTAGACAAACTTAAAACAAGTCGTGTAAAAAAATAAAATAAAAAAGTAAAAAATAGTAAAACAAAAAACATTGATGAAGGATAAGCAGCTGAAACTTCCAAGTCACTAGTCAAACTTTATCTAAACTCTCTAACAGAAATATACCCAAAAAAACCACCTGAATTTAGTCTTGTTCTCTTATTTTTCATGGAAAAGGCCACAGCCTTCAAGGACTAGATGCTATACCACTGGATCATAATGAATTCAATGAATAACTCAAAACCTTAAGAAAGAAAACAAGGGATAAGCCTCCAAATAAACGGTCCAGCATTGCACCTACAAGAAATATATTAAACTCGAAACGAGAAGGATATTCTTTCCTACGGCCCTTTTCACTAGCTCGATCACGAAGGTGTTGAAGTCGCACTGTTTCCGTTTCCAACCACTGTTAGAATAAATAAACAACTTAGTAACACAAAAAACAAAAAAAATAAAAATAAAGAAAGCTAAGACCAAGTTATATCTATGATAAAGAACACTACAAATGCTATTGAATCTACTATAACATTAAGAGTCTGATCAACATTAGCAAGAATGTATGTTGTCTCTAAAACAATAGGATAAAATTATGCTTGACTTTATTAGGAAATACACTGGGTAGATGACACTAGTTCTCAATGGCAGTCAAACTGTGTTTCTTCTGGTCTGGAAAAGGGCTACATTAAGATACAGCACACACACAACACTAGAACCCAACTATAGCTAAAACACAGCTGCATTTTGCTGGATGGAAATTATAGATACTGAATGCTCCGTATATGTTGCATTCAGTACATGCCAATACAGATGTTGAAATAAAACTTTCCAATTAACACTTGACCTCCCCACCCTTTGCATCATCAATGACCATTGTATAGAAAAAAAAAAAAAAACCCAAAAGCCATCATAGACCTTCCAAAACCAATCCCTAATTCATTCCACCAAAAAGTTGTACCACACACAAAGTCAAGCTCTTGCTAGTATATCATTATTGCCTTGTGACCAAAGTTAATGTCACCCTATACATGTTATATCTGGGATCTCTTCTTGCAAAAGTTGCACCTACAACAGCAAGTATTTACTAATAGGAAACAAATTTTCTTTAGAACTATAACAAGAGCCACAACGCAATACAATATGCTAAAATAGCAATCATGCTACTCCACCAAGAAACAGACAGTTGTGCTAATCTAGAACATTACACAACAGCAGCATTGCAAAAGCCAAATATTCCCTAAACTCTGAAAAAGTAGACACTCATAAAGATGCCTGTAAAATCTATTCCAATACATGCTACATCGTCACCCTTTGTATCATCATAAATCTAAACTATTCTAGTCAGAAATCTGCCAATCCCTGTTTCATTCCACCAAAATAGCTATACCTTACACAATGCAAGGGTCTTTCTAGGATATCCTCATGATGGAGATTTAGATGTAGACATGTTACAATTCAGCCACCTTCTTGCATAAGTTAAAGCCTACAGTAGAGCCTAGTTTGGTGATAGGAAACTTTACAATACATATATGAGGGTCCCATCAGAATCCAGCAGTTGTCCAATCTCAAGCTCAGGTAGTGTTTGGCTTGTAAGCATTAGATTTAGACATGTTACACCTCAGCTATCTTCTTGCATAACTTAAAACCTTCTACAGCTATTTTTTGTAAAAGAGAACTTCACAATATATAGCTCAGAATACAGAAGTTGTCTAATCTTACACTTAGGTATTGTTGGCTTGTAAGCATATGACATCTCGCATCATTTCATATTTTTAAATATATTGATAAATGAGAAAATAAGGTTCTATAACTCTACTTCAAACTTAATTGGCTAACGAAGCTAAACAAGCCAAATCATGTTAAGACATTTCAAATGGCCTCCCTCAAGGTGAGCTGGACCATATGTGATCATTAGAGCTGAAGATTGGAAACCCTACATCTCTACCATTAACATATCCATTCAAATTGGAAAGAAATAAAAAAAAAATATGGTGTTCAGCTGTACTTGTAAACAACCTTATGACACATTTATTATATGCAACCCAGAACCTCTTACCAAACCTCAAAACTATTTTGACAAAAGCCAAGACACAGATTGCTAGCTGTTGGGATGAGGATAGCAGGCTATGTCAAACAGGTTTCCACTTTACAAATCACAAAGGAATATTGCAATATATATATATATATACAGTGCTTCTCAGGTGCGGACGTCCGCACGCACTGTTCACAGTGCGGATGCGGCGTTTCCGGCCACCGGCGAGGCGGCGACGGCGTATCCGGCCGGTGGGTTTTGCTCGCCCCACGCCGGCTACCCCGTCTGTGCTGGCCGGCAGCCGCCGGAATCTGCAAAAATGCAGAAAAATGACAAGTACTGTTCATTTTTCTGCATTTTTGCAGATTCCGGCCGGTTGCCGGCCGGCGATGGAGCTCGGGCCGGCACAGACGGGGTCGCCGGCGTGGGGGGAGCAAAGCCCACCGGCCGGATACGCCGTCGCCGCCTCGCCGGTGGCCGGAAACGCCGCATCCGCACCGTGCGGACGTCCGCACCTGAAAAAAATTCTATATATATATATATATATATATATATATAAACAAATCTTTGTTAGTAACTCAGGTAGGCAACGTAGCTATCAAGACCCTTAATTTAGCATATAACTAAGATTTTAAGTTTCCACTTGAAAAGTGAATCCTAACAATGTTAAAACTTAAAACCCACTACCATGCATCTATCAATAACAAAGCTAAACAGGGATGAGGGACTTGAATGTACTGGGAAGACAACCATTCGATGAAGAAGAAAGCAACGAGCTTCAGAACTGCTCTTCAATCTTTGCAGCAGTATAGTTTTGCTTAACAGGCCAATCATCATGAAATTAACCTATAATAGACCTAAAGCTACAATTTTCCTGCAAACCGTCTCTCCTATTCCAGAAACTCATTTTATTTAAGACCTCTTGCAAATAAACCAAGTTAGAATAAGGTGAGTTCTTCTATGAGAAGTCATAATGTACCGTATCACCTCCTAACACAACTCAGAAATTCAAAATACAGAAACAGCTTCGTTCAATTGTACAGACATAACAAATCATTTCAACTTTAGTCAAAGAAAGTAACTTTAAGCCATTTCAGTACGATCCATACAGTTTCTCAAATTTAGAAACTCGATCGAATAACTGATGTTAAATTTCAAAACAAAGTAGACAATAAAGCCATTCTTCATTGAGGAGCAATCTTTGATATCATAAAGACATTTAGACAGAGGAAAGGACCTCACTGAGGAGCAATATCAGAATGTTGATTATAATTTACTAATTCTAATCTCAACGCATCAAGAACCCCTCATATGTGGCTTAGCAACCAATAATACTGTTAGCTTCCATTCAACAGCAGTATCTCTCCATTCTGTAATCTTCATAATCACACCTTTCAACAATTGTTTCATTACCTCAAAACCCACAAGCTTAGAAGAAACCTTAATCTAACGATTAATCACCATCAATCCCCAACCTTATAGAGAGCTAAAGTTTAAGATGCAAGAAATCAAACTCAAATGCAACTGTGCAACTTGTAAATAATAAAGAAAGGTAATAAATAATACTCTTTCTTGAAAAGGCACAAGGGACTTACATCTTTGACTCTGACCGGTTGGAGTACCACTGCTTTCTCTTGAATATCACCCTACAAAAATCACTTTCTCAGGACAAGCACTTTTCAAACAAGGAAAAAATAAATTTAATGCAAAATCCCAACAACAATAACAACAATAGAGCATATAATTACCACTGTCAGCCGATTGATAAGTCCACATTTTATGCTCTGTCGCAGTCGTTTGCATTCATCCTAGCAATAAACAAAAAAGCAAGTGACTAACATCGAAATTTAAACAGAAGAAATATGGTGCAACTTATCTCGCTATATATATATATATATATATATATAGAGAGAGAGAGAGAGAGAGAGAGAGAGAGAGAGAGATAACAAGATGCAAGACTCAGGTCTTATTTTTTCAAAAGCATTTATAAAGTTCATCCCCTTTAGAACACGAGGATATCCAAATAAATCATGTCTATTTACAGCAAAACTTGTAACATCTAGTTATGAAGATTGTGATCACCCTCATTGTCTCTCTCTTCTAATTATGAGATAATGTTATATGCCAATCACCTCAGTGAAGTCTTGGTTTGAGATGATATCAATTGTAACGATCTCTGTCTTGTTTAAGTTTAAAATCTCTAGTAAGATGTCGGTCATCCGTTTACCAACTTTATATGGCTCAGCAGCTTTGCAAGTACCTGTTCAGAAAATCATTTTGAAAAATGAACTTTACAATTTGGAGAGGTTTCAGGCGTACTATACTCGGGCCAAAACTACAATGAAAGACAGTAAATCAATAGTTACCTATAACTTGGACCAGCCTATACAAATCCTGCTTTTGACCACTGCCAGAAATTCTAATTCTGACAAAAGAACCAGCAACCTTTTCCTGGAAGTTATCCATATCTTCAAGTAGATCTTCCACCAAATTACGCCTTAAGTAAATTAAACTAATGTTGTGGATATCAATGGCTGCAAAATCCTCAACATTAGATTGAGGTTCACCCTTTTTACGTCTACGTTTCTTATCCTTACTTTTTGCCGGTGTATCAGAATTCCCATCAGCCTCCAACTGATTACCTTCAGTATCAACAACACTTCCCTGAAGATCATCAATCTGAGAATCCTCTTTCATAAAAAAGTGAGATTCAAGAAGCTTTAACATTTCGAAATGTCCAACACGCGGTTTCCCAAATAAACTTTGAAGCCTTAAATCACAGATTATCTGACTTTTCCGGCGAGGGTCACGAAGTTTGTTCCTTTTTATATATTCTAGCAGGAGAGCCTGAACATCAAACTGAGATAAAGTAGAGCTGTCACCATTTCTCATATGCATAACAAACTCCACGAGTTCTTTTGATGCCCAATCTGTATTCTCATCTGCAGATCGGCCTCCAGAACCACTTGCTGGACTTGATGAAATTTTTCCCTTTGCACGGGTCTTCAACCGTTTTTTACCCTTCCTTCTTTTAGAGTTAGTTAAATCCAAATTATTAGAATTATCAGAATCAGGCCCTCCATCATTATTAGCATCATAAGGTTCATCATGTGACCCATGTTTATTAGCATGTCCAGCTGATCCTTTCCATGGATTCTTGGCCTGTGAAAGATCATTAAGCGTTAGAGATAACCTCTCCTTTAAGTCTATCCAATAATCCTTGAAGAGGTACTCCCAGCTGCTTTTATCATCAAAATCTACTGCTTCCTGCAGAAGCACACAAAACTAGGAATGAACAATGTAATGTAAAGCGGACCTAACAAAACACTTCAGATTTCAAGCAAAGAAAGAGTAGAGCAAGCAGAATAAAATAGAGATGTTTAGGTAGCCAAACAGAAAACATAGGACCAAGAGTTAAATGGATAAGAAATCCAACAGATGATGCAGCCCAAAGATTGCTGCATCTGTAACTTAACCAAAATAAAAAGCAATTACTCGGATTTTAAAAGATTGTGGCATCTGTCAGGGTTTATCTCTTGTTTCTTCTAAATGATCAATCCAAAAAGCACCTAAATATGTGCCCTTTCTTGTTTCTTTCAATTTTAGCTTTCTATGATGTAACAAAACTTATTTGACCACACATTATTTCCACATACCATAATCACCCAATGCAAAATATATACAATATATATGTTTATAGTTGCCAAATAGTAGCAAGGCTAGCAAGAGTAAGTATAAGAGATATTACTGAAACAGAAGATGAAGCGTAAGAGGCAGACATACCTTGTCCTTGTTTCCATGTTCATTCTTTTCAATCAACATAACAGTTTTCATGCATGTCTCGCAAAAGCCTTTGTTTCCTTTAACGCAAAAGATAACAGCATCTTTGGTACACGCCTTGCACAGGGAAAAGGTGCATGTATAACACATGTACTGGGCATTCTTCTCACAGTTGCTACAAAGGTGCCACCCTACATATACATAAATTCGTTACTTCCAAGCAAGAAAATGAAAACCATTTTGAAATATGCAGCTTTCTATATGATGAGAGGAGCTGAAGTAACCGAACCACACATATCAACGAATAATACCTAATAAATAGTATGTTTGAATGAAGAAATCAAAAAATACCAATCAAACTACTAACTGAAGCCTCACTCTTCAACAGACACCAACTAACAATGCAAAAAGGCTTGGCCATACAGGAGATGAGAAACCACAAAGGACATGTACACAGGTACCATGCAAGAGTCTAAATGACAAAATACAATTTCTGTATCCTTGCACATATCATGACAGGTAACCATTGTTGCCCAGGTCATGGTTCACTATGGCAGGAGGTAGAAGTCGAGTACTGGTTGGTTTACTTTACCTAGTAGCCAATGAAGTGGGGAAAGGCATAGTTCTAACTTTAACCACCGGCATACTAGAATTCTTATTAACGTACCATTTCTAAATGTCTACTGTCTACTATTCAAACCCATCGATAGATATAGAGCAAAGCTACCGAATGCATTATTTACTGAAAATGAATTAGTTACATGAGTTATATGGGATCTAACAAATATAAATTGTGTTTACTTTCTTGGTTAAGACTGTCCTACATGAAAGTATTTTGGACCATGTTTCAGGCAGCCAAGAGGTATTAAGGGGTTTAGAATTCCTGTTAGTGACGGTGCAGCTTATATAAACTCAATAATGATACCTCAATCATCCAAATGAGGGTCAACCTAAAACCAGGTACTTAGATGTGTCAGTAAGCAACTAAGCATTCTTCCTGAAAATGTCCATACATTGGAGTCAGACCAATCACTAGTGGCCCATATTTGTTTCTAATAACAGTACACAAAAGCAACTCTTCTTCCTGAAATCTCCAAAGTTCATTCACCAGAAGAGCCTCTTTCTCTACATCCAATCCCCCAAATTAATTGGTTATAATATCACACTTGCTTCAATGCTCTCCCTACCTATCTATCTTAGCGTCTGTCTTCTAAATGTGATGTCTAACCCATTTACTTCACATATTATGTATGTTTTCACGTTTGCAATAAAAGTTTCCTTACATTTATGTGAAGTTGGGCATGTACAATTTAGGTGAACTTTGACATGTATGCTCTAGGTTAGGAGCGGAACCAGGACTAAATGTTTGGGGGAGTCGAAAATGTAACTTTTTTATCCGTCATCCTAAATGCATAAACGTTATGTTTAGTTGCAATTAAAAAAAAATCCATCATTAAAATAAGTGAGCCAAATAGCCAAATTATTAACATGGAATCTCAAGAAATCAGACATTTAACAAAACAAAAACAAAAGATTCAAAGGCAGCAACTTACCACAGTTCCATCGACCCTTGGACCGAAAAAACGCCTCATCACGATTAACACATGAAGGATGATATGCCTTGGGACACCCCCTGAAAACACCCAGAAATTAGTATTAATCAATCAATGACGGCAGTAAAAGGAAGCCCAACAATGCAGCATAGTTAAACTAACCTCCGGTCACAGAGCACAAGCTCACCCCCGTCGAAGCAAATGAAGCAGACATCCTCTTCCTTCTTCTTTGACAGGACCCTTTCAGAGGCCGGCGCCTTAGAATTTTTCCGGCGCTTCCTCTTTCCACCAACACTAGCCGTATTAGTCTCTTCCGCCTCTTCCTCCTCCGCTGCCTCCATCTCGTCCCCCTCCATTTCTTCAGCCCCTTCCTCTGCTGCATCCATTTCGTCCGCCTCCATTTCTTCTGCCCCTTCCTCTGCTGCCTCTGTTGTCTCCTCCATTACATCGCCACTCACATCTGCCTCGTCCACGGCCGCAGTAGTCTCAATGGCCTCATCAACCATATGGGTCACAGTCGCATTAACCTCCTGTCCCTCTACTTCCACCTCATTTCCCTCCTCCCCAGACACCTGAGTCTCAATGGCATCATCAGCCACGTCTTTCACATTAAAACTCCCCTCATCTCCCTCTGCTTCCCCCTCTTGTCGCACCTCCACCGCCTCCTCAGCCTCAATGACTGCATTTGCCTCATGTCCCTCTACTTCAGCCTCCCCAGACGCATCGGTCTGAACCGACTTATGAACCTCCTCCCTCCCATTCGCCTCATCTCCCTCTACCTCAGACACTTTCACCTCCTCCACCGCCTCAGCACTCTCCACAATCTCACCATTCATCTCTATTTTCACCTCCTCCACAACCTCAGCACTCTCAACAATCTCACCACTCATCTCTTTCACAGTCACATTCGCCTCCTGTCCCTCAGCCGCAACTTCCTTCCCCTCCTCGACCACCTCAGCACTCTCGACAATCTCACCACTCATCTCTGTCACAGTCACACTAGCCTCGTGTCCCTCAGCCACAGCTTCCTTCCCCTCCTCAACAGCCTCCTTTTCCTCCTCCACAGCTTCAACCGTGTCGGTCGCAGTCGCCTCATCTACCTTTGCTTCACTTCCCTTTCCCTCCTCCGCCGCCGCATCACTAGTCTCCAAGGTCTGATCAACCATGTCCTTCACATCCAAATCGGACTCCGCCGCCGTCTCCATGGTCTCAACCACCGTCTGTCCCTGCTCCTCGGCCTCCTCTTTGATCTCTTCTCTCTCTAATTCGACCTCGGCTTTCGCCAATTCGACCACCTCCTCTTCCTTCTCCACTTCCACCGCCTCCATCACACCTCCTCCGACCTCAACGCCGTCGCCTCCAACCTCCACTCCTACTGCTTCAGCCTCCTCTCGCTCCGCCATTCCTCTATCTCAACAAAAATCAAAAACTTATCGCGAATTCTTCATAACGCAAGTGCTGCATGGATATTAGGGCAAAACCCAGAGCACAATTCGTATTCGATTTGAGAATAACTATGGAACAAAGGAAGGAGAGAGAAATAAATCAGAGTGGTGAGAATTAGGGGTTTGAAGAAGAAGACAAAGCAGAAAGGGAGGAATGGGAACACATAAATAAAGCTCCTTTGTGAAGTGAAGAAGCGATTTCTCGATACTCGATAGGGTTGGGCTTTGCCGAAACGCATGTGACTAATTTTTGCAGTTACTGCTAAATCACGAGGGTAGTTATGGTATTAAATTGTTATCTATCGCATCATACGTGCGCTCAATCTATACCTAACCAAAATGCTAAACACCCCAAAAATCTATATAAAACACCTATACTAAATGCGGAAATTCTTCCATACACGGCCAGTTGAGTTTTTTAAAGACACGTGTTAACATCAGAGTCTTTTATATGGTGGTTGTGAAAGAACTTGTCTGAACTGTCGATTTAGACCTACATTTTTAACAGTCAACGTCAATTGAGTGAGTGAGTAAAAAAAAGTACTAAAATGGTAAAATTTTCAGATCAATCTACCCCGATTCATATATCTGTGATCTTTTATTAGCTGTTTCCTAATTCTATTCAGTTTCCAATTGAAAGAGGGGTTGGGGTTCTTGTGTATATAAAATAAAAAACGAAACTTGGTTCTCCAAAATTGTGTATTCATTGTATTGTTTTGATATGGTGAAATCGGAACTCGAGAAGAACATAGGCGGTGGAGGATTACATGTTCGTGGGACGGAGATAGTTGTTTTCCAGCCTCCGGTGAAGAAATTAGGGTTTGATGGGGGCGTCAAGAGTAGTAGTGGAAGAAGAGATCACAGAGATGGTGGTAGTGGTTGTAGTAGGAGTAGGAGTAGGGTGAGACGAAGATATGAAGAAGATGTATATGGTGGAGATTATGGAAGAAAGAGAAGTAGATATGAAGGTTCGAGGAGGGAACCGCATTCTGTTGCTTCTGAATGGGATTGTATGTCTTACTCGAGGTGTGATGGGAACAAGGGGAGATATGAGATTAGTGAGAGCATGCTTTTAGAGATGGAGTATGATTGTGACCGTGCAAGAAGAAGGAAGCAATGTGGTTGATACGAGTGGTGGTTCGTCGTTGTTTTATGGGGATGATGCTTTTTGTCAAACTAAGGAAGCGGAATGGCAAAGAGGGTGGTTAGGAGAGATGGGACTAAGATGAGCCTTGCTCAGAGCAAGAGGTTGGCTCAGCGTACTGCGGATAATGCTCAGTGGGAGGACCGTCAGCTTCTGCGATCTGGTGTTGTTAGAGGTATGGAGGTGCAGAGTGAGTTTGATGAGGAATATGGGAGCAAAGTTATGCTTCTCGTTCATGATACAAAGCCTCCTTTCCTGGATGGGAGAGTAGTTTTTACCAAGCAAGCAGAGCCGGTCATGCCAGTAAAGGATCCCACGTCCGATATGGCTGTAACTGCACGCAAAGGGTCTGCTCTAGTAAGGGAAATCCATCAAAAGCAAAGTTTGAATAAATCACGCCAGCGATTTTGGGAGCTTGCTGGTTCAAAACTTGGTGATATCCTTGGTGTTGAGAAAACAACAGAACATATTGATGCGGATACTGCTGTAGTAGTGAAGTTGATTTCAAAGAAGATGCAAAGTTTTCTCAGCATATGAAGAATGAGGAGGCTGTGAGTGAATTCACAAAGTCAAAAACCATTTCTGAACAACGCCAGTATCTGCCTATATATTCTGTGTGGGATGAGCTACTGCAGCGAATTCGAGAAAATCAGGTTGTTATAGTTGTTGGAGAAACTGGCTCTGGAAAGATAACTCAACTGACACAGTATCTGCATGAAGATGGCTACACTCTAAACTGTATAGTGGGTTGCACCCAACCAAGGCGTGTGGCAGCCATGAGTGTTGCGAAAAGAGTCAGTGAAGAAATGGAAACTGAGCTTGGTGAGAAAGTTGGCTATGCAATTCGTTTTGAGGACGTGACAGGGCCAAATACTGTAATCAAGTACATGACTGATGGAGTACTTATGCGTGAAACTCTTAGAGATTCTGACCTTGATAAGTATAGTGTAGTTGTGATGGATGAAGCCCATGAAAGGTCTCTATATACAGATGTGCTGTTTGGGATTTTAAAAAAAGTCGTCTCCCAACGTCGTGATTTTAAGGTCATTATGACATCTGCTACTCTAAATGCTCAGAAATTTTTAGATTTCTTTGGAGGTTCACCAATTTATCCTATTCCTGGAAGAACATTTACTGTAGATAAAAAGTATATAGGCCCATGTGAAGATTATGTTGAAGCTGCAGTGACACATGCCATGAAGATTCACATTGCCAGCCCTCCAGGTGATATCCTCATTTTCCTGACCGGCCAAGAGGAGATTGAAGCATTCCCTTGCGGAGGGAATGGAACAACTTATCTCCTCCTCGAAGAAAGGGATGTCAAAACTCTTAATACTCCCCATGTACTCACAGCTGCCAGCTGACTTGCAAGCAAAAATATTCCAAAGGTCTGAAGATGGGGCTAGTAAATGCTTTATTGCAACAAATATTGCTGAGACATCTTTGACCGTTGATGGTATCTTTTATGCATGTCATTGACACCGGCTATGGTAAAATGAAAGTATACAACCCTAGGATGGGAATGGATGCTCTTCAAGTATTTCCTAGTAGTCGTGCTGCTGCAGACCAACGTGCTGGGCGTGCTGGTAGAACTGGACCTGGAACATGTTATCGGTTGTACACAAAAAGTGCTTACCTAAACGAAATGCTGGCCAGTTCTGTACCAGAGATCCAGAGGACGAACCTTGGCTACGTGGTCTTGTTGCTCAAGTCTCTCAAGGTTAATAAGTTGCTTGATTTTGATTCATGGACCCACCTCCCCAGGAAAACATTCTCAATTCAATGTACCAGCTGTAAGATGTTGTTGATGGGTGAAGAGCTAGGATGTGTAGATGAGATTTTGACAATTGTGGAACACATGAGCAGTTGGCAGACCTGCTTACTAAATCGTTGAGATCTTTGGCTCTTCTACTTTGTCTTGCTGTGTTTGATTAGGGGGCAGATTATTTAGTTGGTGACTTGAGCTTGGTGGAGTTCGTAGTGCTGTCTGGAAGAAGAAGAAGAGTTTAATTGTTTGATGGCTTTGTTTGCTGGGTGTCCATTCCAAATCATGGGTGCAAAAACTATTTATGTTTCTGTCTATTCTTTTTGTTCCTATTTTCAGTTCTTTTTCTCATGCTTGTAATCATCAATGGTCTAAATGTCGCTTATCGTCATCATATCGGTTTAGAAAAAAAAAATATCGGAGATATATTGGAATATATCGGATTTGCTAATATTCAATTAAATTTAATATAATTATGAATTTTACTACAAACAAGTACCAAATAAAAATACACAAATGGTTTCAAATAATAAAAAGAAGTGTCTAAATAAGGATTTGTTAGATTTGAGGCAGACTTGCAGTGGTTTGGCTCACATATGAAATTGGAGGTTGCGCCTGATGATGCTTTTGGCTTCTCTGATTAAGGTTTCAGTGTTCGAAGAAAATGATGTTTTTCCTTGATTTGAGGCGCATCGCGTCTCAATTTTAGGTTTAGACATTTTGTTCTTTCCTCGCAAAAGTAAAATGATGATATTTTTATTTGAAATAAAATAAAAAAATATTTGATATATCGGGTCAAAATCAGGTTGGCCCGATATATCGGATTTTAACCATGAAATTAGCATTGACCGATAACTTGAAAGAATATGAAGAATATCGTATCGTTTTCTTAATATCCGGGATATATCGAGGATATTTAGAACATAGCTTGTAATATGGGTCGTGTTGTACAGTGTGTTTCAATAATTTTGTGAACATGTCTGGTAAAGAATACGTTTCTGTATCCATCGGAAAAAGCAAATATGTTTATGTTGTGAGGGTGGATTTTAGTGTTATGAAAGTAATTGTGACTATACGGTTAATCTATCGAATAATTATAGGATCATGAAAATAACTTTGATTGTTGGAGAATTATATTATTTTAAGATTTAACTACCACATGTGGTTGAGTTGGTGAATAGTGTAGCTGTGGTACCCCTTATCTAGGTTTGAATCCCCATACTCTAACCGCACGTGTCCTAACTTTATATGTTTACTAGTCATTTGACGGTTTGATTTTGATTTAAAATTTTACACTGATATTGAGTTTTAAATGGGATCAAAAGTTAACTTTTGATTTCATTTCTTATTTGAGAAAACTTATTCATAAAAGCTGTAGAGGGCATTAAATAGAGTTCGTGAACATGTGGTACGCTTAAATCGAAGTTCGTATGAATAAGTTATAATAATATATGTGAAAGTTACCACTTTGAGAAGTTTCCATGGTTAAAATACTAATTTTAGAATATTTCCCTTTCTTGAAGTTTCTATAAATATAAGACTATATTTCTTCCATTTCAGAAAGTATCTATAAATAGAAGACTACATTTAGAAACTTTTGATTTCGGAAAGTTTCTAAAAATAAAAGACTACACTTGAAAAACTTTCCATTTCGAGAAGTTCCCATTTTGGTCGAAAATCCATTGGAAACTTCTGACCATTTCCAGAAGTGCCCTTTTTAGCTGAAACCCAGCTCCCACATCAAGCCCGCCCAAATACCTAATACATATTATATATAAAAAAAAGTAAATCCCTAAATCAGTAAATCCTAAAAATAAACCGACGCCGACCAAGATTTCGGATTTCCAGCCGACCAGCCTCCACTCCTCCATTCCGACGACGGACGCCCTGAGGCCTGGGCATCGACGCTGAGTACTCCCACCTCGACTGCGAGTCCTTCAGATGTCTCATCCTCTGCGCCTTCCGCCTCAATCGCCTCCATGAAGACTACTACTGCTGCTGCTGCTGCTTCTCTCATCAAAGCTCGCGCCAATAGTGCTCGTGCGTACTACCGGGCTCAGTCGCAGGAGCTCCTCCACAAGACGGAGTTGCAGAACGGCGGCGACGTTGACGACAGAAGTGGAGGGATTGGAGAGTTGAGAGTGACGTCGTCGGAGCAGTTGGAGAGAGTGAGGGAAATGAGGTGGCGGAAGGGCTTGGAGGTGTCGGTGTCGCAGAGGGTGGTGGTGTTGGAGTTTGGGCCCGAAAAAGCCCGGCTCGGCCCGATTGGGTTTTCTGTTTGGGTGGGAGATGATTTTATTTTTGGGAATAGTGGGCGGGATATATTGGTGGAATTGGAAGGAGAGACGGTTGAGACACGTTTTGGATGGATATATAAGAAAAACTGCACACGTCCCGCCGTGGCTCTCCATAAATGGCAACCCCAAATCTCCAAATTGATTCGTGTTAACTGATTCTGAGATTGGGAGCAGGAGGTAATCACCAGGTAGTGTGAGTACCCAATTCCAATAATGACTTTGATTGTCTCTCATTCTTCACTACTGCGGTGACACAGTTATATATTTATTGTTTTCTTCAGTTGTTTGACATTTGTTTATGCGGATGCATTTGTTCATGCATAATCTGTTCTTACGTGAGGACTCGTTTCTATGTCCTCGGACTGTTTTCTTCTAATTTAAAAGACAAACGAGCTGAAACTTATATTTATTTTTATTCCTCTGCACCAGTTCATGTTGGTTTGTGAAATGCAGAATCCTATGTTAAATTGTTGGTGATGTAGATAGATATTTAGGATAAAACAACTCCCAATTCCTATGTTCCTCATTTTATTTCTCTGATAGCAAAGAAATTAACTCTGATTTCTTGCATAATCGATTGATTGATTAGTGACGTGATTACTTTTTTGTGTTCAGATATCTGTCTAAGCTGCTTGGAGAGCGCCACAAGGCCACAAGCTCGGTGCATTCCTGCCTGTGCAATTGCTGGTGTTTCTATAACCAAGGTCAGTTCTGAACTTTTGATTCAGCTTGTGACTGGATTAGTACAGCTGCTGCTATTAGTGGGTATAAATTCTAGGCTTTTAGCAAGTACAACCAGTAAATCTTAATGGAGCACAGTGTGCACAGTTTGGCTAACTTCATTGGTCAATAACCTATTCCTATGACATGACTAAGCTAATAGAAATTTAATACACTTAGAGCGGTCAGAGTAGTCATATTAGATAGTATAAATCCTGTAACCCGCTTAATTGACATACAATTACTATAACTTTGTAAAATGCAATGAGCTGTAAATCCCCTACATATGCTCTAATGATGCTCTCGAGCGCCATATTTCTCAAATTAATTTGTGGATTTACCTCTGACTAATAACATACAATATTAATGCTAGGATAAGGGGAGAAAAAGTACTTAATTATTTGTTTTTCTTTTCCTAGGTGTTGCTTTTGCCTGATATAATTTGAGTGAGCTATAGTCCACGTTCTGAATGTCGTGGTGCTTTTTTTGTTCTTAATCAAAGTCTTCTTAAAAGTGCTTATCGGCATTCTTATCTCGCTCAAGTGAACTTTGTAGCTATATTGCACGGCTTACCTCTTCTTTTGTTCAATGGATTTCTATTTTTGTCACTGGAAAATGGTTTCACATGAGTCAAATTAAAGATTAAACGTAGGAGGTTGATGCCAGATAATCCGGTACGTGTATTACCTAAAGTTGATATCAGATATTTGGACCGGTGTATATTTGATATGTTTAGTTGATGAGTTACGTTAAGCCTGATTTTGTGCAGGTTAAATTTGGTGATACATTCCCTCCTTGTGAGTTTAAAGTGAATATTGGTAAGAATGTTGAAAGTTCCCATAAAGTGGCAGAACAAGGTAGGCTGATTATAAGAACTGCCTGCTATCCGAAACAGTTCAAAGAAACAGTTTTGGGTTTGTCATATGCAAAGACAAACACAATTATTGAAATGGGATTTGGCCCATTGCAGAGGCTAGAGAACATCTACATCATAAGGCAAATGCAGCGCAATCCTCCGGAATGGTTTAGAGGGGTATGCTCTTGTATTTAATTACTGAGTTGCAGCCCATATTTTTGAAAGATGTATGCTGGTGTCTTATGTAAGTTGGTTTATGTTATCAGTTCAAATCCAATGAGCAGCGGACTCTAATTGCCCTAGAAATTGTGAATAATCTTACAAACAAAGTTGTAAAGTCGAAGAATGTCGTAGCCGAAGGTCACAAAGCCCGCAACTATTCTGGTGAAGGAACGTCCAAATCTCCAAATCACATGCCAAGCAACAATGATCATCCACAAGATTGTGTCTTACCGACCACGATTTGTGTTGTCAATCCCCCCACAGGACGGAAGTGCCGCAGTCATCGAAGAAGAAGAGCCGTGATGGTCTTTTAATATTGTGATCGATATGTAAGGTGGATTTCCCAAGTTTATAGGATTTGTTTCATTGATTATGTGTCTGTGATGCAACTATCGCCTTCATAGATTTCTAGCTACCAGTAGCCACCATTTGGAGTTCTTTTCATGACTACTCTTCTTGATAAAGTCTTTCTTGCAATTGTGAGGAATATCCATTCTAGGACTTTTTTGAAACTAATGTGGAACCATGTTTCTCACCAGATCGTTGTTGGAAAAATGGGTTAAAAACCATTTATAAAACCAAATTTAAATGGATTAATTAAAGTGTGATGCACTTATAATTATTGGAAAATGAACTTGGATTTGTATTCTCCATAATGAGGACTACAAGATTATGTGTTCATATGTCTAATTTGGTTTTGGGATGAATGAAAAATTGTCATCCAAATTTAGCTATTTGAAATGAGAAAACAAAGTTTGTCCCACATTGGAAAAAAGGAAATGGTAAGAGCCCAGGTGACTCTTCAGTTGCTACTGGAAAAACCTTTTGATATTCTAGTAAAATATGATGTAATGTGTATTATGACCATTCAAAATGAGATGTTCATGACCATTGAGTGAGATGTTCATAACCATTGAGTTCCCTATATTGATGATTGATTTTAATAGCCTTGGTCATTCCTCACACTATAAAAAAGGCCTCATATTCCTTAGTTTTACACACCAAAAGCATTCAGCTCTTCTCCTCTCAAAAGCTTTCTCTCTTTTGCTCTTGTGTTCCTATTCTGGTGATAGAAAGAGGTACAACCTCCAGTTCACAGACTTTCTTGAAGCTGTGCAGCTGCAAGAATTTGTTAGTCATTGTATCCTGGGAGACGAGCGCCAACAGACCTTTTGCACCCGTAGAGGCGGCGTAGTTGTCTTAAGGAGAGTGTGTGACACACACGACTTGACTGTTCGTAATCCATCGTCAAACTCGTTCGGTATTGGTTGAATATTTCTTCATACCTTATTCTTTATTTCTGGAATTTTAATTTCTAAATTCAAGTTAATATTTATCTCAATTTATATATGCAATATCATACCAATATATTTTTACAATCTTAAGACAACTATATTGATATTGCTTATATAATTTGTGAATACTCGTTACCATCGAGTTTCAATATTCTTACACTTGTATGTGTGTTTCGTTTAAGGAAAACATGACTAACGGAGAAAATACGGATGCTATAAATGTTAGTAAGGGACCAGTTCAAATGCCTACCATGCAAGCACCAACCGCACATGTACCTGTCTCAGTTTCCCAAGGGGAAAAACCTGAGAAGTTTAACGGGCTGCATTTCAAGAGATGGCAACAAAAGATGATGTTCTATCTGACCACTCTTGGCCTGGTTAATTCCTGACTGCGAATGCTCCTGAATTCAACGAAGATGACTAAAATGATCAAGCAAAGATTACTGCTGTGAATGCATGGAATAGTTCTGACTATTTGTGCAGGAACTATATCATGAACAGTCTGGCTGACTCGTTGTACAATGTGTACATTAATATGGGAACGGCCAAGGAGCTATGAGAATCCCTTGAAAAGAAAAATAAAACAGAGGATGCCGGCGCCAAGAAATTCATCGTGGGCCGCTTCCTTGATTATAAGATGGTGGATTCTAAGACTGTGATGAGACAATTCTCAGAAATCCAGCTGATCCTAGATGAGATTCATGTTGAAGGGATGGTGCTTGGTGAGAGCTTTCAAGTGGCATGTGCTATTGAGAAGCTCCCACCCGCTTGGAAAGACTTCAAGAACTACCTGAAGCACAAGCGAAATGAAATGAGCATGGAAGATCTAGAGGTCAGACTTCGCATTGAAGAAGACAACCGAGGATCTGAGAAGAAGGCATGGGGCGGTGGTTATTCTGCCAAGGCAAATGTCATGGAACACAACCAGAGTTCCAAGAACAAAAGGATCAAGGATCAAAGGTTCAAGCTGAAACCAAAAGGAGGTGTCTCCAAAAAGCAGAGGTTTGAAGGCAAGTGCTACAACTGTGACAAGGCTGGTCACAAGTTTGTTGATTGCAACAAACCAAGGAGGTACAAGAAGAAGGAGGCCAACCTGATTGATGATGTCACTCAAGAGGTTGCTGAGATGAACCTCTATGCTATGATATCTGAGCTGAACATGGTGGATTCAAACCCCAAGGAATGGTGGATGGACACTAGAGCCACCAAACATGTCTGTGCTGACAAGAAGATGTTCTCCACCTTCGAACCATCTGAGGAAGGGGAGATTCTGTACATGGGGAATTCTGCCACCTCTGCCATCAATGAGAAATGGAAGGTGACTCTGAAGATGACCTTTGGGAAGGAGCTGACTCTGAACAATGTTCTGTATGTTCCAGAGATCCGGAAGAATCTGATTTCCGGTGCACTGCTTAACATTCATGGGTTCCGCATAGTGATAGAGTCTAATAAGCTTGTTTTGTCCAAAAACGGAATGTTTGTGGGTAAGGGTTATGTAACCGGTGGGATGATCAAAATGAATGTAATGACTATAGTCAAGAAAATGAATGAAGCTTCATCTTCCACCTATATGCTTGAGTATTCCAATTTGTGGCATGGTAGACTAGGACATGTTAAGTACGATACCTTGCGGAAATTAGTTAACATGGACCACTTACCAAAATTCCAAATTGACACAAAACATAAGTGTGAAACTTGTGTAGAGGCAAAATTAACAAGATCATCATTCCAAAATGTTGAAAGAAATAATGAACCCCTTGATCTGATTCATTCAGATGTGTGTGATTTGAAATCAACACAATCGAGAGGCGGTAATAAGTACTTTATCACCTTTATTGATGATAGTACGAAGTACTGCTATGTGTATTTGCTAAAGAGCAAAAATGAGGCTATAGAGAAATTTGTGCTCTATAAGAATGAGGTTGAGAATCAACTCAACAAGAAGATAAAAATACTGAGAAGTGACCGTGGAGGTGAGTATGAATCGTCATTTGCTGATATTTGTGCTCAGCATGAGATTATACATCAAAGAACTGCACCTTACTCACCACAATCGAATGGTGTGGCAGAACGGAAAAATCGTACCTTGAAGAATATGATGAATGTCATGCTACTCAGTTCTGGAATGCCCCCCAATATGTGGAGAGACGCAATTCTCACAGCTAATTACCTTTTAAATAAGGTGCCCAAAAAGAAAGAGGAGAAAACTCCATATGAATTATGGAAAGGTAGGAAGTCATTCTATAAATACTTGCGAGTATGGGGATGTTTAGCCAAGATGAAAATTCCTAAACCCAAAAGGGTAAAGAATGGGCCTAAAACAGTTGATTGCATTTTTATTGGATATGCACATAACAGTTCGGCTTATCGGTGTCTCGTGCATGAATCAAAAGTTCTTGATATTCATAAGGACACGATAATGGAATCGAGGAATGCATCATTTTTTGAAAATGTATTTCCACGCAGGTCCATAGATGAATCTAATTCTTCTAAACGGACACGTGAAGACAGTCAAGCTATTACTGATAACGATCAGGATCAACAAGCTGAGTCAGAGTCGGAGTCTGAGGTTGAAATTGAACCTAGACGAAGTAAAAGGGCAAGGATAGAAAAATCCTTTGGTTCCGATTTTTTTTACTTATGTGGTTGAAGGTGAACCTCGTACGTTTAAAAAGGCAGTAAGCTCTACTGATAGTCCTCTGTGGAAAGATGCAATTAAAAGTGAGATTGACTCCATCTTGCAAAATCACACTTGGGAACTTGTGGATCTGCCACCTGGTTGTAAACCTTTAACGTCCAAGTGGATTTTTAAAAGGAGGTTGAAAGCAGATGGATCAATAGACAAGTACAAGGCAAGACTTGTTATTAAAGGCTATAGGCAAAAGGAAGGTGTGGATTATTTTGACACCTATTCTCCTGTGACGAGAATAACGTCTATCTGGATGGTACTTGCAATTGCAGCTTTGCGCAATCTTGAAGTACATCAAATGGATGTGAAAACGACATTTCTGAATGGAGATGTAGATGAAGAAATTTACATGGAACAACCTGAGGGTTTTTCGGCTCCTGGACAAGACAGGAAAGTGTGCAAATTGGTAAAGTTATTATATGGCTTAAAACAAGCACCAAAGCAATGGCATGAAAAATTTGACAACGCCATGATCACCAATGGTTTTTAAATTAATGAATGTCATAAGTGCATATACATCAAGGACACGGAAAAAGGATGTCATTTTGTGCCTATATGTGGATGATATGCTTATCATCGGGAGTAATGATAAAATGATTAACTCCACTAAAAACATGTTAAATTCCAGATTTGACATGAAGGATATGGGACTTACTGATGTGATCTTAGGGATAAAAATCACAAGAACATCAGAAGGACTTGTACTGGATCAAACACATTATGTGGACAATATCTTGGAGAAATTTGACAAGGAAGGATCTGGAATTTCCAGAACTCCTGTAGACATGACTCTGCACCTATCGAAGAATAAAGGAGAAAGTGTTTCTCAATTAGAATATTCGAGAGTCATTGGAAGTCTAATGTACTTAATGAGTTGTACAAGACCTGATATAGCCTATGCAATGAGTAAGCTAAGCAGGTATACGAGTAATCCTGGAGCCATGCATTGGCAAGCAATTGCAAGAGTACTAAAGTACTTAAGGTTTACTCGTACCTATGGGCTGCACTACACAACATACCCAGATGTTATAGAAGGATTCAGTGATGCAAACTAGATATCTGACATGAAAGACTGAAGGTCTACTAGTGGATATGTATTCACCCTAGGAGGTGCAGCGGTGTCCTGGAAGTCCTCAAAGCAAACGATCATAACCAGATCCACGATGGAATCTGAGTTTGTTGCACTAGACAAATGTGGGGAGGAAGCAGAATGGCTACGCCAATTCATAGAGGATATTCCTAGATGGACAAGACTTGTGCCTGCAATTTGCATACATTGTGATAGTCAATCTGCGATTGGCAGGGCACAGAGCAAGATGTACAATGGTAAGTCTAGACATAACACCATTAAACAACTACTCTCTACTGGAGTTATCTCTATAGACTATGTGAGGTCTAAGGATAATATTGCGGATCCGCTAACCAAAGGGTTAAACAGAGAGTTGGTTGATAAATCATCGAGGGGAATGGGATTAAAGCCCATTGGAAAATAAAATTTCTACAGTGGATACCCAACCTAGTAGACTGGAGATCTCAAGAGCTATGTTCAAATGGGAAAACTAAATTGTGGAGATGAAATTGGATCACTGTGGGGAGCACCAAAATCCATTCCTATGATGAAAAACAGTGATACCCGTAAGAGTAAGGTTGAGCCAAGCTTTTAATGATTCTTATGTGTCGGGTAAAACTGAGCGGAGTAATACGGGTTACTCTTATATAAGAGATCACCTATGAAAAAGAGAAGTGGGGCCACTTCTAAAGGGAGTTATTCAGGGCATAACTCTTATCAAATTACTTGCAGAACCAGATGTGTGTCCAGGGCCAAAACGGGCACAATAGTGAGAACTGGAATGTACCAGGAAGACTCATGTGTGAGGTATGCCATCAGTTACACAAAATAACGAATAGTTCAAGGACATCGCGTCTACTGTTCAGTTAGTAACGTAATCATATTTTCATAAGGGAAGGTTCAAAGGGTAAAACCTACCTATCCTATTCAGGTTTCGACCATAGAAATCTATCACCAATTCTATCGAGTCTTTGGTGACCAATTTTATTCATGTGGGGAATTGTTGGAAAAATGGGTTAAAAACCATTTATAAAACCAAATTTAAATGGATTAATTAAAGTGTGATGCACTTATAATTATTGGAAAATGAACTTGGATTTGTATTCTCCATAATGAGGACTACAAGATTATGTGTTCATATGTCTAATTTGGTTTTGGGATGAGTGAAAAATTGTCATCCAAATTTGGCTATTTGAAATGGGAAAACAAAGTTTGTCCCACATTGGAAAAAAGGAAATAATAAGAGCCCATGTGACTCTTCAGTTGCTACTGGAAAAACCTTTTGATATTCCAGTAACATATGATGTAATGTGTATTATGACCATTGAGTGAGATGTTCATAACCATTGAGTTCCCTATATTGATGATTGATTTTAATAGCCTTGACCATTCCTCACACTATAAAAATGGCCTCCTATTCCTTAGTTTTACACACCAAAAACATTCAGCTCTTCTCCTCTCAAAAGCTTTCTCTCTTCTGCTCTTGTGTTCCTATTCTGGTGATAGAAAGAGGTACAGCCTCCAGTTCGCAGACTTTCTTGAAGCTGTGCAGCTGCAAGAATTTGTTAGTCATTGTATCCTGGGAGACGAGCGCCAACAGACCTTTTGCACCCGTAGAGGCGGCGTAGTTGTCTTAAGGAGAGTGTGTGACACACACGACTTGACTGTTCGTAATCCATCGTCAAACTCGTTCGGTATTAGTTGAATATTTCTTCATACCTTATTCTTTATTTCTGGAATTTTAATTTCTAAATTCAAGTTAATATTTATCTCAATTTATATATGCAATATCATACCAATATATTTTTACAATCTTTTGTACAAGAATCATTTTTGAAAGAACTCATCCATATTTACTTCACTGTTTTATTATGGGATGTTTGATATGTCACACTTTATAATAATATTCTTTCAACTATTACCCGTACATTACCCACTACTATTTCATAGTACATGACTACATACAAATGACACATGCAGCGCAACATAGATCTCCGAATCAGGCTGGCTTATACATACTTAGATCTTTGACAAACTTAACATACAAAATGAAAGATCAACAAATCTCACACCAACAAGTGGGTTATTGTCTAGTGCTTTACCAGTTCGCAATATACCTTGCAACAACAAGAAAGTCCTATTACTGATTACATACATGAACGAGTGTGATTAGGCCTCCCATATATAATGTTCTCTGGGCCCTCTGACGGTGCTCTATACTTCCTCTTCTGAGCTCCATCCGCACCATCGTCCGCTGATAACTGAACAACCATTGCAAATTGTTTTTCGTTTGTAACACATTTCCTCCAAGTTTCTTCTTCACTGTCGGACGTAAAACCTGTTGGACTGCCCCTCACTTCATTATTCACTTTGCTTGCTATTGCTATATTGGAATCCATAGAGTACCAAACCTGCATAAAGTAGTTGTTAGGAACAATTGAATGAGATCACAAAACAAATGGGAATGGCTTAGATATTTTGGGAAAGGCTGTGGGTGAACTTGGACTCAAACTTGCATTCAACTCCAAGGCAAACCAAACTTATATTCCATGGAGGCATTATAAACCTACTTTTGCCTGCATTCATTCCGTTCTTTGCATTCCTGGCACATTCATCATGAGATATACCATTTCCATTAGTCGTTTTATCAAGTGCTCCAACCAATGCATTTGGTGCCTCTTTTCCACATTTGGCAATTGAAGAGTTGTGTCGCATCCCTCTTCGTCTCCGTCCGTTCATTGACGGTTAGCTTTGCTGAACAATTTTCTCTTGATTCTCTACGGGTGCTTCTAACACGTTTCTTGTTAGAGTTGTGCGTAGATGAATTGGTCATGTCATGCTTCCCCTTCATATTCATTGGTCTACCATACGGAATCCCCTCCAATCCGGCCTCTTCATCAATAGTATATTTCTTGCCACTCGCTTCTCTCATACCTTGCTTGGAGCAAATGAGATCTGTTCTAGTGACTACAGTACCTGCCCGGTTCCTGTCTAGCCTACCCTTCCTCATGCTAAACCCCTTCACAAATGAATAACGAGAGTAGAAATTTTCCACTTCCTCAATTGTTTCAAACTCTATATCCTTCAAATCCTCAAATGTTAGATCCTTATAGGGCTTCCCTCTGTAACGCGTGCAATCCTGCGTTTGAACAGATTCTGACACCTCCTTGGTTAATTCGATATCATCATCATACACAAATTCTGACACCTCCTTGGTTACTTCGATATCATCATCATAGTCTTCAGTTCCAGATACGTATTCACTATATGAGTCCATATATGCGGCAACAGTGCACTAACCAGATTTGATATTAGTCATATTACCTACCAAGAAAAAACACTCCCCATTCACATAATTGCCTAATTTTAACACTACATGCATAGCTAAATCCAACAACCAAATCAAACAAAGAAAAGAAGTTGTGACCACCAGTACAAGTACCAAAGAGCGACCAATAACATTCAAATAGAAAAGGGTAATAGATAATCACGCACCTGAAGTCTCCACCAATGTTAGTAGACATCAAATTTATGCTTTTTCATAAATCTCTGAGGGCCTGTTTCAAGTGATCGAATAGATAAATGGAAAGACAGACAACAAAGTTAATCCAATGATTGCAGTTATCTGAACAATTTCAAGTGCAATACTCGCAACATAGTAAAACCCAATTCAATTAAAACTCAATTCAACGATTGACCATCCTAGAACATACCAAATGCTTCCGTAAAGAAAGAATAGAAAAATTTAACCCATTTTCAGCTCCCAGATACGTCCTTGGACAATTATATACAAGCCAAACTAAATACTAATCATTTCAATTCCAGCATAATTCTCCAACATTCTAAACTTGAGAAAGAATTGAAGACAGACATATAAAAAACTAGGAAAAGAACCCACGCGTTGCTGTGGGGCAATGAACTATTTTGTTATTTCCTTGAGAATATTATAGTTGAACATGGCTTGGTTAATAAAAAACTATCTACATATGCTGAGAAAAATGAAACATAGACATAATAAAATTAAGCAACATTACAAAATCGAAACGAAAAAAAAATTAAGCAACATTATACATTTGTTAGATTACATCGTCTCTGTCACACCCCAAATCCAGGGTGCAACTTATGGGGTTCTCAAACAAGAGAAAATATGAGTGCAACCAAGTTTGACACAAACTTGGTCCTTGAAGAAGATGATATGCTCATGGGGAATAAAATTTGATCTAAGGAAAAAGAAGAACATTTACCAAAAGCAGCTAATCATGGAACGATTGATAAAGAAGCGCAAGTGGTAAGAATGAGTGAACGGTGTCGGCCGTTATTCAAAGAAAGCTATCACCAAAGATGAAGGATCCCGGAAGCTTCAACGTCCCATGTGTGATCGGCAACACTAGGTTTGAGGACATCATGTTGGATTTGGGAGCGTCTATCAATGTCATGCCACTCAACATTTATGAAACATTGAACCTTGGACCTCTCAAGAAGGATAACGTCATCATTCAACTAGCGGATCGCTCTAACAAATATCCGGAAGGTTATGTGGAGGATGTGCTTGTGCAAGTCAATCAATTGATCTTTCTGGCCGATTTTTATGTCATTGAGATGGAGGACTCGCCGGACCATAGCACTCAACTATTGCTAGGCCGGCCATTCATGAGGACGGCAAGGACAAAAATTGATGTCGCCGCAGGCAACTTAACGATGGAATTTGATGGTGAGGTGATCAAGTTCAATGTTTTCAAAGCCATGAAGTTCCCAATTGCTAAGGAGGAGGAAAGCCGAGTTATGGAAGTCATTGAGGAGGCCGAGCAAGTCATGTCGGCCACCCTTGATGCATAGCAATTAGCAATTAAGCAAGGGGCGGGATTTGACAAGAAGGGAGAACGAGTGTCGAAGGAAGAAGAGGAAGCATTGTTGCCGAGTATCAAAGAAGTTTACGCCGAGCTTGAGTCTCGGCCCTATGCCAAGCATTTCAACTCGTCCTTGTCTATCTCTAACGCCACAAACAAGTTTCGTCCAATTGTGGAAGAGGCCCCAAAGTTAGAACTCAAAGAGCTCCCTAGCACTTTGAAATATGTTTATCTTAGAGAGGAGGACACTCTACCAGTTATTGTGTCTTCATCGCTTAATGAGAAGCAAGAAAAAGAGTTAGTTCGTATGCTTAAGAAGCATAAAACCGCTATAGGTTGGACCTTGGCGGATATAAAGGAATAAGCCCTACTACTTGTGTTCATCGTATTTTACTTGAAGAAGGAGCAAAGCCAACTAAAGAGGGCCAACGTCGACTTCACCCACCAATGATGAAGGTGGTCAAAGATGAGATCATCAAGCGACTCGATTGTGGAGTTATCTACCCTATTTCGGATAGCAAGTGGGTCTCACCAGTGCAAGTAGTTCCCAAGAAGAGTGGTGTTACGGTTGTGAAGAATGAAAAGAATGAACTTGTACCACAAAGGCTAGTGACCGGCTATAGGCTGTGTATCGATTATAGAAAGCTCAATGCGACAACGAGGAAGGATCACATGCCTTTGCCATTCATGGATCAAATGCTAGAGAGGCTAGCCGGCCACAAGTATTATTGTTTTCTTGATGGCTATAGTGGATACAACCAAATCGCCATACACCCGGATGATCAAGAGAATACTACTTTCACTTGTCCATTTGGCACCTTTGCTTATAGGAGGATGTCATTCGGCCTATGCAATGCACCCAGTACGTTTCAAAGATGTATGTACAATATCTTCTCCGACTTTATTGAGAACAAG
Organism: Potentilla sterilis; assembly: GCA_963682095.1. NCBI lineage: Eukaryota > Viridiplantae > Streptophyta > Magnoliopsida > Rosales > Rosaceae > Potentilla > Potentilla sterilis. The sequence continues at coordinate 40,249,003 of OY821757.1, read as the reverse complement.
ATCGAAGTTTTCATAGATGACTTTAGCGTATATAGGCGCAACTTCGATGCATGTTTGAAGAACTTGGAGGAGATACTTGAGAGGTGTGTAGAGACCAACCTTGTGCTAAATTGGAAGAAGTGTCACTTCATGGTGAACCAAGGGATAGTGCTCGGCCACATTATATCCAAGGAGGGGATTCAAGTCGAAAAAGCCAAGACAGAATTGATTCAACACTTGCCGAGCCCTAAGAATGTTAGAGACGTGAGAAGCTTCCTTGGCCATGCCAGATTTTATCGACGATTTATCAAGGACTTCTCCTCCATAGCCAAGCCATTGAGCAACTTGCTACAAAAGGAGGTAACGTTTGAATGGAGTGACGCATGTGAGGAAGCGTTTGGCCGATTGAAGCTTGCATTGTGTTCGGCCCCTATACTTGCATCACCGGATTGGGAGTTGCCATTTGAGTTGATGTGTGATCTAAGTGACTATGGTTTAGGGGCTGTGCTCGGCCAACGAAAGGACAAGAAGCCTCACGCCATATACTATGCTTCGAGGACCCTCAATGATGCTCAACTCAACTACACCACAACGGAGAAAGAACTCTTGGCGGTAATTTTTGCTTTGGAAAAGTTTCGATCATATCTTTTGAATTCCAAAGTAATTGTTTATAGTGATCATGCCGCCTTGAGATATCTTATGACAAAGAAGGATGCAAAACCGAGGCTCATACGTTGGATTCTTTTACTACAAGAGTTCGACATTGAAATCAAAGACAAGAAGGGAAGTGATAATGTTGTTGCTGATCACTTAAGTAGAATTCTAAAGGAAGAGGATCGGCTACCCTTATTGGAGAACTTTGCGGATGAGCAACTCTTTCGGATTAATGCAACAAGTGAACCTTGGTACGCCGACATTGCCAACTATCTTGCAACGCACCAATTCCCTAGAGACATGCTGAGCCACATCAAGAATAGAATCAAGAAGCAAGCTCGACACTTCTTTTGGGATGAGCCATATTTGTGGAAGCAATGTAGCGATCAAGTGGTAAGAAGATGTGTTCCGAAAGAAGAGCATCAATCCATCCTTTCTTTTTGTCAGTTCGAAGCATGTGGTGGTCACTTTGGGCCAAAAAGGACGGCATTGAAGGTACTTGAGTGTGGTTTCTTTTGGCCAACTTTGTTTAAGGATGCATATATGGCGTGTGTGACATGTGACTGGTGCCAAAGGACCGGCAACATAGGAGCCCGAGATCAAATGCCTCTACAACCTATTATTGAGGTAGAAATCTTTGACTTATGGGGTATTGATTTCATGGGGCCGTTTCCTTCTAGCAAAGGCTTTCTCTACATATTGTTAGCAGTTGATTATGTGTCAAAGTGGATAGAAGCAAAAGCCACACGCACCAATGACTCAAAGGTGGTTGCCGATTTCCTCAAGACTAACATATTTTCACGTTTTGGAGTTTCAAGAGCCTTGATTAGTGATGGAGGCTCCCATTTTTGCAATCGCACTATCGAAGCCTTATTGAAGAAATATGGAGTCACACACAAGGTTTCTACACCTTATCATCCTCAAACAAGTGGTATGGCCGAAGTCAGCTATCGAGAGATCAAGCAAGTACTAGAAAAATCGGTTGGTCCTTCAAGGAAGGATTGGAGTGATCATCTCGATGATGCTTTGTGGGCATATAGGACTACATACAAGACACCGATAGGTATGTCACCTTTTCGATTAGTTTATGGCAAAGCATGTCACTTACCGGTTGAGCTAGAGCACAAAGCATGGTGGGCCGTCAAAACTTTTAACATGGACATTGACAAAGCCTCTTCATAGAAACCTTCAACTCAACAAACTTGAAGAAATACGCAATGAAGCCTATGATGCCGCTTGGATATACAAGGAGAAGACTCGTGCTTATCATGATAAATTGCTTCGAAGGAAGAAGTTTGAAGTTGGCCAAAAAGTTCTCTTGTATCACTCACGACTCAAACTTTTTCCGGGTAAGTTACGCTCTCGATGGCTAGGACCTTTTATTGTAGCTCAAGTTTTTGATCATGGGGCCATCGAGATTCATAACAAGGCTACGGGAAACACTTTCAAAGTCAACAGACATCGACTCAAGCCATACTTCGAAGCATTTGAGGAACATACCATTGAAGAAGTCATGCTACAACAAGCACCAAGCCAAGGCACTGCAGCAGCCTTGCTTACTACCGGACCTGCCATTGCCGGCAGTCTGACCAAGGGCCAAGATGAAGCTGCTCCGGACACCCTCCTTCCTGCCGAGAGGCAGCCTCATCACCTTGCTGCCGCCAGCAACCACAAAGCTGCCGAGAGTTGTAGCCATGACGAGACACACTTGCAGCCCCACTTCATTGCTGATATAAGCACCAATACTGCCGACAAGGATGCTTGGTGCCAAACGCACCTCCTTGAGCTTCTAGCTGCCGATTTGAGCTACTTTGGAGCACGATGAACACATACAATGTACAACGGTGACAAGTCTAGGCTATGGACTATAAACACAAAGCGCTACTTGGGAGGCAACCCAATTCGATCAAAGAAAAGTGAAGGAGCCATCACTGAGAGTTTGAATTTCTTAACCCTTCCCTTTTACTTTGATTTGTGATGCTATGTTGGAATATGATAGACTATTGCATGCTTAGGAAATTACTTGCTATATTTCTATGCTTACATTGAGAACAATGTAAAATTCTAAGTGTGGGGTGGGATAACGTATTCCATTTATGTTTTCGTGTGCTTAGTTTAGAAAAGAAAATTTCATAAAATCATACCACAAAAATAGAATGTTTAATTTTGAGTTTCGAGTCTTAGGATGCCCTTAATGTGTCAATGATGTTATTTCTCCTCTATGCGTACATAGATGATGGTTTTTGCATACATTTAAAAATTGTAAGTTGCATGAATAATGTGCATTGGTAGGAGCATGTAGGACTTGTGGATTATTTAAGCATGCATGTTTCAGCAATTTCGATTAAACCTATGTGAGTTTTTAGAGCCAATCTGCTTTCTTTCTTGAGTGCTTAAAATAAAAATTCAATAGACACTTAGGAAGCATGAAACCTCATTATTCTTTGACTATTCAATGATTATGTGTCATAGATTTTTTTTAATGAACTCTAGAATGCTAGAACTTACTCTTGTAGATGTTCAAAATGTTTTCATCATAACATACCATGATTTTGAATATGATTGGAATAGATCTCTTAGGTTTACCACCAAGCCAAATTAAGCATGTGCCTATATTTGAGCCCGTCGTGGGACACCTTAGTTAAACCCCCTTTGAGCCTACAAATAGCCTTTTCTTTCATCACCCTTAAACACTTTCCATGAGCTTAGCATAGCAATGCCTATACCTTGATAAAGTTTTGGCAAAGTTTGGTATTTTTGAGAAGTGTTTTCGCGTGAAGTGATGAAGAATAATAAGTGTGGGGTAGACTTAGCCATAAAAATGTATGAAAAATGTATGTAGCCGTGCCTTAGAAAAAAGAAAAAAGAAAGTTTGTTCGGACCAAAAGAAAAAGAAAAGAAATATATCCGAGAGCATAAAAAGAAAGGTAGGGCACGGCTTGAAAATTTTTTAGCAATGTTTTGGGAGTTAAGAATGACGGAAAGGTCCAACATGAAGAAATTCGACCCTTGATGAAGAAGACATAAGGAGAATCGAGCTTTGCCAAAGGCCACGGTGATGTTTTGAGCCTCCTTATCCAAAATTTTGAATACCTCTAGTCTAGCCCCATTACATTCCCTTTATTGGTCTTCTTCATGATTCTTAAGATTGGTTAAACTTGATTTGTGGAGATTATCTCAAGAGTAAGCTTATGGTTTTGGTTCATTGGTGCACATAGTTGTTATTTGAGGTTTTTCCTTTGAATTTTCACAAAGAGCTTTCTTTTCATAACATATGTAAGTCACTCTTCGTAATTCATGATCTTTTGCTTGCATATAACATTGACTGAATCCCATGCTTCGAGTGAAAAGAAGAGAGTATGCCTAGTGAGGATAAAAATCGGATTGCCTTACATGTTTACATGCTTACTTTTTGTTCTTACATGTTCATATTGATGTTGCATGTTCATGAAGCTTGGAATTTTTCGTGCTTAGCATTCTTATGCATTAACTTGAAAACTATGTGTGCATACAAGCCTGAGACAAACTGTTAGGGGCAATAGTGTTTGGAGTCATAGTTTTATTTAGTTTTGCTAAGGGACTAGCAAAGGATAACTGTGGGATAGTTGATAGGAGCACAATGTGCGACAATACTAATATGCTTATACCCTCGTTTATGCTTTGTTTAACCCTTATTTATCTAAGATAGAGTCATAATCTAGTTTAGTGTCATTTTGGTAGAGTTTTGGAAAAATGTGCTTAATAATCCGAAAAATGATTAAGTATAGAAATCTGAGGAAATAATGCAAAATATGTCTTTTTCGTGATTCTGAGGCTTGCGTTAATGTGACTTAACCTTTTCCAAATTTGATGAAATTTTGTATGCATATAGTTGGCAAGCTAAAGTGTGTTGTGTCAAAATGTCAGATCAATCGGAGTTTGGAAAGTCAACCAAAAGATGGCTGCAACATGGCAGTTTGAGCAAAACAATCCAGGGACTACCAGGATTTTCCTGGGACTGTGTCCTGACTTCCGGAATTTTTGTATAACGCATCGCTTGGAACCAGAAACTGTGCCATACACCGTTGGAAAACCCTATGAGTCTTGTTTTTCCAGGACTTAGAATCGCATCAATCAGAGCTTTGAGGAGGGAGTTATGCCGGATTTACTAGAGCAAGTTCAATTCTGTCGAGAAAACCATTAGTTTCCCGGTTGCATCAGGAAAGCTCTGTTTTGGATTTTAGGAAGCATGGATCAGATATAATGGACCTAAAGACTTGCTGGGCATGTCCATGCTAACCCAATATAGCCAATTGAAGTCCAAGATCAGAAGAAGAAGTCCAAGAGAAGCATTACTTTGCCAACAAGGAAACGTAAACCGACTTGGACAAGGAATTATCATTCCTTGTGTTGCCGGCAAAACCCTAGACTCTTCCCTATATAAAGCCAAAAAAATTTCAGAATGAAGTTGTCATATCCTAGCAAATTTCACAAGCCTTAAAGCTCTACCAAAAATTCCCCAACAATCCTATACAAAACTACAAGCCGAAAAACCATCACCACCATTCTAAATTCCCACTGATCCATACCTCTATCCAATCACCATCTGATCATCATCAAGTCACGTTTTGTAGCCTTTCTTTAAGGTGTCTAAAAAGTGTGATCCGCCCCATCTTTTCTCCATTTTCGGTTTGTAATAGTTTTGTGTAGTTATGCTTAGTTTTGTCTATGAAACTTGCATGTATTCTTGGTTTCGAATTGTATGTCTATGTATGTTTCAGATTGATTTTTGGTTTTACAATTTACATGATAATTGCGTACTCAAGTTTAATATAAGGTTTTTCAAGGATAAAATATGGATTGCATGTTAAAATTGTAAGGAAAATATTTAACAAGATAGTAACTAGGTAATTGGCAAATACATGTTAATTTGGGTTTAAACTTGTACTTGGTTAGTTCTTTAAATTCGTGTGCCTTAAAGGTTGGTGTTCTATGCAATTCCAATGTGTGGGGCATTGATCTCATTTAGCCAAAAATGAATATGGATTTAGTATACGCTGCGTTGCTTTATTTGTGTTGTTTTCACAAGAGGTGGAGTAGTTTAAAAGAACTTGCTTGTCTAATATGAAGTATGACGCCTTGCGTGTTAACTTGTTTCCAATTCAAAAGACTTTGTGTTTATTTGCTAGCTAGTGAACGTGTCTACGCTGAGTGTCATGTAAACCGGTTAGTAACAAGATTAGAATTATACGCTGAGTTAATTCTAAGTACATAAGAAGTCTAGTAACGATTAGATGACCGCTGCGGCTCTAATTTGAATTGGAACTAAGTCGAGTCTAGATCACTTTTTCATTGTTTGCCGTGAGTCTTGTTACTTGAAAGTTATGTGTTTTGATTGCTTTTTGATAAGTGCTTGTGTGAAAGATGTCGACAAACTTGTACATAGTAGTTTAGAGTTTAAATTCCTGCAATTTAATTTCGTGCCATAGTTTTTAGGGCAGCCCTATGGCTGCCGAACCTTTATCCCCCAATGAGTGACGATTTCATGTATATGTGTATATATTTTTGTCTAACATTCTCATGTTTCAGGTACCCTTAATCCCCGGCTATAACGATCCCTACTTGCTTATACTACTAACGATCTTTTGTAGGGTATTATTTGTGTGAGCCTCGCGGCTCACATCATCTCTATGTTGCCGAAGTGAGTGAGGAGGGTCCGGCCTTAAAGGAGCAAGTGACAGATCTTACGAGGCCTTGAGCCATGCTGGAGACCGAGCTGGTGAAGGAGAGGGCCTTGGCCGAGGAGCACAGCGAGCGGGAAAAGGCCCGAGTGGCCGCCCAGGATGAGAAAATCAGGGAATTGGAGTCGAAGCTGATCGAATCTGTCAAGCGGTCCTCTAGTTTGGAGGCCAAGCTTGCTGATTCCTCAGATTGGGTGACGGACCTGGTGGCGAGAAATTTGGAGCTGCAAGGTCAAATGGTGTCGGTCTAGCAGGGGGTAGAGAAGTTAACTAAAGCCGAACGGGAGACCATCGCTGACAAGGCTGTCAGTGACTTCGTGGAGTCGGTTGAATTTGATGATATGTTGGATGCCGCCCGGTAGAAAGGCACAAACGAGTCCTATATGGAGTGGAGAGAGAAGGGGTGGCTTGATGCCGAGAGGATAGAGGCAGATCGGTTGGAACAAGAACGGTCTCTCAAGGCCGGTGGCTCAGGAACCGCTAGTGCCCGTGGGGCCGACTAGGAGTTTTTATTGTACACATTTTTTCCGTATTGATTGTATTTGAGGAACCCGATAATCACCCATAGTGTTGTGTCTGATAGTAATTGGATTGGTGTACTAACTCCATTGGAATAGTATCCTTTATTGAATTAATAGCACTAGAAGGAAAACAAAACTGTCCGATTAATTTGCAAAAGTATGGCTCACTTAGGATAATACCGGAGGTGCTAGATGTTCCAGGGGCGGGTGGAGTAGACTCCATCAGTGTCTATGATGTGGAAGGTCACTGGTCCTACGACCGTTGTAATTTGGTAGGGCCCTTTCCATGTTGGCTCCAAGGTAAGCACCTTTCTTTGTACTTTCTTCATCACTCAATCGCCCACTTGTAATTTTCTTTCTCGGACCTTATTGTCGTAGTACCGGGCCACCCGCTGCTTATACGTTTGATTCCGTAGGTGCGCTTGATCACGCGGTTTCTCGATGAGATCCAGGTTAAGCCATATGCCCTCGGCATTTCATTCAGCTTCGTATTTCTCAACCCTACCGGTGGGTATCTCGATCTCAACAGGCAGTACCGCTTCACTTCTGAATGTCATATAGAACGGGGTCTCTGCTGTTATTTGATAGGAGCATAAAATGCTATGTTCTTAATGTAATATTCCCTTCATTTATGTTTTGTTTAACCCTTATTATCTTAGAATCGAGTGATAATATCGAGTCATGAGTATTTGGTAGAGTTACAAAGAAATCGTGCTAAGAATAGATAAAAATGTACAAAAATGTCAAGTGGCCGATTTAGAGTTCTAGAGATGTTTCGATAAATTTGTTAAAGCCTCGACTATACTTTTGATGGATTTTTCTTCTCTCATATGCAGCAGATATGTTGATGATTGATCAATGGAAAGAGTTAGAGAAATCAAAGCAAAAGAAGATGCCAGGAATTGCAAAGGAAAAATTCTGCCGAAACTTCAGTAATTTCCTGGGCACATCAACCAACTTCCAGAATTTCTCCAGGACAGACCACGAGGAACTAGAAGGAGTGCCATATATGTACGGAAAGCTCTATGAGTCCAGTTTCTACAGAATTTAGAATCGCATCAAAATCTTTCTTGAGAAGAAATTTATGCTAGTTGCAAGCACACAAGGTCATTGCCCTCCTGAGAAACGAAACCTACTGCCCGTTTGCACTCTTTTGTGTTTTTAATTGTCTAAGTGACATCCGATTGCACCAATGAAGATTGTCCAAGCTAAATAAAGGTTAGGAGATTCAGCCAAGCCAAAAAGATTCGACAGAAAGAGTATCCTAGAAGAATCAAGAAAGGAAGGAAACCTAAACCAAATCGGTTTAGGATTTGTGCATTCCTTGTTGCTGCTGACTTTGCCAAGTTTTTCCCCTATATATAGAGGACGAATTTCTACAGAAAATTGTCACATCTTAAGCCAAAACACAAAGTCATAAACTCTACCAAAATTCCCCAAGAATCCTACACACGATACCTAGCCGAAACACATCTCACCTTCACCAAAATACCTTCAACCGTGCGCCATCTTCATCATCGGATCAACACGTCTTGAAGCCATCAAAGGTGATTGCAAAAGTGTGATCCACTCCCTACTCGCGGTTTAGGAATTTGTTGTATGTAGTTATGTTTAGTTTTGTCTATGAATCTTACATGTATTCTTGGTTTCGAATTGTATGTCTATGTATGACTCGGATTGGAATTTGGTTTTATAAATTGCATGTTAAAAACATTTTTGATTCGATGCTTAGGTCTAGATTTAAGCTTCAGCTTAAATGAGTCTTTGCATGTTAATTTTGTAATATAAAACTTGTAGGAATTTCCTACACTTAGATAATTAGGACAGTTGGTATTGATGCATGTTTAGGATTTAAATCGGTTAGAACTAAGGTGAGGGCTTATAATCTATACTTAGTGTTGTCTTTGAACATGATCTAGGTATTAGGTTTAATCGGCTTGAGTTATAATAAACTAAATAGACGTATGATCACTTTGATTTGTTGTGCTCTCTTAGAGTGGTTAACTTTAGAACTTGTATGTTAAATGAGATGATTGACAACCTTGCTTGTTTACATGTCTTCGATTATAGACTTTTGTGCTTCAATGTTACGAGTTGTATAACGGTAGCATAACTTTTAGGATTACTTTGCTAATAACTAGATCGTAAAACATTAGAAAGTCTCGCAACTAGGTAAAAATCGAAACTCGTTCTAGTTGTAATGTCGAAACTTGTTTGAGTCTAAAGCATGCTAAATACTTGTTCCTTACTTTCTTTTGTATTAGTCTTACTTGTTAAAGAGTTATGTGCTAAGTGCCTTGTGTGAAAGATGTCGACCAAAACATGTAGATAGTAGGTTTTAGGATTTTTATTCGTGCATTTAGTTTAGGGGCAGCCTTATGGCTGCCGAATCTCATCCTAAATCCCCCATTGGAAACGTGTAATTGTGTATATACTTGTGAATATTTGTCTAACATTCTCATATTTCAGGTACCTTTAATTCCCGACTTAGAACGATCCCTACTTGCTCATACTACTAACGATATTTTGTAGGGTTATTATTGTGTTGTGTCGCGTAAGCGATTCGATCAATTTTTGGCGCCGTTGTCGGGGATTATAAAAGCTTGTTTTATGAAGAATGTGTTGTATATATGTTGCTGGAAATTTTCGTGTATAATAATTTTTGTTGTAAATTTGTGATTTTATTTGGGATTTGTAAAGTAGAAATATTCTTCGGCATGTAGAGTTTAAATTTCGAAAGTTTGTGTGATGTATACCGATTGTATGGTTGTAATAACTTAGTTTAAATTGCTAGGAAGTGTAGAGATTTATTTGTGTTAGTCTGCTTTAAATTTTGAGGGGAAGAGGAAGTAGGCAATGTCACTTTTGTTGATATTAGCTTTAACCCCTCATACGAGTGATGCCTTTTTAGACCGTCTTTTATGAGATTGAGAAACGTGGCCCTGATCAATAATAGCATTTGCTATTGTTGGCCCCTCAACTCTCATACGAGAGATAACTTGGCAGATCCATTTTTATGAAGTTGAGGGCGGCTTTTATTAACACTTGTGGTATTGTCAACACGATTGTTCTCAGCTGAGTAAGGGGCAAAAGTAGCCTTCTGAAAACACGGAACGATTGTGTCTAGACGATAACACCTAGACCTTATGTCCACCGAACTTCAAGGTTCAAAGTAAATCGGCTTGAGTAGGTTTCTATGCTTGAAATAAAACATTTTGTGTGGTTCAAACTCTTGAGGTATATCGAAAAAAGCATGATACTACCGGGGGCTGCATCAATCCATTGCACCGTTATCTCCTCTACTCCACGTACCTTGAGAGTTAGAACAAACTTAAAAGCAATTAGACCTAGAAATTTTATCATCTCTTTAAATTTTTCGTCACTTGCTCTATAATGCCGATTGCCTATCTCGTCTTTACCGATTGTACATATGTGTGACATTGTTTGAAATATGATCTTGTAATCGCCAATGCCGTGGCTTGTAATGATGTATATTCTTGCTTTTATTTCTTTAAAAGAGTTCTAACTTCTTTCATGTTTGCCTCACAGAAAATAGTGCATGTCCGAATCTAATATTTGGATAAGAAATCACCGAGGCCGCTTACAACGTTTGAACGAAGAGCTCACCATCGCCATTACTACACCACTACCCCCATCGGAGCCTTTTAGCTTGGCATCATCTTCACCATCATTTCCATCATCACCTATTTCAACCTCTCGTGTCTCATCATCGTGTGACTTAAAGGAACCAGAATTTGAAGCTCTTGTCGAGCCACATATTGAAGAAAACTTTGTCATTGCTGAGCCACCTATTGAGCCATTGAGGATGACTTCGATTAGAGCTCGAAATGGACATGTTACCGGAGGAGGAGGCGGAGCACCCGCAAACATCACTTACCCTACTTGTGAGGCCGGCAAAACCGGCGAGATTGAGCTGAAAAGTGGATTTCTCCACAAGTTGAAATCGATTTATGGTATGCCGAGTGAGGATCCAAATAAGCATTTGCAATGATTCAATTTCACCACCGAATCAATGTGTCCTCGAGGAACCGATTTGCAACACTTCAAAATGAAGGCTTTTCCATTTTCATTAGAAGATCAAGCTAAGGAGTGGTTGTTTGAGTTGCCAAGTGGAAAGATCAACTCGTGGAATGCTATGGTGGATGAGTTCCTACTCAGGTATTTTCCCGCTTCACGTATCATCGACTTGAGGAAGCAAATTACAGGTGTGAAGCAAGCCGGAGATAAAACTTTCTCTAATTACTACAAGAGGTTCAAGTCTCTTATTGGTTTGTGTCATTCGCATGGCATTAGCGAAGGACTTTTGCTACAATATTTCTATGAGGGCTTGTGTGTCATGGAGAGAGAGTTCTTAGATTCGGCCGCTAATGGGAGTTTCTTGGAGATGGAGCCGGGACCGGCAAGGAATTTGTTGGAACTTCGTGCCATGAATAACCAACAATTTGGTATGCCACGCGACAATGTCGTGAGGAATGAAAAAGTGCATGAAACTAGCACTAATTCGGCTATGGAGGAAGTGAACAAAAGGATGGACAAGCTCACAGATATGGTTATCAATCTTGCAAAGAATATGAAGAGAGTTCAAGTGTGTGGAATTTGCACCGAGGAGCATGCAACCGAGTTATGTCCTCAATTCGGTGCAAGTAAGGGAGTTGAGGAGGTCAATGCCATCGGTTATCAAGGAGGAGGCTATGCTAACAATTTCAATCCGAGGTATCGTGATCATCCTAATTTTCGGTGGGCAAATAACGACAATGTTTTGAAACCACCAACACAGCCCAACGCAGTCGTGCCTTATCAAGCACGACCGGCTGCCCCTTACCGTGCCCCCTTTCAACCAAATCAAGCTATGCAGCCGTACCGAGCTCAAGCCCAAGCCGTGCCTTTCCAAGCTCAAAACGTGCAATGTCCGACTAATTATGATGCGGTGATTCAATCTCTTTCAAGTGCTACTCAAGCATTGCTCACAAGTCAACAAACTCACTCGAAGGACAATGGAGAACTAAAAACTCCAATGGGCTAAGTCGTGGACTTCATGGGAAAGTTTACCAAGCAAGGGAAGTTACCGAGAGGAGTTATAAAGAATCCAAGGAACGAGCAAGCTCAAGCTATCATGACACGGAGTGGTATGGTTCTAGCCGAGCCACAAGCAAGGAAGAAGAACAATAAAGCTCTAGGAAGCAACCTTGCTGCCGAGCAGCTTCTCGGAGACCAAGTCGGCAGCCTGCCTGCTGCCGCACACCCTACTGTCGAGCACCCTGCTGATCCGGCCGAGTAACATGTGCCTGTATCGGACACGCTGTTGCCTACTGCTGTCGATACTGCCCACAAGCCTAGCCGAGCTGCAGTGAACAAGAACGCGCTTGAACATGATCCCGCAACCTCGAAGAAGGAATGTGTGACGAACAAACCAACCAAGGGAGGTTTGTCTAACTCTTGCATACCCTTCCCTTCACGTTTTGCAAAGTCTAAGAAGGAGAAATCCGACGAAGAAGTGTTGGAGGTTTTCCGGAAGGTTGAAGTAAACATACCTTTGTTGGATTGCATTAAGCAAGTGCCGAAATATGATAAATTTCTCAAGGAGCTATGCACCACACGAAGGCATATAAGGGAGACTCAAGTGGTCAGAATGAGCGAGACGGTGTCGGCCGTTATTCAAAGAAAGCTACCACCAAAAATGAAGGATCCCGGAAGCTTCAATGTTCCATGCGTAATTGGCAATACACGCTTTGAAGATGTTATGTTGGATTTGGGAGCGTCGATTAATGTCATGCCACTTAATGTTTATCAAACGTTGAACCTTGGACCTCTCAAGAAAGACAATGTCATCATTCAACTCGCGGATCGCTCAAACAAGTATCCGGAAGGCTATGTGGAGGATGTGCTCGTGCAAGTAAACCAATTGATCTTTCCAGCTGATTTCTATGTCATTGAGATGGAGGATTCGCCGGTCCATAGCACACAACTTTTGCTAGGCCGACCATTCATGAAGACGGCAAGGAAAAATATTGATGTTGTCGCGGGCAACCTAATGATGAAATTTGATGGTGAAGTGATCAAGTTCAACGTCATGAAGTTTCCAATTGCTAAGGAGGAGGAGTGCCAATTTGTGGAAGTCATTGAGGAGGCCGAACAAGTCATGTCGGCCACCCTTGATGCATAGCAACTAGCAATTGAGCAAGGGGTCGGGTTTGACAAGGAGGGAGAACGAATTAGTGCAAGCAAGAGAGAGAAGCTCGAGCAGTGCATTGAAGAAGTGGTGGCCGAGCTAGAGGCTGCCCCACGGTTTGAAAGAAGCCATTCGTTCTTATCAATCCCAAGTGCCACAAACAAATTTCGACCAAGTGTGGAAGAGGTCCCGAAGTCAGAACTAAAAGAGCTCCCTAGTCACTTGAAGTATGTTTATCTTGGAGAGGAAGATACTTTACCGGTTATTATGTCTTCATCGCTTAGTGAGAAGCAAGAAGTAGATTTAATCTGTGTACATAAAAAGCACAAGACCGCTATAGGTTGGACCTTAGCGGATATCAAGGGAATAAGCCCTACAACGTGTGTTCATCAGATATTGCTTGAAGAAGGAGCAAAACCAACAAGGGAAGGCCAACGTCGGCTTCATCCTCTAATGATGAAGGTAGTCAAGGATGAGATTATCAAGCTACTCGATTGTGGAGTTATCTACCCTATTTCGGATAGCAAGTGGGTCTCACAGATGCAAGTAGTGCCAAAGAAGAGTGGTGTAACGGTTGTGAAGAATGAAAAAAATGAACTTGTACCACAAAGGCTAGTGACCGGTCATAGGATGTATATCGACTACCGAAGACTCAATGCGACAACAAGGAAGGATCACATGCCATTATCATTCATAGATTAAATGCTAGAAAGGCTAGCCGGCCACAACTATTATTGCTTTCTTGATGGCTATAGTGGATACAATCAAATCGCCATACACCCGGATGATCAAAAGAAGACTACTTTCACTTGTCCATTTGGTACCTTTGCCTATAGAAGGATGTCATTCGGCCTATGTAACGCACCCGGTACGTTTCAAAGATGCATGTACAACATCTTCTCCTACTTTATTGAAAGCAAAATCGAAGTATTCATGGATGACTTGAGCGTATATGGACGCGACTTCGACACATGTTTGAAGAACTTGGAGGAGATACTAGAGAGGTGTGTAGAGACAAGACAAACCTTCTACTTAATTGGGAGAAGTGTCACTTTATGGTGAACCAAGACCTAGTGCTCGGCCATATCATATCCGAGCAAGGCATTGAAGTCGACAAGGCCAAAGTGGAATTAATCCAACAATTACCGAGCCCTAAGTGTGTGCGTGATGTAAGAAGCTTCCTCAGACATGCCGGTTTCTATCTACATTTTATAAAGGACTTCTCATCAATAGCCAAGCCATTGAGCAACCTATTGCAAAAGGAGGTGCCATTTGAATGGAGTGACGCATGTGAAGAGGCATTCGGCCAATTGAATCTAGCATTGTGTTCGGCTCCCATACTTGCATCACCGGATTGAGAATTGCCATTTGAGTTGATGTGTGATGCAAGTGGCTATGCACTTGGAGCCGTGCTCGGCCAAAGAAAGGAGAAGAGGCCACACGCCATTTATTATAAAGAACTCTCAATGATGCTCAACTCAACTACACCACAACGGAGAAAGAACTCTTGGCGGTAATTTTTGCTTTGGAAAAGTTTCGATCATATCTTTTAAATTCCAAAGTCATTGTTTATAGTGATCATGCCGCCTTGAGATATCTTATGACAAAGAAAGATGCAAAGCCTAGGCTTATTCGGTGGATTCTCTTACTTCAAGAATTTGATATTGAGATCAAAGACAAGAAAGGAAGTGAGAATGTGGTAGCCGACCATTTGAGTCGTCTTGTTCATGAAGAGGATCGGCTGCCCTTATTGGAGAGTTTCCCGGATGAGCAACTTTTTTCGAATCAATGCAACAAGTGAACCTTGGTACGCCGACATTGCAAATTATCTAGCCTCGCGTCAATTACCTAGAGACATGCCGAGCCACCTCAAGAATAGAATCAAGAAGCAAGCTCGGCACTACTTTTGGGATGAGCCATATTTGTGGAAGCAATGTAGCGATCAAGTGGTACGAAGATGCGTTCCGGATGAAGAGCATCGGTCTATCCTTTCCTTTTGTCATAACGAGGCATGTGGTGGTCACTTTGGGCCAAAGAAGACGACATTGAAGGTACTTGAGTGTGGTTTCTTTTGGCCAACATTATTTAAGGATGCATATATGGTGTGTGTGACGTGTGACCGATGTCAAAGAACCGGCAACATAGGAGCACGAGATCAAATGCCTCTACAACCTATCATTGAGGTAGAAATCTTCGACTTATGGGGCATTGATTTCATGGGGTAGTTTCCTTCAAGTAAGGGCTTCCTTTACATATTGCTAGCGGTTGATTATGTCTCAAAGTGGATAGAAGCCAGGGCCACACGCACCAATGATTCAAGAGTGGTTGCCGACTTCCTCAAGACTAACATCTTCTCACGTTTTGGAGTTCCAAAAGTCTTGATTAGTGATGGCGGCTACCATTTTTGCAACCGTACCATTGAGGCATTATTGAAGAAGTATGGTGTCACACATAAGGTATCTACACCTTATCATCCTCAAACGAGTGGCATGGCCGAGGTAAGCAATCGAGAGATCAAGCAAATCTTAGAAAAATCGGTTGGACCTTCAAGGAAGGATTGGAGTGATCGTCTCGATGATACTTTGTGGACTTATAGGACTGCATACAAGACATCAATAGGTATGTCACCTTTTCGGTTAACTTATGGCAAAGCATGTCACTTACCGGTAGAATTAGAGCACAAAGCTTGGTGGGCAATCAAAGCTTTCAACGGTCGGCCTTCATAGAAAGCTTCAACTCAACGAACTTGAAGAAATACGTAATGAAGCCTATGATGCCGCATGAATATATAAGGAGAAGACTCGAGCTTATCAGGACAAGATGCTTCGCGGAAAGAAGTTTGAAGTTGGTCAAAAAGTTCTCTTATTCAATGCACGACTTCAACTTTTTCCGGGTAAGCTACACTCTCGATGGGTTGGCCCTTTTATTGTCACTCAAGTGTTCCCTCATGAAGCCATTGAAATTTTAAACCCCATCACGAGTAAGGTCTTCAAAGTCAATGGTCATCCACTCAAGCCTTACTATGATCGTTTCCAAGAGCATAACATAGAGGTCATCAACGTGCAAGACGCACCGCAAGACCAACCAATTCCCACTGCTGCAGCCCCACCTCCTACCGATACACTACAAGGGCCAATTGAGAGACTTGCAGCTTCTGCCGAGAGCCACAACACACAAAAGCCATCTCGACGGCCTTGCACTACCATTGTCGACACAATTACGACACCATTAGGACATGCACACAATGACATATACACTGTCGGACCTGCCATTACCGGTAGCGCTAACACATCCACTGCCGATACGGCAGCAACTCTTCATGCTCACCTTCTCTCAATCCTAGCAGCCGAGCTCCATATTTTTGGACCACGATGAACACATACAATACAAACGGTGATAAGTCTAGGCCACAGACTATAAAATTTAAGCGCTAATTGGGAGGCAACCCAATTCGACCAAGAAAAAAATGAAGGAGCCATCACCGATAGTTTGAAATTTCTTAACCCTTCTCTTTTTCATTGGTTTATGATGATATGTTGGAATATATTAGACTATGGCATGCTTAGGAAGTTACTTGCTATATTTCTATGCTTACATTGAGGACAATGTAATTTTCTAAGTGTGGGGTGGGATAACGTATTCCGTTTATGTTTTTGTGTGCTTAGTATAGAAAAGAAAAATTCATAAAATTGTTCTATAAAAATAGAGTGTTTAAATTGTTTGTTTCGAGTCTTAGGATGCCCCTAAATTGTTAATGATGTTTTTCTTCTCTTTGCATACATAGATGATAGTTGTGCATACTTTAAAAATTGTGAGTTTCATGGATAATGTGCATTGGTAGGAGCATGTAGGACTTGTTGATTATTAAAACATGCATGTTTTAGTTAGTTTGTTTCCATAATAACCTTGTGAGCTTTAGAGCCAAATTGCTTTCTTCATGAATGATAAATTTCTGAAAATTTCGAGCATGCTAATATATGAACCTCATTATTTTTTGCATATTCAACGATTATGTGCCATAGCTTTTTAATGAACTCTAGAATGCTAGAACTTACTCTTGTTGATCTTCAAAGCGTTTTTATCATGAAATACCTTGATTTTGAAAATGATTGAAAAGATCTTTTAGGTTTACCACCATACCCAAATAAAGCATGTGCCTATTTGAGCCCGTCGTGGGACACCTTAGTAAACCACCTTTGAGCCGACGTTTAGCCTTTTATTTCATCACTCTTAAACACTTTTCATGAGCTTAGTATAGTTATGCCTTTACCTTGTCTCAAAGTTTTGGCAAAGTTTGATACGTTTTGAAGGAGTTTTCGCGTGAAGTGATGAAAAAGAACAAGTGTGGGGTAGACTTAGCTAGAAAATTGTATGAAAATTGTATGTATGTCGTGCCTAGTGAAAAGAAAAACAGAAAAGCATGAGATCGGACAGAAAAGCAAAAGAAAAGAAAAAAAATATAAAATTGAAGTCCGAAACAAAAGAAAAACTTAGGCACGGTTTGTTTTGAAAAATTGATAAGTCTAGTCTTGAAAAGTATTGTGAATTTGGAGTTTGTATGTATGTGAAGGTCTAGCATTGTAAAATTTTGACCTATGTTCGTATTCACAATATTTTGGGGAAGTAAAAAAATGAAGGAAGGGTCCAACAAAGAAGAAATTCGGCCCTTGGCGAGAAGACATAAGGAGAGTTGAGCTTTGCTATGTTAAAGAGACGTCTTTAGCACCACTTATCCAAATTTCTAATACCTCTTAAGCCAAGCCCCATTACACCCCTTTTTAAAGATCTTTTCATGATTCTTAAGATGGTTAAATTTGATTTGTGGAGTCTTTCTCAAGAGTAAGCATATGGTTTTGGTTCATTGGTGCACATACTTGTTACATGAGGTTTTTCCATAAAATTCACAAAGAGCTTTCGTTTTTTTATGATCTATGCAAGTTACTCTTCGTAATTCATTATCTTTTTCTTGCATATACTTATGAGTGAATGTCATGCTTCGAGTGAAAAGAAGAGAGTATGTCTAGTGAGGAGATTCAGATTAGCTATACATGTTTTCATGCTTATGTGTTGTTCTTACATGTTCATATTGATGTTACATGTTCATGAAACTTGGAATTTTCGTGCTTAGCATTCTTATGTATCAACTTGAAAGCTATCTGTTCATACGAGCCTGAGACAAATTATTAGGGGCAATAGTTTGTTTAGTGTCTTAGTTTAATTTAGTTTTGCTAAGGGACTAGCAAAAGATAAGTGTGGGGTAGTTGATAAGAACATAAAATGCTACGTTCTTAATGTAATATTCTCTTCATTTATACTTTGTTTAACCCTTATTATCTTGGAATCGAGTCATAATATCGAGTCATGAGTATTTGGTAGAGTTACAAAAAAATCGTGCTAAGAATAGATAAAAATGTATAAAATGTCAAGTAGCCGATTCAGAGTTGTAGAGATGTTTCGATAGATTTGTTAAAGTCTCGACTATACTTTTGATAGATTTTTCTTTTCTCATATGTAGTAGATATATTGATGATTGATCAATGGAAAGAGTTAGAGAAATCAGAGCAAAAGAAGATGCTAGGAATTGCAAAGGAAAAATTCTGCCGAAACTTCAGTACTTTCCTGGGCACATCAACCAACTTCCAGAATTTCTCCAGGACAGACCACGAGGAACTAGAAGGAGTGCCATATATGTACGGAAAGCTCT
The DNA here is from genome assembly GCA_963682095.1 of Potentilla sterilis. Taxonomy (NCBI): domain Eukaryota; kingdom Viridiplantae; phylum Streptophyta; class Magnoliopsida; order Rosales; family Rosaceae; genus Potentilla; species Potentilla sterilis. The sequence goes on along the minus strand of OY821757.1, from coordinate 40,230,235 downwards.
ATGAGTCCAGTTTCTACAGAACTTAGAACCGCATCAAAATCTTTCTTGAGAAGAAATTTATGCTAGTTGCAAGCACACAAGGTCATTGCCCTGCCGAGAAACGAAACCTACTGCCCGTTTTCACTCTTTTGTGTTTTTAATTATCTAAGTGACATCTGATTGCACCAATGAAGATTGTCCAAGCTAAATAAAAGTTAGGAGATTCAGCCAAGCCAAAAAGATTCGGCAGAAAGAGTATCCTAGAAGAATCAAGAAAGGAAGGAAACCTAAACCAAATCGGTTTAGGATTTGTGCATTCCTTGTTGCTGCTGACTTTGCCAAGTTTTTCCCCTATATATAGAGGACGAATTTCTACAGAAAATTGTCACATCTTAAGCCAAAACACAAAGTCATAAACTCTACCAAAATTCCCCAAGAATCCTACACACGATACCTAGCCGAAACACATCTCACATTCACCAAAATACCTTCAACCGTGCGCCATCTTCATCATCGGATTAACACGTCTTGAAGCCATCAAAGGTGATTGCAAAAGTGTGATCCACTCCCTACTCGCGGTTTAGGAATTTGTTGTATGTAGTTATGTTTAGTTTTGTCTATGAAACTTACATGTATTCTTGGTTTCGAATTGTATGTCTATGTATGACTCGGATTGGAATTTGGTTTTATAAATTGCATGTTAAAAACATTTTTGATTCGTTGCTTCGGCTTAAATGAGTCTTTGCATGTTAATTTTGTAATATAAAACTTGTAGGAATTTCCTACACTTAGAAAATTAGGACAGTTGGTATTGATGCATGTTTAGGATTTAAATCGGTTAGAACTAAGGTGAAGGCTTATAATCTATACTTAGTGTTGTCTTTGAACATGATCTAGGTATTAGGTTTAATCGGCTTGAGTTATAATAAACTAAGTAGACGTATGATCACTTTGATTTGTTCTGCTCTCTTAGAGTGGTTAACTTTAGAACTTGTATGTTAAATGAGATGATTGACAACCTTGCTTGTTTACATGTCTTCGATTATAGACTTTTGTGCTTCAATGTTACGAGTTGTATAACGGTAGCATAACTTGTAGGATTACTTTGCTAATAACTAGATCGTAAAACATTAGAAAGTCTCGCAACTAGGTAAAATCGAAACTCGTTCTAGTTGTAATGTCGAAACTTGTTTGAGTCTAAAGCATGCTAAATACTTGTTCCTTACTTTCTTTTGTATTAGTCTTACTTGTTAAAGAGTTATGTGCTAAGTGCCTTTTGTGAAAGATGTCGACCAAAACATGTACATAGTAGGTTTTAGGATTTTTATTCGTGCATTTAGTTTAGGGGCAGCCTTCTGGCTCCTGAATCTCATCCTAAATCCCCCATTGGAAACGTGTAATTGTGTATATACTTGTGAATATTTGTCTAACATTCTCATATTTCAGGTACCTTTAATTCCCGACTTAGAACGATCCCTACTTGCTCATACTACTAACGATATTTAGTAGGGTTATTATTGTGTTGTGTCGCGTAAGCAATTCGATCAATTTTTGGCGCCGTTGTCGGGGATTATAAAAGCTTGTTTTATGAAGAATGTGTTGTATATATGTTGCTGGAAATTTTCGTGTATAATAATTTTTGTTGTAAATTTGCGATTTTATTTGGGATTTGTAAAGTAGAAATATGCTTCGGCATGTAGAGTTTAAATTTCGAAAGTTTGTTTGATGTATACCGATTGTATGGTTGTAATAACTTAGTTTAAATTGCTAGGAAGTGTAGAGATTTATTTGTGTTAGTCTGCTTTAAATTTTGAGGGGAAGAGGAAGTAGGCAAGGTCACTTTTGTTGATATTAGCTTTAACCCCTCATACGAGTGATGCCTTTTTAGACCCGTCTTTTATGAGATTGAGAAACGTGGCCCTGATCAATAATAGCATTTGCTATTGTTGGCCCCTCAACTCTCATACGAGCGATAACTTGGCAGATCCATTTTTATGAGGTTGAGGGCGGCTTTTATTAACACTTGTGGTACTGTCAACACGATTGTTCTCAGCTGAGTAAGGGGCAAAAGTAGCCTTTTGAAAACACGGAACGATTGTGTCTAGACGATAACACCTAGACCTTATGTCCACCGAACTTCAAGGTTCAAAGTAAATCGGCTTGAGTAGGTTTCTATGCTCAAACTCTTGAGGTATATCGAAAAAAGCATGAAACTACCGGGGGCTGCATCAGTCCATTGCACCGTTATCTCCTCTACTCCACGTACCTTGAGAGTTAGAACAAACTTAAAAGCAATTAGACCTTGAAATTTCATCATCACTTTAAATTTTTTCGTCACTTCCTCTATAATGCCGATTGCCTATCTCGTCTTTACCGATTGTACATATGTGTGACATTGTTTGAAATATGATCTTGTAATCGCCAATGCCGTGGCTTGTAATGATGTATATTCTTGCTTTTATTTCTTTAAAAGAGTTCTAACTTCTTTCATGTTTGCCTCACAGAAAATAGTGCATGTCCGAATCTAATATAAAACTTGTAGGAATTTCCTACACTTAGATAACTAGGACAGTTGGTATTGATGCATGTTTATGATTTAAATCGGTTAGAACTAAGGTGAAGGCTTATAATCTATACTTAGTGTTGTCTTTGAACATGATCTAGGTATTAGGTTTAATCGGCTTGAGTTATAATAAACTAAGTAGACGTATGATCACTTTGATTTGTTGTGCTCTCTTAGAGTGGTTAACTTTAGAACTTGTATGTTAAATGAGATGATTGACAACCTTGCTTGTTTATCTGTCTTCGATTATAGACTTTTGTACTTCAATGTTACGAGTTGTATAACGGTAGCATAACTTTTAGGATCACTTTGCTAATAACTAGATCGTAAAACATTAGAAAGTCTCGCAACTAGGTAAAAATCGAAACTCGTTCTAGTTGTAATGTCGAAACTTGTTTGAGTATAAAGCATGCTATATACTTGTTCCTTACTTTCTTTTGTATTAGTCTTACTTTTTAAAGAGTTATGTGCTAAGTGCCTTGTGTGAAATATGTCGACCAAAACATGTACATAGTAGTTTTTAGGATTTTTATTCGTGCATTTAGTTTAGGGGCAGCCTTATGGCTGCTGAATCACATCCTAAATCCCCCATTGGAAACGTGTAATTGTGTATATACTTGTGAATATTTGTCTAACATTCTCATATTTCAGGTACCTTTAATCCCCGACTTAGAATGATCCCTACTTGCTCATACTACTAACGATATTTTGTAGGGTTATTATTGTGTTGTGTCGCGTAAGCGATTCGATCAATTTTTCACGCCGTTGCCGGGGATTATAAAAGCTTGTTTTATGAAGAATGTGTTGTATATATGTTGCTGGAAATTTTCGTGTATAATAATTTTTGTCAGGAATTGCAAAGGGAAAATTCTGCCGAAATTCAGTAACTTCAGTAATTTCCTGGGCACATCAACTAAATTCCAGAATTTCTCCAGGACAGACCACGAGGAACTAGAAGGCGTGCCATATATGCACGGAAAGCTCTATGAGTCTAGTTTCTACAGAATTTGGAATCGCCTCAAAAGCTTTCCTGAGAAGAAAGTTATGTCAGTTGTAAGCACACAAGATCACTGCCCTGCCGAGAAACGGAATCTACTGCCCGTTTTCACTCTTTTGTGTTTTTAATTGTCTAAGTGACATCTGATTGCACCAATGAAGATTGTCCAAGCTAAATAAAGGTTAGGGGATTCAGCCAAGCTAAAAAGATTCGGCAGAAAGAGTATCCTAGAAGAATCAAGAAAGGAAGGAAACCTAAACCAAATCGGTTTAGGATTTGTGCATTCCTTGTTGCTGCTGACTTTGCCAATTTTTCCCCTATATATAGAGGACGAATTTCTACAGAAAATTGTCACATCTTAAGCCAAAACATAAAGTCATAAACTCTACCAAAATTCCCTAAGAATCCTACACACGATACCTAGCCGAAACACATCTCACCTTCACCAAAATACCTTCAACCGTGCGCCATCTTCATCATCGGATCTGAAGCCATCAAAGGTGTCTGTAAAAGTGTGATCCACTCCCTACTCTCGGTTTAGGAATTTGTTGTATGTAGTTATGTTTAGTTTTGTCTATGAAACTTACATGTATTCTTGGTTTCGAATTGTATGTCTATGTATGACTCGGATTGGAATTTGGTTTTATAAATTGCATGTTAAAAACATTTTTGATTCGTTGCTTCGGCTTAAATGAGTCTTTGCATGTTAATTTTGTAATATAAAACTTGTAGGAATTTCCTACACTTAGATATTTAGGACAGTTGGTATTGATGCATGTTTAGGATTTAAATCGGTTAGAACTAAGGTGAAGGCTTATAATCTATACTTAGTGTTGTCTTTGAACATGATCTAGGTATTAGGTTTAATCGGCTTGAGTTATAATAAACTAAGTAGACGTATGATCACTTTGATTTGTTGTGCTCTCTTAGAGTGGTTAACTTTAGAACTTGTATGTTAAATGAGATGATTGACAACCTTGCTTGTTTACCTGTCTTCGATTATAGACTTTTGTACTTCAATGTTACGAGTTGTATAACGGTAGCATAACTTTTAGGATCACTTTGCTAATAACTAGATCGTAAAACATTAGAAAGTCTCGCAACTAGGTAAAAATCGAAACTCGTTCTAGTTGTAATGTCGAAACTTGTTTGAGTCTAAAACATGCTATATACTTGTTCTTTACTTTCTTTTGTATTAGTCTTACTTGTTAAAGAGTTATGTGCTAAGTGCCTTGTGTGAAATATGTCGACCAAAACATGTACATAGTAGTTTTTAGGATTTTTATTCGTGCATTTAGTTTAGGGGCAGCCTTATGGCTGCCGAATCACATCCTAAATCCCCCATTGGAAACGTGTAATTGTGTATATACTTGTGAATATTTGTCTAACATTCTCATATTTCAGGTACCTTTAATCCCCGACTTAGAATGATCCCTACTTGCTCATACTACTAACGATATTTTGTAGGGTTATTATTGTGTTGTGTCGCGTAAGCGATTCGATCAATTTTTCACGCCGTTGCCGGGGATTATAAAAGCTTGTTTTATGAAGAATGTGTTGTATATATGTTGCTGGAAATTTTCGTGTATAATAATTTTTGTCAGGAATTGCAAAGGGAAAATTCTGCCGAAATTCAGTAACTTCAGTAATTTCCTGGGCACATCAACTAAATTCCAGAATTTCTCCAGGACAGACCACGAGGAACTAGAAGGCGTACCATATATACACGGAAAGCTCTATGAGTCTAGTTTCTACAGAATTTGGAATCGCCTAAAAAGTTTTCCTGAGAAGAAAGTTATGTCAGTTGTAAGCACACAAGGTCACTGCCCTGCCGAGAAACGGAATCTACTGCCCGTTTTCACTCTTTTGTGTTTTTAATTGTCTAAGTGACATCCGATTGCACCAATGAAGATTGTCCAAGCTAAATAAAGGTTAGGGGATTCAGCCAAGCTAAAAAGATTCGGCAGAAAGAGTATCCTAGAAGAATGAAGAAAGGAAGGAAACCTAAACCAAATCGGTTTAGGATTTGTGCATTCCTTGTTGCTGCTGACTTTGCCAATTTTTCCCCTATATATAGAGGACGAATTTCTACAGAAAATTGTCACATCTTAAGCCAAAACATAAAGTCATAAACTCTACCAAAATTCCCTAAGAATCCTACACACGATACCTAGCCGAAACACATCTCACCTTCACCAAAATACCTTCAACCGTGCGCCATCTTCATCATCGGATCTGAAGCCATCAAAGGTGTCTGCAAAAGTGTGATCCACTCCCTACTCTCGGTTTAGGAATTTGTTGTATGTAGTTATGTTTAGTTTTGTCTATGAAACTTACATGTATTCTTGGTTTCGAATTGTATGTCTATGTATGACTCGGATTGGAATTTGGTTTTATAAATTGCATGTTAAAATCGTTTTTGATTCGTTGCTTAGGTCTAGATTTAAGCTTCGGCTTAAATGAGTCTTTGCATGTTAATTTTGTAATATAAAACTTGTAGGAATTTCGTACACTTAGATAATTAGGACAATTGGTATTGAGCATGTTTAGGATTTAAATCTGTTAGAACTACGGTGAGGGCTTATAATCTATACTTAGTGTTGTCTTTGAACATGATCTAGGTATTAGGTTTAATCGGCTTGAGTTATAATAAACTAAGTAGACGTATGATCACTTTGATTTGTTGTGCTCTCTTAGAGTGGTTAACTTTAGAACTTGTATGTTAAATGAGATGATTGACAACCTTGTTTGTTTACATGTCTTCGATTATAGACTTTTGTGCTTCAATGTTACGAGTTGTATAACGGTAGCATAACTTTTAGGATCACTTTGCTAATAACTAGATCGTAAAATATTAGAAAGTCTCGCAACTAGGTAAAAATCGAAACTCGTTCTAGTTGTAAGGTCGAAACATGTTTGAGTGTAAAGCATGCTAAATACTTGTTCCTTACTTTCTGTTGTATGAGTCTTACTCGTTAAAGAGTTATGTGCTAAGTGCCTTGTGTGAAAGATGTCGACCAAAACATGTACATAGTAGTTTTTAGGATTTTTATTCGTGCATTTAGTTTAGAGGCATCCTAAATCCCCCATTGGAAACGTGTAATTGTGTATATACTTGTGAATATTTGTCTAACATTCTCATATTTCAGGTACCCTTAATTTCCGGCTTAGAATGATCCCTAGCTACTTGCTCATACTACTAACAATATTTTGTTGGGTTATTATTGTGTTGCGTCGCGTAAGCGATTCGATCATTGCCTCTGTTGCCGTTGTGCGGATTGCCCACAGGACCGCCGGCAGCTCCTCAGCCCACAAGCCTTTTTTGTCGTCTGGCTTCTTTTTTAGGAGTGATTTGATGATCTTGTTAACCGCCACAACCTGGTCGTTGGTTTGCGGGTGGGCTACTGATTCAAAAACCATCCGGGTTCCCAAAGAAGCCGTGTATTCGATGAGGTCAGTATTATTGAACTGTGTCCCGTTGTCCGTGACGACAGTCTGCGGGACACCGAACCGGCAATAGATGTTTTTCCACATGAACTTCTTCACTCTTTCCTCTGTTATCTTGATTAGGGGCTCTGCCTCGACCCACTTGGTCTCGTAGTAAACGGCTACGATAGCGTATTTGAACTGGCCTATAGCCGTCGGGAATGGCCCGATTATATCCAGTCCCCATTGTGCAAACGACCATGGTGCCAACAGGATCGAGAGGGCAATCGATGGGGCATGTGGTACGATGGCGTACATATGGCTCTTGTGATAGCCGCCTGATATTTTCCTTGAAGTAGCCGCGATGTCTAGCCAAAAATATCCCGCCGGGAGCGCTTTATGTGACAAGGATCGGGCACCAGAATGGTTACCGCAGACTCCTTCATGAATTTCTCTCATGATGGCCTGACCGGCCTCTTTTATGATACACCTTAAGTGGGGAAAACTATGTCTTCTTCGATACAGCTCGCCACCCAGTAGGCTGTATCTAGCGTACCTGAGGTGCAGTCTCCTGGCCTCTACTTTGTCCTCCGGGCTGACCTTGTCGGTTGGATATTTGTGGATCGGGTCCATCATACTAGGAGGTGCCTCCTCTATGGCGAAAATATCGGAGATGGTTTTGCTGATGCTTGGCTTCTCTAGGGTTTCAATTCTGGCGCTGCGGTACTCTGATGGATAGTTTCCGGTAGCCAGCCTGGCCAGAGCGTCTACATGCCTATTCTCCTCTCGGGGGATGTGCCGAATGGTTGCTCCCTTGAATGGTTCCGTCATGGCCTTGGCTAATGCCTCGTACGAGGCCATCTGCGGCTCCTTCGCCTCAAACACCCCTTTTACTTGGTTGACTACCAAGTTTGAATCATTGTATACTTCCATGGATGGGATCCCCATTTCTTTAGCTAACTACAAGCCAGCTATTAGCGCTTCGTACTCAGCGGCTTTGTTGGAGGTGTTGAACATAAACCGCAGAGCGTATTCAAAAAACTGGCCATCCGGGGTAGTTAGTATGATGCCAACACCGCTCCGCTTACTCATGACAGAGCCATCGACATAAAGCTTCCACCCGCTGGGCAATCCTGGCTCCTCCTTGACCATGACATCCGGTTGGCTGCTTTCCGTGTGGTCAGGACGTTCTGTCTTCATCATAGGCGTGAGTTCACATATGAAATCTGCAGTGGCCTGTCCTTTAATGGTTGTCCGGGGGGTATACGTTATATTGAACTCTCCTAACTCCACCGCCCAGCGGACCAGCCTGCCGCTAGTTTCGGGTTTTTACAGTATCTGCCGTAAAGGGTGATTGGTGTACAAGGTGATGGAGTGGGCCTGGAAGTAGTGCCGGAGCTTCATGGTAGTAACGATCAGTGCCAGAGCTAGCTTTTCGAAGTCCGGGTATTGGCTTTCAGCCCCTGTGAATCCCTTGCCCACGTAATACACCGGGAGCTCCAGCGTATCTGTCTTCCTGATGAGAGCTATGCTTACAGCCATGTCCGACGCAGCTATGTAGAAGTACAACATTTCTCCCGGTACTAACTTGGATAAGAGCAGAACCGCTGACAGATATGCCTTGATGGATTGGAATGTCGCCTCGTGCTCCGCAGCCCAATGGATCTTTTTGAACTGTTGGGCTTTGAGCAGTTTGAAGAATGGGGTGCATTTGTCAGTGAGGCGGGAGATGAATCTGGCTAACGCAGCTAGCCACCCGGTGAGGGTCTAGACCTGGTTACGTTCCTCCAGGGTCTCCATTTCTAGGATCGCCTGCACCTTGAGTGGGTTAGCTTCGATCCCCCGCTGGCTAATGACGTGACCTAGGAACAACCCTTCCGAAATCCCAAATATACACTTCTTTGGGTTCAGGCGCATTCCATACTTCAGCATTCTCCCGATCACCACCACCAAGTCTCGTATGTAGGCGCTGGCGGTTAGACTTTTGACCAACATATCATCCACGTAGACTTCAACCGTTTTGCCCATTTCTTGTTCCAACATGCGGTTAACCACCCGTTGGTAAGTGGCGCCGGCGTTCTTCAACCCGTAATTCTTATAGCAGTATAGTCCCCGAGGATCTCTGGGGATATGCCCGACATGTCCTCATAAGACCATGCGAATACCAAACTGTTCTTTTGGAGGAAAGTGATGAGATATTTCCTAACATCTGGTGTCAATTTTGTCCTATTACCACTGTTCGCCCCGGGTGGAGCTCTGAGATGGAAATTTCTTCAGTTCTCTCCACCCCCGAGGGGCGCTGTGGCTTTTCCTCGTCGGAATCGGTGTCCTCCCGGGGGTCGATACTAGGATTCGGTGGCGGTGCCTGCTATGCTGCCGCAAAGACCTCGGCTTGCCTTCTACCGCAGGTAACAGCCTCGGCGTAGTATCTTCGGGCGATTTGCTGGTCTCTGCGGATGGTAATGAATCCGGTGGGAGACGACATTTTTAGCATTAACATGTGGCCGGCTATAAATGTCTTCAGCTTCCACAACCCTGGTCTGCCGATTATGCCGTTGTATGAGGACAGACAGTCCACTATAATGAACTCGAGGTGCTCCTTTCTTGTTCTGTCTTCCTGGCCGAAGATCAGCGGTAAATTGTCCGAACCCAACGGCTGGACTACTTCCCTAGAGAAGCTTATTATTGGCTCATTATCTTGGGACAACTTGTCCCTCCCTCAGTTCAGTCCCTTGTAAGCGTCCCGGAACATTACAATGACTGATGTCCCGGTGTCGATCAGCATCCGGCTGGTCATCCAGTGGTCGATCTGGATGGTGACGAGGATGGGGTCATTGTGCGGTTGAATTAGATCCTCCGGTTCTTCCTCCGCGTAGAACGTGACCGACCTCCACCCGGTCTTAGCGGCTTGGCCACTCCCACTTCCGAAGGCATACACCTCTTTTCCCCTGATTGACCTGAGGCACATTTTCTTTGAATTCCCGGTGAGCCGGTCAATGTGTGCCCCACCGTTGATTACATTTATACTCCCGTGCACCTCGATCCGCCCAGGGACTCGAGTTTGTATAGCTCCCACACTCCGGGCTTTCTGTTTATACTACTGCAGCTTCCCCTCCTGGATTTGCCCTTCCACCGCCGCTCTTAGGGCATGGCAGTTTTCAATCCGGTGGGATGTCTCATCATGGTAGGAGCAATATTTGCCAGACTGCCCCCGGGTAAGCTCTCCCTTCGGGTGCCTCCTTGCCGCCGGCGGGGGGATGGTATCCCTGTTTTCATTAAAAATCTTCTCGTAGGAGGTAGTCAGTGCGGTCGACTTTTCGTGCCGCTCCGCTGGCAAAATTGCCAAGGGTCGCTCGCACTGCTCCGTTGGCATAATGGCTAGCGGTCGCTCGGGCTGCTCCTCTGGCATAATAGCTAGCGGCCGCTCGCGCCGCTCAGGACGGTAAGGTGCGGTCCTATCGTCTTCCGACGAGATCCTGATATTGTCCCTACGGGGTCGTCGACTGCCCCAATTCTTGGCTTCTGTAGCGGGCGTACGTCTCGGTCCTCGGCCTTGCTGCCAGGTCTTACTCTCCTGCTGAGTTGGTAACGGGTCATCTTGTCTCCTCTTAAGCAGCTGACTCCCGTAGGTATCGTGCTCTGCCTGGGCATGTTTGACGGTCATGGTCATCAACTCGTCGTACCCCCGCGGCCTCTCTATCCGCACGGCGTAGGAGAATTCCCCGGGTCTCAGCCCCTGCTTGAGTGTCGTCTCGGCAATTCCTTTATCGAGGTTCCTTACCCCTGTCGTGGCGGTCTGCCACCGGTTAACGAACGCCTGCAGTCCCTCGTCGCCTACCTCCATGCAGTCAAAGAGGACCGTCGACGTTTGATCCCCCTTGGCCCTGAGGATGAACCGGCTAACAAATTTATCTGCCAGCCATTCGAATGACTCTATCGAGTTCGTCGGCAACTAGTAGAACCATCCCAACGCCTCCCCCGAGAGTGTCTCTTGGAATATGTTGCAGCAGGTGGCGTCGGAATAGCCTTTGGCGTCTGTCTGCGATTGGAAGTTGTCCAAGTGCTGAAACGGGCACCCTGTCCCAGTGTATACTAGCCTCAGCGATCTTCGTGTGTCGGCTTCCCCAGATTCCAATATCTGATGGGAGAACGGTCCGGCCCGTTCGTGGAAGCGCGCGCTCGTGAGCGGTCTTGCTGCCTTCATCTCGTTGTCTTCCATTCGGGCCCTCAGGTCTGATACTGAGGTGGACAGCGTCTGGAGCACCTCGGCAGTCGAAGCGGCCTCCCCATCCGATGAAGTACTGGCTCGGTGTGGGAGCGAGGCGATTCCGGAGTTCTTCATGATTTCCGGGAAGAGCGCTGTCGGTACATGCACGACCTTTCTCCTCCCGGTGGGTTGTCCCACCTCTAGGTGCGGGAACTTGGTGCCTTCCCTTGGTGCTTCCAGCGCTTTCTCCAGTGCGGTGTTCTGCTGCTGCCCTTTTTCTAAAGCTGCCAACAGCGTGGTGTTCACCGCTTCCATCTTCTGGTACCGAGCTTCCGCCCTCATTCGGTCCTGATTGCCTCCTTCCAGCAACCACGTGACTTCCACTGTCATCATTTCTATCTCTTCTGCCACGCCGCCCGAGTTGGAGTCCGCGGCGTTCCTCGGATCTCTATGACTGACGGCTTCACTTAAGAAGGGGGCCCAAGTCCCGCGTACTCCTCCTGGTCTTCCCTCTCCGGTTTCTGGTCCTGATCTTCTGGCCATTTTTGCTCGAACGTGACTTTTATGTAAACTCTTCCCACAGACGGCGCCAATTGTTTCTGTCTGAATCCGTAGGCTCACAGATACCGGTGGATCTTGGTGTGATTCATGCCTGCAAATCCTGCTAACTAAGGGAATACCAGGCGGGGCCGGTCTATTCCGCTCTGATGTCTAAGTCAGTATAGTTGGGATAAACTGATAACTTAAGCGGGAATGAGTAATTGGAGTATTGATTACCTATCAATGAGGGTAGTGGAGACTCATATATAGGCTGCCGGGTGCGAGGACTGATCTCACCCAATTGTTTCGGCCCATGTTTGGGGAGCTGCCGTCTCCGGTTCCCGGGCCCAGGTCACAGGTAAGACATGCCCGGGCGCGGGTGCAGGTGTGCATGCTCTGGCCCCGGGCCCTGGACAGGGTCCAAGAATGCTGGTTGCGGGTTTGGGGGCCTGGGTAGACTCTTTATGGCTACTGTCAACACCCCTATTGTAAAATATGTATGAGAAAAGTGCGACCCATTTGGAGTAATGGAGAGAGAGAGAGAGAGAGAGAGAGAGAGAGAGAGAGAGAGAGAGATGTTTTGAGTTAGAAACGTTTGTTAATGGAAATAGTTCATTGGAGCCTGCTATAGGTAATTCTGGTTGGAATTATGTAATTATGGGTAAAAACTAAAAACCGCTTACTTATTTGTAAATATATAAAATGCATGTTATAACTTAGTTGTCAATGTTAGTTAAAATAAATTGTATGATTTGTTCAATTAGTCGTAAACTAAGAGTATGATAAACCCCAAGATACCATAAACATACCCATAATATATGTAATGATATTAGAGGATAGAAACTAGCAACAAAATCTTGTCATGTTGGGTTTTTGTTTTGACGAGGTTCCTTTGAGAGAATGTATCTCTTACTAAGTCACAAGGCTCCTACAAAACAAATTAAACTCGACATGACGGATCATGTCTGTGATTTGAAGAAATTTCCTGTATGTATTAGCTCTTTCAATATATGAATGAGACTCCAAAGTGTTTATTTAAACCTCACTGTACCACTGCTCTCTCATTCTCACGACGTCACTAGATGCATCATCTTGGCTACGCTCATCCTTGAATCCAGTGCCTTGGGAACCACAACTAGCTTGTTCAACATTTCGATACGACCGCAAAACAGAGTCATTTACATATTATTGTCATGTCTGTTTGACTACAACAAAAGCTAAAAGGGCGAATTAATAATTATTTAGTCAATTTATACTGTATGGGTGTGTGTTAAGCTACCTAGCTACCTTTCAAAGATTTCAACTAAAAACAAAGGCTGCTATAGTTAATTGCTTTGTCTACTAGTTTTTGTTGAAAAAAAAAATCATTAATTAAAGTATTATTAGATTCTGCTTACTACTGTGTACTTTTAGGATTTCATCAATTCAGTTCTTAAACTCCTAATTTAATCAAAAAAGTCCTCGTACTTTCCAATCTCATCAATTCGATCTATTTTGTTACAAATCCGTCAAGTTGATATGTCATTAAAAACACAATTGATGGAGGTATTTTGAGAAGTTTCTATGTGAGAATGTCTCACAAGTTGATCTGTCAGATCTGCACTTGCCAAGTTAGCAAGTTGACGGAGACACTTGATGGATTGGTAATAGATTAGATCGATTTGATGAGATTGGAAAGTACGAGGATTTTTTTTTATTAAATTACAAATTTAAGGACTGAATTTATGAAACCCCAAAACTACAGGGTAATAAACAGAATTTAGTCCATTAAAGTATAATACAAGTTGAGTCGTCTTCAATGCTTGCCTACTACGTTGAAGTTTTTACCAACCATGTCTCCTGTTTCTGGAGATAAAAAAGTAATATGCTAACAAATAAAAGTTGATGATAATACTTAGATTATAAAAACTGGGTACATTTAAACCATCACGGTATTGAAAAAAAATATAATTACTGGCAGAGAGTGCTCAGTGAACAGTGAAATACACTACCCAATATGGATAGTTGAAATTTATGACTTTGATACAGATACACGGTGGTAAAGACATATAAATAACTAAGATTGCATTGTATAATTTAGGCCTCATCATTAAGCTCGCGGATCAAGTGGGCCAATGGAGGCCCGCAAGCCTGATGGGCTTCAAACCCGGCCCGGCCCGTCTAAAAGCCCGGCCCTGTGGGTAGAGGGTCGGGCTTAGTTTAGGGGTTAGAAACTCGGCCCGGCCCGGCCCGTTAAGAGCCCGTTAAGCCCGCTCCATCAAAAGTCCGTAAAGCCCGTTAAAATTCATACCCCGGGTCTCTACAGGTTATCACACGAAAACGCTATTACGTACCTTTAGATGACTTTGTTTCGTCGACTCTTCCAAAATTTAAACTCTCAAATAGATGAGACGTAATCAACCATGTAAAAATTTGGGAACGTTTACTTCCCGATACTATGACTCCCCATAGAAAGAAATACGTTTAAATAAGGTTGACCACATCGATCGGGGCTTTAACTTTTTCGGATTTAAGTGATTTTTTTACCATCACCGTATTTCATCATACCGATCAAATTCTATTTCATAGCGTTTTTCAAAATTTGACTTCTTTTATATAATTGTTTGGAAAAGTTATACACTTGAGTATAATCTTCTAATTAAGTTATACCGCATTAGCAAGCATGTTGTCATTATAATGGCTAAATTCACAAAATGAAAATTTTGACCGTCTGATGTGATAATTATAGTTAAATATGAGTATAGTAGAAAAATCAACTCGTTTCGTGAACGTTCGATGCTCGATCGAAACGGTCAACCATATTTTCATAAAACTTATCACACGAAAACGCTATTACGTACCTTTAGATGACCTTGTTTCATCGACTCTTCCAAATATTAAACTCTCAAATAAATGAGATGTAATCAGCCATATAAAGATTTGGGAATGTTTATCTCTCAATACTATGACTCCCCATAGAGAGAGATACGTTAAATAAGGTTGACCGCATCGATCGGGGCTTTAACTTTGTAGGATTTAAGTGATTTTTTGACCATCACCGTATTTCATCATCACGATCAAATCTTATCTCATAGAATTTTTCAAAATTTGACTTCTTTTATATAGTTGCTTCGAAAAGATGTACACTTGAGTATAATCTACTAATCAAGTTATACCGCATTAGTAAGCATGTTGTCATTATAATGGCTAAATTCACAAAATGAAAATTTTAACCGTTTGATGTAATCGTTATAGTTAAATATGAGTAGATGAGAAAAATCAACTCGTTTCGTGAACGTTCGATGCTCGATCGAAACGGTCAACCATATTTTCATAAAACTTATCACACGAAAACGTTATTACTTACCTTTACATGACCTTGTTTCGTCGACTCTTCCAAACATTAAACTCTCAAATAAATGAGACGTAATCAGCCATGTAAAAATTTGGGAACGTTTATCTCCCGATATTTTAGCTCTCCATAGAGAGAGATACGTTTAAATAAAGTTGACTGCATCGATCGGGGTTCTAACTTTGTCGGATTTAAGTGATTTTTTTTTACCATCACCATATTTCATCATAACGATCAAATTCTATTTCCTAGCATTTTTTAAAATTTGACTTCTTTTATATAGTTGTTTCGAAAAGTTGTACACTTAAGTATAATTTTCTAATCAAGTTATACCGCATTAGTATGCATATTGTCATTATAATGGCTAAATTCATAAAATGAAAATTTCATAAGCCACATATTTATAGGGTATATTTATAATAGAAAATCAATTTGAATTTAGAGTTTAGGGTTTAGAGTTCTCAGTGATGATGCCGGGTTCCAAACCCTTTTTGAAAAATAATCTATGATATTTATTTATTTTAATTAAAACCTAGCCCGGTATCAAACCGCCGAGGGTTATTCGGCTCGGCCCGCAAAATCCCGTCTTATATGGATGAGTTTGGATCCTATAATTTCTAAAGAAGCCCGGCCCGACCCGCTATTTCTAAAATACATTGTAAAGCCCAGCCCAGCCCGCTCCGCTCCAAACCCGTTATGAATAGGCCGGATTAGGCCCGACTCGGTCCGTTGACGAGGCCTAGTATAATTGCGCACCATGTATATAAGAATTTCTGATAACTATTGTAAATGACGAGAGAAGGGGCAATATTAGCAATCTCTCGTATTAGTCGGGGTTGTTTCATAAATGTTTTTTCAAAACTAGGGGTACGATTGAAAGTTTCTAAGAACATTGAGCTTGCGAAAAGCTGCGAAACCAGAGAGCGTCTCTCCGCCGCGACATTCCTCGCCGGCTTCCCCACAGCGCCGTGGCCTTCGGCGCCTGGCGCCTTCTCCAGGTAGGTTCTCACACCTCTCTCTGACCTCACTCTAATTTAATTGAGAACGTCTTTCAGTATCTCTGTGTTTTGAAATTGTATCAGTGATTCATAGAATTCCATGTACCTGTGCATTTATGAGGTCACGATTGAATATACATTACTCGTAGAAATTGGTCATTAACAAACCAAGCAGTAGAAAATTGTGGAAATTGGCCTTACATATATATCTTTTGGGATTTAATCGACTGTAGAATAAAAAGTAAAGAGCTACCGGAAAGTTGTAAGGACAGTTGAGTAGATAGTACGGATATGCTAAGTTGCAAATGTTGAAGCCTTGGGCTCCACTTATGAGATCTCCACTTAAAACGAAGAAACAGCCACCAAATTTCAAAATATCGAAATGAAAATGCACACCACCTGTTTGATAAAATGCTCGACTCAAGATGTGGTTATTGCTGTGACGAATGATGACGAGTGTATTCACGTTCTGTTTGATATTGTTTTGTTCATAGCCGGAGCAATTGTGCTGCTATATCATTTCTGTAACATTGGTGTGCGGGATTACAGATTGTTAAGAGATGAAGAAATTATTGCACCCTCAGATGCAATGGGTGTCTTATGTGACACAGAGTGGGAGATTGATGCATGTTATGATGACCAAGATACACCATGTCGGTAAAGTCTACCACTTGAAGGCGAAGCGCCAAATGGCCGAGAACCTCGGGCAGGTGGCCAAGTTTGGGTAACGGTATGAGAAGGGCACGCCTATTTAGAAAGAAGAACCGTGATTGATACCTTGGTCTGGATTTTTGATTTTGAGAACTTGTGTTTCACAGTCGTTTGGTATTTTTCACTTGAAGGGGTTGATACGACCCGAACCTCGAATTACCTCCTGACAGTTTTACTTTTATTTTTATGTTCCAGAAATTATTTTTACGATTAAGAAGTTCTAAAGGTTGACTTTTTTATAAGTTGACCCGACCGAGAATTTTATTTCACGATGAGATTGAGGACGTTAAAACGAGTTCGTGGACACGTAACACGTTTAATTTGGAATTCGTATGAAAAAGTTATGATTTATGCAGCACGAACACGAGTTCCGGTGTCAAATACGGACACGATTCGATACGTGGACACGTCAAAATCAATTTTTGGTCAGACACGGACACGCGGTGGACACGTTAATTAAATAATATTATATATATAATTAAAAAAAATATAAGCAAAATAGTTTCTCCATATCTAAATCCAAACAAATGTTCAAACAAAATACATTAGCAAAATACTAATCCAAATCCAAATCCAAATTCTAATACAAATAAAGGTTCAAACAAAGTACATAACCAAATTAAAACACAAAATAAAACAAGTAATAATTTCATTCAACTCCAACATCCTCCTCCTCTATGTTCTCCACTTCAATATCATCATCACCATCATTTAACAATTCTCCCTCCAATTGAGGTTCATCAAGTGAAAGGTTGCCAATCTCAAGTCTCCCAACATTAGTTTGTGCTTAACCTCAAAAAGGGCCATTAGGTATTTGATTATAAAACCCGGATCCATAGCTCCTGCATAATTACCAAAAACTTGAGAGAGAGTGTGTGAGGATTCCCTCAAGCTAAAAAGAGGGTATCAATTATTGGTCTTTTACTTGCCTTGTAACCTTCCTTACCCGCCACTCTAGCTATAAGTGTAGAATATCAGAAGCATATATCCAAATATCTTCTGTAAAGTGTGAAGATGGGGGAAGTCCCAAGTGAAAAACATGGTGGCTTTGAACACAAAATCCCATATAATCCCACCCAACAAATCACCATTTTAATCTCCCACTGATTCTCTCTAGCCCTCCGTTCAATAACAACACTAATTGAGAGAAGAAGTGCATCTCATGCATTCATTGTGTTAAATTTTGTATGAAAATAATACATTTTTTATTGTTTGCTAATTAGGAAATAACTCCAACATCCATGTGAAACAAGGTTTCATCATATGAATGAAATGCAGCACTGGAATCAAGTGTCTATTGCAACTGGAGCTATTTGAATTAAAACAAACAGTGGGCATGGGAAAAGAAAGAAAGAGTTTATGTAATCAGATTGTCATTTCAACTTCCTAGTCAAATTTGAAAGTGCCAAAGTAACAGGTTCAATTCAGGTCTTGGCTCCTTATTTACAGAAGAAAGCAAGGCACTGATGGGTAACTAAAAAACTCAATCAGACCGAAACTATGTCTAATTTGAAACCAGAAACAAAGATAAACTAGGAGGAAAACATGGATATACATGGCGGATAAATGGCCGATGAATCTGCACATCGATTCTCATACTAAGTTACTAACAGTACAACTTATTCTAACATAAGGAAGTTACTAGTCCTTTGCAGATCGGCAAGGTAATGCATCTAAAAGCAATCTAGAGTTTTGCAAGTGTGACTCCTATAGAAGCTTGAAATGTAAACCAAAACTGAATGTTCACAATACAATAGATCATATGCATAACCATAATCGTTAGACTTTTAGTTTTGAGTAAACTTACCATCATTATGAATCATAGCTCCTTCCATTGACATAAACCTGAAACACAAAAGTACTAGGCAAGGCCTTCTGTTAGTCACCACAATAAGCTTCTCAATGGACAGAACTTACGCTATGTCTCGTGGTGATAACAGGGACCAATACCATCTATTTATATAGAATCATTAACCCTAAAGAGTCCTCCCATTAAGGACATTCCTTGAGAGTTAAGTCTTCTAATTAGATTCCTGATACAATACTGATTAGTTGTCTTACTTCTAGACTATGAATAGGATTCCTTACAATAATGATCTAATACACGAAATCATTATTAACTGGATATAGTTCTGTATTTGTTTCCATGTAGAAGTAGATATTGTCATTAAACATAATTATCATTTAATATGTGATAAGTCCATATTGATCTAACAATCTCCCACTTGGACTATCACTTGCCATAAATGATAACTCGCACCTGAGAATGACAACATCTGCTCTACCTACTGTAGTGCGCGCCGAAAAACAAATGAACCAAAAAATCCACTCACAACATGGTCAGATTACAGTCATTTATGCAGAGCAAGAACCAAGTTACACTTTGACAAAAATGCAGAGGTTATATACCACAACATAAGCTTCTGCAATCCACATATGTCTATCATGCAGTATTGAGATATATGTTAATGTGTATTGACAAGTAAAAATATATATCAAGTCCTACTTTATGTTCTTAAAACCAGAACTGAAGCAAATTTTCTGAACACCAATAATCTCAACTTTGCTTGTACTGTAGTTTCATGCTAAACATGAATGAGATCATCTGATAGCAAGTATATATATGACTGGAACTTTAAAACAATAATTTCAGAACAAAACATAAAGCTCCAGCAATACAAAATTCTGAAATACCTCAACTTTCATTTTAAAAACTGTCATTCTAAAAATAAGTTGTGATTCTACTGATATCACAACTGAAAACACAAGAACTCAGAAAACAAAAATATTTTTAAGTTTGCTCCTACTGGTCTTAACTCCCAC
The DNA here is from genome assembly GCA_963682095.1 of Potentilla sterilis. Lineage (NCBI taxonomy): Eukaryota > Viridiplantae > Streptophyta > Magnoliopsida > Rosales > Rosaceae > Potentilla > Potentilla sterilis. The sequence continues at coordinate 40,210,660 of OY821757.1, read as the reverse complement.
TGAACCTAAGCATCTAATTTTGAAAGAATTCCAATGTTTTATGCATGCTTCTTAAATACCTTCACTGGTAGTCCTTTGGTGAAAGGGTCTGCAAGCTGTGAATTGGTGTTTATATCCAAAACAGTTACCTCACCATGTTTGACTCTTTCTCTTACACTATAATATTTCAAGTCTATGTGTTTTGAGTTGCTGGACCTTTTATTGTTCTTGCTAAAGAACACAGCAGCCTCATTATCACAGTACATAACAAGTGCATCAGCCACAATGTGACTCAATACTTTAGTCTGCTCTAGGAAGTTTCTAATCCAGAGCCCTTCACACATTGTTTCATATACTGCTATATATTCAGCTTGCATGGTGGAGGTTGTGATTAAGGTTTGCTTCATTGTTTTCCAAGCAACTGCTCCACCCGCCAGCATGAACACATAACCACAAGTTGACTTGTTTGAGTCTGGAAAATTCCCTACAAAATCAGAATCTGAGAAACCAACAAGTTTCAGATTCTCAACTCTTCTGTACACAAGCATGTGACTCTTTGTTTTCTGTAAATATCTAAGAACTTTCTTTCCAGCCACCCAATGTTCTGGTCCTTGATTTGATTGAAACCTTGACAGCATTCCAACAGCAAATGCCAAGTCTGGTCTGGTACAGACTTGAGCATACATGAGACTTCCAACAAGTCTAGCATATGGTTTTTTTTTCATGTTTTCTTTCTCAGTTTCACTTTGTGGACACTGACTCTTAGTGAGTTTATCACCCTTAGACATGAGAACCTCTCCATTTGAGCACTTTTCCATACTAAATCTTTTAAGAACTTTAGTAATGTAATTTTGTTGAGATAATCCCAACAACTTATGTGCTCTATCTCTTTTAATTTCTATTCCTAGTACATAGGATGCTTCACCTAAATCTTTCATGTCAAAATTCTTTGACAGAAAGCTCTTGGTATCTTTAAGCAGCTTGAGATTGCTGCTGGCCAAAAGTATGTCATCCACATACAGTACTAAGAATACAAATTGGTTCCCTACTGTTTTTAAATAAATGCACTCGTCCACTAGATTTTCAGTAAAGCCAAAAGAAGAAATTACTGAATCAAATTTCTTATACCACTGCCTAGAAGCTTGTTTTAGACCATAGATAGATTTTCTTAATCTACAGATTAAGTTCTCATTTCCAACTTCCATAAATCCTTCAGGTTGCTTCATGTAGATTACCTCCTCAAGCTCTCCATTTAAAAATGTTGTTTTGACATTCATCTGATGCAGCTCCATGTCATAGTGTGCCACCAATGCCATGATGATTCTGAAAGAGTCTTTACATGAGACTGGAGAAAATGTCTCAGTGTAATCAATACCCTCTTTTTGTGAGAATCCCTTTGCCACTAGCCTTGCTTTATGCCTCTCAATATTTCCAGTTGCATCTCTCTTGGTTTTATAAACCCATTTGCAACTTATTGGCTTCTGTCTAGGATCAGGTTCAACTAATTCTCAGACTCCATTCTTCTCCATAGACACAATCTCAGCTTGCATGGCCTCCTGCCACTTGTCAGAATCTTGACTTGCTGCTGCTTGATCAAAATTTATTGGATCATTGTCTTCTGCACAGTCTTCATTAATGTCTGCTTCAGCCAAGTAGACAATGTAATCACTATCTTCCCCCCCCCCCCCCCCCCCCCAAATTTTGATTTTCTAGCTCGTTTGGATCTTCTAAATTCAGGATTAAGATCATTTTGTGGCTCTATAATGTGAGGTGCTGCAACAGTTGGTTCTGCTGCAGCTGGTTGCTCATCAATTTGCATTTCCTTATCAATTTCTTGATCTGCTGCATTTTGATTTTCTATAATGATGTCATCTGCTATTTCTTCAGTTTCAAAAGGCAAAACATTTTCTCAATCCTTATCAGTCACAATTTCTTCAAAATCTAAGGATAAATCCTCATATTCTGTATTGTGAACTTTTTCATTTAAGAATTTGATTTGATGAGTTTCAAAAATTCTAGGCTTATGTTTAGCAGAATACAGCTTATAACCCTTAGATTTTTCTGGATAACCTATGAAATAGCAGCTTATGGATTTGGGATCAAGCTTGCTCAAGTTTGGATTATAAATCCGAGCTTCTGCATGACAGCCCCATACATGACAATGGTAAAGACTTGGTTTTCTACCACACCATAATTCAAAAGAAGTTTTCTCAATGGCCTTACTAGGTGTTCTGTTGCAAATGTAATTTGCAGTTTTCAAGGCCTCTCCCCATAAGAATTTTGGCAAGCCAGTTGTACACATCATACATCTAACCATATTTAGAAGGGTTCTATTCTTTCTCTCTGCAACACCATTCTGTTGTGGATTATAGGGTGTTGTATATTGAGCTTTAATTCCATGCTCTTGTAAATACAAGGCAAATGGACCCTTCTGTTGACATTTTTGTGTGTATTTTCCATAAAATTCCCCACCTCTATCCGACCTTACTATTTTGATTTTTCTCTCTAGCTGATTCTCTACCTCAGTCTTGAAGATTTTAAAAGCTTCAAGTGCTTGAGATTTTTCTGATAGTAAAGAAACATACTGTATCTAGAGAAATCATCAATGAACGTAATGAAATACACATTACCACAGATAGTTTGATGTTTAAATGGACCACATATATCAGTATGTATGAGTTCTAGCAAGTTTTGGCTTCTAACTGCAGTCTTCTTTCTTTTATTTGTCATTTTTCCCTTAAAGCATTCAACACAATCATTAAGATCAGAAAAATCCAATTCATTTAAGATATTGTTTTTAACCAGAATTTTCAGTCTCTCTTTTGAAACATGGCCGAGTCTTCTATGCCATAAGTATGCAGACTTTTCATTTTGTTTGGTTCTTTTAACACCAATCAAGGCATTAGTACTGTTAGTGCTTTCTTTTTCAACAAGAGAAATCTCTTGTTGAGACATAGAACAATTAAGCTGTAAATAATCATTCAATATCACACTAGAACCAATCTGTTTTGAATTTCTAGAAATAATAATTCCATTATTATCTATCAAAAGTCTACAACCAGCTTTAATCAGCTGAGAAACTAAAACTAAATTCCTTCTAATGGAAGGTACATAATAAACATTATCCAAAAATAAAAGGTTTTCATATCCTAGATCAAACTTGAGGGTTCCTATGGCTTTGACTCCCACTCGCATGCCATTGCCTACTCTCAGGTTCACCTCATCACTTCTTGGGACTCTCCTCTTTGTGAATCCCTTCAAGGAATTAGTGACGTGAATAGGAGAACCAGAATCTATCCACCAAGACTGGGGTTCAACATTTATAAGATTAATTTCTAAGGAAAATACTGTATTATAAATTTTCTTACCTTTTTTAGCTAGCCAAGCCTTATAACCTGTACAGTTCTTTTTCATGTGACCTACTCTCTTGCAAAAGTAGCACTTGTATCTGAATGGCCTGTTCTCTTTTGGTCCTGTGGCTGCAGATGCCTTGGTGATAGTTTTGGTAGGCTTGAGTTTAATTTGAATCTTTTTCTTCTTAGGCTTCTCAACTAGGTTGACTGTGAGGGACTGGGACTGGTTTTTCTTGATCCTAGATTCCTCATCAACACAGATTGAGATGAGTTCATCTGGGGTCCAGTTTTCTTTTTGAGCATTGTAACTTGTTCTGAGATTGTCAAAACTGCTAGGGAGCGTATTCAGTGCATGATGCACCAATAATTGATCTTTTACTCCCACTAACATCTCTCTCAGCCTGTTGTTGATGTTAATCAACTCCATTATATGCCCTCTTACACCCCCAGGTCCTGTTCCAGAGTACTGTAGGGTATGATACTCTTTGCTCAGCCTAGCTATTTCAGCTTTTTCACTTTCTTTAAACTTAGCTGCCACAGCCTCAATGAAATCAGTAGCTAATTCTGGTTCCTCAACACAACCTCTCACTGATCTAGACATAGAACTTCTAATCACATTCTTGGCCATCATATTAGATCTCATCCATTTCTTATGGTGAGCTTTGATTGAGGGTTTATCATCTTCTGCTGGGGTATCAGGTTGTTCTTCAAGAAAACAGAATCCTATTGTCTCATGCATACAAATGTAGTTTTCTACAGAATCTCTCCAGGCTCTAAAGTTTGAATCAGTAAGCACTAAGACATTGTTGAAGGTCATGTAGGTGTTACCTAAGGAGCAAAAGAAAAAGATTTTGTGAGTTCTCAATTTTGTAAAGCTTTTAGAGTTTTCAATGTTTTATGAATTAGTTTAAGTTAATCAAACCATAACAGAAACACTCATGAAACAAAACATTCAGAAAACTCAATACATTTATACTTGCATTCACATCAGTCCATATCCATAAAAATAATACTGAGTAACACTTTTGTGCAGAAACTTAGCATACTGTAAATCTTTATCAATAAGCCACACTTGATAAAAACATGTTATTCAAGGAACCAAATCCACATCTTTAGACAGAAGATTAAATCCCAAGTATCTTGATTTATTTTTATCAAATATACTTAGTGTTGTTTGCATTCTAAAATCATGCTTCGGCACTTCTTTGAAAGATAAAAAGCAACATTTAAAATACAAAACACAACTTTAAGTCTGTTATACCATATTATCTCCTGGAAATATGAATGAAAAATGCTTTGTGCAATATATTCATTTATACCAACAGAAAATCACAAACTTGTTTGAGCTTGAAAACTTGATTTCTATCCAGGTTACCCTTTGTAAGAAAACTAAGCTCTTGTGCCTGTAAAAACTTTTCAATGCATAAATTTTGGGAGACTTTAATGACTACATGCATCATTGTCAATTACAGAACACATACTTCAATTCAATTCCATAAATCATAATCTGTATTGAAATATCATCCAGTCACAGAACAACACAATCACCAACTTATGTGCACGCTGGGAGTGCTCTAGGGTTCTTATGCAATATATATATATATATATATATACATGCTTGAATTGAAAATAAAATTTCTAGAAAAACCTGTTTTGCTTTTTCCCCAATTTGCTACAGAACACAGCGGAAGCTATAAACTGGATGCAGCAACTATTTCTTGGCTTGCTTGATCCACATCAATTGGGTTTTGAATCCCATAAGAGACTTAAAAGTCCCCAGCGCTTCCAATCCAGTCTCTGCTCCATCTTTTAGCCAAAAACTATCTTTTTCAATCATATTCGCCGAGGTTATCTGTTATGAATGCATTCACCACCATTGTGAACTTACTCGCCAGGTTATGCATTCGCCACCATTGTGAACTTACTCGCCAGGATTGTCCGTGGCGAACGCAATAATTGTTTATGGTTAAAATTATCCGACCTCTGGCGAGCGGGTGATCTCTGGCGAGCGGGTGACTTATGGCGAGCGGGTCGAGACTGGATCTGCGCTTGCATGTGGGTTGAGCCAAGAACTGGTTAACAGGCAAAGCCTGTTAACCCGTAAAGCAAAATTTATTTTTTTTGTTTTTGTTTGAGAAAACCCTAAAACGATTTTGTTATGCAAAACTGAAACTTTTGTGAACCTTTAATGGCTCTGATACCAATTTGTAAACCAAAACTGAATGTTCACAATACAATAGAACATATGCATAACCATAATCGTTAGACTTTTAGCTTTGAGTAAACTTACCATCATTATGAATCATAGCTCCTTCCATTGACATAAACCTGAAACACAAAAGTACTAGGCAAGGCCTTCTGTTAGTCACCACAATAAGCTTCTCAATGGACAGAACTTACGCTATGTCTCGTGGTGATAACAGGGACCAATACCATATATTTATATAGAATCATTAACCCTAAAGAGTCCTCCCATTAAGGACATTCCTTGAGAGTTAAGTCTTCTAATTAGATTCCTGATACAATACTGATTAGTTGTCTTACTTCTAGACTATGAATAGGATTCCTTACAATAATCATCTAATACACGAAATCATTATTAACTGGATATAGTTCTGTATTTGTTTCCATGTAGAAGTAGATATTGTCATTAAGTATAATTATCATTTAATATGTGATAAGTCCATATTGATCTAACATGAAAACCATAACTCTACCAATGATTAATGATTTTGCTAAGTAGTGCAAGTCTTTCATTAAAAGAAGAAGGTGTTTACAGCAAGCTATGAGCACCTGGTTAGAATTTACCTATGCAGGACCGGAGCGGAGACGAAGACAAGAGGGGATCGAGCTGAAGAATGAAGACAGTAGCGGAGACGAAGACATGAGGGGATCGAGCTGAGGAAGGAAGAATGAAGGGATCAAAATCCCTAAACCAGTAAACCCCCAAACTGAAAAGTAAAAGACATATTTACCCCCGTGTCCAAGCCGTGTCGAAATCTCAATTCGCGTGTCCACCTGTATTTGGACGAATTCTGGTGTGTCCGTATCCAATTTGTGTCGAACACGCGACCTGTAGTGCATGTCCGATTTTGGTCGAGTATAAATAGCCAGGAGGAAATTTCCCGAAACAGAAATTTGTTTTCCTTTTTCTTTCTTTTTTCTTTTTTCTTTCCCTTTTCTTCTTCTTCCTCTCCGTGCGACCCCGACCCTCCTCAGCCCAGCTCTGTCGTCCGGCCACCGTTCGGCTCGCCACCGGTGTCAATAACTTCGTCTCTCCTCCCTCGTCACGTCTGCGGTGGTGGTTCAAGGCGAATCGCCGCCGTTTAGGCGTACGAAGCCCGAGAAAGTTTGACACAATCGAACTGGAGCTCCCTCCTTCGGCCACGGTTCCACCCGATTTTGGGTGGGAATCGAAGGTCTCTACCTATGCAACAATTTCATGGAAGAAATTGATTCGATTCGACCCAGGTAGGGTTTTTTGTGATTTCGGTGGAGGTGGTGGAAATGAGGCTTTTGATGTAATTAGAGGCTGTAATCGTGTTCAGAAGATTGTTTGGAGTCGATTGAGTGTAATTTGATGTTTAATTGGTTGGTTTTTTTGTGAAAATTGGAGGTGGTGGTGTTCTGCCGCAGCATATGGCGGAGGCGACGGGGGTCATATTGGGTAGGGGTGGGTGTTTCAGCTCGAGGACCCGAAAGCCCGGCCCGAAAAACCCCAAAAAAAAATCCGAAACGGGCCGGGCCTTGATTTTTGAAAGCCCGAACCCGAAAAAACCCGAACCGAAAGTGTGCAGGTCCGAACGGGCTCGGGCCCTGTTTTTCTGTGGACCGAAAGCCCGACCCGGCCCGATATATATATAATTCCAACCCTAGACATGTTTGTTTTTCTTCAAACCCCCAATCCTCTTCTTCCTCAGCCGCACAGAGTCACAGACCTCACCTCTTCTTCCTCTTCTTCCTCTGTTCACCATCTCAATCACCATCAGCCCAACGGCCCCAGCCTTGCCTCGCCTCGTCCAGCCGCGCCCAGCCTCCTCGCCTCGTCGCACCTCTGCCTCGCCCAGCCTCGCCTCGTTGCGCCTCTGCCTCGTCGCGCCCAGCCGCCTCGCCTCGTCGCGCCTCTGCCTCGCCTCTGCCTCGCAAATCTGCCTCGCCTCTCCTCGCTGATTTGCCTGACCGACCTGCCTCGCCTCGCCTCAGCCTCAGCCTCTGCCCTGCCTCACCTCAGCCTCACCTCGGCAACCCCTCACCGCCAGCCTCACCTCCGTTTTCGGCCCGAAAAGCCCGAACCAGCCCGAACGGGCTTTGGGTCGGTCCCTGAGGTTCTAAAAGCCAGAACCGGCCCGAGCCCGATATTTCGGGCTTCGGGTCGGGTTCACAAAAAAATCGGCCCGGCCCGGCCCGTGCCCAGCCTTAATATTGGGTTAATTTGGAGGTCACTGGTGATGTTCTTGGCGCTGTGGTGGCGCTGCTACTGCCGGTGGCGGCAGAGGCTTGAAGAAGAAGGGTAAAAAGGTTAATTAGTAAATAGTAAACGGTAAAAGGTGAAAAGTAAATGGTAAAACAGTAAAACTAAAAGGGTAAACAATAAACGTGACATGGTAAATCGTAATTTGACTTAGACCATTTACTGTTTGACTATTTAATGTTACTGTGGACTTATAGTAAAAAGATAAAAGCTTGTTAAAAGGGTTTTACGTCAAGATAACGAGTAAAAGAATTGATCGGACTCGGGATGGGTGTCCTGAGTTATTTTGGACGTAAATTGTTTCGGTATTTGAAGCGTAATTCTTATACCGATAACAAAAAAGAAAATTGGGATATTTCCGGCGAGTGAGGACGTACATAGATTTAACTTTTATAAATTTATTATGAGTTCTGGAATATTTATAAATACATCTCTGTTACAGGTTGAGAGGATACTCGACGTGACGAGAGCTCGGAATATTTATTATGAGTGAATTTTATTTTAAATAAATGTATGCATAAATATTGGTTTGAAATGAAATTTAATTTTTCTTTATGATTTCTTAAGCATGAAATGAATTATCGAAGGCTGATAATTCATATATATATATATATATATATATATGTATGTATATAACTCAGATGTTTATGAATTTAATATTTGAGAGAAATATCACTTTAGTCATCGAACTTTGCTTCGCTCGACACTTTGGTTATCCAACTTTTAAAAATTTCATTTTGGTCATTCAACGGAACCACCGTTTATCACTTTGGTTACTCCGTATTTTTTCTCTGTCACTCCGTCTCTTTTCTCTGTGAAATATGTTTTTGTCTTCATCCCCAAATTACCCTTGAGTTAACAGAGAAAAGAGACAAAGTGACCGAAGTGATAAACGGTGGTTTAGTTGAATGACCAAAATGAAATTTTTAAAAGTTGGATGACCAAAGTGTCCAGCGAAGCAAAGTTCGATGACCAAAGTTATATTTCTGTCTTAATATTTTTTTGAAATATGAATTTGAGCTATAATAGTTACGTTTTTAAATAGTACGTACATTTATCCGGAAATCTATGATTTCATTATTTGTGAATTTTACGATATGTGAGACATGTCGATGTTTTATATATATATATATATATATATATATATATATATATATATATATATTCTTCGATATTATTTTACGGCATGTGGGACATGTCAGTTCAATATGTTTTCTACGAGGCAGTTATGTTATTCAATTATATTTATAATCCTCAGATGTGCGGTCGGGGACCGTACTGATTTATGATATATAGGGGAAGTGTATTTATATATATATATATATATATATATATATATATATATATATTTTTTTTTTTCGATATTATTTTACGGCATGTGGGACATGTCAGTTAAATATGTTTTCTACGAGGCAGTTATGTTATTCAATTATATTTATAATCCTCAGATGTGCGGTCGGGGACCGTAATGATTTATGATATATAGGGGAAGTGTATTTCAATTTTGTTTTCAGATTTTATTCACTATATCAAGGTCCGATATATTATAGCTGGCTAGTCTATACAGAGGTATACCTTGAGCCCACGAGGGATGATTTGACCAGACAGGTCGGGCTCGCCTCGGTGGTCGACCGTTTGAGGGTACGCTCTTTACCTTGAGCCCACGCGAGGGATGATTTGACCAGATAGGTCAGACTCACCTCGGTGGTCGACCGTTTGAGGAGTTTGGTAGCGCGGGGCGACGTTATTAATATGTATTTACCCTCGTTTATGCTTTGTTTCTATTTTATTTATTTAAGATAGAGTCATAAAATAGTTTAGTGTCAATTTGATAGAGTTTTGGAAATATATGCTTTAGAGTCCGAAAATGACCAAGTTTAAGAATTCTGGAAAATAGTGCAAAATATGCCTTTTTCGTGATTCTGAGATGAATAGAATTGTAACTTATCCTTTTCAAAATTTTCTGAAATTTGGTATGTATGTTATTGGCTTCCTAATGGGTTTTGTGTCAAAAATTCAGATCAATCGGAGTTCAGGAAGTTGCCCAAACGATGGCTGCAAATCAGCAGTTCGAGCAAATCAATCCAGGGACTTCCAGAATTTTTCCTGGGACTGTGTCCCAACTTCAAAAATTCATTCCTGACGTTTCACAAGGAATTTGATCAAGTCCTTTTATATGCAAGAAGCTCTATCGTGTCTAGTTTCTCTGAGACTTGGAACCGCATCAATTGGAGCTCCGATGAGGGAGTTATGCCAGATTTACCGGAGTAAGGTCATTCCAGCCGATTCCAGCAAGTTTCTGCCTCGTTTCCTTTGTTTCTATTTTCGATGGACATTTTGGCGCACCATTGCATATTTGAAGATTTTCCAAGCTTATTGAAGGATAGAAGAAGATATTGAGGCAAAGAAATGGAGGAAAAAGTGAAGAAAAGACGCAATCCTAGTCGGGCTAGGATTGCATGGCCGATCGGCAATGTTGTTGCCGGTTTTGGTTCTTGGTGGGCTTCGGGTATTTTTCCACGGACCAAGTTCACCACATGGAGTTGTCAAGCCCACATATGAAGTCCATGAAGATGTGAAGCCCATGCTATGAAGAAAATACAGAAAAAGAAGTCCAAGAATGTAATAATTATTCAACAAGGAAACATAAGTCAACTAGGAAAATGAATTCTCCTTTTCATGTTGAGGCCGGCAACCCTAGCAATTTTCCTCTATATATAGCCATCTTTTCCACAGAAAAAGAAGTCACATCTCAAGCCTAAACACAAGTCTAAAACTCTACCAAATTTTCTACCTTAAGTCTTAGAAAGAAAAGCTAGCCAATTCACCACCACCACCATCCAGAAAATCTGCCGATCCATTTCTTCACCTTCAACCAAGAACAACCAATCTGTGTCTCCATCTTTCATCACCGAGATCCACACGAGCTGCTGCCCCAAGGTGTCTAAATGTGTGATCTACTCCCTTCGGCTTGTAATTCTTTTATTTTTCAATACTATGTCTATGTAGTTTGGATATTCTTTTGGTATTTGTTTTTATGTCTATGTAAAGACAATTTTTTTGTTTGGTTTTGCATGTTTAAAGATATTTATGATTTCGATTCTTGGAGCCTAATTAACTTTAAGGTATTGATTTCATGGTTTTATGAAAGATAAATATGCAAACACACTTTGTAAATATGTAACCGGTTAGGTCTTAGGGATGCATGCTTGACTTGATTCTTGATTTCTTCTTGATTAGTTGTTTGAATTCGTGTGCAATCGAAAGAGATGTTTAGGTGCATTCGAAAGGCCATGAGTGTTGTCTAGATGTTGAATTCACTTGCCGTAGTAACATAGGTCAAGTTAGAACGCTAAGTCAATTTGGTTTATGTTGTTACCTAGGGTTAGAGTAATTCCTACAACTTGCTTGTCTAATATGAAGAGTGACGCCTTACATGTTAACTTGTTTCCGACTAAGAGATTTCGTGCCTTATATGCTAATTGGTTAATTTTTACGCTAAGTGTCTTTAATCGATTAGCTAAAGATTAGGGTTATGCGCTAAGCTAATTCTAAGTATTTTGGTGAAATCTAAAATCGACTAGATAAACAGCTAAGGAGTTTAGTTAGGTTGGAATTTAAGACGAGTCTTGAATATTTCTATGCATGTTTCCATGAGTTCTTACTTGTTACTTGTTTCGATTTGTGTTAGTTTTTGATGAGTGCTTTGCGTGAGAGATGTCGACTAACCTTGTAAATAGTAGCTTTAGGATTTATTTTCTAGCTTTTTCTCTAAAATTCCGTACCCTAGTTTTAGAAGGCAGCTTTGCTGCCGATCACAATTCATCCCCCATGATTTTGTTTCTTGTTTGTATATATGTGAATAAAGTGACATTGTTTGTATATATATATATGTGTTTTGTTTAACATTCTCATATTTCAGGTATCCTTAATCCCCGGCTAGAACGATCCCTACGTATTCTATACTACTAACGATTGTAGGGTTATTATTGTTTGATGCTCGCTTAGGCGACTCATCAATTTTTGGCGCCGTTGCCGGGGATTATAAAAGCTTGATTGAAGTGATTGTTGTGTATATAACGTTGCTGTAAATTTTTGTTGTAAAATTGTAAAGTTTGTAATTTTTGGTTATATTTGGGATTTGTAAAGTTGAAATATGCTTCGGTATGTAGAGTTTAAATTTTGAAAGTTGCATGATGTATAAAGAATGTATGTGTGTAATAACTTAGTTTAATTTCTAGGAAGTTGATAGTATTGTGTATGCTTGAGTTTATTGTAGTTTCTAAAGTGTAACATGTAGGGAGAAGCCGTTTTTGTTGGTCTTAGCCTTAACCCTTCATACGAATGATGCCTTGTTAGATCCGTCTTTTATGTAGACTGGGAAACGTGGGATACGTCCCCCCCACACATACGAGCGATAACTTGGCAGACCCATTTTTATGAGGTTGAGGGCGGCTTTGATCAACACTTGTAGACCGCTAGTGACCCGAGTTTGTCCTACAAAGTATGAGGCAAGTTAGATTCATTGATATGGTTCTCAGGTTTGTTTAACTGGATCTCAAGGCCCACAGACTGATGTTCATTCTCGGTGAGTGAGTCGATAGGGAGTTCGCTCCCCGTGGTGACCAACAACGAGTCCTGCCTGGCTCCTGTAGGGGGTTCGCCCTCCGTGAATCTTAACGACACCGCCTCTGAAAAGTAGAACACGCTCGAACTAGTCAATAGCTTGGGCCGAAGCATCACCTCACTTTAGACGCTAGAAGATAACTTGACATATGTGATCTATTTTCTTCAAAGTAAAAACAATTTGTGTGGTTCGACCTCTTGAGGTATATCGGGTAAAGCATGATACTACCGGGGGCTGCATCAGTCCATTGCACCATTATCTCATCTGCTCCACGTACCTTGAGAGTTAGAACAAAATTTTTAAAAGAAATTAGACTTAGAGATTACATGATCATGAACGTTTCAATTTTACACTCTATTGCCGATGCTTACTTCTTTGCCGATCTCATGTTAATATATGTGCCATTGATTGAAATTTGTTTTGTAAACGCCAATGCCGTGGCTTGTAATGATGTATATTCTTACGTTTTATTTCTTTACGATGGTTCTAACTTGTTCAAATGTTGCAAATTTCAGAAAAGTGCATGTCCGAATCTAATATTTGGACACGAGATCATCAAGGCCGTTTGCAACGTTTGAATCAAGAGCTCGCCATTGCTTTGTTTGTACCGCTGCCCGTATCCGAGCCATCCAGCCCGAGTACGCCACCATCGTCACCACCTAGCTCGCCACCAAGCTTGCCGAGCTCTCCATCCGTCATATCACCATCAATTGATCTCCAAGAACCCGAATTTGAAGCCTTCGTCGAGCCAGCTGTTGAGCAAGTGATAATGACTTCAATAAGAGCTCAAAATGGTCATATTGTCGGAAGGGGAGGAGCCGTACCATCCAATATCACTTACCCTCCTTTGGAAACCGATAAGACCGGTGAGATTGAATTAAGGAGTGGATTCCTCCACAAGTTGAAGTCTTTTTATGGAATGCCAAGTGAGGATCCTAACAAGCATCTACAATGGTTTAACTTCACTACGGTGTCTATGTGTCCAAGAGGGACCGATTTGCAACACTTCAAGATGAAGGCATTTCCGTTCTCATTAGAAGATCAAGCAAATGAGTGGTTGTTTGAGGTGCCTAGTGGTCGCATTGTTTCGCGGAATTCTATGATGGATGAGTTTCTACTCAAGTACTTTCCCGCTTCACGTATCACGGATTTGAGGAAGCAAATAACAAGTGTAAAGCAAGCCGGAGATGAGACTTTCTTCGACTACTACAAGAGGTTCAAATCTCTCGTCTCTTTGTGCCCATCTCATGGCATAAGTGAGGGACTTTTATTGCAATATTTCTATGAGGGATTGCGTGTTATGGAGAGGGACTTTCTTGATTCGGCCGCGGGAGGTAGTTTCTTGGAGTTAGATGCTACACCGGCAAGGAATTTGTTGGAAGTTCGTGCCTTGAACAATCAACAATTTGGCATGGCACGCAACAATGTGCCACGGAATGAGAAAGTTCATGAGACGTCTTCGAGCTCAAAATTAGAGGAAAAAGTTGACAAGCTCGCCGACTTGGTGAGTAATTTAATGAAGAAGCGTGTTATTGTATGTGGTATTTGCACCGAGGGCCATGAGACCGAACAATACCCTTAATTTGGAACAAGTGAGGGAGTCGAAGAGTGCAATGCAATTGGTTTTGGAGGAGGACAAAGGTTTGAGAATTTTAATCCGAGGTTCAATGATCATCCAAACTGTCGTTGGGCAAATAATGATAATGTGTTGAGAGCACCTATGCAACCTCAAGGAGGAGGAGCCGTACCCTATGCACCAAGGGCACCATTTGTGCCAAGGCAGCCCTATTAACCAAACCAAGGGCAATACAATGCCATGCTGAGCCTTGTACAGCCGAGCCAACCTCAAGGAGGAGCAAGTAATCCGAACTACGATGCTTTGCTCCAATCTCTTTCAAGTGCTACTCAAGCGTTGCTCGCGGGGCAACAAAATCAACAAAAGGATATTGGTGAGCTCAAGACTCAAATGGGGCAAGTTGTGGACTTCATGGGAAGATTCAATGAGCAAGGGAAGTTGCCAAGTAATACAATTCCCAATCCGAGGAACGAGCATGCAAAGATTATTCAAACTCGAAGTGGAAGAGAGTTGTTGCCTCCAAGAAGCCCTAAAAAGAAAACTATTTCGCTCGATGTGATCGAGGAGGAGGAGCAAGCTGCTGGACCTGTCATTGCCGGCAGCCAAGGATACGCCACAAGAGAAGCAGCCGGCAAGGCTGCTGCCCGTGGTGGTGATACCGAGAAGAAAAAGAACGCCAGAAGTGAGGGGCTGCGCAATGAGCTTGAGCGAGATCTCGCAACATCAAAGAATGAGATGATGCCGAGCCAAATGAGTAAGGGAGGGGTGCCACAATCAAACATTCCATTCCCTTCTCGTTTTGCTAGATCGAAGAAGGATAAGTCCGATGAAGAGGTGTTGGAGATTTTCCGAAAAGTGCAAGTCAACATCCCTTTGTTGGAATGCATTAAGCAAGTGCCAAAGTATGCTAAGTTTCTCAAAGAGCTATGCACGGCTAGGAGGCACACGAGGGAGACTCGTGTGGTGACTATGAGCGAAACGGTATCGGCCGTTATTCAAAGGAGGTTGCCACAAAAGATGAAGGATCCAGGAAGTTTCAATGTGCCTTGTGTGATAGGCAATACTCGTTTCGAGGAAGTGATGTTAGACTTGGAAGCATCGATCAATGTCATGCCACTCAATGTGTACCAAACGTTGAGTATAGGGCCTCTCAAGAAGGACAATGTCATTATTCAACTTGCGGATCGTTCAAGCAAGTATCCGGAGGGCTATGTGGAAGATGTGCTTGTCCAAGTAAACCAACTCACATTTCCCGCCGATTTTTATGTTGTAGAGATGGAGGACTCGCCGGTTAATAGCACTCAATTGTTACTTGGTCGACCATTCATGAGGACAGCACGCACAAAGATAGATGTCGTCGAGGGCAACTTAACGATGAAGTTTGATGGTGATGTGATAAAGTTCAATGTTTTTGATGCCATGAAATTTCCTTGTGCCGATTTGAAGGAGTGCCACGTTGGTGACATGTTGGAGGAGGTCGAGCAAGTTATGTCGACCTCGCTCGACGCATAGCAATTAGCAATCGAGCAAGGGGTTGGAGTTGACAATGAGGGAGCACGAGATGAGGAAGACTATTTTGGTGTTGCCGAGCCAAGCATCCAAGAAGTGGTTGCCGAGCTCAATGTAGCTCCTATGTACACAAAGAACTCGTTTTTGTCAATTCCAAGTGCCACAACCAAATTTCGTCTAAGTGTGGAAGAGGCCCCAAAGTTAGAACTAAAAGAACTCCCTAGTCACTTAAAGTATGTTTATCTCGGAGAAGAAGATACTTTACCGGTTATTGTGTCTTCAATGCTTAGTGAGAAGTAAAAATATGATTTGATAAGTATGCTTAAGAAGTACAAGACCGCCATAGGTTGGACCTTAGCGGATATCAAGAGAATAAGCCCTACGACTTGTGTTCATCGTATATTGCTAGACGAAGGAGCAAGCCAACTAAGGAGGCTCAACACCGACTTCACCCTCCAATGATGAAGGTAGTGAAAGATCAAATCATCAAGTTGCTTGATTGTGGGGTGATTTACCCAATTTCGGATAGTAAGTGGATATCTCCCGTGCAAGTAGTGCCAAAGAAGAGTGGTGTAACTGTTGTCAAGAATGAGAAGAATGAGCTTGTGCCACAAAGACTTATAACCGGTCATCGGATGTGTATTGATTATAGGAAGCTCAATGCTACAACGAGGAAGAATCACATGCCGTTGCCGTTTATGGATCAAATGCTAGAGAGGTTAGCCGGCCATTCTTTTTATTGCTTTCTTGATGGATATAGTGGATACAACCAAATTATGATACACCCGGATGATCAAGAGAATCCCACTTTTACTTGTCCATTTGGCACGTTCGCTTATCGATGAATGCCATTTGGCCTATGCAACGCACCCGGAACTTTTCAAAGATGTATGTATGCTATCTTCTCGGATTTTATTGAAGACATTATCGAATGTGTTAGACAATTGCATGCTTAGGAAATTCGTTGATATAAACTTGTGCTTACATTGAGGACAATGTAATTTTCTAAGTGTGGGGTGTGATAACATATTCCGTTTATGTTTTCGTGTGCTTAGTTTAGAAAAAGAAAATTCAGAAAATTGTAATACAAAAAGAGAGTGTTTAAATTGTTGTTTCGAGTCTTAGGATGCCCTTAATATGTCAATGATGTTTTTCTCCTCTTTGCATACATAGATGATGGTTGTGCATACAATTCAAATTGTGAGTTTCATGGATTATGTGCATTGGTAGGAGCATGTAGAACTTGTTGATTAATTAAGCATGCATGTTTTAGCTAGTTTGTTTCCATAATAACCTATGTGAGCTTTATAGCCAAATTGCTTTCTTCTTGAGTGATAAAAAGATAAAATTCGATAGATTCGTAGGAAGCATGAAACCTCATAATACTTTGATTATTCGATGACTATATGCAATAGCTTTTTCATGGACTCGAGTATTACTAGAACTTACTCTTGTTGATTTTCAAAACGTTTTTATCATAAAATACCTTGATTTTGAAAGTGATTGAAAAGATCTTTTAGGTTTACCACCATTGCCAAATAAAGCATGTGCCTATTTGTGCCCATCGTGTGACACCTTAGTAAACCCCTTTTTGAGCCTACGATTAGCCTTTTCTTTCATCACCCTTAAACACTTTCCATGAGCTTAGTATAGTGATGCCTTTACCTTATGTGTCGGCAAAGCTTGATTTTTGAAGAAGTTTTCGCGTGAAGTGATGAAGAAGAACAAGTGTGGGGTAGACTTAGCCATTAATATGTATATGTATGCCGTGCCATAGAAAAGAAAAGAGAAAGAAAATTATTGCTTGGACCAAAAAGAAAAAGAAAGAGCCGAGAGCAAGAAAAAAAAAAGAGAAAAAATAAATAAAAATAATATAGAAGGCACGGCATGAAAAAGAAAAATTAGCATGGCTTGAGTCTTGCAAATTTTGTTGTAATGTGTTTGGGAAGAAAAAAATGAAGTATGGGTCCAACAAGAAATAATCCGACCCTTGGTGAGAAGACATAAGGAGATTTGAGCTTTGCTAAAGTACACGGTGACGTTTTGAGCCTCCTTATCCAAATATCGAATACCTCTTATCCTAGCCCCATTACAACCATTTATTGATCTTTTCATGATTCTTAAGATGGTTAAATTTGATTTGTGGAGATTATCTCAAGAGTAAGCATATGGTTTTGGTTCATTGGTGCATATAGTTATCATATGAGGTTTTTCCTTTAAATTTTATTCACAAAGTGCTTTCGTTTCTTGATATATGCAAGTTACTCTTCGCAATTCATTATCTTTCCCTTGCATATACTATTGAGTGAATAACTATGCTTCGAGAGAAAAGAAGAGAGTATGCCTTGTGAGGTGGAGTGAATTAGCTTTACATGTGTACATGCTTACCTTTTTGTTCTTATATGTTCTTATTGATGTCGCATATTCATGAAACTTGGAATTTTCGTGCTTAGCATTCTCATGCATTAACTTGAAAGCTATGTGTACATACGAGCCTGAGACAAATTTTTAGGGGCAATAGTTTGTTTAGAGTCGTAGTTTAATTTAGTTTGCTAGGGACTAGCAAAAGATAAGTGTGGGGTAGTTGATAGGAGCACAATGTGCGACGTTATTAATATGTATTTGCCCTCGTTTATGTTTTGTTTCTCCCTTATTTATTTAAGATAGAGTCATAAAATAGTTTAGTGTCGATTTGATAGAGTTTTGGAAATATATGCTTTAGAGTCTGAAATGACTAAGTTTAAGAATTCTGGAAAATAGTGCAAAATATGTATTTTTCGTGATTCTGAGATGAATAGAGTTGTGACTTATCCTTTTCAAAATTTACTGAAATTTGGTATGCATGTTATTGGCTTGCTAATGGGTTTTTTTTTCAAAAATTCAGATCAATCGGAGTTCGGGAAGTTGCCCAAAACATTGCTGCAAATCAGCAGTTCGAGCAAATCAATCTAGGCACTTCCAGGATTTTTCCTGGGACTGTGTCCCAACTTCAAAACTTCATTTCCGACGTTTCACAAGGAATTTGATCAATCCCTTTTATATGCAAGAATCTCTACGTGTCTAGTTTCTCTGAGACTTAGAATCGCATCAATTGGAGCTCCAAGGAGGGAGTTATGCCAGATTTACCGGAGCAAGGTCATTCCAGCTGATTCCAGCAAGTTTCTGCCTCGTTTCTTTTGTTTCTATTTTCGATGGACATTTTGGTGCACCATTGCATATTTGAAGATTTTCCAATCTTATTGAAGGATAGAAGAAGACATTGAGCCAAAGAAATGGAGGAAAAGGTGAAGAAAAGACGCAATCCTAGTCGGGCTAGGATTGCATGGCTTATCGGCAATGTTGCTGCCGATTTTGGTTCTTGGCGGGCTTCGGGTATTTTTCCACGGACCAAGTTCACCACATGGAGTTGGCAAGCCCACATATGAAGTTCATGAAGATGTGAAGTCCATGCTATGAAGAAAATTCAGAAAAAGAAGTCCAAGAATGTAATAATTATTCAACAAGGAAACATAAGTCAACTAGGAAAAGAAATTCTCATTTCCTTGTTGAGGCCGGCAACCCTAGCAATTTTCCTCTATATATAGCCATCTTTTTCACAGAAAAAGAAGTCACATCTCAAGCCTAAACACAAGTTTAAAACTCTACCAAATTTTCTACCTTAAGTCTTAGAAAGAAAAGCTAGCCGATTCACCACCACTACCATCCAGAAAATCTGCCGATCCATTCCTTCACCTTCAATCGAGAACAACCAATCCGTGTCTCCATCTTTCATCACCGAGATCCACACGAGCTGCTGCCCCAAGGTGTCTAAATGTGTGATCTACTCCCTTCGGTTTGTAATTCTTTTATTTTTCAATACTATGTCTATGTAGTTTGGATATTCTTTTGGTATTTGTTTTTATGTCTATGTAAAGACAATTTATTTGTTTAGTTTTGCATGTTTAAAGATATTTATGATTTCAATTCTTGGAGCCTAATTAACTTTAAGGTATTGATTTCATGGTTTTATGAAAGATAAATATGCAAACACACTTTGTAAATATGTAACAGGTTAGGTCTTAGGGATGCATGCTTGACTTGATTCTTGATTTCTTCTTGATTAGTTGTTTGAATTCGTGTGCAACCGAAAGAGATGTTTAGGTGCATTCGAAAGGCCGTGAGTGTTGTCTAGATGTTGAATTCACTTGCCGTACTAACATAGGTCAAGTTAGAACGCTAAGTCGATTTGGTTTATGTTGTTACCTAGGGTTAGAGTAATTCCTACAACTTGCTTGTCTAATATGAAGAGTGACGCCTTACATGTTAACTTGTTTCGGACTAAGAGATTTCGTGCCTTATATGCTAATTGGTTAATTTCTACGCTAAGTGTCTTTAATCGATTAGCTAAAGATTAGGCTTATGCGCTAAGCTAATTCTAAGTATTTTGGTGAAATCTAAAATCGACTAGATAAACCGCTAAGGAGTTTAGTTAGGTTGGAATTAAGACGAGTCTTGAATATTTCTATGCATGTTTCCATGAGTTCTTACTTGTTACTTGTTTCGATTTGTGTTAGTTTTTGATGAGTGCTTTGCGTGAGAGATGTCGACCAACCTTGTAAATAGTAGCTTTAGGATTTATTTTCTAACTTTTTCTCTAAAATTTCGTACCCTACTTTTAGAAGGCAGCTTTGCTGCCGATCACAATTCATCCCCCATGATTTTGTTCCTTGTTTGTATATAAGTGAATAAAGTGACATTGTTTGTATATATATATATATGTGTGTGTGTGTTTTGTTTAACATTCTCATATTTCAGGTACCCTTAATCTCCGGCTAGAACTATCCCTACTTATTCTATACTACTAACGATTGTAGGGTTATATTGCTTGATGCTCGCTTAGGCGACTCATCAGGCTCCGACCCTTAGCCTGAGAGGCTTACTATTACATGGTGCTAATCTTCCCCTGTTTTATTTGATATTGTTATATGGCCAATGAGATTGGTCATGATATTATGTTATTTGGCTTTCGGAAATATTTTATCTTATGAGACTTTCATTTATTTAGTAAATTCCTGAACCAGCAGGGTTGGATTTTTATTACAAGAATATTTGAAAACGGGCCAATGGGATTGGTCCAATTGTTTATTATTTGGTTTTCGAAAATATTTTCTTTTAAAAATATTATTTGGTTATATGAGATAACATCGGGGTTGATTTATAACCACGATGTTTCTAAAAACGTGGGACGTTTTATTAAAGCACATGCATTGCGGTTTTTATTTATAAAATATCGGGAAAGTAATATAATACTTTTATTTAAGGTATTATATTAAATTATTTTTATCAACTCACTCTAACGTTTTTAATTTATTTTACCCTGAACCCTTCGTTTTAAATCGCGCAGTATGCAAATTATTTTATCAGAGGTCAAGAGTACTCGGAGTCGAGGCATAATATTCATCGTCTTTGCTTCCGCTAAGTGGGATCTATTGATCTTTTACCTTTCTATTTTGTATTTCAAGTTCTTTGTATTAAACTGCTCTGATTACCTGTGAGCCAATTGAGTATTAATTAAGTTTGATTTTGTGTTTATTTGCGACGGTGGTTATAATTTGGGGAGCAAATGACTCCAGGTGTTGAGGTTGGAACTGGATTTAGAAGTGTTTTTGTTTTGTTGCAGGTTTTAGGGTTGTCCATTCTAAAATTGACTTATCGATTTATCGACAGAGTTAATCTTAAAGTGGTTCCCACATGGTCTTATCCGGGTTTCAGAGTGAAATCCGGGACGGGTCTTGTTGTTGTTGCTACTAGGTGGCTTATGTTCTGTTTCTACGCTAATTGCAATAAACTCATGGTACTTATTGAAGGTTTAACTTGATATACCATCACACAGGGCTATATTGTCATCTTATGGACAACAGAACCCTGGTTCATATTCTAATGGCATTCTGCAGCTCCATGGTTTATATTCTGCCCAGTTTAACGCTTTCATAAACCATGTCATTCATTTCAATGGATTTCATAAGCAACAATTCTCTTACTCTTAATTGCTGGACTGCGAGGTTCAAGAGATAGCTGAGATACAGGAAATCGTGGTGACGCACAAGTAAGCATATCTTATGTCAAGTGTGGCACGACAGTTGTGACAAGCAGAGTATGTCTGGTAGAAATTATAATTTTGCCTCACTTTCATCTTCATCAAACATAGTTGATTCTAAACTATTACAAAAATTAAAGTAAGAATAAATGTGCAAAATTCAAACTTGAATCCACAAATTCCTTTGTGCCTGATTGGCTACTCAGAGTAAGAACCCCATTACATATCTTAGACAAATGAAATGAATAGCATACCCTGGAGACAACTATAATATATTCAGCAGGAGGATTAAAGAGGTCATCAGAACAATGAAACTAAGAATCATTACTGAGCTGAGGTATATCAATCACCGAATCAATCTTTATTTTACTGGACAAAATAAAGGTCGAGAAAAGCAAAACAAAAGTTGGTTTCACCTTGGAAACTCGATGAGAATTCGCAAGGGGCGGACCATAGTCTCCTCAGCTGGTAAACTGTATTTTGGGCGGAGGACTTCTGTATTGTATCAGAGCAGCATGGCGAAGTCAGCTATCATCTCAACCAATGTGCCAAGCCTTATGCCAAGTGATCGAAAATAATTTACATAAACCTCAAGCTTGTGCACAATGCTGCATCCCAAGAGCTCTGGCCCCAAAGGCCAAGGCCATAACCTTCCCAATATCCCTGTTACTAACTCCAGCTTTGGTTATCAAGAATATGACCTGTATGACCAGTAACATGTTACAACGTCTAAAGTCTAAACTGTAACTTGTCTATTTCAAATTGAACATGAATACTAAATAGTTGTGTGGTAATGCTCCCGTCCAACTAGAGCTATCATTTTAATGTGCCCCCAACCACATATATTACAAAACTACATCACAGAAATACGCTTCTTATTGATAATGCAAGACACATAGGAAGCGTGTACATGACATGACATGGTGAGTTTTTAGAAAAGTTGGGGTTTGTGAGGATGCTTCTAAATTTCTAATAAACTTGATGAGGCTATCAGCTTAAAGGAAAAGAATAACACATATCTGAAAAGGAAAAAAACATAACACTGGCCTAATTTTCTTGTATTGGTTGTATGTAAGCAATGGAGGAAACTTTATCTCGAATGCCTATGTCCTGGAAAAACTTTCCCTACAAGACGGTACAATACAAATACACATGAATAACATCATATGAAGCATGATAAAACGAAGAGATGCAAAACATGTTGTGTGTGTATATGTATGTATATGTGTTGCTATTAGGACCTCTCAATTTGCTCATCTTACTTCTCATGTTTTTTACATCTCACTTTGACTTTTGAATACATACATTTGCTATCTAGACCTCCTCTTAAATACCCAAAATAACCTTTAATATACTAGTCACTTAAATTACAATAAACTGTTTATTTTACCTTATATTTACTCATTGAAACCTCTATTGTTTGAATTTTTTTTAACTTTTATTTTTTCCATGTGCCTCCAGTTCTTGAATTTTTTTTTTCTTCTTTTTTAGAAAAAACCTCTATTCTCTGTTCTTTTAGCTCTCTAATTTATTATGTACCTCATAATATTTTTCTAATAGTTATTTAATTTATTTTGAAATTAAAAGTATATATACTACATCATCTTGTTTATATATGAGTTCAACTTATATAATTTTTTTATGTCACAAGCTACTTCTCAATCATAGTTTTAATAATTATTAAATATATAGATGTTTCTATATTAAGCTGCAGAAAAATGTATAAAAATAGATAAAGAAATAAAATATGTACGTAGTAAATTATAATTAAATATGTATGTATTAAAATTAGAAAATAAATATAGATATGTTCAAGGAGAAAAGATAATAGGGAGAACTATATATTCATTGATTGATAGAGAGGCCTTTATATAGGCATTACAATGAGTATCCCGATAAATCAGGGATTCCTTATCTAATACAGAATCAACTATACTAGTCTAATTAGGTCAAGACACATCCAGGAAGTTACTTAAATAACCTTCCTACAACACTCCCCCTTGTGGCGAGTGCCTAATGTATTCATGGTGCAGACCATGTTGCCTCACTAAAAACCTTGCCAGCAAAACAAAAACCTCTTGGGCAAAAATAAAATGCATGGATGAAGGAAAAAGAGCACAACACACCAACACTACACTTTCGAATAACATGTGATGTAGACTCCGCCTGATGTCTAACAAACTTAGAGCTCTGATATATGGCGCATGCCTAGGCTCTTCACATGGTTCACATGCACAGATTTTCCCAAAGACTTGGTAAACAAATCTGCAACATTTGCCTCTGAACTCACTTGATTAACTTGGATGTTCAGGAATTCCTGTTGTTGCACATTGTAAAAGAACTTGGGCGATATATGCTTAGTATTATCACCTTTGATAAAGCCTAACTTCATCTGCTCAATGCAGGCAGCATTATCTTCATAGATACACGTAGGTTTATCGGTGGTAGACACTAGTCCACACGAATCACGAATGTGGCGAATAACTAATCTTAGCCAGACACATTCTCTAACAGCCTCATGGAGGGCAATGATCTCTGCATGATTCGATGAAGTAGCAACCAAAGTTTGCTTGGTTGATCTCCAGGATATCGCTGTATTTCCCATGGTAAAAACATAACCAGTTTGGGAACGAGCAAGATGTGGATCAGAGAGATACCCAGCATCTGCAAAACCAACTAACACGTTGTTGGGAGTCTTTGAGTAAGGGAGACGTCCAGAGAAGGGCACATTTGAATGGCCGGACGCTTCGCCATCATCATTCGCCACGTTACTAGCGCCAGTGGCAGTACCACAGCGTACGATGGTACTGTCGAGGCAGCCGGAAACGTTGGTGTGAGGAGGGTGTTTGGCGGAATCTTCTCTCTTTGTGCTGAAGGAATAGAACAGTCCCAAGTCAATGGAACCTTTCAAGTAACGGAACAAATGTTTGATACCGTTCCAATGACGATGCGTAGGCACTGAGCTAAATCTAGCCAGTAAATTCACAGCGAAAGCAATGTCTGGTCTAGTGCATTGTGCCAAATACAAAAGTGCTCCAATCGCACTCAAGTATGGGTACTCAGCACCAAGAATCTCTTCTTCATCCTCTTTGGGACGGAATGGATCCTTGTTTACATCCAGACTACGAACGATCATGGGAGTAGACAACGGCGTACATGTATCCATGTTGAAACGCCTGAGCATCTTCTGCATATAAGCAGACTGGTGAACCAGAATACCCTTGGTTCTATGCTCTAACTCAAGTCCTAAACAGAACTTAGTCTTCCCAAGATCCTTCATCTTGAACTCAAATTTCAAGAATGAAACTGTCTTTTCAATCTCACTTGAAGTACCGATGACATTCATGTCATCAATATAGACAGCTACAATAGCAAATCCAGAGTCGGTCTTTCTAATGAACACGCATGGGCATAACTCATCGTTCTTGTAACCCCTCCGAATCAAGTATTCACGTAGGCGATTGTACCACATCCTTCCGGATTGTTTAAGTCCATACAGTGAACGTTGCAGCTTAACTGTATAAGCACTCCGTGGTTTAGAGTCTTTTGATTCGGGCACATGAATTCCTTCAGGAACTCTCATGTAGATATCCGTATCTAGATCCCCATATAGATATGCTGTAACTACATCCATCAGTTGCATACTCAGTTTTTCGGACACTACTAAACTGATCAAGTAGCGGAAAGTAATGATGTCCATTACGGGAGAATACGTCTCCTCGTAGTCAATACCAGGACGCTGCGAGAAGCCTTACGCCACAAGTCTTGCCTTATATCGCAAGATCTCATGCTTTTCATTGCGCTTACGGACAAAGACCCACTTATGTCCGACAGGTTTAACGTCTTTAGGGATCAATTCAACAGATCCAAAGACTTGCCTTTTGTCTAATGAGTCAAGTTCTGCCTGTATTGCTTCTTTCCACTTCGGCCAATCTGCTCTTTGTTGACATTCAGTCATTGAGCGTGGTTCAACTTCGTCATCATGGATGATCTCTTGTGCGACGGAATAAGCATATATATCATCGACGTGTGTGGATGCTCTATCCACTAAGAGACACGCGTTATTCAAACTGAGCGAGATTTCTTTGCTCTCTGGAGTCAACATTGGTTATGTGTCATCCCACAGAAATGATTCAGTTGACTCATGGACATAACTATAGTCAGAGACAATCTCATGCGAAGGATTCGCATCGTCGATGATGAGCAGATTTTGTGCCTTCGCTCGCTTCTTTCGAGGGTTTTTATCTCGAGAATTCTTCTGTCTCCCCCTCTTTCTGGTGGGAGCCGAGGCCGAAGCTGCTGCCCCTTCAAAGTCCATCAGGGCACCGTTGTGATCCGATTCAACAACAGCAACGCGACGGCGTACGATGGCGCCGTCGCCGGCGTCACCCTCACTTGAGGATATGCCGACGGCACTAGGTCTTAGGGCGGCTGAACCGGTCCCGTAATTTGGGACCTCCAACCTTGCCGGTACGTTTGCAACAGGTACGTATGATCTTGTCACTTTCGCAATATCAGTGAAAGCGTCGGGCATTGAATCCGCGACTTCTGAAGATTGATAATGCGTTGCACTTCAAGCTCACTTTGAGCAGTGCGAGGATCATGAAGAGACAAATCGTTGGGGGCACACCATGTCAATTCCTGACGTTCATTCGGAATGAGTGCATTCCTATCTCCTCCTAACGGCGGGAAGTGTGTCTCTTCAAAGTGACAATCTGCGAATCGCGCAGTAAATAGATCACCGGTGGTTGGTTCTAAGTAGCAGATTATCGTTGGTAAATCATAGCCAACATAGATGCCTAAACGTCGTTGTGGACCCATTTTGATACGCAAATGAGGCGTAATTGGCACATAAACTGCACAACTAAAAGTACGTAAGTGCGATAGATTGGGTTCAAAACCAGTTACCATCTGGTAGACACTAAACACATTGTTGGTAATGGGTCGAAAACGAATAAGCAACGCTGCATGCAGTATTGCATATCCCCAAGCAGAAACTGGCAAATTGGTTCCCATAACCAATGCCCTAGCCACTAGCTGGAGTCGCTGAATGGTGGCTTCTGCAAGGCCGTTTTGAGAATGAACATGAGGAACAGGGTGTTCGACTTCAATCCCAATGGACATACAATAATTATCAAATGCTTTAGAGGTAAACTCGCCAGCATTATCCATCCTAATAGATTTGATAGGATGGTCAGGGTGGTTAGCCCTTAACTTGATGATTTGAGCTAAAAGCTTGGCGAATGCAGCATTTCTTGTGGACAACAACGCGACGTGTGACCAACGCGTCGACGCATCAACCAGCACCATAAAATACTTAAATGGGCCGCATTCTGGTTTGATTGGTCCACAAATATCACCTTGGATTCGATGTAAGAATGGTATATTATCAGTTGAAGCTTTGGCGAATGAAGGGTGAGCATGCAATTTAGCAAGCGAGCAAGCATTACAAAATGAGCGATGGTCATTGGAAATTGCCGTTGTGACATAAGAGGACACATGTGGTGACGCCCCATGTCCCGGTGAAGGGTGGGACGGCACGACGTGTGGCGTAAAGGCCACGTCCTCATCCACCAGGTGCGCGGCCCCGAAACCCTGTGAAGGGGGGGCGGTGGCGAGTGTGGCTTTAAGGCCATAGTCTGGCGGGGAGCTTGGCTCCTGCGTACATCACGATGTTGAGTCGCGGTAAGAGGTTCTTCCAATCTCTTTTTCGACTTGAAAAATGGATGTCCATGGGAGTTCTTTAGAATCCGGATCATCATATCACGGCCAGGGTGGTCTAGTCGAGCATGCCAAAGCTTATAATCATTAGTGTCACAAAAATTGTCAGTGACAGCATATGATTCGAAGACACAGGCTGTAGTGAGATATAAGCCATTGTCTTCAATGCACGACATCTTCTCTAAGATACGGCGGCGGCCGTGTTCTTGAGAAGTAATGCATAAGTATTCTTCACCATTCTCAGCATAGGTATCCAAGTGATAACCGTTGGCATGGATATCCTTAAAACTCAGCAGGGTTCGATTTATTCTCGGCGCATAGAGAGCATCAATGGCATTGATAACAGTACCATTTGGTAACATAAATTCAGCGCCCTTTGACAACCGGCGAGGTACCTATCAATGTTGTCATAGATGAGCGATACGGTATTAAATCCGTAAACAACTGCCTATTCCTTATAATAGTGTGGGTAGTTCCACTATCAGCTAGACACTCAACTTCACCGCAAGACATCTACAAAGAGACGAAAACTTGGGTTAGTTTCTCGCGAGACACAGTCTAATCACTACGCCGTGGGATAGAGAAAGAAAGGGGATGAGAATCCCATTGAGTGTATCACATGGCATTTGGACATTATAACGTCGACTAAAGTCAGAAAGTGCAAGGTTGAATGTTACATAACCAAGCAATCATCATCAGAAACCAAAACGAAACCGGGGCTTCGCACATTGTGGTGTAGAACACCTTTGGTGACTGGAATAAAATGAGGTCTAGCCTCCTAGGATCGGTGTGAAAACACCTCTCGGGCTGCACACTAGCCGAAGCTGTGGATGTCAAAGACACATGGTGTCGAGGCACGAGAGTGTGGCGGATGCCGAGCCTACTTCACCTTAGTGAGCCGATGGCGGCCCGTTCGCCACCTTTTTTTTTTATTATTTAGGGATTGAGCGTAGGTGGGATTATAAGTCCAAAATATAGAGCCTATGTGCTCAAATGTGGCGTCACAAGAACCACGTGAGTTGTTAATACACAAACCTGATTGCATAAAAACATAAAATTTCTCACAAGTATGGGAAAATAAAGAAATTTTATTAAGTGCCAACTTGAATACATCAACTTCTAATTCCAAAATAAACAGACTAACTAGAGTCATAAAAACATGGCGAGTGCCATTATAATGGTGAATGTCATTACAATGGCGAATGCCATTACAATACTTGATAAACTAGAAAAGCCATAGGCTAGTCAAAATCCGGGACATCAAGAGTTTGTGGTTGCGCCTTTGGAGAATCCACATGATGAGCATAATTTGCTTCAATCATCTCGTCCTCAGCATAATTATTTTCTTCGGACAGAAACTTCTTGTATTTCTTGTAGGCATTTAACATCTCCTTACTAGCTCGACAATCGCGATGGTAGTGTTTGGAGGAACCACACTTGTAGCACGAAGCAAATTGAGCATTCCGGTTATTGCTATAAGGTCTAGGAGGGTTTGGTACTGGACCTAGACGGGGTCCGTGGCCAGTCCGGCCTCCCCCTAAAGGTGGTGCGTATTCGCCACCTTCTCGCCTCCAAGTGTTGGAGCGTCGTGTCACATTATTTCCAGCATTCTGATTTCTTCCACGTACCGGATTGTACGGGGTATGGCGGCCTTTATTTTTCTGCTTTGAAGCCTCCCCATAATGAGCCTGTGGTGTTGGAATTGGCTTTGTACCAACAGGTCTCTGGCTACTATTGAGCCTAATCTCAGAATGGCGTTCTTTTTTAGCCAATATTGCCATAAGGTCAGCGAATGATTTGATTCTGCCTTCATCAACTGAGATCTTATACTGATGTCCGAGGACATCGTAGGCCATGGGGAATGTGTTAAATGTCTTCTCCAGAAGATCTTTATCGGTTTTGATGACGCCAACCGTGCCAAGATCCGCCTGTAGACTAATCATATCCTGATTGTATTTGTCTACTTTGTCATAATCCGAGAAACAGATTTGTTCCCATTTAAGGGTGAGCTCTGGAAGAAGCATGTCATGGACATTGTTAAATCGCTGCTGGAGCGTGTCCCATAAAATTTTGGGATCTTTTACCGACAAATATTGTCACTTCAGAGTCGGGTGGATATGGCGCCTCAAATACATGAGGGCCTGAGCCTTGGCATGGTCCCCAAAAGGGGTGGTGGCGGCTGCATCAGTCAGAAGTGCTGGAAAGCCTTTGCTTTGGAAAGCAATTTCAACATCGGAAACCCATCGATGGTAGTCTTTGCCTTGAAGATCCAAGATCTCAAAATCAGGGCGTGACGGTGACGACGACGACATCTACAAGATAATGAAACGTCGGATTAGTATCGCTTTAAGCAGATACTATCAAGTATAAATTGGAATTAGAAGGGATATATTCGATCACATGAAAACTAGTTTCGATGCGAAATTTTTTTTTTCTTTTGATGCATAAACTGGCGGTTTCATACCGCACCTTCAAAC
Organism: Potentilla sterilis; assembly: GCA_963682095.1. Classification (NCBI taxonomy): domain Eukaryota; kingdom Viridiplantae; phylum Streptophyta; class Magnoliopsida; order Rosales; family Rosaceae; genus Potentilla; species Potentilla sterilis. The sequence continues at coordinate 40,180,871 of OY821757.1, read as the reverse complement.
AGTGGCGTACTCAGACATCCACATAAGCATCTTTTTTTTATTTTTTATTTCCCTTTTAACGTGATTCCCCCAGGACCATCACTTAAAACTGCGACCGTAGGGGTGATTAAATCCCCATTCTAGGTCTCATCGGCGATATAAGAATGACCAGAATCGGAGTAGAAGAAAGGCTAATAGCGCCCGATATAATATCTATAGTTCAAAAGCAGGAACTTTTATAAAATTTTTACCTTTTGATTAAAGGAACGAGAGCGTAAAGCTTGTTCTTCGACTCTTGTTTGGTTCTCGAGCCTCTTCCTACGCGAGTAATCTGGAGGAGCTATCTTGAAAAGTTGATGGCGAGCGAATGTGCAGGCGGCCACGCGAATGGGCGAGTTGGCGGGCGAGCGAGCAGGCGGGCGAACGAAGCGAATGGGCGAGTTGGCGGGCGAGCGAGCAGGCGGGCGAACGAAGCGAATGGGCGAGTTGGCGGGCGAGCGAGCAGGCGGGCGAGCGAGCAGGCGGGCGAACGAAGCGAATGGGCGAGTTGGCGGCCGAGCGAGCAGGCGGGCGAGCCAAGTGAATAGGCAGGTAGCCACGCGAATGGATTGGCGAGCGGGCTTGGTGAGCAAGTAGGCTGGCGAGCGAGCGGATTGGCGAGCGGGTTTGGCGAGCAAGTAGGCTGGCGAGCGAGCGAATTAGCGAGTGCGCGGGCCGGCTTGCAGGCGGCCGGGCAAGGGCTGCAGCCTAGGGGGGGGGTCGCACGGGTCCCGAGGAGGGAGGTGCGGCCGATGGAAGGGATGGAGGAGGAGGAAAAAGTTATTAGAGTTTTTCTAGGGCTCAGGGAGGTCACGTGCTGATAACGTGTTCAAGGAGAAAAGATAATAGGGGGAACTATATATTCATTGATTGATAGAGAGGCCTTTATATAGGCATTACAATGAGTATCCCGATAAATCATGGATTCCTTATCTAATACAGAATCAACTATACTAGTCTAATTAGGTCAAGACACACCCAGGAAGTTACCTAAATAACCTTCCTACAACAAGATAAAGATAATAATAATACTGTAATCTATTAGTTTATTGAATTGGAAAGTTTAGAAAAAAATAAATATAATATGCGTTTGATATAATTATTGTCCTTAATAGTCATTGTATAAGAGGACATATATGTAATCTAATAATTGAAAACACAAGGAGGTTAAGTGAGCAAATGTGGAGATCCCAGTAACAACACTCATATGTATAATTTCTCATTCTACGTGTATTTTATGTATATGACCTGAATAATGTCTTTTCTCATTCATTCTACTTGTCGTATTAACTGGGGTTATTTCATAAATACTTTTTCAAAACTAGGGGCACGATTGAAATTTTCGAAGAACATTGGGGTTAAATCTGTAACTTTCAGAAAAGAAAGATAAATAGACAGGCAGCCACATTCTTCTTTAGCTCGCGAAAAACAGAGAAAGAGGACTTAGGGTTCCTTCCTTTCTGATTTTCTCTCTCCCTCTTTACTCTGAGAAACCAGAGAGCTTCTCAGCCCTCGTCTCCGCCGCGACATTTCTCGCCGGCTTCTCCGCATCGCCGTGACCTTCGACTCGCGGCGCCTTCTCGGATCTGTTTCCCAGGTAGGTTCTCTCTCCTCTCTGTGACCTCACTCTAATTTAATTGAGAACGTTTTTCAAGCTTTCCACTATCTCTGTGTTTTGAATTTGTGTTGATGATTCATAGAAATCCATGTACATGCGCATTTATGAGGTCACGATTTAATATACATATAATTTGGTAGAAAATTGTGGAAATTCTTATGAAGAATGGCCGTACATTTTGGGATTTAATCAACTAGAGAGTACTGGTTAGGAGAGTTGAGTAGATAGTACAGTGGTCAGAGTATTTGAGTATATAGTTCAGTAGGTGCGGTTCGTTTGCGATGCTATGGTCCCGATATGGCAAGTTGCAAATGTTGAAGCCTTGGGCGGCTTCCCTTATGAGAACTTCAAGACTGTTCAATGCTGGTTGGATTGCTTCAGAGTTCTTTAGTAACCGGGACAATTATTGAACCCTAATTTTCGGTCATATGTAAGTGCATTATTGTCCTTTCTTTTATAAGTTCATCTTCTTACTGTTGCTGAATCGGAATTACTACTTACTTTAGTCTAGCTTTGGTTAGGTTGCTTTCAGTTTTGTTATAAGTATGGTCGAGTGGTTATTGGCTCATTAATCATTCTAAGGGAAATATGGGCTGTGTTCACCCCACATCGTTAACATGAAATCTGCTGCTGCTATTAATATCAGTAGATGTTTAATATGAGTAATTTGGTTTGAAAGCCTATGCATTGACCGTTGTTGAATATAATGTTAAAAGACAAAATACTATAATTAAGAATTGCTTTAAGATCATCTCTCTCTCTCTCTCTCTCCTTTTGATAATTTCTTCAGCCACTATTAAATCCTTGCATGACTATGATATTATAGTGGCGACAAATGCAGATGGAAGTTTTCTAAAAGGCAGTGTTCCTATGAGTAGTTCTAGGAGAGGTTATACGAGGGTTTTCCTTTTCTTGCATGGATAGCAAAGAACGATTTATCATACAATAGCATAAATTTTGATTGTCTGTTATCCACAAATTTATTCTAGTCCTTCCTAAATAAGGGTTTAAAATGGTGACTGCATTTATATTCATTAAGTCTCCATGTTCACTCTCGAGGTTCCTTTCGATAATGTCTGGCTAAAGTTTCTGAAATCGAGGAGGTGTTTCGAGTTCACTTGTTGTCTTTTGTCTCTCTAACATTGGCCCGTCTAGTTTTCCATTCATTATCAGATGGATAATTCCTTTAGTTGCTAGAGGATGTTTCCTTTATTCCAACCTGTAACTCTAAACACACCTATTTTTCCAATGAGGAAGCAGTTGCTCCTTTCCGCTTTATTATTAAATAACCTCAATCTATTGAGGTGATTTGAGAATTTGAGTTTATGTAGAGTATTTTCGTAGGCTTGAGCAGTGATTGGAAGGCCTGGTTGTTTGCAAAGGATGCTTTGACTTTTATTTTTGAAGGATGTGGGTGGTTGAGGGACTGCACATTTAGCATATGGGTTTAAGTGTGGTTGTAATTATTTCTTATGCGATGGATTGCTTATTGAAATTTTCTGTGATTTGCTGGGATTTGGTGATTTCTGTTATGAAGGAATGTAGTTGGTATGGTTTTACGTCATGGATATTGGGTGTGGTTGTAATGTGGGTGTGGCTGTGATGTGGACAGGGAGGAGGCAGTGGTGGTTTTGGTGGTGTTTTTTCCTCAAATCAGTGGAGGTAGGTCATAATAAGAAACTTAACATGAGCTCAGACAGCAGGAGCCCCATGAGCAGAAGCAGGAGCAGGAGCAGGAGCCCTACGGATCGTAAGATGCGTTCTGATCGCTTTTCTTATCGTGATGCACCTTACAGGAGAGATGGTGGTCGTCGGGGTGGTGGTGGTTTCAGGTGTACTAGCTTTTGACCATTATCTGATTTCTTCTCATGTCTTTCTCTCTCTCTCTCTCTCTATATATATATATATATATATATGGTTTGGTAAGGAGAAGATTATATCTCAATATGTCTTGATCGAGATGGTCCGGTGTCTCGATGTCAACTGTTTGTATTGACTAAGACATATGCTTCAGTACTGCCTTTTGAAGACTTTTAACAGTTTATAAATCTTATATTTGTTTTCTTCTACATTTGATAGAACATATAAGTTTCCAGATACGAATGGCTTTTTTTATATCCAAACATCTTGGTTCTAGAGGTAGCTTTGTCTCTGTGAATGAAAAGCCCACAAGTTATATAGATATAATGCGTTTTGTAATTTTTTTACTACTTTCTTGCATGGTATGTTTAAGTTTCATATTTTCATTTAGCAGTTTTGCAATCCCTTACAGCTTTGTAGTAGATGAGGAGCTCATGACATTTGGCCATTTCCTTTCTTCACCATTGAATGACTGGTGTCTTGTTTTGGTTCTTTTTTTTTAATTTTTTTCTTTGTTTTTTTTTAATTTGTCTTTTAAAATTGTAGTGTAAAAAAGTGCCTTGTCCCACTCGTAAACCATTCTATAGCATATCCGATTCTCCTATGGGTTGAAAATGGGACCTTGTTTTGCATTCTCTTCTTCTGAGTGCTGGATTTAATGCTGTTCATTATATGTTATATAATGGAACTTGTCTCCTTGATCTGCATTGCTAATAAGTAACTCACGTCAGGAAGTTTATAACACATGCAATGCGCAATGCCATTATTTATGTTCATCACATAATTTGTTGTTATTTTCTTGCCAGTCGAGACAATCTCTGCAAGAACTGCAAAAGACCTGGCCATTTTGCTAGAGAATGCCCTAATGTTGCAATTTGTCACAATTGTGGTCTTCCCGGGTATGTAAACTCCTCCTGCCCAGTAATTGTGGTTTTATATCATGCCGCATGATCTCGTTTTATTTCATTACTCTTGTTTTTTCGTTTCTCTTTCAAAAGGTTGGGGGTTCCAGCTGCCCTACAGATTTTAATACCATTGTAATTAGATAGTTAATACTTATAATCCAGAAAATTACCACACCGACTATTTGTATGTCTTACCACCACCCTAGTTAGTGTCTCCACCACTACCACTTTGAAAAATGAAGCTGCTGCAACACTACCATTTTCATATTTCATATTTCATATTTCATATTTCATATTTCATATTTCATATTTCATATTTAGTGGGAAGCAAAGGTAATATGATCGGTTCCAAATGGAGGTGCTCAATCGTTAACTTCTGGTATTTCCTGGAAGTCCTCAATCTCCAGACACTTGGGACTGCTTTATGATTTAAATATATTCTCAATGGGAATGGGGCATCAATCACGTGTCATAAATGTTTTCCAGAGCTTCTTGTATTTTCTGAAGCTACTATCTACCAAACACTTGGGACTCGTTCAACATTTAAGCATTTTTTGGCTATTTTTAATTAATTTGCTTAGTTTTCTGTAAGAATGACGACCCAGGTGTTATGTTTCATTCTTTTTATTCCTACAATATTGAGATTTTTGCATGTTTGCAGGAGCCTTTTCTTTCTACCAACATTGTTGTGACTTTGCCATCGAATATTTTTGTAGGCACATTGCGTCAGAGTGTACCACAAAGTCACTATGTTGGAATTGTCGTGAACCTGGTCACATGGCCAGTAACTGCCCAAATGAAGGCATCTGCCACACCTGTGGCAAGGCTGGACACCGTGCTAGAGACTGCACTGCTGCGCCCATGCCGCCTGGGGACTTGAGGTTGTGCAACAACTGCTACAAGCAGGGTCATATTGCAGTTGACTGCACAAATGAGAAGGCATGCAACAACTGTAGGAAGACAGGTCACCTGGCGCGTGATTGCCCAAATGAACCGATCTGTAACATGTGCAATGTATCTGGGCATGTGGCCAGGCAGTGCCCCAGAGCCAATGTTTTGGCAGATAGGGGAGGTAGTGGTGGTGGTGGTGCAGTTCGCGGTGGTGGTGGCGGCGGCGGCAGCTACCACCGTGACATTGTATGTAGAAACTGCCAGCAACTTGGGCATATGAGCAGGGATTGCATGGGCCCCTTGATGATCTGTCATAACTGTGGGGGGCGAGGACACCTGGCATACGAGTGCCCTTCTGGTAGGTTCATGGATCGCTACCCCAGGAGGTACTGACAAGTGGTAGATCGTCTTTGGATTGCAATTTCCTTTTTATCTTGAGGAAGCGTTTCCGGTTTTAGGTGAGCTAAACCGTGAGGAGTTGAATTGATACTTTTTGGTAGAATGTGTTTGTTTATGCAGAGTATTATTTTTGCATTAGAACTTAAATTTGACCTGTATTATTACTTCTGCATTTTTCAGCTATTGCTAGAAATAATGACTGTACGCCAATATTGGAGTTGCCTGATAATGAGAGATGCCAAGTTTCTGTTTCCTTCTTGGTTCCTGTTTGTATGCTTGTGAACCCGGTGTTCCCAATCGATTGATATTTGTTAACTTGGACTATTGTGGCCGTCTATATGTCTATACATGGTTTTGCTTCTTGACTTTGATCATCTGCCCATCTATATGCCTCTATGTTCCCATTCGTATCTCATACAATGATGGGTATGTTTGGTGCGGGCTTTACAAAAAAGCTGGATTCTGTTTATTTTTTAAAATAAGCTGTTGAAAAGCAAATTGGGTGAGCTTTTGGTAAACTGTTTTTTTTAATTGCTGTTAGTGGAAAAAACATTAGTAAAGTGTTTGGTAAACTGAAAGCTGACTTGTGTTTTTTGTCTGTAAATTATCAATTTAGACATGAAAGAAATTTTAATTTTAATTGAATAGTAATACCTATTAATTTTTAATTTTATGGCTAATTGAATATTTATTATATTTATATGAAATTATTTCTAAATATAATTAATTACTAATTATTATGATGAAATTATAATTTTAAATTATATTTTACAAATAACTCATTGACATCAAATGACTACAAAATAATACATTAACACTATTAAACATTAACCAGCATTACAGACACTCATCAACCTTTGAGTGATGCTATTTCTTATTCTTTCAATTTCTTGTACACCACCATGAGCATGATGTTCTTCTTGTACATCATCATTCATCTCTTTGTCACTTGTCATGTCATCGGGTCTTTCTCTAATACGAACAAAATGTCTATCCCGATTTTCATACCTTCATATATAATTATGAAGTGTCATAATTGCAATCACGATCTTCACTTGTTTTGGAAATGAATAACCTTGCATATTTCTTAAAATCTTCCATTTCTTTTTCCAAACTCCAAATGTGCGTTCTATGACGCCTCTAAGAGAAGAGTGACATTATGTAGGCACACATCATTGCAAGACAAGGAACTGAAGGAAGTATACTTTCATCATTAATTTTCCAGTGTAACTACAGAATGTGAAATTTACCGGAGTTAAGAGATTAAAATTTTCTAATATTTTTGAAATAAAGATAAATAAATAAACAGTATGCACATTCTTTCTCTGTTTTCATGCCGTGAGAGTTTTTAACAGTAACAAGAAATTTAAAAGAGATATCTGTAGTTCTGTTAATTTTTTCACAATCAGGCTGCTGGATCATTCTCAGGGTAGGACCAACTATGCTGCCAGCAAACAGGATCAATCAGCAAGGAGCAAGCATTATTCAACTTATTGGTGAGACAAGATCACAATTTCCAAGAGACTAGTTGAGGTCCAACGTACTTGAGCCAATCGCCATTGACTGGTGAGGTCCTGGGTTTAGTTTCTGGGTAGTCGGTGATCCTGTCGATAATTTATACAAGCAACCTTTACTAGGGCCTCCAAAATTTACTTGTGATGCCAACAAGGTCATATGCCTGTATCCCCACTTTGACTTGATGAAGCACCACGCTTGTTCAGTTTGGTCAAGATATGCCATTGCAACCTTTGCACCCAGCTAGAGCGACCACGAGACAAGCAGACCACACCCCCGAGAAGCAGCAAGCCATTGGCTAGTAATTTCTTTGATGGTCGTCTTGACAATTTCCTCTCCCCACCAGTAATTGGTCTATGAACTATAGGTTCTGCAGAGGTTGCTCCAGTGCTATCTGTGGCTTCTAATCCAGGGTGGACCTATGTGGAGTAGAATACCAATCAATAACAGAAATGTGCTTATTAATAGCATGGGGATGTGAAAATTTATACAAGATTACATTTGTTATCATATCAGATCACCGATGAATACTACTCAACCATTGATACAATTCAGACATTTTCTTTAAAGTGTTCTAATGATTCAAGCAAAATCTATGCTTGGTGTACCCAAAAAAAGAAAGAAAGATTTAACTAGATCCATTACGTCTAAAAATATAGGCAGGTTTTAGAAGCCATGCTGCTCACTGAGATATGCCAATTGCAAGACAACTAAAAATGACATGGAACATATAAACTACCCAAAGAAATAACAAGGGAAAAAAAAAAAAAAAAACAATACCACAACGAATTCTCTGGTATAGGTACTGCGTAATTATGTCCATAGCTAATTACCGTAGTAAGTTGGATCAAGCTCTACCAGAAAATGCTTCAGATGACAGCCATGTTATACAGTCATGCTCGAACAGCATCTTATCCCATTGCTTTCTGTAATCATTGTCCATGTAAAAGTCTCTCAGCAACTCCGGAGTGCAATCTTCAAATATAGTTACACTCAAGTACTTCACAGCACCAACCTGAAAGCACAGGCAATGATACAGTAACTCAGTTTCATAACATTTATTTGCTAAATTTAGTGAAGTAAATTATTGAAACTAGTAATTTTTCTGACCAATGGGTTCAACCAAAGATGAGATGCCTCGGGGCATATTTGATATGATGAACTCAGGCAACGACAGTCCACAAGAAGCGGAATTAACTTTACACGATTATGACTAGTATCTAATTGTTTATCAATAATGAATTTCCACAACGCAAATAGATTAAGCACATGATGAATGACCTTAGGTTTGCAGCACTTAGCATTGTAGTACAGAAGATCATTTCCTTTTTCTATGACAATGTCCCATTTCTCATTCTGACCCATCTTCTCATCCAAATTCTCAATCAGAAACTTCAAATCTGCATCTGTTACCAATTCCGAGACTCTGCAGAAGCAGTAACAGCCATCACTCAATCAATACAACATCACAGTTAAACCCTCCATAATCAACTTCAACAAAACTCAGTTCAAAATACCCCATTACCAATCAACCCCAAAAATCCAAACTTTTTACACAAAAACAAAAACCCCAATTGATTTCAGATTAAGCAAGAACATAATGAATCTAAACCAACACCCTCAATTATCAAACATCCAAAACTTCATTGAACCCAGATACCAGGTCTCGATTGAAGAAAGACAAAAACCCAATTTCGAAAACCTCATATTCAAACCCACAAATAACGAAACTTGATAAGTACCCAATTGTAAGTGAACAAAACCCAGGAGAAAAAATCCATAAAGTCAGAAACTTTACCTAGATTGTGAACCTCTAGAGGCAGAGGCAATGAGATTTGAATCAGAGAGACCAACTATAGATGATGAAGAAGAAGAATAAGAAATTTTGAGAGAGTGAGGGCAATGGCTGGTATTTTGAAAGATTCATTTAGTCACAGTAACGCGGCTACAGTGCAGAAGCAACACTGCTGCTTCCAGAAGGAGGGTCACCGCTGCTTCGGTTTTTGGACATAAAAAATCGGGGCTTCTTCCAGCCGGGGAGGAGAAGCTGTTTTACCAAACAGCTACCCATGCTGCGCTTATAATCAGGGGAGCAAAAAAGCCCCAACGCACCCTATATGACACGTACTCCTTCCTAAAAAAGCTACACACAGCCAACCCCTACAAAATGTCTCAAGACTTTGTAAGGTGGCCAATATGTCAGCAGAACATGAAGTGCATTTGATGCAGGGAGCTGCTAGCCATCTCCACATCTCGCAGCAGTCCCAGAACAAATGACCAACTGTTTCAAAATCATTGTTGCTAAAAGAGCATTTGGAACCGAGTTGGTAACCCCTTCATTGACGATTACTGTCAACCAAAACCTTACCATGAAGCACCTTCAAAGACCACAATGCTCGGCTTGGTTGGCAGCACTGAAGAAGAGTTTACGGTGTTTACCTGAAGCAATTTTCGGTCAGATCAACTGATCACAAGGATTTGATAGTGCTAGTTCTACCAACCGCAGCAATCAAACGTGCAGCACCAAGAAAGTGAGGTTCAAAATCCTCAGGCAAGACTATTGATTATTAACGTGGTAAAGCAATATGCTTTGATACGATGGCAAATTGGCAATTGATAGTATCTCACACACCCACCATTTGTTTTAATTTCAAGTTCGTTTAGTCTCCATCCAAAATTTTAAGTTTAGCATTTGTAATGTATCATTATACTTGATTTTTGTATTTCCCATATTATGATTTGAATATGTCTGCACCATTTTTATCATTCTCCATGGACAAGAATAACCATAGTGGAGCTGCAATAATTCAATAACCTATTATAAGTGAATAATATAAAATCTTGGCAGATCACTTTAGAAGAGTCAGGCTACAAATCACAACTGAAGCTTTTGTTTTGCTCTGTTCACTGTTGGTTCTTCCTCTTTACATATATATATGCTTTAAAGTATGGTCCCTCTGGCATATGTTATCTAATAGTTGCAAGGCTTCTCCAAGGCTCCAATCATCTCACTTGAAGTTGTTCAGTTGTTGGCACCAAAATTAAGCACTACTTGAACATAACTAAGGGAATTTATAATCAAAAGAGACAAATGACTAATGAAGGTATAAGAAGAGACACAAAACCACCATAAATCCCACTTAGATGCATCTTCTTAATTAACATCAGAATCTCTACTTTTCTAAATTGGAAGAGGTCGGTTGTAACCTCTTGTATACTTTATACGGTCTTCAAAAGACAAATAGGTTGAGCAAAAAGTAGGTTGTAGATGCATTGTGCTCCACACGACTCAATGAGGTCCTATATCTCTATTCTCCAATTCTCTAACCGTTAGTGGGAAACATCATGTAATCTTACTACACAATTAAATCCATTACACTGTTGGTAAGGTTTTACATGCTCAGATACCGATACTAGGATGTGTTGGTAAAATCATGACCCTTGGCTATCACTAATATTTAGAATTCGACGGTTGAGATTGATGTCAATATGGCTGAGCATTAAAACTCTGAGCATGTAAGAATTTCGATACATTGTTTCATGTGAAAAAAAAAAAAAAACTTCCTGTTAAAATATAGTATGATGAGCTAACAAGGTTTTATGCAACCTAATATACGTTCCTCTTTTCTTCTAATGCAAGTCGATCTTTACCACCAAGATCAGAATCAAAACTCAAAGCAAAATCTTGCTAGTACATAACAAGGTTTTGTGGTTTTGGCTCGTCACTAACAATATGAGGATGTACCAATAAGACACCCATGACGAATTCTTTTTCGAAGGAATTTCTTTTTAACCGCCACAATAAGAGTTCCAATATATGAAGCAAATCATATTCCACAAACAAAAGTAGCAGTTACACTAAAATGGCATAAAATTGAGAGCCTCCACTGGCTTCCTTGGATAAGGAGAAAAGAATCAATCAGTAGCAGTTGCTACTTGCTACTACTGTTACTTGCTACTCAGCTTTATCTACACCAGAAAGATAGAATTTTATTATAGGGAATTGGAAGTATTGGGACTTTAAATAATATCCCGTCCAGTCACTTTACTCCTTCCACACAGTTAGTTCCAGTACCAATCATCAGTCAGTGCCTCTTTAGATACAGTTGCTCACGCCTTTTTCAGTTGCTTGGATCTGTAAGTTAGAACATTTGATATCTACACTTCGAGTTGTGCAATGAGATTGTGAAAATAAATTTTTAGATCACTTACAAATTACATGTATCATATTAATTTAATATGCGTTCATCTTTGATGCTGTAAAGGTTAGTTTGCCCTCGAGACTATTAAACAACGACAAGCATGACCCATAATTTACCGTTATACCGATATTGTCCCAATTTAATATTCCATTAAACTGTTGATTTTTAGTCACAAAAAGATTTGGTACAATTAGATATGAACTACCGAGTTACAAGTTAAATTGTGTTCAAGGAGAAAAGATAATAGGGAGAACTGTGTGTTTATTGATTGATAGAGAGGCCTTTATATAGGCATTACATCAAGTATCTCGATAAATCAGAGATTCCTTATCTATTACAGAATCAACTATACTAGTCTAATTAGGTCAAGATACATCCAGGAAGTTATGGAAATAACCTTCCTACAACACTCCCCTTTGTGTCGAGCGCCTAATGTCTTCATGGTGCTTACCATGTTGCCTCACTAAAACCTTGCTAGCAAAACAAAACCTCTTGGGCAAAAATAAAATGCATGGACGAAGGGAAAAGAGCACAACACACCAATACTACACTTGTGAATAACATGTGATGTAGACTCCCCCTGAAGTCTAACAAACTTAGAGCTCTAATATATGGCGCATGCCTAGGCTCTTCACATGTTTCACATGCATAGATTTTCCCAAAGACTTGGTAAACAAATCTGCAACATTTGCGTCTGAACTCACTTGATTAACTTGGATGTTCAGGAATTTGTTTCTGCACAAACCCGTAGGCTTGGTAGAAACCGATGGATCTTGATGTGATTTCCTCCTGCGAACCCTGCTAACTAAGGGGAATACCGGGCGGGCCGGTCTTCTCCTCTTCGATGCCTAAGTTAGTACCGTTGGAGCAAATAGATAACTTAAGCGGGAATGATAAGTAGTGGGAGAGTTGAGTTACCTTCTAATGAGGGTAGTTGAGGCCTTTATATAGGTGGTCGATCGTGAGATCTGGTCTTACTCTTCGATGTGGGACTGGTTCCACTACAAGGAAAAAAACCTTAGGCGACGAAACTTAAAAAAATTCCTCGCCTAAGACAGCTTAGACGACGAAAAAAATTTCCTCACCTAAGAAAAATTTTTCGTCGTCTAAGAACAGTCTTAGACGACGAATCACACTTTTCGTGGTCTAAGACAAAAAATTGCCGACGAAAAAAATTTTCGTCGTCCCTGCACTATCTTAGACCACGAAAACAAAAAATCGTCGCCTAAGATTTTTACTTAGGAGACGAAATATCAAAATTCGTCTCCTAAGAAAAAATCTTAGAAGACGAAATTTTTTTTCGTGGTCTAAGAAGTAAAGGGGACGACGATAATTTTTTTCGTCGGCCTGTTTTGTTCTTAGACGACGAAAAATAATTTCGTCGCCTAAGATCAAAACTTAGGAGACGAAATTTTTTTTTTCGTGGCCTAAGTTTTGATCTTAGGCGACGAAAAACTAATTTTCGTCCCCTAAGTAAATCCAGACTATAAAGCCTGCACTCATTTTCCAGATCGGGAGCAGAGACCATTTTTCCCCAAAAACCAAAATTTTTTTCCTTCCTTCAAATTTTCCACCGATTTTCATTCTTGGATGTGAAAAGCTTCAAATCGGGTCTTCCTAAGCCTTCTCCACTACTACCCATTGATTTTTAACTTGGTATGATCTCTTTATTCATCTTTTTCAACTATAATTTCAATTTTTCCATTGAAATATTTCATTTTTGAGGTAGAGAATTATAGAAATATATATTGTTGTGTGTGTATATTGTGAGGTGATAGCTAGTATATATGTTGCTTTTGTTGATCCATACCTATATATACTCAATTAAATTGTTGGATTTTGTGAAATTAGTGAATTATATATATATTAATTATATATTTTAATAATGCTTTAATTAATAATTATAATTATTTGACGAAAATCATTGTTATATGATTTATAATTAGCGGTGATATACATGCATTTATATATATCCCTAGAAATCCCGTTCGAGAATCATGGAGAGATTCTTGAATTGTCCCATTTTTGGACAGTTTGGGGGCAGAGGACATTGTTTCACAGTTTGTATATGTCTTGTGTATTCGTTTGCGGTCGTGGGTATATATTTCGACGAGGTCTCCCATCACTGTTCCTCGAGTGCATACTAGGTGTATAGATATTCGTGCACTTGAGGAACTGTGGGGAGATGCTGCCAAAATTTTCCCACGACTTAAAACGAATACACAAGATCTACAAACTGTGAAACAAAGTCTTGTGCTCCTGAATGGGATTATTAGGACCCTAACCGGAGGCATAAGGTCGAGAAAAAACATGCATATAAATTGTTTATTTGTTAATTTGTGATTATTTATTGTTTGTCTTATATTAATTAATATATATAACAGGTGATCGATGGATAGAGATAGGAGTTGGATGCAGTACCCAAGACAGAGCGAAGAATACCATGAAGGAGTAGGAATTTTTATAAATTTTGTACGTGAACATGGTGGAGGAAAGAAAACACACAGGTGTCCCTGCTTAAGTTGTATGAATACTAAGCGCAAGACGATCGGCCGAATCTACGATCACCTGTGTAACAGAGGTATTATGCAGAATTATACAACATGGACTAAACACGGGGAAGCAGATTATGAACCTACGGTTGCCGAAATCCAGGCTGGATACCATGACCGAACAACTGCTGGTGGTTTCGAGCCTTATACTGACCCGGCGATGAACATTCTACATGACATTTTTCCTACTTTTGCTCCAGTACGCGAGGAAGAGGAATTCCAAGAGGCAGTTTTTGAGGATGGCACAACTCCTCTTGTTGACAGTGCTGATTATGATAAGTATACCAGACTACTTGCTCAAGTGCAGATCCCATTATTCGAGGGTAGTCCTCACACTGTTTTAGAGACCATCATCTCACAGACGCAGTTGAAAGTCAAGAGTAGGTGGACAAATGACTCTTTTGATAGTCTTCTAAAACAGTTTAAGGAACACCTTCCACAACCTAACTATCTACCTGATAGTTATTACACGCTACATAAGATATTGGGCGATCTCGGTCTCAGTTATAACAAAATCCACGCCTGCAAGAACAACTGTGTTTTGTTTTACAAAGAGAAAGCCGAGCTTGATGAATGTCCCATATGCCACGCGTGGAGGTGGGAGCAAGGCACAGTTAAGGAAAACAGTGTTCCTGTGAAGGTACTTCGTCATTTCCCTTTAATTCCTAGATTGAAGCGTCTTTACATGTCCTTACACACAGCAAAAGAAATGAGATGGCATGGAGAGAGAAGGACAGATGATGATACTCTCAGACACCCTGCAGATGGCGAGGCGTGGAAGTCCTTTGACAGATTATTCCCTGATTTTGCAAGAGATGTTAGAAATGTCAGAATCGGCCTTGCCTCAGATGGATTCAATCCCCATGGAAATATGAGTTTGAGTCATAGTACATGGCCTGTTATTCTTGTGCCGTACAACCTGCCTCCTTGGATGTGTATGAAGAAGGAATTTAGTATGATGTCTCTGTTAATTCCCGGCCCAAGGTCTCCAGGAAAGTGTTTGGATGTGTATCTGCAACCTTTGATCGACGAGCTGTTAGACTTATGGGAAAATGGAGTTCTTACTTTTGACAGGCACAGTGGAAGATCATTTATGATGAGAGCAATACTGCTGTTTACCATAAGTGATTTTCCTGGTTATGGGATGTTGTCGTCTCAGGCGACTAAAGGTTATAAAGCTTGTCCTGTTTGCTTGAACGAAGTCCATTCTGTTTGGTGCGCTGGGAAGGTGTGTTACTTGGGTCACCGTAGATGGCTTCCAGCTGACCACCAGTGGCGATTTCATGATCTAGCATTTGATAAAACAGTAGAGCTTCGTCCTAAACCCCGTCCCTGGAGCGGTGATGAAATTTTGGAGAAGCTGAATTCTTTCGATTTCGGGGTGTTGAGCGGTGATTTATCTATACCAGTTCCGGAACGCCCTGACGAGTACAAGTGTTTTACACACAAGAGTAGATTCTATGATTTGCCTTACTGGTCGAAATCCATTCTTAGACACACCCTAGATGTCATGCACATAGAGAAGGGAGTAAGTGACAGCATTGTGGGAACAATTCTTGATATCAAAGGAAAGAGTAAGGACACTTTGAAAGCACGTCAGTATTTGAAGGAGAAAGGATTACGAGAACACTTGTGGCCAGTGAAGACGGCGTCAGGGACTTTCATACCTGTTGCACCTTACACAGTTAAACCGGCTTTCAAGAAGCAGATTTTCGTATGGTTTAAAGGAGTACAGTATCCTCATGGGTATGCAGGAAATATATCTCGGTGTATTAACTTGGGGCTTAATACGTTTAACGGATTGAAGAGCCACGACTGTCATGTATTGCTACAACGTCTTATTCCAGTGGTTATCCGACCCTATTTGCATCCAGATGTGGTCGAACCTATAATAGCCTTGTGTAGGTTCTTTCAGAAGTTATGCGCTAAAGAGCTGAAGAAGTCAGATGTTCTCATTCTCAAAGAAGACATCATCTACATTTTGTGCAAATTGGAAAGGATTTTCCCCCCTGCTTTCTTCGACAGTATGATTCATCTGATGATCCATCTTCCAGATCAAGCACTGCTTACTGGTCCTGTTCATTGCACCTGGATGTATCCGCAAGAAAGGTACTATTTATTATTCGTATTTCCCCATTCATTATAATATTATCTTGTATATATACTTCACTGCTAATAACTGTACGTGTAATTTCAGACAACTGTTTCAATACAAAAAGTTATGTAAAAGCAAGAGTCACCCTGAAGGATCGATAGCGGAGTCGTACATTACACATGAATGTGTAACATACTGCAACTTATATCTCCGTAACAGTGACGGAAACATTGCAGAATCTTCTACAGCAGCCTCTACAGTACCAGTTCCGAAACTTTCCGTCCTTTCAAGTGTTGTACGTCCGTTTGGTAATTTACCAACTTCAGAAAGACTGACAGATGCTGAGCTAATTGAAGCTCATTGGTGCGTACTACAACACTGTGACGAAGCACAATATTTCATGGGTGAGCATTTGAAGCTGATTGAAGCAAATCGTCGAGACCGAAGGCCGAAAGAGACGCACAAAAGAACATTTCCTATTTACTTTCGCAAATGGGTACGTCACAATATTTTGTATGTTACAATATCTCCATTTCAATATTAGTAGTCTAGCTAGTCAGTTCAATTTAAATAATAAGTTATCACAATGTGACAGGTGGAAAATCTCCAAATACAGAACAGTGATTGGTACTCATCCGAATTGCACCATTTGGCTAGAATGCCAATTTCCCACAGGGTGCGCGCGATGTGTTTTGTCAACGGCGTCAAGTTCGTGACAATTCAACGAGATGTGAACCGCAGAACGCAAAATTGCGGGGTCATGGTAGATGGTGACGACTTCACCTACTATGGAGTGCTACTGGCCGTTGTCGAACTAGTATATGGAAATATGCTCGTTGTCTTGTTCAAGTGTAGATGGTTTAACACTAATCAAAGTGTTCCTGGGAGTACAAAGATGGATTACGGCATGTTATCGGTGAATACAAACACAAGTTGGTATGAAAATGAGCCCTTCATTCTTGCTAGCATGGCAAAACAAGTATTTTATCTCGATGATCCTAAGGCAGGTGGATTTTGGAAAGTGGTTAACCCGATGTCACATAGGAATATATGGAGTGCGTCTACAGTTGAAGGGGGTGAAGAACATGATGATGAAGATGACGGCGACACTGATGAACCATATCAAGAACATTCGGCTTCTCAAATCCCTAATGCAGAGGCTATTCGCGACAACAACCGCTTACATTTCGTCACTTCTGATGAATTCATTGCAGTCCCAAATGCATCTACATCTCAAAACATAGCCAATCAAAACTTCATTAATGACGAAGATGATGAGGAATCAGACGATGATGAGGAAACATACGACGATGACGATTCCAATGATGGCTTAACTGATACGATTGAAGATGCAGACGATACAGACGATGACGATTATGATGGAGAACCATGATCAGATTTAAATTATGTTTTTAAATTCAATAAATTTGTTTTTGATGTATAATTAAAAATACATGAATGGTGTGTACGTACGTACAGAACCTTCAACTGTGTTCTGTGTTAATTATTATGTTGGATTACAATTTCGTCAAGAAAATTAAAATGGGCACAATTGCGATATTTGGGGTCTTTCGTCGACCAAATGCACCTATATGAACATGGCCGAAAATGCCACCATTAAAAAGTCAATTTTTATAAAAAAAAATAGACACTTAGTCGACGAAATTAATAGTTTCGTCGTCTAAGTATTTACTTAGTCGACGAAAACCTCATTTTCGTCGTCTAAGTATTTTCTTAGACGACGAAACTTATAATTTCGTCGACTAAGTGTCTATTTTTTTTATAAAAATTGACTTTTTAATTTTCCACACAATAAATTTTGGGAAAAGTTTAACTAAGCTTAGTCGACGAAACAGACTTTTTCGTCGTCTAAGTAAACACTTAGACGACGAAAAAGTCTGTTTCGTCGACTAAGTGTTAATTATTTTTTAAAATTTGGCTTTATTTTCCGCCAATGAATTTGGCAAAAATTTGAACTGGTCTTAGGCGACGAAAAATTAAGTTTCGTCGTCTAAGTTTTTACTTAGGCGACGAAAATATCATTTTCGTCGTTTAAGACTTTACTTAGTCGACGAAACTTAAGTTTTCGTCGCCTAAGTGTAAATTATTTTTAATATTCTGGCGGACTGATTTGAATTAATTGAAAATTTAGGAATACACTTAGGCGACGAAAAATTAAGTTTCGTCGTCTAAGTTTTTACTTAGGCGACGAAATTATCATTTTCGTCGTCTAAGACTTTACTTAGTCGACGAAACTTAAGTTTTCGTCGCCTAAGTGAGGTAAATATACCCGAGAATCCCTAATTCACTACATCTGTTTCGATTCGATCCTCTCCGCACCTCCCCACCTCCACCGGCCTCCCTCTCCTCTCCCCACCTCCACTGGCCTCCCTCTCCTCTCCCCACCTCCACCGGCCTCCCCACCTCCACCGGCCTCCATCTCCTCTCCCCACCTCCCCACCTCCACCGGCCTCCCTCTCCTCTCCCCTGCTCGGCCTCCTCCCCTGCTCGGCCCTCCCCCTGCTCGGCCTCCTCCCCCTGCTCGGCCCTCCCCCTGCTCGGCCCTCCTCCCCCTGCTCGGCCTCCTCCCCCTGCTCGGCCTCCTCCCCTGCTCGGCCCTCCCCCTGCTCGGCCCTCCCCCTGCTCGGCCTCCTCCCCCTGCTCGGCCTCCTCCCCTGCTCGGACCATCGATTACAGAACCGAGCTCATAAGGTTTGCTATGGTTTCCATCTTATCTATCTTTATGTTTATGTGGATTTGATGAATGAATGAACAGCCTTTTTTCATGAACACAGTTTGATTGTTCTCAAGTCGATTTCCATTTTAGAGTAATGATGAGAATTTTGTTGAAAAAATAGGTGTTGGTTTTGTTATGGTGTATTTGGATTTTCTTCTGAAGATCCTCAATCTCTCATTCAATTAAAGTTTCTGCTTTTCTTCTGGATTTTCAACGGATGATTGAATTGTCAATCCACAGGGTTACGGATAATTGCATGATCAGTAACTTCGGGTTCATATGGGTTTTGTTCTATATTTGTTTACATGTTGGTGATTTTGTCAAGTAGTGTTAGTTGTCAAATAAGGTTGTGAGTTTTTTTATGCTTTGAGATATCATAAGGGGCTGAGATTTAGAACTCAGACTGTCAATAAAAAGAAAAAAAAACACTAATTTTCCGTATGAGGAACTTTATGTATGCAAAACTATTGTGACCATTAGCTTTACAGTTCATACATAAGTGAAACAGCTTAGTCAAACTACTCTTCAAATTGCATGATCAGTAACTTTATATTTCTGATGTGTGTTTACATTTCATGGTGTAGTGTTATACTTTGTTAGTACCTGGTTTGGTTAACCAAGGTTTTTGGTGGTATGGTTTGCTTGTTAGTTGCTATTCTCATTAGATTGGGATGAATAAGGCTGTCTGTGTTTCTTTACAGGAAAAATATGCCGCCGACAGGTGAATTTCTGAAGAAGAAGAGACAGGAGTTATTTGACCGCTTCTATAAGTCAAATAACTCTGAAGGGAGTAGTTCGCGGCCACCTACGGAATCATCTGCGAACGTATCATCACCTCCCCCTCCGCCCCCGTTGGAGGATACTGCATCCCCTTTAGTAGCAGACACCGCACCTGACGTCGACGACAGCGATGGTGATTGTGAGATCAGCTGTCGGCGCACATTTCGTCCTCGGCCTGATGGAGGTAAACATAATCCAACACTTTCAATTAAGTCATTTAGTTATAAATGAGTGTTATTACTTTCTAATTAAATTGTTATTGTTTTGGCAGCACCTCCTCCCAAACACAAACGAGGGTTGGTAAAAGGCTTGAAGGCCTACACGTCTTGGGTGCAGCACGGAGAGAAGGTGAAGATCGTCATGGATGATGAGTTCTTGCACGGACCGCAGACCAGTGCACTGAACAGTTGGCTGACTCATGATATCGGTCATATCATTCGGGACAGCATTCCCATGACTGCTGCAAGTTGGTGGGATCTGGAGGAGGATGATCAGCTGAAGCTCAAAAATGAACTCGACGTAAGTTAACTACAATTTTAATATTTTAATTATCTATAAGCTTCCATATTAATTCTAATTTTTTTGTAATAGCTTGTTTATGACATCCCTTGGGATGATAAGAAGATGGTCAAGTGGGTTTACAAGCATGCCGCCAAGACCTTCACAGCCTTCAAGAGCAAGCTCAACAGGCTTAGGATTGCCAATCCTGGGAAAATTCCGAAAGAGTTCAAAGATCGGCAGGAGGAGTGGTCTTGGCTGCTTCACCACTTCGAGAGCGATGAGTTTCAGGTATATAATTTTGTAATAGTAGTATGTGCTTTCAAATGTTAACATTTTTCATTTTAGTTTTATTTCAATGCTAACTATTTGTCTCATATTTAATCATATTTCTACAGAGACGATCGACCGCCAACGCCCTCAACCGGGGGAAGAAGACGTTGCACCATCGGTCCGGTTCAAAGCCGTTCATCTACGGGGCGCACGAATTGAAGCAAAAAGGTGAACTATTCCCGTTGGTGAAGAATTATGAGATGGTGTACCCTCCTGAGCACCCAGAGGCGGCAGAAAATATAGTAAGTTTCTCTTATCCCATAACTAGACATGACATTATGTTTGGATTATGTTTAACCGTTGTGGTTTGATGAATAATATCTGCCGATTATGTTTGGATTATTTAGAATGCATTATTCATATGCATGTTACTTGCTTGGTCTTTGCAGCGCCGTATCAATGCCGAGCTCGAGAGGGTGATGACCACTGTGAGGGAGGAGCACCCCGACGTTCCGGAGGATCTGATCGTCAACTATTTTGACGTGCCGACTCAAGCCCGAGTGCTTGTCAGCGCACTGGGACCGCGAAACAGCGGTGAGATCCGGGGGTTAGGAGGAGTTACTTTCGGTGTCGGCTCCCAATCATCGCAAGGAGAAAATTCCACCGGACGCAGTCGGTCGTCAAATGCGGAGCGTGTGAGACGACTGGAGGAGGAGACCCGACAGCGTATAGCTCTTGCAGAGGAGGAGGCCCGAGAGCGTATCAGACTTGCAGAGGAGGAGGCCCGAGAGCGTATCAGACTTGCAGAGGAGCAGACACGATTGGTAACTGAGCGTCTTAGCTGGTTGGAGCAAGAGTTCCAGTTGTTTAGGAACCGACCACAGTAGCTTGCAGGCTCCTCACTCTCCCTATCTACGTACGATATTGTTTGATGTGTAATATTTTTAGTGAACAAATGTATGAATTTATATTATTGTACGATGTTATCCGGTATTGTACGATATTATTCGGTATTTAATTTTTATCGATACTTTTTTTAATATATTTGAATATTCAGTATCTGAATTTTTTTTTTTTAATTTAATACATGCTTAGTCGACGAAACTAAATATTTTCGTCGCCTAAGCTGTATACTAAGTCGACGAAATTATTTTTTCGTGGTCTAAGATATTTACTTAAGCCACGAAAAATAACAATTTCGTCGCCTAAGATAAACTCTTAGGCCACGAAAAAATATTATTTCGTGGCTTAAGTAAAAATCTAAGACCACGAAATAAAATATTTCGTCGACTTAGTATGAAGCTTAGGCGACGAAAAAATATAGTTTCGTCGACTAAGTTTCCATCTGAGGCCACGAAATACTTTATCTTTCGTCGCCTAAGCTAAAAACTTAGACCACGAAAATGTTGAGTTTCGTGGTCTAAGTAATTATCTTAGGCCACGAAATTTATTTTTCGTCGTCTAAGACATAGTTTACCCGACGAAAAAATTCGTCGTCTCAGAGTTTTTTTCGTCACCATTTTTCTTAGACGACGAAATTTTTTCGTCGTCTAAGAATTATCTTAGTCGACGAAATTGTGTTATTTTCGTCGTCTAAGTATTTAGCCCACAAACTTTAGACGACGAAACTTAGGCGACAAAATTTTCGTCACCAAAAAACTTAGTCGACGAAAATCCATCTTAGGTGACGAAAAATTTTCGTCGCCTTAGATATTCAGTGTTGTAGTGTTCCCTTCTGTTCGTACGCAAATGGGCAGCTAAGGTGACCTGTTCGGCAGGCTGATGTCCCCGGCTCCCGGGCCCTCAGTCATAAGTTAGACTGCTAGGCCTCGGGTCCGGGTGCTGGGGATCCTGCTCCGGGCCTCGGTCCGGCCCCGAGCATGCTAGTTGCGGGTCTGTGGGCCTGTGTAGCCCCTCTGTGGCTACTGTCAACAAGTCCCCCAAGTTCCCGGTCAAGTGCCATCTTGAATGGGGACTTAATATGTCTCGCTCCTGTCCCGCAGACCCGCAGGGTTACCGACCCAACGGTGCCTAATCCCCCAAGTCCGTATTGAAGATTGGGCTTGGCCGGGCGTTCGAGCAGAAGGGCTGTTATGATGGTGCGTGGTGATGTGAGTACCTATTAGTGATGACGTGTGGCAGTTATGAGTATGTGTTTGTAATAATGATGGTGTTGTGCTGAAGTCTTGCCATGCCATGAGTATGGAACGGGGAGAAAGCCGGACGAGTGCATGGGATGATGATGTGGCGTTGAAATCCGCCATGCGATGAATATGGAGCGGGGTGAAACCCGGACGTGGGCATGGGATGATGATGTGGCGTTGAAATCCGCCATGCGATGAATATGGAGCGGGGTGAAACCCGGACGTGGGCATGGGATGATGATGTGGCGTTGAAATCCGCCATGCGATGAATATGGAGCGGGGTGAAACCCGGACGAGTGCATGGGATGATGATGTGGCGTTGAAATCCGCCATGCGATGAATATGGAGCGGGGTGAAACCCGGACGAGTGCATGGGATGATGATGTGGCGTTGAAATCCGCCATGCGATGAATATGGAGCGGGGTGAAACCCGGACGTGGGCATGGGATGATGATGTGGCGTTGAAATCCGCCATGCGATGAATATGGAGCGGGGTGAAACCCGGACGAGTGCATGGGATGATGATGTGGCGTTGAAGTCCGCCATGCGATGAATATGGAGCGGGGTGAAACCCGGACGTGGGCATGGGATGATGATGTGGCGTTGCAATCCGCCATGCGATGAATATGGAGCGGGGTGAAACCCGGACAAGTGCATGGGATGATGATGTGGCGTTGAAATCCGCCATGCGATGAATATGGAGCGTAAGGACTCGACCGGTGGAGTGCCATGTTGGGACGAGTCCCCCAGTGAAAAATTGCTGCCAACGGTGGAACAGGCCGGGGAGTAGCCCGGTGGGGTGTTTAGGCCATGTCATGGCACCAATCCACACCCGCTGATTCGTCCCAGCTTGTGTTGGAGTAAGTATAGGGTATTGTGCAAGGTTGCGAGCCTGCGGGAAGGCCTGATGGGTGCAAGCCAACAGGTCCACCGATGGGGTGTTGCGGCCATGTTTAAGCACCGGTCAACATCCGCTAGTTCTTCTCAGCTTGTGTTGGAATAAGCGTGAGGCTGTGCAGGGTTTCTAGCCTACGGGGAGACTTGTTCTGTGTTAGAGAAACAATCTGCCTGGTGGGGTGGCGTAGAGATAACAAGTCTCGCCATGGATCCCCATATTTTTCACAGCTTAGTGTGATGCAGGGTTTCTAGTCTGCTGGAAGAGTTTGCATGTGTTAGAGGTAAACTCTCCCGGGTTTATAAAGCCCATGTGTTTGAAGCCTTGAGTTGTTGCTGGCTTGTCCGTGCCCGTAGGCGCGAAGGAAAGTGACTAGACCGATGGAGTGCCTCGGATCCAGTGGAATGCTACATAATCGATGGAATGCCTGTGAACCGGTGGAATGCCTTTCCTTGATTTGAGGTTGGCTCTTGGGGAAGTGGGGGATGGTTCGTAACCCCTCGGTTCTCTCCCCTATCTCCCTTAACTGCTGCTTATAGGCGGGGCAGGTGGCTGATATGCATTGAAGGAGAAAACCCATCAGTCCCATCAGCTATGATGGCGTGGGAATTTTATCGATGCTGGGACACGTGTCAGTAAGGAGCGATCTGAGATGGAGGGCCTGGATTCACAGGCGTTTGACTTGCCCCGATTGAGTATTTTGGGGGGATTACAGGGGTGCCTAGGGCATCAGACCCGTCTATAAAAATGCCTCCTTTGTCTTCATTGTTTGTTGTTTTTGCTCTTGGCTCAGAGATAAGAAGAGAAGGTTGGAGAGGAATCCGGCGAAAGTTATGTGAAGGTACCCTCGTGCTATCCGTGTTTCAGGCGTTCTGGTTCTTACCCATGATTGCTCGGTGTTTTCCCAGAACTGACTTTCCTCGGTTGTGCATAGTAATCGGTAAGTTTCGCCTTCTTTGCTTCGTGTTTTTTTTTTCTTTGTTGGTTGGTGTTTTGCCGGGGGGGGGGGGGGGAGGGGGGCTCTGTCGCAATGGGTGAGTTGTTTTGAGCGGGGAATCTGCGGCAAATTTGGGGAGCAGCCACAGAGAGCGTTGTTTTAGCTTGTTGCTGACCAGCGGTGGGGTTTTGTTTTCCTCCCCCTAGGTTAAATGGCTTCTGGGAGCTCTGCTGGGACTTCTGAATCGGCCGACAGACGTCCTGTGGTGGACAATGAGGAGAGGTTGGAAGATTGGCTTACTTCGGTTTCCCCGGAGTCCGAAGCCGCTGCCCGCTCCCGGGGCGAGGTCTCCTCGTCCGGGTCTCTGGGGCATGAGAGCATCCCGCACGGGGTACCCTTTCCTGGTACTTCGCCCGTGAGTTACACTATCGGGAATGGGGAAGGGGCTGTTGTGTGTGATGAACCGGAGGGTACCATGAGCCCCGCGGAGGTTGCCGCATTCCGGGAGACGTGGAGCATCCCGGATGAGGTGAAATTACGGCCACTGAATCCCAGGGAATTGGCCTGTAACCCGGAGGAGGGTTGGGTTGCTGTTCATAGAGACCAATTCTGTCATGGGTTCTCCCTTCCGCTGCCAGACTTTGTGCAGTACATGCTCAGCGCTCTGCATGTGTCTCTTGCGCAGCTTCCCGGAAACCAGTGGAGGCAGCTGCTGAGCCTTGGTTGTCTGTACGAGCTGTCCGGGATGAGCATGCCGACGGTGAACGAGTTCCGGGCGTTGTACAGATTGTCTTTCTCGAAAAAGAAAGGGTGTCGGGGTTGTCTCACCTTTAGCGCCCGACACTTTCAGCCTATCATCACCCACCTGTCTTCCTGGGTGGACAATAACTGGAGGAAGAAGGTGGTGATGGCAGGTAGGCAGTGGTAGAAAAGGAGGAGGATGTACTGGGTTCCTGGTGCCTTCCAGCCCCTTGGTGACCAATCTTACGTACTGTCCGAGTTGGAGCAGGATAGGATTGCCACGATATTCGGGTGCTGGGACGGTCTTGAGCGAAGCTCCTACAATTTCATACGGCGGGAGGTGTTGGAGTACTGCTGTCTCGGGCGGGATCCTGGTGCGTAGCAGGGTTTTAGTAGTGACGTTCCCGCTGACTGAGTTGATACTAACCCTTTGTTTGTTCTGTAGGTGCATTTTCCTGGATGGTCGTCAAGCCCGATAACACACTATCCATGGACGGTGAGGACCTTGTCTTGAGGTTGAAGGAGAAGGGGGAGGCCGTTTCGCAGACCTCGGTGGATCGGGAAGGCAGGTGGCTGTTTCCGTCCATGCCGAACCAATGGCTTTGGATCTTGCGGATGACGCCTACACCTTGAGGCGTGTGAAAACTCGTGCTGCAGCACCCTCTGCGGAACCCGGAAAGAGTAAGACCATTGGAGGGCCACCAAAGGTTCCTGGTGGGATGGATAGGATTCCGTATCGACCAGGATCGGTCCCGCTCGTCAGCAGGGTTTCCTTGACTGGCGCACAATCTTCTTCGCCGGGTGACCTGGGTGAGAAGAGGCGGAGGATCATGGACGTCCCGCCCTCCGCGCTGGTGACGCTGACCGGCCGGTCGTCTGGTGAGAACTTGGCGAAACGGCTCAAGTTGACCAGTGGTGCAACGAGTCCAGCTAGGGACAGAGCCACTGCTGCTTCAAGTTCTGCCGGTCAGTAGAGTAGCCCTGCTCCGGTGGAGGAACAGAGGAGGGGAGGTCAGGAGAGTCCCTTCGTCCGGAACCTGGTGGAGGATGTGGCTGGCCTTGGTCTGTATAGGCCTGGGGCAGCTGGAGCCCTGTCAGGGGAGAAACGCCAGAAGAGTAAGGAGTTGGTCCTCCTAGTAAGAATTGTTTGGTGCTACGGTACCGCTCATAAAACTTCTGTAGGGTTTCGTTATTTTTTGTTGTTGTTTAGTCGGCTCCCTGTCGTTCTGTAGCTGTTGTACAATCTGTATCAGCCGGACCCAAGTGAGGAGCTGCCGAAACTGAAGAGGCAGGTGGCCGTTCTGACCGGAACCTGTGAGCGTCTAAGGCTGAGAAGTCCAGACTTGAGCGGGAGAAGGTCAGACTGGAGGAGAGGGCCAAGAGGCAGGTGGCCAAGCTAGAGGACCAGATCCGGAGCCTCGAGGAGGAGAATGAGCGGGCTGAGGAGGAGAGGGCCGAGCTAGAGGCCAAAGTGGATGAGCTCCAGGTGGAAGCTGCGGCTGCGGCTGGAGAAGAAGACCCAGAGCTTTTCTAGCGGGTTATCTAGAAATATCACGATAGTGATCAGTTTCTTGAGCTCCTGGAGAAGGCTAGGGAGTCGGGTATCGCTGATGCCTACGTGGAATGGGAAGAGAAGGGATACCTGATCACCTCGCAAATGCCGAAGGCGCAGGCCGATGATGATGCTGATGGGCAGCCGGCAGAGGAGGAGCAGCCGGAAGGGGAAGGCGGACTTCAGCTATCTGAACCCAATAGGGGGGATGCAGCGGTTCCATCTGAGGAAGCTGGTGGACAGGCTGGGCCCGCTGGGGAGGAAGACGTGGCTCCTTAGGATTTTTGTTTGCCGTCTCTTTCTTTTTTGTAAATCTACTGGAACGGGTTTTTTTTGTTGTTGCCTGCCTTTGGACATATATTTTAGTACCGGTGGTTTGCCTTGGATTTCGTTCAAAACAGTTGGCGTACATATTTTGCAATGTTACATCGGATGAACCGTTGGAATGCCAGGCTAATTGTATTTGAAAATTTAGCACTTAACCCTTCACTGGGTCCGGGCGTGCTTACCAGCCCTGGTCCTGATCCCGGGCGGGATCTGCCCTTCTTTCTCCTAGGTACCGTTGAAGTTGACCGCTGCTAACTAATCCCTCCACCGCTGTCTTGAGGGCGATGCAATTGTTTGTCCTATGGGTAGCTTCGTCGTGGTAGGAGTAGCACTTGCCTGTTCGCGCCGGAGTGAGGTTCCTTATCGGTGTATCTTCATTTTCTTTGGTTAGAGTCCGAGCGACTTCTTTCAGTTCTTTATATAACGACTCATAAAGGCGACACACAAGGTTTTCCCCCTGTCGTTGAAGACCAAGAGGAAGGGACATATATATTTCTTCCGACAAATCACCATTCAATACAACATTATGAACATCTAATTGATGCAAAGACGAATTTTGACCGGCAGCAATAGCAAGAAAGCATCGGATAATTTCCATTTTAGCAGTGGCTAGTAGGAGAAAATGTATCATATTAATCGATAGCAACAGCTTGAGTGAAATCGCGGGCAACAAGGCGAGATAAGTGCTCAATAGAATCATTAACCTTATGCTTTATCATATAGACCCACCCACTTACGACTGATCGGGCGCTTTCCTAGAGGTAAAAGAACAAGACTCCATGTCTGATTATCAACAAGGGCTTGAAACTCAGAATTCATAGCTTCTTGCTGACTGGTGCAATACTATATGATGTCGATTCCTCATCCTTACTCACATTAATAACATAAGTAAGATGTTGAGGTGAATATCGATAATAAGAGATAGAATCAAAAAGAGGATACCTCGTACCCAGCCTAGTGTGGGACTTGGCGAGACCGATGAGAGAGCGCTGGTGTGGAGACAGATTCACTTGTTTGGATATACAAAAAAGAAAATAAACAATTTGTTGTAGGAAGGTTATTTCCATAACTTCCTGCATGTGTCTTGACCTAATTAGACTAGTATAGTTGATTCTGTAATAGATAAGGAATCCCAAATTTATCGGGATACTTGATGTAATGCCTATATAAAGGCCTCTCTATCAATCAATAAACACACAGTTCTCCCTATTATCTTTTCTCCTTGAACACGTTATCAGCACGTGACCTCCCTGAGCCCTAGAAAAACCCTAATAATTTTTTTTCTTTCTCCTCCTTCTCCATCCCTTCCGTCAGTCGCACCTCCCTCCTCGGGACCCGTGCGCCCCCCCCCCCCTTCTCGGTCTCTCCTAGGCCGCAGCCCCGGCCAGGCCGCCTGCCTATTCGCCCACTCGTCGGCCCACATGCTCGCCAATTTGCTCGCTCGCCAACCCGCGCGCTCGCCAGCCTACTCGCTCCCCAGCCTGCGCGCTCGCGTATTATTTCGAGGGTTTTTATCTCGAGAATTCTTCGGCCTCGGCTCCCACCAGAAAGAGCGGGAGACCGAAGAATTCTCGAGATAAAAACCCTCGAAAGAAGCGAGCGAAGGCACAAAATCCGCTCATCATCGACGATGCGAATCCATCGCATGAGATTGTCTCTAACTATAGTTATGTCCATGAGTCAACTGAATCTTTTCTGTGGGATGACACAGAACCAATGTTGACTCCAGAGAACAAAGAAATCTCGCTCAGTTTGAATAACGCGTGTCTCTTAGTGGATAGAGCCGCCACACACCTTGATGATATATATGCTTATTCCGTCTCACAAGAGATCATCCATGACGACGAAATTGAACCACGCTCAGTGACTGAATGTCAACAAAGTGTAGATTGGCCGAAGTGGAAAGAAGCAATACAGGCAGAACTTGACTCATTAGATAAAAGGCAAGTCTTTGGATCTGTTGAGTTGATCCCTAAAGGCGTTAAACCTGTCGGACATAAGTGGGTCTTTGTTCGTAAGAGCAATGAGAAGCATGAGATCTTACGATATAAGGCAAGACTTGTGGCGCAAGGCTTCTCACAGCGTCCTGGTATTGACTACGAGGAGACATATTCTCCCGTAATAGACATCATTACTTTCCGCTACTTGATCAGTTTTGTAGTGTCCGAAAAACTGAGTATGCAACTGATGGATGTAGTTACAGCATATCTATATTGGGATCTAGATACCGATATCTACATGAGAGTTCCTGAAGGAATTCATGTGCCCGAATCAAAAGACTCTAAACCACGGAGTGCTTATGCAGTTAAGCTGCAACGTTCAATGTATGGACTTAAACAATCCGGAAGGATGTGGTACAATCGCCTACGTGAATACTTGATTCGGAGGGGTTACAAGAACGATGAGTTATGTCCATGCGTGTTCATTAGAAAGACCAACTCTGGATTTGCTATTGTAGTTGTCTATGTTGATGACATGAATGTCATCGGTACTTCAAGTGAGATTGAAGAGACAGTTTCATTCTTGAAATCTGAGTTCGAGATGAAGGATCTTGGGAAAACTAAGTTATGTTTAGAACTTGAGTTAGAGCATAGAACCAAGGGTATTCTGGTTCACCAGTCTGCTTATACACAGAAGATGCTCAGGCGTTTCAACATGGATACATGTACGCCGTTGTCTACTCCCATGGTTGTTCGTAGTCTGGACATAAACAAGGATCTATTCCGTCCCAAAGAGGATGAAGAAGAGATTCTTGGTGCTGAGTACCCATACTTAAGTGCGATTGAGGCACTTTTGTATTTAGCACAGTGCACTAGACCAGACATTGCTTTCGCTGTGAACTTACTAGCTAGATTTAGCTCAGCGCCTACGCATCGTCATTGGAACGGTATCAAACATTTGTTTCGTTACTTGAAAGGTTCCATTGACTTGGGACTGTTCTATCCCTTCAGCACAAAGAGAGAAAATCCCGCCAATCACCCTCCTCACACCAACGTTTTCGGCCGCCACGGTAGTGCCATGGTACGCCGTGGTACTGTTGCTGGCGCCGGCGGCGTGGAGGATGATGATGGCAACGCGTCCGGCCATTCAAATGTGCCCTTCTCTGGACGTCACCCTTACTCAAAGACTCCCAACAACGTGTTAGTTGGTTTTGCAGATGCTGGGTATCTCTCTGACCCGCATCATGCTCGTTCCCAAACTGGTTATGTTTTTACCATGGAAAATACAGCGATATCCTGGAGATCAACCAAGCAAACTTTGGTTGCTACTTCATCGAATCACGCAGAGATCATTGCCCTCCATGAGGCTGTTAGAGAATGTGTTTGGCTAAGGTCAGTTATCCACCACATTCGTGATTCGTGTGGACTAGTGTCTACCACCGATAAACCTACATGTATCTATGAAGATAATGCTGCCTGCATTGAGCAGATGAAGTTAGGTTTTATCAGAGGTGATAACACTAAGCACATATCGCCTAAGTTCTTTTACAATGTGCAACAACAAGAATTCTGTTGACAGTAGCCACAGAGGGGCTACACAGGCCCACAGACCCGCAGCTAGCATGCCCGGGGCCGGACCGAGGCCCGGAGCAGGATCCCCAGCACCCGGACCCGAGGCCCAGCAGTCTAACTTATGACTGGGGGCCCAGGAGCCGGGGATACCAGCCTGCCGAACAGGTCACCTTAGCTGCCCATTTGCATACGAACAGAAGGGAACCAGTCCCACATCGAAGAGTAAGACCAGACCTTACGATCGACCACCTATATAAGGGCCTCAACTACCCTCATTAGAAGGTAACTCAACTCTCCCACTACTTATCATTCCCGCTTAAGTTATCTATTTGCTCCAACGGTACTAACTTAGGCATCGGAGAGGAGAAGACCGGCCCGCCCGATATTCCCCTTAGTTAGCAGGGTTCTCAGGAGGAAATCACATCAAGATCCACCGGTTTCTACCAGGCCTACGGGTTTGTGCAGAAACAATTGGCGCCGTCTGTGGGAACAGATAAAAGTCACGTAGGCATTATCTGAAGAAAAAAAAAATGGCAGAAAGTTCGGAAGCGGGGCGGGAAAGGAATGCACAAGAAGATCAGCGGATCATACAGGAGCAGGTGCTCATCACTACCCCGGCCGCTGTACGGGAGCAGCACCCTGGCCAAGACAACCAGAACGACGGCAGCTATCGGGGGCCAAGCTGATACGACCCGAATCTCGAGTTACTTTTTGACTGTTTTATGTTTTATTTTTACGTTCCGGTACTTGTTTTACGATTCAAAAAATTCTAAAAGTTAACTTTTTATTAAGTTGACCCGACCGAGAATTTTATTTCTCGTCGAAATAGAAGACGTTGAAACGAACTCGTGGATATGAGGCACGTTCAATTTGGAGTTCATGTGAAAAAGTTACAACGTAAAAATCGTTAAATTGCCCTTTTTGGACGAATATAAATAGCGGAGGATGAAATTTCCCGAAAAGGCAACTTTCATTTTTTCTTCTTTTCTTTTCTTTTTCTTTTTTTTCCCTCTTTTTCTCTCTTTTCTCCCCGATCGGGCCCGAGCCCGAGCTCCCCAGAGGCGCCGCTCTCGGCTCCTCGCCGTTCGACCACCAATCGGAGCGCCACCGGTCGGGTTCGATTCGTCTCCCATCTCTCATCATGTCTGCAGTGGTGGTTCGAGACGAATCGCATTCGTTTGGACGATTTTAGCCAGGGAAGGGTTCGACACAGTCGAACCGGAGCTCACCGCTCCGGCCACCTCTTGACCCGATTCTAGGGGGGAAAGGAAGGCATCGACGCGTGTGACCTCTCCACGAAAGGAATTGATCCGTTGTGATCCAGGTAAGGAGAAATTAGGATTGGAAATTTTTAGAGTTTTTGATTCCCGAATTGGAGGTTGTGAAATTTGTATTTTTGATGTAATTGGAGGGTAAATTCGTGCCTAGAACTTGGAATTGAGTCGATTAGGAGTTGTTTGATGGTTAATTGGTTGATTTTGGTGAGAATTGGAGGTTGGATAGTTTGGGGTGCCGTCGGAGAAGGCCCCCAATGACGGTAGGGACGACGGGAATGAGTCCCTGAGATGGTGGCGATGATATTGGGTTGAATTGGAGTCGATTGGCTAGATTTTGGGCCACTGTGGTGGCGGCGGAGCTGCGGCTGTCGGCGGCTTGAGGAAGAAGATGAACAGTAATCTGGTAAAAAGTAAAAAGTAAAACAGTAAAAGGTGAATAGTGAACAATAAATCAGTAAAAGGTAAAAGTAGAAAGGTAAACAGTAAAAGTAGAAAGGTAAACAGTAAAAGTAAATGGTAAATAGTAATTGGATTTTAACCATTTACTGTTTGACTTTCAGAATTTACTGTTTGACCCTGGATTATTACTGTTGACTTACCGTAAAAAAATTAAAAGCTAATTAAAATGGTTTTACGACGAAAAAATTAGAAAAGGGATTGATCGGACTCGGGATGCGTGTCCTGAGTAATTTTGAGACGTAAATGGTTTCGGTATTTGAGACGTAACTCCAATACCGATAACGATAATTTAAATGGGGTTATTTGGACGAGTGAGGACGTCGTAAATTTCGCTTTATAATAAATTTCTGATTCTGAGATATCTTTTAAACCGTCTCTGTTACAGGTCGAGAAGTTACTCGACGTAATGAGAGCAAGGAATAGCGGCACGCTCGGCCGTACTGTGAGTGGATTTTATTTTAAAATAAATGCATGCAATTACGTTTTATTGAAATGCAATTTATTTAATTAAATAAGTTCGTAAGCATGATATGAATTATCGAAAGTCGATAATTCATATACTTCTGTTATAATTGTTGATTTAATATTTAAAGTAAATTATGTATTTTGGTTATACTTTTACTACTATTTTAGTAGTACGTATTTTACCCGGAATGAGATTTCCGGAAATAATATGTTTTAATTAATCATAACTTGATTATGCTAAATAAGTTTATGTGTATTTTGATGTAAAGACCGGAAATGAGATTTCCGGCGATTTAATGTTTTCAAATTTGTGATTTTTCGACATGTGAGACATGTCGATGTTGTATATATATTTTTCGATATTATTTTACGGCATATTGGATATGTCGGATATATATGAGTATATTTCGAGGCTATTATACTAATGATTATTATAAGTCTCAGATGTGCGGTCGGGGACCGTACGGATTTATGATATATAAGGGGAAACGTACTTTTGGTTTTGTTTTCGGATTTTCACCATATCAGGGTCCAGATATATATTGATGCTAGCTAGCTTAGTCGCCTGAGCCCATGCGAGGTGACGACTTGACCACATAGGTCAAATTCACGCTCGGTGGTTGACGTGTACAGGCATAGCGTGGGACGCTATAGAGAGTCTTGGAGGCTCGACCCTTAGTCTTGGAGGCTACTATTAAATGGTGGTAATGACGTTCCCCTATTCTATTATATGACCAATGAGATTGGTCATGATTTTATATTATTTAGTTTTCGGGAATATTTTCTCTATGAGACTTTCAGTAATTTAATAAATTCCCGAACCAGCGGGGCTGAGTTTTTATATGACCAATGAGATTGGTCGTGAAATATTATTAATTGATTTTTTTTAAAAAAAATATTTCGTTTTGAAATACATATATAAACAAAAGTATTATTTATTTATTTAATATATCAGCGGGGCTGATTTTTAAATACGATTTTCTTAAAACGTGGGGCGTTTTATTAAAGGCATGCAATGTGATTTTATTTCTAAAATATTGGGAAAGTAATATGATACTTTCAATTAAAGTATTATATTAAATTGTATTATTTTTATCCACTCACTTTAACGTGTTTTTAAATTACTTTCCCATGGGCCCTTCGGTTTAAATCGCCTAATGTGCAGAGTAGTGATCGGAGGTCAAGAGTACTCGGAGTCGAGGCATAGTCATCATCATTGTCGCTTCCGCTAGGTGGGATCTGTTATCCCTTATTCTTTTATTTTTATATTATAATTCTTGTTATATTTCCAATTGTGATTCCAGTTCATTTTGTTAGATTGCTCTGATTACCTGTGAGCCAGTTGAATTAGATTTTGTATTTAATTGTGGCGGTTGTTGTAATTTAGGGAGCAGGTGGCTCCAGGTGTTACGGTTGGAACTGGAACTTAGAAGTGTTTTTATTTGTTGCAGGTTTTAGGGTTGTCTATCTTAAGATTGGCTTATCCATTTATCGATACAGTTAATCTTAACGTAGTCCCCGCAGGATCTTACGGGTCCTGTCACAAGCGGCACGCCGGGGGCATGCAACGGTAGCACGCGCGGGAAAGGCCCGGCGAAAGGCGACCAACCAACACACCAGGGCCCTTCGCTGACATTCTCGGACGACCCGAGAGACGAGGAGGTGAGTCTGATCGGTGACAGCTACCGGGACACCGCATATATCCCCAACCGGCACGATATGGCGGGGGAGGTAGAGGTAATGAGAGCAGAAGTCGATCGCCTGCGCGTGGAGAGCGACCAGGATAGAGCAGATTCCAATGCCCGGTATCAGGAAATGGAGACAGTAAACGCCGCCCTTGTGGCTGCCCTGGAAAGAGGACAGCAGCGCAACGCCGCTTTGGCGAGGGCACATGTACCCCCACAAGGCCGGTCTCAGCCCCCTGAGGAGGGACAGTCATCGGGCGGAAGGCCCAGCGACCTTAAGGGGGCGGAGACCTCGGGCGGCATGGCCTTTCCAAGGAGCACGCCGGCACCCCGGCAATCACATGCTTCATTCGAGGATGAAGTCATGACCCCGACCGCAAGGGCACTACAAGTACTCACCGACTCCGTGTCAGATCTAAAGGCCCAAATGGAGGCCAGCGAGAGAAGAGCAGCGCGGCCGTTGGAGGGCGTGCGCGCCCTTCAACGAACGCACGGGCCCCTTTTCGCACAGGGTCCTAGAATCCGGGAGATCCGGTAACCAAAAATCTCTGAAGCTGACATACTCAGGAGCCGGCTGCCCCTACCAACACTTGGATAGTTTCCGGTCTCAAACATGCGCCAAGGGCTACTCCGATGCTGTGTGTTGCAACATCTTCCAGGAAACCCTGTCCGGAGAGGCGTTTAGCTGGTTCTATGAGCTCCCGGCAAACTCTATTGAGGCATTTGAGCAACTGGCCGATCGGTTTGTCGGCCACTTCATCCTCCGGGTTGAAGGAGCCCGGACATCGACGGTCCTCTTCAATTACAGGCAGGCACACGGCGAGGAGCTAAGGATGTTCGTTAACCGCTGGCAAACGGTGACGGCCGGGGTTCGGAACCTAGACAAGGGCATCGCCGAGATTGCGTTCAAACAGGGACTCCGGCTAGGGAAATTTTCCTATGCCGTACGGGTAGAACTCCCGCAGGGGTATGATGAGCTAATGGCGATGGCCATCAGGCACGCTCAGGCGGACCACGAAACATATGGGCATCACCTGCTGAAGAGGAAGTGGGAGGAGTACCTTCCGATCCCCCGAGAAAACAAGGCCAGCCAGCGGGGCGAGAACCGAGGTACCCAACCAAACAGACTCAACAGAAATTGGGGGAGCCAACCGTAGCAGAAACCCTATCCTGACAAACAACAGGGCGAGTACAGGCCCGCGCAGTACCAACAAAAACGCCCCCTGGCGATCATGCCAGCAGAACGTCAAGAAGTCTTCACCACTCTAACCTCTTCGTAGGAGGACATCCTGCACGAGAACGGGAACATCATTCCCCCACCGCTAAAGAGGAAGCACCCAAAAGGAACACAAACTCCAATCGCCATTGCATTAATGTTCAAAATTCAGATAGAGCGGTAGAGACTTATGGAGCAACTCCGTGGTTGCACTTACACATATTATTTGTTTCCTACTAAAAACTAAGAGCATCTTCAACAAAATCTCTATTATAACTCTTTAACAAGTTTAGAGAGCATATTTAGCTTTTTGCAAAAAATAGCAGCTATATCAGAGCATCTCCAGCAATGTTAGTCATATTTTAGTTAATTTTTTGCTAAATTAGCTAAAAAGTCATTTTGGCTAACCACTTTAGAAATACGTCTGCATCAATTCTCCCTATTTTAGCTTGATTTGAATTTAAAATATTTATTAAATGAATAAAAAATAGTTTAAATGTATATATAAATTATATATAATTACATATAAGGAATGTATTAAATTTAAATGTTTTAACTTTTAGTTATCTTAGCAGACTCTCTATTTGGACTCTTTATCTATTTTAGAGAGTCTGTTTAGTTTTTTTTATCAAAATTAGAAGTTGCACCCTAAGAGCAAGTCCAATAACTTCCCCAAAAATTTCTCTAAAATGGGGAAACAAACCTCATTTTCTCTATAATTTTTTACTCCAACTTCAACAGATTTCCTATTTTGCAGATTTTGACATTTATTACACAATAATAAATATTCAACATTTATTGTAAATTGTAATTAATGATTACTTTTAAATTATTCTATAATAATAAATATATTTATTTTAAATAGAATTCAAGCTATAGGGATGAATATATTGTCTCTCATTAATTATTACTTTTAGTTTTCTGTGTCAAATTGATTTGTTCATTAATTTTTCATTCTGCAAATTTTTCTTTCTCTATCGACAAGTATAGGGATGAATATATTCTCTCTCATACAAATTCTCATTTTAGGGAATGAGATGGAGAATCTGTTGGAGCCATGTTGGAGCCCAAAATCCTAAAAATTAAGTAAAATCCTTATTATAGGGAATCTGTTAGACTTGCTCTAAGTGGCTAGTCATTTTAACTCTTAGCTATCTCGCTCCTAAATATAGAGAGCGAGATGAGACTCTCTATAATTTAATACATTTCTTAACTGCATTTAAAGTATTTTTTTTAAATTTAATTAATATGTAAGTTCAAAATAGTTAAAATAGAGAGAAATGATACATACATATTTTTAAACTGCCTAGCTAAAATGTCATTTTGGCTAGCCAATTTAAAAATATGTTCGTATCATTTCTCTCTATTTTAACTATTTTAAACATATATTACTAATTAAATTTTTTTAAATTTTTTTTAAAATTACTTTAAATGTAGTTATATATTACATAGAATCATCTAAAAAGAATGTATTAAATTATAGAGAGCCTCATCTCGCTCTCTATATTTGGAGAATGAGATAGCTCAAAGTTGAAGAATCAAAATTAAACAGAATGAGATAGCTCAAAGGTGGAGCTCCTAATTTTGATAAAAAACTAAACAGACTCCCTAAAATAGCTAAAGAGTCAAAATAGAGAGTCTGCTAAAGATGCTCTAAAGTGACTAGCCAAAATGACTTTTTAGCTATTTTGACTAAAATTTAACTAAAATATAGCTAGCATTGCTGAAGATAATCTAAGAGCATCTTCAACAGACTCTCAATTATAACTCCTTAACTATTTCAGAGAGCATGTTTAGTTTTTTGAAAAAAAAATAGCAGCTGCACCAGACTCTTTATTATGACTTTAGTTTAAATTTGAAACATTTTTTTTTTACGTAATTATATATAATTTATGTATGCATTTAAACTACCTTTTATTCATTCAATAAGTATTTTTAATTCAAATTAAGTTAAAATAGAGATAATTGATGTAGACGTATTTATAAAGTGGCTAGCTAAAATAACTTTTTAGCTAACAGTTAACTAAAATATGGCTAGCATTTATCAATGAAATTTTGGCTAAACGTGCAGCTTTGGCTTTCATTTATCAATGAAATTTGTAAGAACAAAATACTGATCACTCCTCATACTTTCACTCACTCAGTTTAGTCATTGTAATTTCAATTTCAACCGATCACTCCTTATACCCGCCACCAGTTTGAGGAGTGACCAATATTTTTAACTATTCTTTACAACTAATTACCCGCCACCATGTCCTTAAACCCTTGACTCTCAACTTTGATCTCTTCCGATCAAAATTTCTCTCCAAATCCAAAATGTTCAAATCTTCCTCCTCTCTATATTCCATGGCTTCCCTTCCTTCCCTATCAAAATTTTGAGCGTAAAAAAGAAATTCGATACCTCAACTCTTTAGTCCCCACAAGAAAAGCTACCGTAGCATCATATTCATGTCTTAACTCTAACACACTCACATAATCAATCCCATGTTTGTATGTAACGCATGTGACTCCTCTCTCTCTCTCTCTCTCTCTCTCTCACTGACACACTCTCTGCTTGTCGGCGCTCTCACGCCTCTCACTCTTCTCCTTCCCCGTGACCCCAACCCCTTCCTACTCATAACTCATATATAAACCCTCAACCTCCAAAAAAAAACCAAACCCCATTACTCCAAACCAACCCAAACCTCCAACACCATGAAACCCATGACTCATTTCCTCTCCCTCATTCTCTTCCTCCTCCTCCCCCTCGCCGCAGTCCGCGGCGGAGGGCACGACTACGGAGACGCATTGTCGAAATGCATACTCTTCTTCGAGGGCCAGAGGTCGGGAGTGTTGCCGCAGGACCAACGCCAGCAGTGGCGGGCGAATTCCGGGTTGAGTGACGGTTGGACTTACAACACTGACCTGACCGGAGGGTACTACGACGCCGGAGACAACGTCAAGTTCGGGTTCCCGATGGCGTTCACGACGACAATGCTGGCGTGGAGTGTGATCGAGTTTGGGGAGTCCATGCCTGCCAATGAGCTCAGGAATGCGCTCGTGGCTATTCGTTGGGGGACTGATTACCTCCTCAAAACGGTGTCGCAGCAACCCAACCGGATTTTCGTACAAGTAAGTTAATAATGGCCGGGTGTGTGAAAATGTTGTTGGGTTTGGGTTGGTGTCTGTGTTTATGGCTTTGCTTCAATTGGCTTGTGTCACTACTCACTACTTGTGTGTTGTCAGGGTCTTTTTTTTTTTTTTTTTTTTTTTGGTGTCTGGAAAATCTAAGGGGTTCTTGGGAAACATTGTGATACACTGATACCCTTTGAAATGTGTGCATTGCATTTGTCTAGTAGTAGAATCCAGTGCTTTGAGTTTGGCAGCCAACTTCTGCAACTCTATATTTCCAGAAGAGAAGGTTTTCCTATTTTGGATGTGATGAACAAACGAGGTACTCTCATAGTGAGTCTAGGTAGGACTACATGAAAAACTCTGGTTTTGATAAGGCATTGATGGCATTAGGTTTGAATGGTGAAGACTTGAATCACCCATTATTCTTGTTTTCCTTTGAGACCTACCGTCGGTCAAGAGTAGATGAAGAACAGGGAGGTAGGTGTAAATTTTCTTTTAGTCAATGTTGTGCATAGCTTTTCATCCAGAGTCTTTTTCTGCAAGTTGCTATGGAATACCTACGATTTTTGGTGATCATCTTTTTAGTAATTGAGGTCAAAATTTTGGAGACTATGGTCATCTTTGTAGTGTTAATGTGTCTACTTTCTATTAAAAAAAAAAACCTCATATGTAACCGTACAAAAAATGATCATCACCCCCGAACAATGTGTATGTGACAGAAGTCTCATAATGATGGTAGGTTTTTGGCCATCGTTTAGTATAACTGAGGTCAAAATTATGTGACTATGGTCATCTTTCTAGTATTACATGCGTTATTATTTTGTATATTATCAGAAGATGAAAACTTTTTACCTTAAATATGATTGTACAGAATATGATCACCCCAGAACAACAGTCTC
Organism: Potentilla sterilis; assembly: GCA_963682095.1. Lineage (NCBI taxonomy): Eukaryota > Viridiplantae > Streptophyta > Magnoliopsida > Rosales > Rosaceae > Potentilla > Potentilla sterilis. Next base: position 40,141,305 of record OY821757.1, on the reverse strand, counting down.
ATAGTGATATTGTAAGTTTAATCTATGCCATATGAAAATGTGATTCTAAATTTCTAATTAATAGTTTACAATAGACGTCCTTTTGAGTTCACTTTGTCACCGAAGGTGAACCAAATAATCTGAATCTTATTTGAGTGGACGGTGGGCTATATCCATATACACTTTTTTCTCCTCCAAGTCCGTGACTTACATATGAAACAATCAATCAATTGTCTTCATCAAGCTTTATGCTCCTTATATATACGACACATGTTACTGATGTTAGTCCATAGATTGCTAAATGCTAAGGCCAAAATGTGTCTCAATGTAATATTGAAAATGCCCCACTGGTGAAGTAATGCAAACAATGGTAGGTACTAAGTAATGGAATTGAATTTTTACTAGATCATTCATCTTTTTGAGGGTCTTAACCTTTGTTATTATGGAATGTTATTAGGTTGGGGATCCAATTATAGACCACAATTGCTGGGAAAGACCAGAAGACATGGACACAGCTAGGACTGTGTATGCTGTGGACTCGCCCAATCCAGCCTCTGATGTCGCCGGTGAGACAGCTGCGGCGCTGGCAGCTTCTTCAATGGCGTTCCGATCCTCTGACCCTGGTTACGCGGACACATTGTTGCGAAATGCCATGAAGGCCTTTGAGTTTGCTGATACTTACAGGGGAGCTTACAGTGATAATGCCAATGTGAGAGATGGTGTCTGCCCATTTTACTGTGATTTCGATGGATACCAAGTAAGTACACCTTAATACGTGACCTTACTCAACTCCAAATAGGATCTAACTTAATTACTCTATTGAACAAAAAAAAAAAACTTAATTACTCTATACTTTATAATATTGTTAACAAATTACCTTTCTTTTGTTTAAACTTTGTCAATCACCACCTTTGTTTTGTTTCATGATGACTAAGCATAATTTATGATGAGGTAACCACATGCTGTTAATCACCTCTTAATCATTCTTTAAATCTCAGTTTCTCTTTCTTATATACATGCGTCTTACAAAATTCACTGTATGATCTTTTACTGAGTTTTGTTGGGAAGAAAGTTTTGTGACAGCTTGTATGACTAGTGTTTAGGAGCTTCATTCCTACACAAAAATTAGTCTGAGTTTGAACCTTCAACTAGTGGATGACACAAATTTTCTCGTAACATTTGACAGGACGAATTGCTATGGAGTGCAGCTTGGCTGAGGAGAGTTACTCAGGATGGTGGTTACCTCGACTACATACAAAACAATGGGAAAACTCTTGGTGCAGAGGACAATATAAACGAATTTGGTTGGGACAACAAGCATGCTGGCCTCAATGTTCTAGTCTCCAAGGTTAAGCTCAAGTTTCCCCAGATTATTATAGGATTCTCTTCGATATAAAATGATGTGAGTTCATGTTAAACCTTTCATGTATTTTCCAGGAAGTCCTGGAAGGCAACATGTACAACCTCGAATCCTACAAGTCATCAGCTGATAGCTTCATGTGCACCTTAATACCGGAGTCATCATCCTCCCACATCGAGTACACTCCAGCCGGTCTCATCTACAAGCCAGGAGGCAGCAATTTGCAACATGTAACTTCCATTTCATTCCTACTACTCGTTTATGCCAATTATCTTGCACGAACCTCGCGGTCTCTCAACTGTGGGAACATAGACGTCAGTCCAACAACGCTTCGAGCAATCGCCAAAAAGCAGGTTGATTACATTCTGGGTGATAATCCAATGGGATTGTCATACATGGTTGGATACAGCGACCACTATCCGCAGCGAATTCACCATCGTGGATCTTCTTTACCATCTATCAAGGATCATCCCCAACCCGTTGCTTGCAAGGAAGGCTCAGTGTACTTCAATTCCTCAAACCCTAACCCTAATGTCCTTGTGGGAGCCCTAGTAGGAGGACCTGGAGAAGATGATGTCTATGAGGATGATCGCGCTGATTTTAGGAAATCCGAACCTACCACATACATTAATGCACCATTTGTTGGTGTTTTGGCATACTTTGTGGCTAACCGCAGTACTCCAAACTAGCAGAAATTGATACTGGTGAAACACAGATCAATTTTGTAAATAAGAACCACATCATGACTTGAAACATAGGGAAAGAAAATGAATGTCTCTCCTCTTGAGAGCCTAGAGTGAAGAGGCCTGTTATTGAGAGTTTCATATTTACTACATGTTATAGTTTTTGAAGTCACAGAAAAAATTTCTTTGTGACTTTTAATTAATTGATATATAACAGATCAAGTTCCTTATTATTCTAGTTTTAGATTTCAGAAGAGATGATGAAGTGAAATATTACAGATAATGAAGTTTAACATGTATCATGTAGGGTGGAATCGGTTCAAATGGGTTCGGGTTTTAGCCCAAAACCAAAACTCAAACATAACTCAAACTTCTGTTCAATTTGGTTCGGTTCTTAAATTTATGTGGCATTACCGAATCGGACTAAACGTTTCGGTTCAGTTCGGTTTTTTTTCCCCTTTTCTGTAAATCTTTTAAAAACATTCCTACCTAAGAAGCACGAACATGCCAACTTGGTTGCGTGTCCCGTGTCGTACACGGACACGGCATTGATACGCCAGAATACGCTCAAATATGCGTAGACACGCGTACTCTAACTTGGACACAGTTTGGATACGTCTATACCCGTGTCCGTTTTATTTTGGACACGCTGACCAAATAAGACGTTGTTTCTCAGAATTTCTCTTTGCTCGTTCTCTCTTGCAATCTTCGACTCTTCCAGGCCCTTTCTTCGATTGGGTTGGAGGCTTGGAGTTAAAGCTTGCATCAGGCACCTCTTCTCCTCTTCTTCCCTGTTGTTTAATTGTCTTGCTCCGCAACGGTGTTTGAGATTGCGAATTTGGTTTTGGATTTTAGTTTTGGGATTTAATTAATGTTGTTGATATTATGGGGTGTAGGGTGGCGTCCGGGGTGGTTGGGACAGAGGAGAGAGTGAGAGCGAGGGCGGACCCAATTGGGGAAGAGGGAATTTTGGGGGATGGGTTTTATAGGAGAGGCTGCTGTAGTCATTTGAGCACAAGAGCTGAAAGATTGTTGGGGTTTTAGTGATTTTAATCCAAGTTTCTGGGTTTTTTGGTGTTTTGTGTTCGACTTCAATTTTCTTCATCTCTTTTAAGTTGCTGGGTTTTTTGTTTTGTTTTATTTTGTTTTATTATTATTTTTTTAATTTAAGTTGCTGGGTTTAGGTATGAGTCGTACGGTGAAGATAAAAGTGGGTAGGACCGTAGGAAAAGTTCAATGACTCTGTAAAAAATGGCTTATAATTTTAAAAATATTAATTATATATAATAAATGTTAAAGGAAAATACCTTTTGTGTGTCTTGGTCAAAGTAATGACGATAGTAAATTAGGTAATTAGTTATCAATAAGTTGTAACGTTTCAATCAATGATTATGATCATCAATGTAATTGTTATTACCATTGTAATCGTCACCCTATATAAAGGGATTCTCTAATGAAATGAGTAGACACATTGCGATTTACTTTTACACGTTATCAGCACTTTGCCTAACCATGAGTTTTTAGAGAAAAAAAGAGAGAGAAAAAAAAAACAACACAGAGAAAAAAAACCCTAATTTTTCTGTTTTTTCTGCCTCCACCGCCTAGCCCTCCACCAGGCCGTCGCCGTCGCCGCCGCTGCCCCTCTTGTCCCTAGCCGCAGCCCCGCCCGAAGTCAACCGGATCCACCGGCCTTCCACTGCTCCGATCCGAAGCCCCGATCCCGATCCACTGCCTCGATCGGCGTCTCCCACTCCAATCCGATCCCCTCCGATCGCCCCCCCCCCCCCCCCCCCCCGATCCGATCCCCTTCGATCGCCGCCGCTGCCCTTCGATCCGATCCCTCTCCGATCTCGGCCTCGCCACCACCTCACGATCCGGTCCTCCCCTTCGATCGGCAGCCCCGTTCCGGTCCCTCCCCTTCGATCGCCACCACCTCACGATCCGGTCCCCCCCCTCGATCCGCCCCGATCCGGCTCTACCCTTGATCAGCGCCCCGATCCGGTCCCCTTGACGATTGCCCAGCCCCGATCCGTCGCCGATCCGGTCCCCTCGACGCCGGTCCAAGCAGCAGCCCCATCCGAGCCACGCCGCAGCAGCAGCACAGCCGATCTCGTTTTTACCGACGATAACTCGTCGGGAAAGGCTGCTCCAGAAGATTCTGCCGACAAAAAATTCGTCGGCAGAGATTGTGCGACCCGACCCGGTTGTTTCCCTCGACCCGACCCGACCCGCGAACAGAAAACAAATATTTACCATTTCTGGTAAATTAAGGTTAGTTTTCTGAAAACTTACTGAAGTATAAAATAAATAATTACTGTTTACTATTACTGTTTAATGCAATTAATTGTAAATGCGAAATTTGATTGTATATTTGGTATTTTTTACTGCCTACATAAATGTTTATATATATATGTGTGGTAAATTAAGCATTAAAATTTATAAGTGGTAGATTTTATGCAATATTTTTCATTTATATATCTCGAAATTAATATGACATCGTTTTTATATGCGAATATTGTATGCTATTTTTTGTTAATTAATTATCACGCATGCTATATGTATTTTGTTAAATGTTGAATTATTCCGCATATATTATGTTTAGTATAATGCCATGATAAAGAAATTTCATGTGCGTTACAAAATAAGCACAAATTTACCATGTGATAAAGTACTTTCACAAAGCATCGAAAATGTGTGACCTCAAAATCCAATTCACATTATTGGCAATTAATTATTGTGGATGTCTTACGACTACATAATTAATATATTCTTCACTCTTGTTTATGTAGATGGCTGATCCAACTCGACCCGAATTTGAAATACTGGACTCAGAAGGAATTGAGTACCACCGATGGGTTTCGGATGTGGAAACTGCATTTATTGCAAAAGACTATACTTTCACTATCCACCCCTCCACCGACCCTAAAGACGAAGAACCGTCTGCAAAAGTCAAAGCAAATGCCTTAATGTTTCTGAGGCGACATATTGACTCCAGCTTACGCTGGGAGTACCTTCAGTTAAAATCACCCAAAGAACTGTGGGATGCCCTGAAGGGACGTTTTGGGAATATTCATGACACTTTACTCCCAGAACTAACTGCTCAATGGAATGAAATCCGTTTGCTTGACTACAAAAGGGTTAATGAATTTAACAAAGAAATGTTGCGCCTTAAAGCACGCCTTAATTTCTGTGGCAAGGAACTCACAGAAGATGATATGATCCAGAAAACTCTTTCCACCTTTCCTACTTCAGCTCTTATACTAGCGAACCAGTATAGGTTGGAGTATGACAAGAAAAATATCACAACTTTCAACAAACTGATCAATATGTTGCAAGTGGCAGAGCGACATGATCAAGTTCTTCTGAATAATAATGCCAGACCTGTTGGGACAAAGAAAATTCCTGAGGTCAACTATGGCAAGATAAAAGGTGGAAAGAACCCCAGAGAAAAGGGGGATGGACGTGCTGAGCCCTACCCACGTGGGCACAATATACCACGTGGCAAGGCACCCATGGGCCGTGGTATGGGCCGTGGTATGGGCCGTGGAGGCCCTCCTAACGTATGGTGCAGAGAGGGTGGTGCTGGTCCTAGTGGCCATGGTGGTCCTAGGGCAAAGGTGCAAAAAGCACCCAAGAACCCTGCAGTCAGAAGGGATAGAGTTGGAAATGAACCTTGCTATAGGTGTGGAGCTACTGAGCATTGGTATAAGAACTGCCAGGCAAGCAACAAAGTAGCAGCCAATTACAAGAGGTATAGGGAGTCTAGAGAACAAGAGGCTCACTATATGGAAGATGGAGGCGATGACGCTGATGTCAACCTCACAATTGCAGACTTCATTGGCAACATGAACCCTGCTCAGTCTATGGATGTTCCAGACTTTGATTGATCTGCTTAATTTTAATTAGACTATGGTTTTTTGGTCTTAAAGTTTATTTGAATAATGGCCTGTTGAATTGGTTTTTGATGTCCAAGACTTTGATTTGATTATTGTTGGCTTATTAATAAATTTCGGATTTTATTCTAAAGTATTGAATTTTATTAGATTTTTCCTATATATATACATGGTTCGAAAATAGCACTATTATGATGTGAAGCAATACATCTAGCAAATAAAAGAAAATATTATGAGAATGAAAAGAATATCATACTCTAAAGAATATGAGATATATTTTTCCCATCCCATTTAATTGTAGGAATGTATCGAGGAGAAATAGAGTGCTTAGCTGATAGTGGGACTACTCACACTATCTTAAGGAATCGACAATTATTTGTTGAATTAATTCCTTATAACACATCTGTGACTATGTTAGAGGGATCATCCCAAGTAATACAGGGGCGAGGAAAGGCCTCCTTTTTGATGCCTAATGGCACAATGATAAAAGTCACAAACGCCCTATATGCACCTAGAGGCAATCGAACCTTATTAAGTTTCAAAGATATTCGTGCCAACAATTATCATTTGCAAACTTACTGTGAGAATGGAATTGAATATTTGAACATTACTTCTTATGAATGCGGAAGAAAACGCATTTTAGAGAAACTAATGCGTCAAGATAATGGATTATATTTAACTACCATCTGGATTATCGAATCTTATTCTGTCACCAACAAAGAAATTTGGGACACTGACGCATACAGGCTTTGACATGACCGACTAGGACACCCCGGTCGGGACATGATGGTTCGTGTTTTAAAGAACTCACACGGACATCCATTCTTCCGAGGAAGAAATAAAATGGGACACAGATCCGACACAATGCAAAGTGTCGGTCGTAGTACTACTTCAACACACCCATTATCTTCTGAAGCACCAGAAGCGCTGTGTCCCTCTGCCTCATTGACTATTTCAAAGGCACATCACTCATTTTGCAAAGCCTGCTCTTTAGCAAAAACAGGATCGAGACCTTCCTATGCTAAAGACATGAAACAAAACATTCCATTCTTACAAAGGATACAAGGTGATATATGTGGACCTATCCATCCAGAATGCGGGTCATTCAAGTACTTTATGGTTCTGGTAGATGTTTCGACACGCTGGTCACATGTCGCATTATTGTCCACAAGAAATGCTGCATTTGCAAAACTCTTAACACAAATTATACGTTTAAGGGCTCACCACCCTGATCACCCTATTAAGTCTATAAGGCTTGATAACGCTGGAGAGTTCACATCAAAAGTATTTGATGATTATTGCATGTCAATTGGGATCGATGTAGAGCATCCTGTACCCCATGTGCATACACAAAATGGTCTCGCAGAGGCCACCATCAAAAGGCTACAGATGGTGGCTAGGGCACTGGTTATGCGCACCAACATGCCTATATCTGCTTGGGGTTATGCAATATTACATGCAGCTTTACTTATTCGTTTCAGACCCACTGCTAGCCAACCATTTTCTGCGTACCAGTTGGTCACTGGATATGAGCCTGATATTTCACACTTACGCATATTTGGTTGCGCAGTATATGTGCCTATTGCGCCCCCACAGCGCACTAAAATGGGTCCTCAGAGACGATTAGGTATTTATGTTGGATATGAATCCCCAACTATTATCCGCTATTTGGAACCTTTGACAGGCGATCTCTTTACCGCTAGATTTGCGGATTGTCACTTTGATGAGACTGTCTTCCCGTCGTTAGGGGGAGATAAGAAAAAGGATTTTCTAAGGGAACGACAGGAATTGTCGTGGTCTGTCCCCACTCAGTCTCATTTTGATCCCCGCACTTCACAATGTGAAAGTGAAGTGAAAAGAATAATCAATCTTCAGAACGTAGCTGATTCGATGCCTGATGCGTTTTCTGAGATTGCTAAAGTGACAAGATCACATATACCAGCTGCAAATGTGCCTGCAAGGTTAGAAGTCCCCAAACAGGGGCACAATGCCGCAGATAGAGGCATTGGAACCACACTTAGTGGAGGTGTGGTTGAGGCCGTGGCTTCCCAAAGGAAGAGGGGAAGGCCACTTGGTTCGACTGACACTCACCTAAGGAAAAAGAGGGCGAGTAAGGCACAACCCGATCCATTAATCATCAATGTAGAGAATCCCTCACATGAGATTGTCTCTGACTATAGTTATGTCCATGAATCAATACTGGAGGACGCTCCGATGTTTGAAATGATTCCAGAGAACAAAGAAATCTCAATGGATTATGAGGAGGCATACTTGATGGAAAGATCTTCCATGTACATTGATGATGTATTTGCATACACTGTTGCTCAAGGAATCATAAGAGCACGATGATATCGAACCACGCTCTGTTGCAGAATGTCAACAAAGAGCAGATTGGCCTCAATGGAAAGTAGCAATCCAGGCAGAACTAGATTCTCTGACAAAGAGACAGGTATTTGGCCCGGTAGTGCTAACCCCACCAAGTGTAAAGCCTGTAGGACATAAATGGGTCTTTGTCAGAAAGCGTAATGAGAAGAATGAAGTCCTAAGGTACAAGGCTCGCCTTGTGGCGCAAGGTTTCTCACAACGCCCTGGAATTGACTATGAGGAGACGTACTCTCCCGTAATGGACGTTATAACGTTCCGCTACTTAGTTAGTTTGGTAGTTTTCGAAGGATTGGAAATGCAGCTCATGGATGTGGTTACAGCATATCTCTATGGGGATTTTGATTCAGAGATATATATGAAAGTGCCTGATGGCCTTCCATTGCCCAAATCAAGTGACTCTAAACCACGGAGTGCGTTTGCAATCAGATTGAAACGCTCACTTTACGGATTAAAACAATCCGGGCGGATGTGGTATACCCGTCTAAGTGACTACTTGATTAGGAAGGGATATAAGAATGATGAACTATGCCCCTGCGTATTCATAAAGAAAACAAGTTCCGGATTTGCAATTGTAGCTGTGTACGTCGATGATATGAACATAATAGGTACTCTTAATGAAATAAGAGAAACCGCGAGCTATTTGAAATCCGAGTTTGAGATGAAAGATCTTGGGAAAACTCGGTTTTGTCTAGGTCTTGAACTAGAACACCGAGCTTGTGGAATACTTATCCACCAGTCTGCGTATGTCCAAAAGATACTCAGGCAATTTAACATGGACAAAGCGCATCCTGTTAGCACTCCCATGATTGGTCGGAGTTTGGATATAAAGAAAGATCCATTTCGTCCAAAGGAAGATGACGAAGAGCTATTGGGAGCCGAAATTCCCTACTTGAGTGCAATAGGCGCATTATTGTACCTAGCTCAATGTACTCGACCTGATATTGCATTCTCAGTGAATTTGTTAGCTAGATTTAGCTCAGCGCCAACGCAGCGTCATTGGAATGGTATTAAGAACATATTTCGATACCTAAAAGGAACCATTGACTTGGGCCTATTCTATCCCTACACAAAGGCAAAAGGGAACACAAATGAAAATGTAATCCCTAAAGGAAATGTAGATAGAGAAGGTACCACCCCCCACACTGAAACCCCAAATAATGTATTAATTGGGTTTGCTGATGCTGGGTACCTCTCTGACCCACATAAAGGTCGTTCTCAAACTGGTTATGTATTCACCATTGGGAATACGGCGATATCTTGGAGATCAACCAAGCAAACCCTTGTGGCTACCTCCTCGAACCACTCAGAGATCATAGCTCTACATGAGGCGGTTCGTGAGTGTATATGGTTGAGATCCATCATTACACATATTCGAGGGACTAGTGGTTTAAGTACTACCACTGAAGAGCCTACCTGCATTTATGAAGACAATGCAGCTTGCATCGAACAGATGAAGCTAGGTTATATCAAGGGTGATAATACAAAACACATATCGCCAAAGTTTTTCTATAATCAGCAACAACAAGCTCTCCTCAAGATTCAAGTGAATCAAGTAAGGTCTGAGGAGAATGTAGCAGATTTGTTTACCAAATCATTACCCAAAGCAATATTCGAGGAACATGTGAAAAACATAGGAATGCGAAAGCTTTCAAAGCTTCCTTGATTAATGTAAGGATCAGGGGGAGATGTAGACTTCAGGGAGAGTCTAATACACACATGTCACACTACAAGGAAAAAAACCTTAGGCGACGAAACTTAAAAAAATTCCTCGCCTAAGACAGCTTAAACGACGAAAAAAAGTTCCTCACCTAAGAAAAATTTTTCGTCGTCTAAGAACAGTCTTAGACGACGAATTACACTTTTCGTGGTCTAAGACAAAAAATTGCCGACGAAAAAAATTTTCGTCGTCCCTGCATTATCTTAGACCACGAAAACAAAAAATCGTCGCCTAAGATTTTTACTTAGGAGACGAAATATCAAAATTCGTCTCCTAAGAAAAAATCTTAGACGACGAAATTTTTTTTCGTGGTCTAAGAAGTAAAGGGGACGACGATAATTTTTTTCGTGGCCTAAGTTTTGTTCTTAGACGACGAAAAATAATTTCGTCTCCTAAGATCAAAACTTAGGCCACGAAAAAAAAATTTCGTCGCCTAAGTTTTGATCTTAGGCGACGAAAAATTAATTTTCGTCGTCTAAGTAAATCCAGACTATAAATCCTGCACTCATTTTTCCGATCGGGAGCAGAGACCATTTTTCCCCAAAAACCAAAATTTTTTTCTTTCCCTCAAATTTTCCACTGATTTTCATTCTTGGATGTGAAAAGCTTCAAATCGGGTCTTCCTAAGCCTTCTCCACTACTACCCATTGATTTTTAACTTGGTATGATCTCTTTATTCATCTTTTTCAACTATAATTTCAATTTTTCCATTGAAATATTTCATTTTTGAGGTAGAGAATTATAGAAATATATATTGTTGTGTGTGTATATTGTGAGGTGATAGCTAGTATATATGTTGCTTTTGTTGATCCATACCTATATATACTCAATTAAATTGTTGGATTTTGTGAAATTAGTGAATTATATATATTAATTATATATTTTAATAATGCTTTAATTAATAATTATAATTATTTGACGAAAATCATTGTTATATGATTTATAATTAGCGGTGATATACATGCATTTATATATATCCCTAGAAATCCCGTTCGAGAATCATGGAGAGATTCTTGAATTGTCCCATTTTTGGACAGTTTGGGGGCAGAGGACATTGTTTCACAGTTTGTATAGGTCTTGTGTATTCGTTTGCGGTCGTGGGTATATATTTCGACGAGGTCTCCCATCACTGTTCCTCGAGTGCATACTAGGTGTATAGATATTCGTGCACTTGAGGAACTGTGGGGAGATGCTGCCGAAATTTTCCCACGACTGAAAACGAATACACAAGATCTACAAACTGTGAAACAAAGTCTTGTGCTCCTGAATGGGATTATTAGGACCCTAACCGGAGGCATAAGGTCGAGAAAAAACATGCATATAAATTGTTTATTTGTTAATTTGTGATTATTTATTGTTTGTCTTATATTAATTAATATATATAACAGGTGATCGATGGATAGAGATAGGAGTTGGATGCAGTACCCAAGACAGAGCGAAGAATACCATGAAGGAGTAGGAATTTTTATAAATTTTGTACGTGAACATGGTGGAGGAAAGAAAACACACAGGTGTCCCTGCTTAAGTTGTATGAATACTAAGCGCAAGACGATCGGCCGAATCTACGATCACCTGTGTAACAGAGGTATTATGCAGAATTATACAACATGGACTAAACACGGGGAAGCAGATTATGAACCTACGGTTGCCGAAATCCAGGCTGGATACCATGACCGAACAACTGCTGGTGGTTTCGAGCCTTATACTGACCCGGCGATGAACATTCTACATGACATTTTTCCTACTTTTGCTCCAGTACGCGAGGAAGAGGAATTCCAAGAGGCAGTTTTTGAGGATGGCACAACTCCTCTTGTTGACAGTGCTGATTATGATAAGTATACCAGACTACTTGCTCAAGTGCAGATCCCATTATTCGAGGGTAGTCCTCACACTGTTTTAGAGACCATCATCTCACAGACGCAGTTGAAAGTCAAGAGTAGGTGGACAAATGACTCTTTTGATAGTCTTTTAAAACAGTTTAAGGAACACCTTCCACAACCTAACTATCTACCTGATAGTTATTACACGCTACATAAGATATTGGGCGATCTCGGTCTCAGTTATAACAAAATCCACGCCTGCAAGAACAATTGTGTTTTGTTTTACAAAGAGAAAGCCGAGCTTGATGAATGTCCCATATGCCACGCGTGGAGGTGGGAGCAAGGCACAGTTAAGGAAAACAGTGTTCCTGTGAAGGAACTTCGTCATTTCCCTTTAATTCCTAGATTGAAGCGTCTTTACATGTCTTTACACACAGCAAAAGAAATGAGATGGCATGGAGAGAGAAGGACAGATGATGATACTCTCAGACACCCTGCAGATGGCGAGGCGTGGAAGTCCTTTGACAGATTATTCCCTGATTTTGCAAGAGATGTTAGAAATGTCAGACTCGGCCTTGCCTCAGATGGATTCAATCCCCATGGAAATATGAGTTTGAGTCATAGTACATGGCCTGTTATTCTTGTGCCGTACAACCTGCCTCCTTGGATGTGTATGAAGAAGGAATTTAGTATGATGTCTCTGTTAATTCCCGGCCCAAGGTCTCCAGGAAAGTGTTTGGATGTGTATCTGCAACCTTTGATCGACGAGCTGTTAGACTTATGGGAAAATGGAGTTCTTACTTTTGACAGGCACAGTGGAAGATCATTTATGATGAGAGCAATACTGCTGTTTACCATAAGTGATTTTCCTGGTTATGGGATGTTGTCGTCTCAGGCGACTAAAGGTTATAAAGCTTGTCCTGTTTGCTTGAACGAAGTCCATTCTGTTTGGTGCGCTGGGAAGGTGTGTTACTTGGGTCACCGTAGATGGCTTCCAGCTGACCACCAGTGGCGATTTCATGATCTAGCATTTGATAAAACAGTAGAGCTTCGTCCTAAACCCCGTCCCTGGAGCGGTGATGAAATTTTGGAGAAGCTGAACTCTTTCGATTTCGGGGTGTTGAGCGGTGATTTATCTATACCAGTTCCGGAACGCCCTGACGAGTACAAGTGTTTTACACACAAGAGTAGATTCTATGATTTGCCTTACTGGTCGAAATCCATTCTTAGACACACCCTAGATGTCATGCACATAGAGAAGGGAGTAAGTGACAGCATTGTGGGAACAATTCTTGATATCAAAGGAAAGAGTAAGGACACTTTGAAAGCACGTCAGTATTTGAAGGAGAATGGATTACGAGAACACTTGTGGCCAGTGAAGACGGCGTCAGGGACTTTCATACCTGTTGCACCTTACACAGTTAAACCGGCTTTCAAGAAGCAGATTTTCGTATGGTTTAAAGGAGTACAGTATCCTCATGGGTATGCAGGAAATATATCTCGGTGTATTAACTTGGGGCTTAATACGTTTAACGGATTGAAGAGCCACGACTGTCATGTATTGCTACAACGTCTTATTCCAGTGGTTATCCGACCCTATTTGCATCCAGATGTGGTCGAACCTATAATAGCCTTGTGTAGGTTCTTTCAGAAGTTATGCGCTAAAGAGCTGAAGAAGTCAGATGTTCTCATTCTCAAAGAAGACATCATCTACATTTTGTGCAAATTGGAAAGGATTTTCCCCCCTGCTTTCTTCGACAGTATGATTCATCTGATGATCCATCTTCCAGATCAAGCACTGCTTACTGGTCCTGTTCATTGCACCTGGATGTATCCGCAAGAAAGGTACTATTTATTATTCGTATTTCCCCATTCATTATAATATTCTCTTGTATATATACTTCACTAATAACTGTACGTGTAATTTCAGACAACTGTTTCAATACAAAAAGTTATGTAAAAGCAAGAGTCACCCTGAAGGATCGATAGCGGAGTCGTACATTACACATGAATGTGTAACATACTGCAACTTATATCTCCGTAACAGTGACGAAAACATTGCAGAGTCTTCTACAGCAGCCTCTACAGTACCAGTTCCGAAACTTTCCGTCCTTTCAAGTGTTGTACGTCCGTTTGGTAATTTACCAACTTCAGAAAGACTGACAGATGCTGAGCTAATTGAAGCTCATTGGTGCGTACTACAACACTGTGACGAAGCACAATATTTCATGGGTGAGCATTTGAAGCTGATTGAAGCAAATCGTCGAGACCGAAGGCCGAAAGAGACGCACAAAAGAACATTTCCTGTTTACTTTCGCAAATGGGTACGTCACAATATTTTGTATGTTACAATATCTCCATTTCAATATTAGTATTCTAGCTAGTCAGTTCAATTTAAATAATAAGTTATCACAATGTGACAGGTGGAAAATCTCCAAATACAGAACAGTGATTGGTACTCGTCCGAATTGCACCATTTGGCTAGAATGCCAATTTCCCACAGGGTGCGCGCGATGTGTTTTGTCAATGGCGTCAAGTTCGTGACACTTCAACGAGATGTGAACCGCAGAACGCAAAATTGCGGGGTCATGGTAGATGGTGACGACTTCACCTACTATGGAGTGCTACTGGCCGTTGTCGAACTAGTATATGGAAATATGCTCGTTGTCTTGTTCAAGTGTAGATGGTTTAACACTAATCAAAGTGTTCCTGGGAGTACAAAGATGGATTACGGCATGTTATCGGTGAATACAAACACAAGTTGGTATGAAAATGAGCCCTTCATTCTTGCTAGCATGGCAAAACAAGTATTTTATCTCGATGATCCTAAGGCAGGTGGATTTTGGAAAGTGGTTAACCCGATGTCACATAGGAATATATGGAGTGCGTCTACAGTTGAAGGGGGTGAAGAACATGATGATGAAGATGACGGCGACACTGATGAACCATATCAAGAACATTCGGCTTCTCAAATCCCTAATGCAGAGGCTATTCGCGACAACAACCGCTTACATTTCGTCACTTCTGATGAATTCATTGCAGTCCCAAATGCATCTACATCTCAAAACATAGCCAATCAAAACTTCATTAATGACGAAGATGATGAGGAATCAGACGATGATGAGGAAACATACGACGATGACGATTCCAATGATGGCTTAACTGATACGATTGAAGATGCAGACGATACAGACGATGACGATTATGATGGAGAACCATGATCAGATTTAAATTATGTTTTTAAATTCAATAAATTTGTTTTTGATGTATAATTAAAAATACATGAATGGTGTGTACGTACGTACAGAACCTTCAACTGTGTTCTGTGTTAATTATTATGTTGGATTACAATTTCGTCAAGAAAATTAAAATGGGCACAATTGCGATATTTGGGGTCTTTCGTCGACCAAATGCACCTATATGAACATGGCCGAAAATGCCATCATTAAAAAGTCAATTTTTATAAAAAAAATTGTCACTTAGTCGACGAAATTATAAGTTTCGTCGTCTAAGTATTTACGTAGTCGACGAAAACCTTATTTTCGTCGTCTAAGTATTTTCTTAGACGACGAAACTTATAATTTCGTCGACTAAGTGTCTATTTTTTTTTTAAAATTGACTTTTTAATGTTCCACACAATAAATTTTGGGAAAATTTTAACTAAGCTTAGTCGACGAAACAGTCTTTTTCGTCGTCTAAGTAAACACTTAGACGACGAAAAAGTGTGTTTCGTCGACTAAGTGTTAATTATTTTTTAAAATTTGGCTTTATTTTCCGCCAATAAATTTGGCAAAAATTTGAACTGGTCTTAATCGACGAAAACTTAAGTTTCGTCGTCTTAGTTTTTACTTAGGCGACGAAAATATCATTTTCGTCGTTTAAGACTTTACTTAGCCGACGAAACATACTTTTTCGTCGACTAAGTGTAAATTGTTTTTAATATTTTGGCGGACTGATTTGAATTAATTGAAAATTTGGGAATACACTTAGACGACGAAACTTATTTTTCGTCGTCTAAGTTTTTACTTAGCCGACGAAAATATCATTTTCGTCGTTTAAGACTTTACTTAGTCGACGAAAATTAAGTTTTCGTCGCCTAAGTGAAGTAAATATACCCGAGAATCCCTAATTCACAGATCTGTTTCGTTCCATCCCCTCTCCGATCCTCTCCCCACCTCCCCACCTCCACCGGCCTCCCTCTCCTCTCCCCTGCTCGGCCCTCCCCCTGCTCGGCCCTCCCCCTGCTCGGCCTCCCTCTCCTCTCCCCACCTCCCCCCCTCACCGGCCTCCCTCTCCGATCCTCTCCCCACCTCCCCACCTCCACCGGCCTCCCTCTCCTCTCCCCACCTCCACCGGCCTCCCCACCTCCACCGGCCTCCCTCTCCTCTCCCCACCTCCCCCCCTCACCGGCCTCCCTCTCCGATCCTCTCCCCACCTCCCCACCTCCACCGGCCTCCCTCTCCTCTCCCCACCTCCACCGGCCTCCATCTCCTCTCCCCACCTCCCCACCTCCACCGGCCTCCCTCTCCTCTCCCCACCTCCACCGGCCTCCCCACCTCCACCGGCCTCCATCTCCTCTCCCCACCTCCCCACCTCCACCGGCCTCCCTCTCCTCTCCCCTGCTCGGCCTCCTCCCCCTGCTCGGCCCTCCCCCTGCTCGGCCTCCTCCCCCTGCTCGGCCCTCCCCCTGCTCGGCCTCCTCCCCCTGCTCGGCCTCCTCCCCCTGCTCGGCCCTCCCCCTGCTCGGCCCTCCCCCTGCTCGGCCTCCTCCCCCTGCTCGGCCCTCCCCCTGCTCGGCCAGCCTCCAATCGGGTATGTTAAACCCATCACTAATTATGTTTGTCTTAATTCATATTGGTATAGGAAAATTTAGATTTGATTTATTTTGATATAAGAATTGGTATATGTGGATAATATGGATGGATTGATTGATTGATTTTGTGCTTGGTATAAGAATTGGAATTGGAATTGGAATTGGAATTGGAATTGTTGTTGTTTGTTGGTGAGATGGGTTAATCTGTGTGTATTGTAGCTATTGTTGTATTTTTGGCTTGGAGAAGGTTGTGATGGCTGAGGAGGTGGTTTTCTTTTTGTGTAGTTTGTGTGATGAGATTTTAGGAGGGTTTGGTATTCGAATCTGTGATGAGCTTTCGGTGTAACTTGTGATGAGCTTTTATTGGTTTTACTTGGATGAATTAGTGTAGTGCATGCGATTGTTTTTAGGTTTGGGAGTTCGTTTCTGATGTGTGTTTACATTTCATGGTGTAGTGTTATACTTTGTTAGTACCTGGAAAGTTAACCAAGGTTTTTGGTGGTATGGTTTGCTTGTTAGTTGCTATTCTCATTAGATTGGGATCAATAAGGCTGTCTGTATGTGAGTGAAATACATTTCCTCTATATTGGTTTCAAATACCTTAATCAACCTTCAATTGTTTAACCATGTTCAAAGCATGGTGTTAGGAAGTGATTAAAATGGTTTATTTAGTTTCAAAAGCAAAATCTTTCTCATTGGTTCATCATCAGAATTTTGAAAGGTGACATCTGATTATACATGCATAGTTTTGTAAAATGATTTTTCCTGTACAATGGGGTCATAATTTCTTAATCATTTCAACTTTGTGTTTCTTTACAGGAAAAATATGCCGCCGACTCAGGGATTTCTGAAGAAGAAGAGGCAGGAGTTATTTGACCGCTTCTACAAGTCAAATAACTCTGAAGGGAGTGGTTCGCGGCCACCTACGGAATCGTCTGCGAACGTATCATCACCTCCCCCTCCGCCCCCGTTGGAGGATACTGCATCCCCTTTAGTAGCAGACACCGCACCTGACGTCGACGACAGCGATGGTGATTGTGAGATCAGCTGTCGGCGCACATTTCGTCCTCGGCCTGATGGAGGTAAACATAATCCAACACTTTCAATTAAGTCATTTAGTTATAAATGAGTGTTATTACTTTCTAATTAAATTGTTATCGTTTTGGCAGCACCTCCTCCCAAACACAAACGAGGGTTGGTAAAAGGCTTGAAGGCCTACACGTCTTGGGTGCAGCACGGAGAGAAGGTGAAGATCGTCATGGATGATGAGTTCTTGCACGGACCGCAGACCAGTGCACTGAACAGTTGGCTGACTCATGATATCGGGCATATCATTCGGGACAGCATTCCCATGACTGCTGCAAGTTGGTGGGATCTGGAGGAGGATGATCAGCTGAAGCTCAAAAATGAACTCGACGTAAGTTAACTACAATTTTGATATTTTAATTATCTATAAGCTTCCATATTAATTCTAATTTTTTTGTAATAGCTTGTTTATGACATCCCTTGGGATGATAAGAAGATGGTCAAGTGGGTTTACAAGCATGCCGCCAAGACCTTCACAGCCTTCAAGAGCAAGCTCAACAGGCTTAGGATTGCCAATCCTGGGAAAATTCCGAAAGAGTTCAAAGATAGGCAGGAGGAGTGGTCTTGGCTGCTTCACCACTTCGAGAGCGATGAGTTTCAGGTATATAATTTTGTAATAGTAGTATGTGCTTTCAAATGTTAACATTTTTCATTTTAGTTTTATTTCAATGCTAACTATTTGTCTCATATTTAATCATATTTCTACAGAGACGATCGACCGCCAACGCCCTCAACCGGGGGAAGAAGACGTTACACCATCGGTCCGGTTCAAAGCCGTTCATCTACGGGGCGCACGAATTGAAGCAAAAAGGTGAACTATTCCCCTTGGTGAAGAATTATGAGATGGTGTACCCTCCTGAGCACCCAGAGGCGGCAGAAAATATAGTAAGTTTCTCTTATCCTATAACTAGACATGGCATTATGTTTGGATTATGTTTAACCGTTGTGGTTTGATGAATAATATCTGCCGATTATGTTTGGATTATTTACAATGCATTATTCATATGCATGTTACTTGCTTGGTCTTTGCAGCGCCGTATCAATGCCGAGCTCGAGAGGGTGATGACCACTGTGAGGCAGGAGCACCCCGACGTTCCGGAGGATCTGATCTACAACTATTTTGACGAGCCGACTCAAGCCCGAGTGCTTGTCAGCGCACTGGGACCGCGAAACAGCGGTGAGATCCGGGGGTTAGGAGGAGTCACTTTCGGTGTCGGCTCCCAATCATCGCAAGGGGAAAATTCCACCGGACGCAGTCGGTCGTCAAATGGGGAGCGTGTGAGACGACTGGAGGAGGAGACCCGACAGCGTATAGCTCTTGCAGAGGAGGAGGCCCGAGAGCGTATCAGACTTGCAGAGGAGGAGGCCCGAGAGCGTATCAGACTTGCAGAGGACCAGACACGATTGGTAACTGAGCGTCTTAGCTGGTTGGAGCAAGAGTTCCAGTCGTTTAGGAACCGACCACAGTAGCTTGCAGGCTCCTCACTCTCCCTATCTACGTACGATATTGTTTGATGTGTAATATTTTTATTGAACAAATGTATGAATTTATATTATTGTACGATGTTATTCGGTATTGTACGATATTATTCGGTATTTAATTTTTATCGATACTTTTTTTAATATATTTGAATATTCAGTATCCGAAATTTTTTTTTTTTTAAATTTAATACATGCTTAGTCGACGAAACTAAATTTTTTCGTCGCCTAAGATGTATACTAAGTCGACGAAATTATTTTTTCGTGGACTAAGATATTTACTTAAGCCACGAAAAATAATAATTTCGTCGCCTAAGATAAACTCTTAGGCCACGAAAAAATATTATTTCGCGGCTTAAGTAAAAATCTAAGACCACGAAATAAAATATTCCGTCGACTTAGTATGAAGCTTAGGAGACGAAAAAATATAGTTTCGTCGACTAAGTTTCCATCTGAGGCCACGAAATACTTTATCTTTCGTCGCCTAAGCTAAAAACTTAGACCACGAAAATGTTGAGTTTCGTGGTCTAAGTCATTATCTTAGGCCACGAAATTTCTTTTTCGTCGTCTAAGCCATAGTTTAGCCGACGAAAAAATTCGTCGTCTCAGAATTTTTTTCGTCACCATTTTTCTTAGACGACGAAATTTTTTCGTCTTCTAAGAATTATCTTAGTCGACGAAATTGTGTTATTTTCGTCGTCTAAGTATTTAGCCCACAAACTTTAGACGACGAAACTTAGGCGACAAAATTTTCGTCACCAAAAAACTTAGTCGACGAAAATCCATCTTAGGTGACGAAAAATTTTCGTCGCCTAAGATATTCAGTGTTGTAGTGTCATCCTCAAAGGTTAAAGGTGCGTTGTGCTCTTTTTCCCTTCGTCCAAGTTTTATTTTGTCCCACTGGGTTTTGTTACTTGGCAAGGTTTTTAATGAGGCAACGATCTATGCACCATTCCGTCTTTGACTCGGCACAAGGGGGAGTGTTAAAGGAAAATACCTTTTGTGTGCCTTCGTCAAAGTAATGACGATAGTAAATTAGGTAATTAGTTATCAATAAGTTGTAACGTTTCAATCAGTGATTATGATCATCAATGTAATTGTTATTACCATTGTAATCGTCACCCTATATAAAGGGATTCTCTAATGAAATGAGTAGACACATTGCGATTTACTTTTACATTAAAAATATTATTAATTAAACGTGTTTTTCATGGGTTGGTGTTTTTAAAAAATTTAATTTATCGTGTCCACGTATCGTTGGGTTGGTGTTTTTAAAAAATTTAATTAATCGTGTCCACGTATCATCGAGTTCGTGTTAGACACTCGTGTCTGTATCCTGCTTCTTAGATTCCTACATTTAAGAGAATTTTTTATTTTTTATTTTGTCAGTACTGGGGTTTACTAGTTTAGGGCTTTCGATCCTCTCTCGTCTCTTCAACTCTGTTTCTCCCCTCTCAGTCTCCTGTTCCTTGTCGCGCGACCTCTCCCTCCCTCCTCTCTCTCTCTCTCTCTCTCTCAGACTCCTAATATCAAGTGGGTTCTGATTTGTTGTATGTTTCGCATAACAGTTGCATTTGCTCCTCATTCTAAAAATAGTTTCGGTTTTCTTTTCTTTGGCATGATTTGAATTGATAGCTTCATTAGCCATTCGAAGCGGGAATGGGCTTCTCTTGAATGCAATCTTACATAAGGTCTGTTTTCTTCAATCTTTTAATAGAATCTCCCAAATGAACTAAAGTAATGTTGTAGTGTACTAGTGTTTTCGGCGTTGGCAATGACTTGTTATCGGATGCTGCTTTGAATTTGCCATTTGGTGGTTAAACTTAGATGACATCTTAACCACCATGTTTCGATCTTAAGCTACAGAAGTGCGACCAGCGACTTTGCAGGTCACTGGACACCCTGCTGGCATTAAGCTTTGCTGAATTTACTATTTGTGGGTTTTACATATTCTTCAAAATGTCTGGAAAAACTTACAGAGAATATATTGATTCTTTGTCAGTTGTGACTCCATCCTCATGAAGCAGCGCAGGCACTTGAAGCATCTGCTCTGCCTTCCTCAGCTGAGCGGCTTTCTCTTCTGGCCATTCTGCGGTGATTGCTGCCTCAATGCTGTCAATGCCCCAGTAAGATTTGATATAACAGACTGGTCAGAGAACTCGAAGAAATCCTGTTTCTGATTTTGAAGCTTGGAGGTACATCTCACCCTTATAGAGTTTCTAGGTTTGGCATTTGCTATGAGTTTGAGAATGCATTGATTGACTGATATGACAACTGCCCGAATGGACTTGAGGTCTAGTCTCTCTTGATTAGGAGAGGAAACCAAAGCAGTACTAGAACAACTAGCTACAGTTTCCATTGAGTCACCAACCAAGTTCATTTTCATAGGAGGAACCAAGAAAGAAAGAGGGCATAGTTTTCTGGGATAAGAGAAAGAGAGGGAGAGATATAGATAATGAGAGAGAGAGAGAGATAAATCATATAATTTATGAAGAATAATGAAGAATAACACTCAAAATCTCTATTCACACACCCCATATATTTTTTTTAATGAAGAATAATGTTATTAACACACCCTTATTCTTTATTCACACACCCAATATAAATAGTAGAATATTTTGATAGGGTGTGTGAATAGAGATTTTTAGTGTTTTAAATTACATCATATAAAGTAAAAAAGTTGCTCTTCGTTTACTGATGCGGGTCTTGGGGCAACACAGTAAGCCCTTGCATTCATGTATAAGACCTAGACAACTTTGTCAACCCTTTCTATAAAACATATTCCCCATGATTGAACCTTATATGTGTGTGTGTGTGTGTGCACACACACATGCGTATGCATAATCACAAGAATTTGAGAAGTTTACAGTCATTATTTGGAAATAAATTTCATATGTAGTTGCTTGAATCCCTCGATCCTTGTTCTAATTTTATTTAATTATGAATGAGAACCAGACCGTGCCAGAATTCTTCCACAAAAATGAAGCAGATTGCTTTAGGGTTTGAGGGTTCAGCAAACAAGATTGGTGTCGGTGTTGTGACCTTAGATGGCACGATTTTGTCAAACCCACGCCACACATACATTACCCCTCCTGGCCAAGGTTTCCTTCCCTGTGAAACTGCACAACACCATCTCCAATACATTCTGCCGTTAATTAAATCTGCTTTGGAAACTGCACAAGTAACCCCTCAAGATATCGATTGCCTTTGTTACACAAAGGGTCCTGGAATGGGAGCACCACTACAAGTTGGTGCCATTGTTGTTAGGGTTCTTTCACAGCTGTGGAAGAAGCCCTTTGTTGCAGTTAACCACTGTGTTGCACATATCGAGATGGAAAGGATTGTGACTGGGGCAGATGATCCTGTCGTTTTGTATGTAAGTGGTGGGAACACACAGGTAATTGCATATAGTGAAGGGAGGTATCGAATCTTTGGAGAGACCATTGACATTGCTGTTGGAAATTGCTTGGATCGGTTCGCCAGGGTATTAGAACTATCCAATTATCCAGCGCCTGGTTATAACATTGAACAGGTATATCAATGTTGTATGTTTTAATTTCTTTATGTGAGGGAATATGTTTCAATAGTATTTAAAATAGTTTTCCATCTTCATTGGGGCTTGCATTGATCCTGCTTACATGATTTTATGTAGTACATTGTGGTGCCTGCCTCTCAGATATGATTTATTTTGGAATGCTAACATTCATCATGGAATAGATGAATAGCAGATTATAAATCTGACATGTGTATAATTATTGAAATTCTTTAGTTTTATCTAACTTCACTCATATAGTGTGCCATAAATTTACGGTAAAACTTGATGCCTTAAATATTCACCAATCATATCTGTCTTTATCATATTCGTTTAAGGTTTCTGAAAAGGTATATGTGATTATGGTCTTGCATGAATCTTATGGCCTTTAATTGCTGTGAATGGCATTGAAATAAAAATATAAGTCCTCATGTCTCCTTTAAGTGGAACTGTTGTTATTATCATTTTTGAATATATGCTTCTTGTCTCTTTCATTCATGCTCAGTGCTTGAGTTCAATTTTTGTGGGAAGTGCTTCCATCATGATTTTTGTGATTTTCTTCCCCTCCTAGCTTGCAAAGAAAGGAGAACAGTTTATTGACCTACCTTATGCTGTCAAAAGGGATGGATGTGTCTTTTAGTGGAATTTTGAGCTATATCGAAGCCACTGCTGTGGAGAAATAAAAAAACGACGAGTACACCCCTGCAGACCTGTGCTACTCACTTCAGGTATGTGCCATGAGTGCTGTTTACAATGGGAACATCAGTCTGGTTATACAACTTAACAGAAAGAGACAGAATTATTTAAGAACTTCCAGTTTAGTTATACAGCAAAGCAGTCAGACCAAAGACAGTAGCAATATTAATGATGTACTTTCTGCATTTGTTTTTTTATGGTCCAGGAAAATGTGTTTGCAATGCTTGTTGAGATAACAGAACCTGCAATGGCACATTGTGATAAGAGAGATGTACTTATTGTTGGTGGTGTGGGTTGCAATGAGCGTCTGCAAGAGATGATGAAAACCATGTGTGCTGAACGGGGTGGAAGATTGTTTGCAACTGATGATGGGTATTGTATTGATAATGGGGCAATGATTGCTTATAGTGTCTTCTTGCTTTTGCTCATGGAACATCAACCCTGTTGGAGGAATCGACTTTCACGCAAAGGTTCCGGACTGATGAAGTGGAAGCCATCTGGAGAATCAAAGAGTATTCGGCAAGAGTCAACGGGTAATGGAGTAGCTAAATCGAGCATTAATATTGAATTAAATGGCTGAATGGCCAAATTATCATGATTTCAAAGCAAGCTTCTTGACTTGATGCTGTAAGTACCAAACAAAAGTAAATTGGTACTCTTAACGTTAAAGGTTTGGGACTTTTTCCTCAATTTTTGTAAGATATATTTTGAATTTTCTACTGAAAATGAATGTGTGGGTTACGTACTGCATGTGTTGATGGGGGATTTCAGAATTTGCTGTTTACGTGGGAATTGAGTGGATCATGTTGGTGGTATTTTTCAAGCTGTTAATGCTCTTTCTGCTACTGACATTGAAATGTCAGGAACAAAATTATTCACTGCTGATTATCTATTTGGCTTCTGCGATTTTACTACTGGGGTTTAGAGGTCCTATGGCAAGAAGGCTACTTAAAAGTCCTGCGAAAAATGTTCGTCAGTCAATCCTATGATAAGAATCGTTTTGCAGAGATATTTATTCTTTGCTGGCAGACTTCGAAAGCTAGGAATTTCCTATATAACAAGGTCGGCGTCTACAGTGTTGGGCTTTTTGGGCCAGGTTGTTTTATGAGGTTTGGATTGTCACATGTTGTGCTTTTGTTATTTCCACGTTAGATTGCCAGAAACGCATTCGCTTTTTTCCTTCCATCAGCTTCGCTCTCTCTTTCTTCTCAAGACAGCCGCATGCTCACTTCTTTTCTGTGATTCACGCCAGTCCTCGCCTGCGAAGGGATCAACTTATTCATCTACTCGGTTGCTAAATCGTGTGAGTTTCGCTGTTCAAAAATATGATTATATTTGTGTTATTATTTATTTTGAGAGTTGGGTGTAATTGGAGATCGATTCAATTGGTGGTTACTATTAGGATCTTCTGTATTTATCTGACATAATAAAAGGCTTTACATCGGTCTCCTGTAGCTAATTAATTTTGATCATGGGCTCTGTGCTTTAACTTTTGAATTGGATAGATTATGGCTTGAATTGAATGGCTATTGATTCATTTAGTTGATTACATGAGCAAAATAAGGTTCTTGAAAAACATCTCTTAAAGTTTCATGCTGTTTCCTGGATATAAATTATGATTAGTATCCGTGATGAAGGGAAAACAATGAATTTTCGGGCTATTTTCTCTATCATCAACATACAACATTTCAAATTATAATACAAAAAAATAAATAAAAAATTCAATACAACAGAAATTTAAGTCCTAGACAGTATTATTTTAGCCCTCACTCAAGTGTTGGCATATTCATACAGTTAAGGGCTTATGATTATATATAGGGATCCTATTTGAGATCATTACCAATAAATAAGTGTTAACTGTAAAATAAAGTTATGTTCCTAAAGCTTCTGAATTTAGGATAGTGATTCATCCATTTCATTATACTATTTACTCTATATAATAAGTCTAGGAGATATGAAAATCGAATTTTTCTTAATATGAGGTTAGTTTGATTATCCCTGTGTTGGTTTTTTTTTTTTTGGTTTTTGAGTTTTAATCCTTTAATATTGTTAAGATGATCTGCTAACGTAGATTTAAACTGTCAATTTTACTTGGCCACTGTGAAGTTAAATTGAATGTCTTTTGGTCATCTCCTGGTCTCCATTTTGAAACAAAATGTTAGGTGCTTGCATTTTTAGTTTTGTAGCTAAATCACTTAAGATTTAGATCTTTTTTTTCCTTTCTTGGCAGGCGCTGCTAACAAAATATTAACTAAATCACTTACTAATTTCAGCTGCTATCCTATGATTTATTAATAGATTGTATTATTTGTGTAGTGAATAAAATGAACTAAAATTGCCTCATTGTTCCATGTGGTTGTGTTAATAATATATTTCTTCTGTGATGTATAAGAGTTTATTGAGTTACTGATATCGATTGAATTGGTGGTTACAATTACAGATGTTTTGTATTTATTCATGGAGTTTGTGGGACATGTGACTACAACATCAGCAGTTTCACTGAATGCAGATGTCATATTTCAACTGTGCATTATATTTTAGGAATTCATATAATTCATTAAGGTTAAATTAGGATATATAGGCTCTCTTTTTGTATATTTTCTCTGAGCAATTCATTGTTGATATGTAGTGGCCGGCTAATAAGACATGGAAATATACAGAAAAAACCTTGCTGAATTTACTTTTTCTGTGGTCTTAGGTATAAGTTGATTTGGGTTCACTAAAACATCTGATTGGATGAGTATTAATCTGTGGTGTTCTCACTTTTATCTTCTATGATTTTATGTTTGCAAGGTTAATGCTCAAAAGTGTTTCAAGGACATTTTTCTTGCTGTTCTTCATTTTGGCATTTTTCTTTGTATATGTTCTCCATTATACAGGTTTACACTATATATATTTACTTTTGTGATTTAAAAAATAATAATTAATTATTCTGAAGTTTTGATGAGAATGATTGGTGATATTAGAATTGTTTATTTCATTCTTACAGCTTTCAGGAAAAGTGAATCGCTTTATTTTGTGACGGTTGTGGGCTCTGCTGATTTGAAGAACAGCCAGTTTTTTTTCGCAATAGTTTTTTGTCAAGGTATTATTTTTTCTTAATGTTTGATATGATATGGCCAATTGACAGTACTTATATTTTAACAAGTGTGTGTGTTATGTGTGTTACATATATGTCGTGTTGTAAAGGAGTGTCTGGAAAGCGAAAGTTTTTTGAAGAACATATTTTTCATGAGGGTGGTGTTGCAGTTTCAATTGAAGACTCAATGGTGCTTGGAAGTGTTTCAGATAACCCTGGGAATATAATAGGTATTTTATGAGTGTTTGTATTTGTGTTCCTGATAAATAGATATAAGTTGGCCAACTGATAATAGTTGTAGGACTCCGATATTGTTGGACAGTGTAAATGAATATTTTATGTCTGCCTTTATATGGTTATTTTAGGATATGCAAGACCGAGATGTAATAAAGCTAAAAGTATGAATAAGATAGTCACATTCTCTTTATTTAAGTGTGAAGTGTGTGCGTGGAGTGGTTTAAAGAAGGTAATATTTTAAATTATTTCAGTCCAGATATGAAAGTTTGTCAATAAATGGCTGTAAAAATAACTATTATTGTGCTTATAAATACTTAGGTGCGAAGGGTGAAGAAAATGAAAAATGAGAACTGTTTTGAAAGGCATATGGGTCATATTTTTTTTGTGCGGATGTGTGTTCATTAAAAAATTATTTGAGAACTGTGG
The DNA here is from genome assembly GCA_963682095.1 of Potentilla sterilis. Classification (NCBI taxonomy): domain Eukaryota; kingdom Viridiplantae; phylum Streptophyta; class Magnoliopsida; order Rosales; family Rosaceae; genus Potentilla; species Potentilla sterilis. The sequence continues at coordinate 40,114,120 of OY821757.1, read as the reverse complement.
TGTATAAAAGATAAATGTGTTGCTTTGTATTTTGTTTTGAAATTTTGTCTTTCTGAGTGAGCAAAAGTTGTTTTTTTTCCTCTGCTACATTGATGTAGAGGAGTCGGTATTGCTTTTTTGTTGATTGGGTAAGTTTGCTGAAAAAGTCACATAATAAGATAAATAAGAGTTTGAAATGCTATATGTAATATTTATTTGGTTTTTTGTCTGTTTTACTTTCTGAGCAATTGAGAATATTTTAGGGCCAAAATATTTATTTCCAACAATTTAGTTGATTAACTCAATTGTCTATTGATACAATATCATGACTGAACTTTATAGGAAACCTAGCTCTATGTTACTTTTATCATACATTTTATCATTTAGTTATATATAACTTCATATAGATATAATTATACACACACACACTTGGGATATAATTATTTAAGTTACTGATATCGATTATAATATTATGGATTTGATATTTTTTTAAATATAATTTCACATAATTCTACAAGTATGATATTTTTGTTATTAATGTTTTGGATAATATAAGGAGTTATGAGTATCAATGACAATTAATAATAACATTTTGTCTTCCAATTTGCAGCTGTTGATCAAAGTGTTTATTCAATTTCATCTGGACAGTCATTGTACCAGAAAAACAGAAGAGGTTATATATTTGATCTATTGTTTTTTTATCAGAATCATATTATTTGTTGGAACTAATTTTGGTTTATTATTATTACAGATAATATTATTAAATATCATGATGATGGGGATGATGGATATCAATGTATTTATTGTCATGCAAATTTTTGGTTGGGAGAAGCAAACAAACGTCAATATAAAACGGCGCCGATTATTTATCCAGAATGTTGTCAGAAAGGACGAGTTAGACTTAATCAATTGAGGCAAATGCCTACATTGCTTGAACATTATTTGAATCCTGATAATGGTCGAGAAAGTGTGCTTTTTAGAGAAAATATCCGAGTCTACAATTCTATGTTTGCTTATACTTCAATGGGTGCAAAAATTGATTAAAGTGTGAATGATTGATGTGCGCCTTATGTTTTTAAAATCTGTGGACAGGTTCATCATTTAATGGGATCAATGTTGCCACAGGATGGTGAAAATCCAAAGTATGCCCAATTATACATTTATGATACACAAAATGAAGTTTCAAATCGTATGAATGCTATTGATCGTTCACGTACTTCTAAAGTTAAACCAAATATTGTTGGTGCATTTATTGAAATGTTTGACCAATTCAATGAATTGAGTAAAACATATCGTACTATTAGAGACAGATTTTTATCTCATTCTTTACCTTCAATGAATATGACTATGCTTACTCCTCAAGTATTTGATAATAAACAATATGAACGTTCTACAAATGATGAAATAGGAGGTTTGATTGTTGGTGATATTGGAGAATTTGATTCAAATAAAGATATAATTGTTCAATCTACATATGGACGTTTGCGTCGTATTTCTAAAATACATCCAAAGTATATGTCATTACAATATCCGATATTGTTCCCTTATGGTGAACATGGATTTATTATTAATTTATCGTTAGTACCAATTGTCGGTAAAGAACAAAACAAATTGGATAGATTGTCAATGCGAAGTTTTGTTACGTATTATCTTCATGATAGATATGGATATATGAATACATTATTAAAAGGTGGAAGGTTATTTCAACAATATTTAGTTGATGCTTATGCTACTGTTGATGAAAATCGTTTGGATTATATTAGACAAAATCAAGATAAAATTCGGACTACAAAGTGTTGACATAATTTATACTGGTGTTTCATCTGGAATAGAAAATAGTAGTGACATTGGACAACAAGTTATTCTTCCAAGTTCTCATACTAGCTGTCCAAGAGATATGATCAATAATTGTCATGATGCGATGACAATTTGTCGTCAATATGGAAATCCTGATTTGTTTATCACATTTACTTGCAATCCTAAATGGATAGAAATAGTAAGATATTTTAATAAACATCTGGGATATAGACAAGAAGATAGACCCGATATAATTTCACGGATTTTTCAAGTTAAATTAAAAAATATGATCGATTATATTAAATCTGGAAAACCTTTTGGTCAAACTAGAGCTCATGTATATACAGTTGAATTTCAAAAAAGAGGATTACCCCATGCTCATATTTTATTTTGGTTAACGAAAAACTACAAGTGTTATACTCCAAATGATATTGATTCTATTATTTCGGCTGAATTACCAGATAAAAATGTTAACCAAATTCTTTTTAATATGGTCAGTCAATCTATGATTCATGGACCATGTGGATCTATAAATTCAAAATCTCCTTGCTTGCGTGACAATCATTGTTCAAATTTTTTTCCTAAACCATACAATAATTATACTATATTTGAGAAAATTAATGCTCCTATATATAAATGACGTAATGATCCTACAAATTTACAATAAAAGATGGAATTCAAATAAGAAATGAGTTTGTTTTGTACCTTATAATAGCGAACTTTTATTAAGATATAATGCTCATATCAATGTTGAGTTATATTCACAATCTATGATAATTAAATATTTATTTAAATATATAAATAAAGGACATGATAGAGCTCGAATTATGATTTATAGAGAAAAACACGATTAAATTCTAAATTACTTAAATTGCCTATATTTAACTCCACACGAATATGTTTGGAGATTATTTAAATTCTCAATTCATTCCAGATATCCTGCAGTTCAAAATTTAGAAGTTCATTTACCTTCCGAACAAAATGTTATTTTTAGAGAAACAGATACAATAGAATCATTAATAAATTATAGATCAATTATGCGTACTACACTAACGGCTTGGTTTGTAGCAAATAAACAATATAAACATGCAAGAGAATTAACCTATCCTGAATTTCGTACTAAATTTGTTTGGAAAGATCGAGGGTGGGAACCAAGGCAACGTTATGAAACTATTGGTAAAATGGCTTATGTTAGTCCAACACGAGGAAAAGTGTATTTTCTAAGAATGTTATTAAATGTTCAAAAAGGTTGTTGTAGCTATAAGGATATTAGAATTGTAAATAATATCACATATTCATCATACCGGGAAGCATGTCAGGCATTGGGTTTATTAGGGGATGATAAAGAATGGATTGATGCTTTAGTTACTTCTTCAGTTGTTGCAACTGGATCACAAATGTGACAATTATTTGTTACAATTATTTTATTTTGTGAAGTGATAAATCCTCAAAAATTATTCGATATGTGTTGGTCTCATATGTGTGAAGATATTGTCCATAAAGCCCAGTTGGAATTGAGAAATCCAAATTTAATTATACCAGAGTTTGAGTTAAAGAATAAAATGTTATATGAGTTAGAAAAATTATTCAATATATCATCATCTTCACTAGAAAAATTTCAATTACCCTTACCAAACTCAGATGATATTTTGAATTTTGATAATAAGCTATTAAGAGAAGAACTAAATTATGATTGTGAATTATTAAGAAAACAACATCTAAATTTTATTACACAATTGAACAAGTGCCAAAAAAAAATTTATGATTATGTTATAGATATTGTCGAACAAAAAAAACAAGCGGCTATATTTGTTCATGGTAGTGGTGGAACTGGAAAAACTTTTTTGTGGCACACAATAATTAGTAAATTAAGATCAGAGAGAAAAATAGTATTGGCGGTAGCTTCATTATTGCTTCCAAATGGTAGAACCGCACATTCAAGATTCAAGATTCCCATAGAAATACATAAACTAACAAATTGTTTAATCAATAAATGAACTAATCTGGCTAACCTTATAAGAAAAACAGACTTGATTATTTGGGATGAAGCACCGATGTGTGATAAACGTTGTTTCGAATCATTAGATCAATGTCTTCGTGATATTTTAAAAGATTCTACCGAAATGAATACTAATATGCCATTTGGTGGAAAACCAATTTTATTAGGTGGAGATTTCAGACAGATATTACATATTGTTTCCGGAAAGGGTAAAGAGGAAATTATTCAAGCTTCTATAAATCATTCGTATTTGTGGCGGTCATTTAAAGTGTTCACTTTAACAGAAAATATGAGACTAATGAAAAAAGGTTTAACTGAAAAAGAAAAACAAGAAATTACAACATTTGCAAAATGGATGTTACAAATCGGTGAAGGTCAGATAGAATCAGTTTATGACACAAATGATAGTGATGCATCATGGATTGAAATCCCTGCTGATTTATTAATTAATTGTAATACAAATACCATAGAGGCATTATTTTTAGCTACATATCTAAATTTTAATACAAATTATAACAATCGAAATTATTTGAGAGAACGTGCTATTGTTACTCCGCGAAATATAACTGTAAATGAAATCAATAATTACGGGGTCAATTTATTACCGGGCGATAAAAAGATTTACTTGAGCTTTGACACAATTTCTCATGATACTGGTACTAATGAAAACATTGATCTTTTGTATCCAGCTGAATTTCTAAATCAGCTAGAATTTAGTGGATTACCGACTCATGAATTAGTTTTAAAAATTGATATGCCGATAATGTTATTACGAAATCTAAATCAAATTTGTGGGTTATGTAATGGCACTAGGCTAATAATAACTAAATTATTCGATAGATTAATTGAAGCATAAATTCTGACTGGAAATAATATCGGTGATAAAGTTTTTATACCAAGAATTATTTCAACTGCAACAGAACATAAATGGCCTTTCAAATTTAGACGACGACAATTTCCAGTTCGACCATGTTATGCAATGACTATTAATAAAAGTCAGGGTCAATCCCTTAATCAAGTTGGTATATATCTTCCTGAACCAGTATTTACTCATGGACAACTTTATGTTGCTGTATCTAGAGTAACATCGAGATCTTCTTTAAAATTTGTAATACGTAATAATGAAGAAATAGCAAATAACTATACGAAAAACATAGTATTCAAAGATGTATTAAAAAAATTGTGAGCGCCAAAAAATTTATATAGTTAGATTACTATTTTCTATGCATACATACAAATTCAATATAGAAACAATATACAAGAAATAATAGCAATATCTCAAATTAAACTACTTGATATTATATTTTGTAAATTAATTTAATTTTTGTTGCTACTTCTGGCAAAAAAAATAATTATTAAACATGTGGAAAAAAATACAGGATATTATCAGAAAAATATCACAATAAAGATCTTCTCCATTAAGCAAACTTCTATCCTTATCATGAAAAAAAAATTAAAAAAATGCATCCTTATCAGAAAGTCTTGAAAGTCGGCAGAGTATTATAGCTATTACTGAAAGAATAAAAGGCTTACAGCAGAACTGGGTGAGACTTCGTTTTGACTCCGCCGTTCCTAGATCGACAGTAATACCAAACTGGGTGAGTTTTGCCTGCATCGTCGTCTCCTTCATACCTGCTAAGTTAAATAGTTAATTGACTCTAAACTTTTTCGTTTATGATTTCAGGAGTCTTGAAGTGGACCCGTTTGTCTCTTGAAACTTTGAATCTGATTTAAGTTTTTGAGGTAAACTTTCAGTCTTTCATCTCCAAATTTAGTTTCACACAGTTGTTTTCATACATCAGTCTCCTGTAGCTAATTAATTTTGATCATGGACTCTCTGCTTTAACTTTGAATTGGATAGACTCTGGCTTCAATTGAATGGGCATTGATTCATTTAGTTGATAAAATGAATCAAAATTGCCTTATCGTCCCATTGTCGCTGTGTTAATAATACATTTCTTCTATGGTGTATAAGAGTGTATTGAGTTACTAACATTTGTGCTTAATGGATAAAGTAAACAGACTTCCTATTTAATATATAGGTTCAAACAAAAATGAACATCACTGCCATCTCCAATATATCAGTAGGTCAATATGTGAACAGAATTCGTGTGCGTGCATCAAGGGTGTGGAGACCAAAGAAACATAAAAGTGAGGCCTATGATGGATTGCATCTATTGATTGATCAAAAGGTAACCATTATTGTATAATTAAATTAGTAGCTTATTTTGTGACTTTTAAATTTTCCCAGAAAATTTAAACTGTAGCTTAGACCATTATTTCTCAGTTGTTCTTTTTATTTAAAATATGAAATATAGGGAAACAACATCCATGCTATAGTCGACGAGCATGACTATAAACAAACGGGACAAATGAAAGAGGGCAACGTGTATGATTGTTACCATATTCGAACAAGGAGACCCACGTTTGGGCATAAAATTATCGACCATCATGTAGAGCTGCGCTTTAGTGAAATGAGCAAATTCATACCAGTGGACGAATCTGCATGTTCGATTCCATAATATGCATTCAACTTTATCCAATTCCGTGAACTAGAAGACCGCATGCAGGCACAAAATGAGAGACAAAGTAACAATATGAATATAATTCTACAAGGCAAGTACCAATTTCTAAATTTTAATGAGATCTATAGTATACAAAAAATATGCATATATATATATATATATATATATCAATATTTTACAAGTACTAAAGTTTTATCTTATATTTCTCATATAAGATATATATGGCTGCATCAAGAAAGCGGACTTCAATCAAAGAAAGCACATGCGAGCAACAAATACTGAAGAATCTATTTGTGAAATTACCCTTGAAAACCTGAGGTATTGTATTTATAAGTATGTCTTTATAGCAAAATGTGGGTTTATTTTTAATAAAACATCAACAACTGACCCTGAAAATTCAAATGCAGGAGGGAAACTGTGAAGATCACACTTTGGGGAGATCTTGCAAGAAATTTTGATTTGGAGACTGTCGAAAACGCGCCGCCACCAGTTCTGATTGAATTCACCAGTTTAAGACTGGTTATATACGAAGGTATTTTCCCTTCAATACTGTTGGGCGAAAATGTAACATTGCAAGAAGTGTAAAATGTCACCCAACGTAATCTCACTCATATTCATTAATCGAATAGAGTTTTAATTATTTCGGGTTTGAGCCATTCAAGACAGAATGTGTCTCTTAATTACAATCCCTTGTTACGAGGGAAAACCTTTTGATTCCACTTATAAAGAAACCAATGTGAGTTAGTTTGTTTTTGCGGCTGCACCCGGAATTCATGTTGGGTTGCCTACGTACCCTGGAAGGGATCAAGCCACTCGTAGTTCAAGAGTTCCAATGAGTGAATGACTCAATGGAAGGCTTTGATTTTGGAATGTGAGTAGTGTCTGGACGAATTTGGTGTAAGAGAACCAGGCATTCGACTTTGTGTTTAGGACGCGGTTGCATCTAGATAAATTTGGTTCTAGATTGCCTACATACCCTTTGCGGGATCAAACCTCATGTAGTTCCAGGCTTTTGGGATTTAAATGGGTAGATGACCCATTTGCTTGTAATTCATGTTTGAGACATTTGTGAAGGTTTAATGCCCTCAAGTCTGCTTTCGATGCAATATGGGAATGATTTGCTTTTTCTGGTGCTTGAGTGAATTTGACTGTAGGGCCAAGGATTTGTCTGGCGAAGTCAGGGATTCGATTTGAAATATGTGGTTGTATCTAGTGGGTCGCTAGATTGCCTACGTACCCCTTTTGAGGGATCAAACCGACCGTAGTTCATAAAGCAGCATTTAAGCTTTCTTGGTTTTGTACCAATAGGAATTTAGGTCTTGAAGCATCATTATACGAAACCGATATTTATGTATTTGATTTGGACACCCGCCACTGAAACTGCTTGTTGACTTTCGTCGAAACCCGAGGAGATAGCATTCGTCGGCTTCATGCAGCCCAGAACTCAAAGAGTCCATGAAGCCAAGAACTCACAGATGCCACTTTTTTTAATTCTGCCACTTATTCTTTAAATTCAGCTCGTTGCCACTTTACTTCAATATTCATGACGTAGGAGAAAAGGAACGTGGACATTAAGCTTGTGAGATGGACTCAAAGACAGAAGTCGAATTGGAGTCGGAATTGAGGATGGGTGGCGACTGCATTCTGGTCCGAAAAGGTTTGAGCATGCAATTGGGACTTCTGCATATAAATCTCGTGAGGATTCCACCACTTCTCCTTTCTTCTTTCTTCTTTCTGAACTTGATTGGCACTGAGCTCTTGCATATTTTGATTTGAGGTGAACTCGTGCTTGAGGGGTTGCTGCAGTAGCATATTGGACTTGAGGTGAAAGAGGGCTCGTACTCGAGGGGATATTACAGCAACATATTAGTGAGCTTCTGGTGGACTTGTGGAGATTTCGTGTAGAGGCTCATTCGTGCTTGAGAGGTTATCACAGCAGCATATTGGTGAGCTTATTAATCTTTTTTTCTTTGTCTTATACTTCAGATTACCAAAGTGAGGCTTTTATCGCATCTCCTTCAATTGAACTTGATTGAAGCCTCTGATCAACTGAATAGCACCGCCAAACTTTTACTTACGGCAGCACCTCTTCACAACTTTTAGTTTTGTTGTCTTGTGCATATGGTCTGCAACATCACATCCATATCTTTTGCTTTGTGCCATATTTCATATTTCATGTTCTGTCAAAAGTTCCAGATTTTTTTAGTAGAAATATAAGGAACATAGGACAGACTATAAATTTGGTTATGGTGGTTGATACGGAATAGGCCTTTGAATGTAGTGGTTAATAGAGAGCTTTTGTTATGGAACTGTGCACAGAGCTTGGTGCGTTTGGTTTAGGACGTAGCAAGAGGAACCTGATTATCAAAGTTGTTGAAGTTTGCTAGTTAGATAGTTTGTTCTCGCCATAGTGGATGGCGACTCGCCTTGTTGTGGCGATTCGCCAGGTTGTGGCGAATCGCCAGGATGTGGCGAACTTAGTTCTTTCGCCAGGTTGTGGCGAATCGCCAGGATGTGGCGAACTTAGTTCTCTCGCCAGGTTGTGGCGAGTCTGGTGGATGGCGAGTTTCCTAGTACTCGCCAGTCCACCTGGTGTGTTCGCCTTTCCACCTACTGCTCTCCTGTACAGCATGGAGTTCACCCACTGCAGTATGGGCAGTATGGTGGAAACCTAGCTCCTTAGTTTTAGTCCATACCTAGGTATGACCTTTACCTTTTTACACTGTTCAGTTTTCCTTCATACCTGTATAAAGTCTTCTTCTTGTATTCTTTTCTTCTTATGAATGAAAAAAGGGAATTTTGTCCCAAACACCTTCTCTGAGTTCTTTGGATTTCAAGATGGTATCAGAGCAGGATATTTAGTATCCTGCTGCTGCCTCTGCGTTCTTGTGTCCATTTCTCGTGTATCCTCTGCTTAAAGTAAGAGTGAAGTTCCTTGCCTTTATTTTCAGCCTAAAATGACTGACGAGGCATCTTCTGATGTTAATCCTTTTGGATCTGTCAACAACCCCAATTCTGATTCGAGTTACAATGGTGATGGCAACACGAATCAACGTTTATGCTCAGTCCTACTCAATTCGTTTAATTACCTTCATTGGTCAAGAGCAGTTGCTCTGGCACTTGGAGGAAAATCCAAGCTAGATTTTATCTATGGTACTACTCAAGCTCCTGATGTTGGTTCCAGCAGCTTTAATTCCTGGCTAAGCACTGATCAACTGGTTCGAGCATGGCTCATCAATTCCATGGAACCTAAGTTGGCTCAAATCTTCAGCTACTCCACTTCAGCAAGTCAAATGTGGAAGGATATTGAAGAGTTTTATGGGAACAAAAATAACTCAGCTCGAGTTTATCAACTGAAGAAGGACATCGCTTGCCTTGAACAAGAAGGTAACTCCTTTGTTCAATATCTTGGAAGTCTAACCAGCATGTGGAATGAACTAGACGTGTACAGACCACATACTACTGATGCAGCCATACTGCTGAAGAGGGCTGAGGAAGACAAAATTTTCCAGCTCTTGGCTAACCTTAGCACTGATTATGAAGATTTGAGGAGTCACCTTCTTATGAATGCTGAACTCCCCACCTTTAGAGCGGTTTGCAGCACTGTTCAAAGAGAAGAAACCAGAAGGCAAGTGATGAATGTTGATATTAAGACCAACCATACTGAGTCAAGTGCTTATGCTACAAGTTCTAAGCAGTCGGACGATAGGAATCAGAAATGGAAGCGCACTGGTGGCAAATGTACTCACTGTGGAGGAAATCACGTTAGAGAGAAGTGCTGGATCCTGTTCCCAGAGCTGAAAGTAAAATTTCTTGAAGAGAAAGCAAGGAAGGAGGGCAAGGGAATCCCCAGGAGCACCAGCTCTTTCACTCCTAGAGCAAATATGACCTCTAGCTCGGCGGCACCAGCTGTCCCTGTCGACTTCACCGCAAATCCATGTAATCTCATTAATGAATTTGCAGATTTCCTCCAACAGAAGCAGAAGTTGGGTAGTCAGGATTCAAGTCACACAGCTCTCCTAAGTCAGTTTGCTGGTTTTTTAGCAGATTCAGATCATGTCAACAATCGTGATCTCCCAGGTATCTTAAAGGCATTTGAAACTGCTTTACTTGTTAGTGTTGAAGATGATTGTTGGATCATAGACTCTGGTGCCACTGATAACATGACAAACAAGTTATCAAACTTGCACAACTTTGAAAAATTTTCTTCCTCTGTATCCGTTGCAAATGGGAAGGGGGTCCCAGTATTAGGAAAAGGGAAAGTTAATCTTTTTCAAAATCAGCTGGAACTTGATGCTTTATTTGTACCTTCATTTCCCTTTCAACTTCTATCAGTTGGAAAAATCTCTAGAGTCTTACATTGTTCGGTCATTTTTTCTGCCGAAAATGTTATTTTTCAGGATTTGATCACCAAGAAGACGATTGGTGAAGGTGTTTTTCAAAATGGACTGTATTACCTGTCCCAGAGGTCTCAGGTCCTTCAAGTCAGTTCCAGTAGGGTTTCAGAGTATCAACTGTGGCATCAACGCTTGGCTCATCCTTCAGAGAAAGTGTTATCTATTTTGTTTCCAAACTTGAGTCATGGACAGCTTAACTGTGAAGTGTGTCATATGTCTAAGTTCACTAGATTACCATTCCAACTGTCAGTTTCTAGAGCTAGTAATCCGTTTGAAATCATCCATTCTGATGTATGGGGTCCTGTTCTAAAATCAGTAGATGGTTTTAGATATTTTGTAACATTTGTAGATGATTTCACCAGGATTACTTGGTTGTATCTTTTGAAAATGAAAAGTGAAGTTATTGATGTGTTCAAATCTTTCTGCAATCTTGTCAATACTCAGTATTCATCCAAAATTCAAATCTTTAGATCAGATAATGGCTCAGAGTATATGTCCAACAAAATGAAACAGTTTTATAGCTCAAATGGAATTATTCACCAAACATCATGTGTTGGAACACCTCAGCAAAATGGCATTGCTGAAAGGAAGAATAGAGACCTACTTGAGAAAACTAGAGCATTGATGTTTCATGCAAATGTCCCAAAGAAGTTCTGGTCCCATGCAGTCCTTGCTGCAACTTATCTCATTAATCGCCTGCCAAGTCGAGTGTTGAACTCTATGTCTCCCCTCGAAGTACTAAAGGGCAGGAAGATTGTTTTGAATCACCTGAAAGTGTTTGGGTGCGTATGCTATGTGCATGTTCAGGATAAGCACAGGGATAAGTTGGAGCCAAGAGCTGTCAAGTGCATGTTTCTGGGATATTCTACTACTCAGAAAGGTTACAAGTGCTACAATCATGAATCTCGGAAAATAGTTGTTTCTAGAGATGTGAAATTTGAAGAAGATGTTCTGTTTTTTCCTAAGAAAGTTGTTGATGCAGATGGTCAGGGGGAGTCATTCAGTGATTTATTTCCTGCACCTTTGACAAGTGCAGAACTATCAAAACCTTCTGGTGAAATTAATGAGCACGTTAATTCCAATGATCAGGAAATAGAAGAAATGCATGATAATGCAGGTTTTGATAGCCCTGCTCAGCATGCCCATACTGAAGAACCAGTTTTAGCCGCTGCTCCTCAATCTATGCAACCTCAAATTCCCAGAAGGAACCCTACAAGAGATAGGAATCCTCCTGTAAGATTTAAAGACTATGTTGGCTTCCATGTGAAATATCCAATTTCTGATTTTTTGGGATATCAAAGGCTGTCAACTTCTCATGCAACTTTCTTAAGTGCCATTGATGAGGTCAATGAACCTAGAAGTTTCAATGAAGCTAGCGAAAGTACAGTTTGGCATCGGGCAATGCAGGAAGAATTGAAGGCCCTAAATGAAAATGGAACTTGGAGCATTGTCCCTCTCCCTGCAGGAAAGAAGGCAGTGGGAAGCAAGTGGATCTATAAAATCAAGTTCAAATCAGATGGTCAAGTGGAGAGGCATAAAGCTCGTCTGGTTGCTCGTGGCTTTACTCAAACGTATGGAGTGGACTACAAGGAAACTTTTGCACCAGTTGCAAAAATGAATACTGTGAGAGTTCTCTTATCTCTTGCAGTAAATCACAATTGGTCTTTACATCAAATGGATGTAAAAAACGCCTTTTTACATGGAGACTTGGAAGAAGAGGTCTATATGCAGCTTCCTCCTGGTCACCCTCAATCTGCAGATCAAAATTTGGTGTGTAAACTACACAAAGCAATTTATGGTCTTAAGCAATCTCCTAGAGCGTGGTATGCTAAACTTAGCTCAGTTCTTGAGGGAATTGGCTTTTGCAGAAGTAATGCTGATTCGTCACTATTTTTCAGAAACAGCGTCAAGGGCAAACTTGCAGTCCTTATCTACGTTGATGATTTAATAATCACTGGTGATAACTATCAGGAAATCAGTTCTTTGAAAGATTCCTTGCGGTCGAGATTTGCAATGAAAGATCTTGGTAAACTAAAATACTTTCTTGGTATAGAAATGGCTTCTTCTTCAAAAGGATTATTTCTGAATCAAAGAAAGTATGTTCTTGATCTTCTTCAGGAAGCTGAAGTTCTTGAATGTAAACCCGCCAAGACCCCTCTTGATAGTAAGATTCAGTTGGACACTCACAGCGATGCTCTTGGGAATATGGGTGAATATCAAAGGTTAGTAGGGAAGTTGATCTACCTCACTATCACCCGTCCTGATATTTCGTATGCCGTTAGCATTGTCAGTCAGTTTATGCATTCGCCTACTGTGTTTCATCTGAATATTGTCAAGAGAATTCTGAGGTATTTAAAGGGTTCAGTGGGTAGAGGAATTCTTTTGAAGAAAAATGGCCATCACAATATTGTTGGCTATGCAGATGCAGACTGGGCTGGGAATGCCCTTGATAGAAAGAGCACAACGGGCTTCTGCTCATTTGTTGGTGGAAACCTGGTTACGTGGAAAAGCAAAAAGCAAAGTGTGGTTGCAAGGTCAAGTGCAGAAGCTGAATATAGAGCAATGGCCTCAGCAGCCTGTGAGTTGATTTGGCTCAAAGGTCTCCTCACTGACCTAGGTTTTTTATGTTCTGCCCCTATATGTCTGTATTGTGACAACCAGGCTGCTATGCACATCGCCTCCAACCCTGTGTTTCATGAAAGAACCAAGCATATTGAAGTCGATTGCCATTTTATAAGGAATCAAGTTCAAGCCAACATCATCTCCACACAGTATGTGAAAAGTGAAGATCAACTAGCAGATATCTTTACCAAGTCCTTAACTTCTGCTCATTTTCAAAACATTCTATGCAAGCTTGGGTCCTTCAATCTTTTGGACCAAGCTTGAGGGGGAGTGTTGAAGTTTGCTAGTTAGATAGTTTGTTCTCGCCATAGTGGATGGCGACTCGCCTTGTTGTGGCGATTCGCCAGGTTGTGGCGAATCGCCAGGATGTGGCGAACTTAGTTCTTTCGCCAGGTTGTGGCGAATCGCCAGGATGTGGCGAACTTAGTTCTCTCGCCAGGTTGTGGCGAGTCTGGTGGATGGCGAGTTTCCTAGTACTCGCCAGTCCACCTGGTGTGTTCGCCTTTCCACCTACTGCTCTCCTGTACAGCATGGAGTTCACCCACTGCAGTATGGGCAGTATGGTGGAAACCTAGCTCCTTAGTTTTAGTCCATACCTAGGTATGACCTTTACCTTTTTACACTGTTCAGTTTTCCTTCATACCTGTATAAAGTCTTCTTCTTGTATTCTTTTCTTCTTATGAATGAAAAAAGGGAATTTTGTCCCAAACACCTTCTCTGAGTTCTTTGGATTTCAAGAAAAGTAACCAAGAACCAGAGAATATAGTGACCCGAAACCAGAGACCATAAAGCACAGTAACCAGAGAACCATAACCATCGTAACCAGGAAACCATAATCAAAGGATTTGAGAGACAGCGAGGCCTTGAGTAAACAAGAATTCAGAGATCACAGTGACATAGTAATCAGATCATTGTAACCATCATAAACAATAACCATCGTATCGTATCCATAGTGACCAGAAACATAGTAACCAAGAACCAGTTGTAAAATATATTGGGTGTGATATTGCAAATATAAAATTGAAATATATATTAACTTGAAATTAGAAATAAAATTTCAGAAATAAGTATGGTGAAATACTCAACCAATACCGAAGGAGTTTGAAAACGGATTAGGAACAGTCGAGTCGTGTGTGTCACACACTTTCCTTAAGACAATTACGCCGCCTCTACCGGTGCAACAGGTCTATTGGCGCTCGTCTCCCAGGATACAACGACTAATGAATTCTTGAAGCTGCACTGCAACAAGAAAGCCTACGAACCACTTGTACCTTCTATCTATCACCAGAAGAAACGACACGAGAGAGAAAACTTTGGGAGATGTCTGATAATATTTTTTGGTGATACAAGATCCCTTGAACAAATGAATAGGTCGCTCTTTATATAGGGGGTAAAGAGGCTACTACTTTAATTGCCATGAATTCTGAAATGAATTTCATATCATAAGTTATAGCCGTTACGTAATGAATTCAGAAATGAATTCTAATTCATATGTCATAACTATTTCCTCAATAAATTCCATTTCATACGTTACAACAGTTACACAATGAATTCGGCAGTTACAGAATTCAATCTCATTAAATCTGTCGTTACAGTATTTAATCTCATTGAATCTGCTGTTACAAAATTCAAAGGAGTTCTGTTGTTACACATTCCAGAATTCAAGTAGTGAGCACGTTTTGGGTGACAATTTCTTATTCACACCATAACCAATTTAACCAGATGATTATATGAATTTGTAGTCCTCATACCGGAGAATACGTATTCACATTTTATCATTAACGAATATTAAGTGCGTCCACTTAAATTCTTCTAATTAAATTGGTTAAAATAAACGGTGATTTTCACCATTTTCCAACAATTCCCCACATGAATGAAATTGGCGACCAAAGACTCGATAGACATGGTGATAGATTTCTACGGTTGAAACCTGCATAGGATAGGTAGGTTTTACCCTTTGAACCTTCCCTTGTGAAAGTATGATTATGTTACTGACTAAACAGTAGACGCGATGTCCTTGAACTATTCGTCATTTTGTGTAACTGATAGCATACCTCACACAGGAGTCTTCCTGGTACATTACAGTTCTCACTATTGTGTCCATTTTGGCCTTGGACACGTGCCTGGTTCTGTAAGAGTTTGATAAGAATTGTGCCCCAACAATTCTCTTAGAAGCGGCCCCACTTCTCTCTTACATAGGTGATCTCTTAATTAAGAGTAACCCGCATTACTCCGCTCGGTTTTACCCGACGCATAAGAATCATTAAAAGCTTTAGCTTAACCTCATTCCTTACGGGCATCACTGTTTTTTCATCATAGGAATGGACCTGGGAAAAACTCCCCACAGTGATCCGATATGATCTCTACAATTTAGTTGTCCCTTTGAACCTAGATCTTGGGATCTCCAGTCAGCTAGGTTGGGTATCCACTGTAAAGATTTTCATTTCATGGGCTTTAGTCTCATTCCTCTTGATGATTTATCAACTAACTCTCTAGTTAACCATTTGGTTAGCAGATCCGCAATATTATCTTTTGACTTCACATAGTCAATCTAGATAACTCCAATAGAGAGTAGTCAATTTGTATTATGTCCTTGAAGGATGTGTCTAGACTTACTATTGTACATCTTACTATGTGCCCTGCCAATTGCATATTAACTGTTACAATAAATTGCAGACACATGTCTTGTCAATCTTGGAATATCCTCCATATTAGTGTAACCATTGTGCTTCTTCCCCACATTTGTCTGGTACCACAAACTCAGACTTCATTATTGATCTAGTTATAATGGTCCGTTTGGAGGATTTCCATAACACTGTTCCACCTTTTAGTGTGAACACATAACCGCTAGTACACTTAAAGACTATCGTGTTAGATATCCATTTTTCATCTCAGTATCCTTCTAGGACAACACAACTCAAATATTACTCGTGTGTCTCTTTGACTTGCTCACATAAGCAATATCCATATTTTTCATGTCAAATATGAAATTTAACATATCTCTAGTGGATTTGATCATCTTATTATTGCTTTCAAATAATAAGCATGTCATTACGTATCCACTTACTTTTAAAGCATCATAAAGCATCATATAACATACTTTGACCCTTGTCAATGTTAATTAGTCTTCATAAAGTACCATAATTAACATATATCTTGGTCTATCATGTCATACATTTGGATGACTCAACCATAGAGGTGAAAAGACTATTTTATTCATTCTTTAACAAATGTCATTACAAGAATTAAATAATCCACCACTCATGGCCTTATTTTATTTTAGACAAAACAAATTTGTCCTCACTGAGTATATACTCATATAGACCTCAGGAACATACAATTCTTTATTTTAAATTTAGTTCCTTTCTACAATTCAATTTATAAACTTGGCTTGGTCATACCACAGCTCCAAGTCTTTTATCTCACAGTCATAATTATTGACTTCATCCATGCCCTGTTCGTTGGACATATTTTCAACAAGTGCATCAAGTGAAGCCCATTCAATTTCTCAGATATATTTTTTTTTTTTTTTCTCTTTGTGAGACTGAGACATGTATTCAGGCAATCACATCCATGGTCGACACCTTGGTTGACCATTTGGTTGTTTCAGCAATTTTGCAATTCTGAAACACACCCATAAGTGTTCATTAATAACCACTTAAATTCTTCTAATCAATGTATACGTAGGTTACAAATTTCATAAGGCAACAATGTCCGTGTATTTGACATATATAAATTATCACCTTCATTGGTATTGAAACCATTGGTGATCATATTGTCAAATCTTCTATGTCATTGCATTTGTATTGTTTTAAGCCATATAATGACCTCACCAATTTACACACCTTCCATTTTCATCAGGAGCCGAGAAACCCTCAGGTTTTTCTATATAGATTCTCTCTTCAATATCTCCATCTATAAAGTTATTTCCATACTCATTTAACGTACTTCACAATTTTCCAACGTGGCAATAACAAGTACCATTATGATGGAAGTAATTTTCGTCACTAGAGTTTAAGTGTCGAAATCATCAAGGCCTTCATTTTGTCTCTAGCCTTTCAATTACATTTGCTTGTAATTGTCTATCGTCACATCCGACTACATTTTCCTCTTGAAAATCCACTTGAAACATAAAGTTTCATGACCTAGAAGAAAATCCACAAGTTTCCCAAAAGTATGATTCGCAAATCATATTTTAGTGGCATCTTCCTAACAAGGACAATACACAAGGTACCTATCCCTTAAGGATTCAGACTTACTCAATCTTAACCATACATGTTAAGAGTCGGAACTTAAGGATTTTCCAATCCTTACCTCAGTTCCCCATTTATTATGCTTCATTTAGGAAGCACAATACTGAATAACACAAAATAAATTTTGTGTTAATGATTTTAACCTCACCCGTTACACGTATTTATTAACGGTTTATAAGTTATTAATTAGCTCATCAAGTAACCATTAGATGGTTGTTCCAAACTGTATTGATGACTATTCAACTTATTGTTACAAGCTAATGATTTAGCTTTTACAATCCATCACCAACAATAAGTTGGAGTTACTTGAACATACATCTTCAACGAACGATGCAATTTTCAGAGTTCCTTATCATATCTTGCACACAAGAAATCTTATAATTATGTTCATGTCAAATTCAATTGACTGATTCCACATAATTTTTCTTTTAGGTAGAGATTCTCCACCTTGAAAGAACATCCCCACATTCGCAAGTAATTATAGGATGACTTTCTTCATTTCCATATTCATATGGAATTGTTTTCTTAACAAACATTTTAGATATCTTATTTAAATGATATTTAGCCGATAAACTGGCAACTCACCATACACTTGGTGGTAATGCAAAGCTAAACAACATTGCATCCATCATATCCTTTAAGATACGATTCTCTCGTTCAACCATGTCATATTGGTTGTGGTGAATAAAGTGGTATTCATGTATGATCACATACTGAGCACAGTCAGTAAATGATGATTCATACTCATCCCTGCGGTCGATCACTTTTATGATCTTAATTGTTCAATTGAGTTGAATTCTCATCACGTTTTGTATAGGCTTCATTGGGGACAAGCCACTTATTATCGAGTTAATACCAAAACCGTTTCTGGTCATTATACTCGGCATCAATTGGCAGTTATAAGCTATTTAATTTGTCGTCAATAATGTTTATGAACAGTTACAAACAATCCATTTAGTAGGCTTCAATTGTACATCATGACTAAGGTTTATGAGCGGTTACAAACCGTTACAAACCATTTAGTTCGTCATTCAATTGCATGCCATTACTAAGGTTTATTAGCCGTCATAAACAGTTGGCAATCCGAAAGCCTTTAGCTTGCTTTGGGTGATAAGCTCATTCACCCATTTAACCATTTAAACAAGTGAATATCTCAATTTAATTGCCTCAAAAATGGTTAGTTAAAATACTTCGGCTTCTTGTCTTGTTCATTGTCATTTTCATGACACAATCCTCATAACAAGAAATTATCAATTTTGGCAACCGCGCACGGTTTTGCTTTTAGTCTTATCCCAAAATTTCTCTTGTTATAGATGGGTAAGTTTTCACATATAAGGCATATCACCTCATCTTCTCCAAGTGATGTTTGGATTTCACAACATCTAGTGCAAGCTACTCATAGTTTGCATTAATTAACACTCATTATCACATTCTTCTTTTCAATCAAAGGACGAGATGTGGCATATAGCTCTTTCAGTGTTATTAAAACATTCCGTTGCTTTTTTTTTTTTTCTTGAAAATACACACAATGTGTTATTTTCCTAATCAATAAATAATATTCGATATTATTTCTCTATTGATTACAAGGTCAAATTCACAAGGAATTTCTCATTGAATATCTCAATATTCAATCACTTGATTTTGGAATATAACCAAATCACAGTGCTTCATTTTTACAAGGAATCCTTTTATTATCCTTGAAAAAATCCTCATTAGCGTAGGTAGCTAATCAATAATTCCTTTGGAGTCTATTTCTCTTAGACATCGTTTTTTATTTCACAACAAAACTCCAAAGACAACCGCTTCCTTAAGGCGACATCGTTTTGGTTTAGAAACCAATTCCTTTAGCCAACACCCTTCCGTTAGGCAACCATTTCCTTAAAGAAACCACGTTAGTCAATATCACATATATAAAAGTTCTTAAGATTGTAAAATATATTGAACCTCGAAGGTAACGAGTATTCCAAATTATATAAGCAATATCATAGTTAATTGTCTTAAGATTGTAAAATATATTGGGTGTGATATTGCAAATATAAAATTGAAATATATATTAACTTGAAATTAGAAATA
Organism: Potentilla sterilis; assembly: GCA_963682095.1. NCBI lineage: Eukaryota > Viridiplantae > Streptophyta > Magnoliopsida > Rosales > Rosaceae > Potentilla > Potentilla sterilis. Next base: position 40,094,475 of record OY821757.1, on the reverse strand, counting down.
AAATTTCAGAAATAAGTATGGTGAAATACTCAACCAATACCGAAGGAGTTTGAAAACGGATTAGGAACAGTCGAGTCGTGTGTGTCACACACTTTCCTTAAGACAATTACGCCGCCTCTACCGGTGCAACAGGTCTATTGGCGCTCGTCTCCCAGGATACAACGACTAATGAATTCTTGAAGCTGCACTGCAACAAGAAAGCCTACGAACCACTTGTACCTTCTATCTATCACCAGAAGAAACGACACGAGAGAGAAAACTTTGGGAGATGTCTGATAATATTTTTTGGTGATACAAGATCCCTTGAACAAATGAATAGGTCGCTCTTTATATAGGGGGTAAAGAGGCTACTACTTTAATTGCCATGAATTCTGAAATGAATTTCATATCATAAGTTATAGCCGTTACGTAATGAATTCAGAAATGAATTCTAATTCATATGTCATAACTATTTCCTCAATAAATTCCATTTCATACGTTACAACAGTTACACAATGAATTCGGCAGTTACAGAATTCAATCTCATTAAATCTGTCGTTACAGTATTTAATCTCATTGAATCTGCTGTTACAAAATTCAAAGGAGTTCTGTTGTTACACATTCCAGAATTCAAGTAGTGAGCACGTTTTGGGTGACAATTTCTTATTCACACCATAACCAATTTAACCAGATGATTATATGAATTTGTAGTCCTCATACCGGAGAATACGTATTCACATTTTATCATTAACGAATATTAAGTGCGTCCACTTAAATTCTTCTAATTAAATTGGTTAAAATAAACGGTGATTTTCACCATTTTCCAACACCAGTAACCAAAGTCATAGTATCCAGAAACCAGTAACACAGTAACCAAAGTATCCAGAGCCATAGTATTCAGAGAACCAGTAACATAGTATCCAGAGCCATAGTCACAGCAACCAGTAACCAAAGTCAGTAGCCAAAGTGACCTTTGTATTTGAGTAACCATAGAGAACCAAAAGAACCATAGTAACCAGGGGAACATAAGAATAGCCAGAGAACTAAAAGAACCATCGGCAAGGGATTGTGAAGGCAACAAGGCCTTGAGGAACTAAGTAACCATCCACGAGGCAATTGAAAAGCATCAAGCTTTGAGTATTAGGAACAGAACAAGAGCTGCATGAAAAAAAAGTCTTCGACGAACCTTGTAGATGAATTCCTGGTATGCGCGCAGGCTTCAGTATCGTGTCTGTCCTTCTTCCTCCGTTAGACTGCTCTGTCCTTTGTGTTGGTATTGATTAGCCTCCTCTGCCCTTCTACGCTGGCTTCTTCTCGTCTTCTCTGTGCTTCTCCGTCTGTTCTCCTCTGTCTCTTTTCTTTTGCAAGGCATATGGTCTCTTATGTAGTGATTGGATGATGAGGTTGAGTCCCAAGATAACTTCTGTATTTGATACAACTTATGATACGGGAAGAAAGCTGTGATCTCTATCAAGAGAGCTGTCACATATTAATCATGATCAAACTCAAACACTTAGACGGCCTTGAGTGGCTACGGCTAGACTCCACATATTTCACTTCTCTTTTTTTTTTTTTTTTTTTTTTTTTTTTTTTTACTTTTACTTTTGCTTTTGTATTTTCATTATCCTCCTCTTTTTTTTTGTTTCAACAGTGCCCCCTCAAGCGTCGTGCGTGGAAAAGCTTTGCGCGTGCGAGGCTTGACATTGTTACAACTTTGTGTCATCACAAAAACGAAGCCGTCGGGCTATATAGTTTATACTCGTAGAGGCATAGAGTTCGTGAGAATCGTGCTGCTTGCTCATCGCAGAGAGAGTTTTTGTCCTTGAGAGGAAACCCATCGAGCTTGCTTTGATATTTGCAGCAGGGAGATATGGAACTTGCTGAAAGCTTCTGTTTTGATCCTCCGCATTAGACATCCCAGAACGCAGGGCTATGTGATAGTCTTGTGAATTTTGCTTCTGGTAGTACTCTATGCGTGCTTGATCAAAATTGTCATTCTTTTTTTTTTTTATAGCAAGACTACCGACTCTTTGCTTTTATAGCTTCATTTATCACACGTATATATGAATGTATGAGTAAGGTGGTAGCAACGTATCTTTCCAGTCATGTATGTAAGACAAACTCCATCTCGGCATATCACTTCACCTAATACCCTCTCTCCTTTTTGTCAATTAATCAAAAACTTGATGAACAACAAAGCTGCCATTACCCTACGGTAATGCATGAGCTAACCAAACTCTCGTACCTGAAAACAAAAATGTATAAGGGACAAAAGATGATTGGTCAGTAAAATATAGCTGGCTCCAGTTTATTACTAGATTGCCTACGTAAAGGAATCAAGCCAGACGTAGTTCAACCATTTGATTTTGGGCACATGATTTTGTTTTAAAAATTTTGCAGCTGAATCTAGTTTTAAAACCAGATTGCCTACGTACCCTATGAAGGGATCAAGCTACACGTAGTTCGCCTGATTGATTCAGGATGATTTTTTTTTTTTTGTGGGTGGCTGCATCTGGTTTAAAGACCAAACTGCCTACGTACCCCTTTTGAGGGATCAAGCCTCCGTAGTTCAAGGTATTTCGTGCTCTGATTTTTACCTAAACTGTCATTTGAGTTTCAGTCTAGTGAGCTCTCCTTTTTTTTTTACTTGAACTACCCTTTGTGGGTTTTTTCGTTCAACATGCTCTTTTTTTTTTTTTTTTTTTTTTTTTTTTTGAGTTCGTCGACTGGTACATGAACTTCAGTTTGGTGACGATATCTCCACCTCTAAATCTTGGTTGTCGATCATTTCTTGGATTATGTTCTTCAAAATAAAGCAACCGCTTGTTGGATGACTGACAATACGATGGTATCGACAAAATTTGCGATCATTGGTTATGTTGATTTCAGACGGACGTTTCGGTTCAGGAAGTTCGATAGCTTTTGCTTTGTAGAGCTCACTGAAAATTTGTTCAACGTCATCATCATCAAAAGAAAACTCAGTTTCTTTGAGAGTGAGTTTTCTTGATCTTTCTTTTCCTTCGCGTACATTTGACTTCTCGACGGTTGTAGCAAAGGTAGCTAATGAGTCTACTGTACTGTCAGTTTCCTTACTTTTGAAGATCATGCCTTGTATCGAGGATTTCTTATGAGCAATTTGTCTTTCGACATTGTTAGCCTTTGAGACTAACGCTTCAAATGTTTGAGGTTCTTCAGCACAAATGAATCTTGCTATTTCTGGAAGGAGATTGTTTGAGCATATTTGTACTGCAGATTGTTCTGACATTTTCTCGGAGCATTGGATATTTACACTCCTCCATCTAGAAATGAACGCATTGACTCCTTCGTCAGGCTTTTGTTTGGTTTCTGTCAAGTCCATTATTGATACTTTCTTCCTTGAAGTGACAAACTGTGCCAGGAATACTTTTTGCAGGTCGTCCCATGTGAGTATAGAATCGGGTTGTAGTTGACTATACCAGGTAAAAGCTGCTCCTTTGAGGGACTGAACGAATTGCCTTACTAAAAATGCATCGACTTGTGATGTTTCCCCACAAGCTGAGTAGAAATGTGCCAAGTGTTCATCGGGAGAGCTGCTTACTCCGTCGAACTTGTCGAAAGTTGGCTTCTTATATCCTTTGGGAAATGGTAATGCATCGTAGTGGGCAGGATAGGGTTTCAGGTACCCAGCAACCGGAGGATTTAGAGACAATTGGAGCTCTCTGATTCCATCAGCTATCATAGTCTTGATGTCTTCTAGCGTGACCGGATTCGAATTAGAATGGCCATAATTTTTCTCTTTATCCTTCTTCTTCATAAGGATTGCAAACTTTGTCTCTAGTTCAGCAACTTCAGCATCTTTCTCAGCTAATTGTTTAATTGCTTTAGCCTCGAGATCAACCCGCTTCTTGGCTTCTACTTCTTTGTCAGCTTGCATTGAACTGGCCATTGCTTCAGCTTCAGCTAGTCTCTTTTGCAATTGTTTTATCTGCTCTTCTAACGAAGATGCGCTAGTCATCATAACTGACATAGTTTCAGACTTTATGTTTGTATTTTTCTTGGACCATTTGAAAGCTTCTATCGGCCGCTCACGGGGTCTTGACTTGACATGAAACGTGGGAAATGCCCCCAATGGTATATCCGCTTGAAATGCTTCCACCATTTTTCTGGCTTTGAATGCCCCCAACGACATGGCAACATTTTCTTCTTCCTGAAACGAATTGTCAGAGGTTGAAAAGAACTTGACTATATGAGATCGCTCGGAAGACATATTGGTTTCCAATGCTTGTTGTGGTGGGGATCTGAGGGTCTGGGCTTTAGGCCTTGTTAGAACCTCGTCTTCTTCTTTGGTGGATGTCACCATTACAGTTTCCGTGGTCATCATATCGAGTTCGGTATCCACGTGTGGTGGTGCTGTAGTGATCAAATTGATTGGGATTGAGCCAATCATCATTTGTATCATGACAAAGGAATGATTAGTCTTGACTATTGGAGTCTTGATGACTTTTGGCGTTGTTGACATGATTTGAGTAGCTAATGTGGACTTAATTCCTTGAGTAGCTCCTCCTGGTTGAGCCTTGGTGGCGTTTCTCCTTAAAGCTCTTGCAACTCTTTTTCTTGCATTTCTGAGGACATTCCTTGAAGGTGCTTTCTTCAGCTGGGACTTCTCAATTGTTGACGAAGTTTTGTTAACTTTGACATCATGGTTGCAGTTTGATAAGTTACTTGAAATCGAAGCACGATCAATGACGAAAGTTACACGATGACCAGCTTGCCTTGCATGTCCTTCTCTTGATGGAATGCCTTTGAACTCATGGAAATAGATTGTTACTTGTGGTGCCATTTTATTTCCCCTGGGACACACAAATAACAAGAATTAATAGTTCTTTCATAAATGGAGATGAAAAGGAGAATGGCTCCCACTGTGGTCGCCAAAAATTATGTTGGGCGAAAATGTAACATTGCAAGAAGTGTAAAATGTCACCCAACGTAATCTCACTCATATTCATTAATCGAATAGAGTTTTAATTATTTCGGGTTTGAGCCATTCAAGACAGAATGTGTCTCTTAATTACAATCCCTTGTTACGAGGGAAAACCTTTTGATTCCACTTATAAAGAAACCAATGTGAGTTAGTTTGTTTTTGCGGCTGCACCCGGAATTCATGTTGGGTTGCCTACGTACCCTGGAAGGGATCAAGCCACTCGTAGTTCAAGAGTTCCAATGAGTGAATGACTCAATGGAAGGCTTTGATTTTGGAATGTGAGTAGTGTCTGGACGAATTTGGTGTAAGAGAACCAGGCATTCGACTTTGTGTTTAGGACGCGGTTGCATCTAGATAAATTTGGTTCTAGATTGCCTACATACCCTTTGCGGGATCAAACCTCATGTAGTTCCAGGCTTTTGGGATTTAAATGGGTAGATGACCCATTTGCTTGTAATTCATGTTTGAGACATTTGTGAAGGTTTAATGCCCTCAAGTCTGCTTTCGATGCAATATGGGAATGATTTGCTTTTTCTGGTGCTTGAGTGAATTTGACTGTAGGGCCAAGGATTTGTCTGGCGAAGTCAGGGATTCGATTTGAAATATGTGGTTGTATCTAGTGGGTCGCTAGATTGCCTACGTACCCCTTTTGAGGGATCAAACCGACCGTAGTTCATAAAGCAGCATTTAAGCTTTCTTGGTTTTGTACCAATAGGAATTTAGGTCTTGAAGCATCATTATACGAAACCGATATTTATGTATTTGATTTGGACACCCGCCACTGAAACTGCTTGTTGACTTTCGTCGAAACCCGAGGAGATAGCATTCGTCGGCTTCATGCAGCCCAGAACTCAAAGAGTCCATGAAGCCAAGAACTCACAGATGCCACTTTTTTTAATTCTGCCACTTATTCTTTAAATTCAGCTCGTTGCCACTTTACTTCAATATTCATGACGTAGGAGAAAAGGAACGTGGACATTAAGCTTGTGAGATGGACTCAAAGACAGAAGTCGAATTGGAGTCGGAATTGAGGATGGGTGGCGACTGCATTCTGGTCCGAAAAGGTTTGAGCATGCAATTGGGACTTCTGCATATAAATCTCGTGAGGATTCCACCACTTCTCCTTTCTTCTTTCTTCTTTCTGAACTTGATTGGCACTGAGCTCTTGCATATTTTGATTTGAGGTGAACTCGTGCTTGAGGGGTTGCTGCAGTAGCATATTGGACTTGAGGTGAAAGAGGGCTCGTACTCGAGGGGATATTACAGCAACATATTAGTGAGCTTCTGGTGGACTTGTGGAGATTTCGTGTAGAGGCTCATTCGTGCTTGAGAGGTTATCACAGCAGCATATTGGTGAGCTTATTAATCTTTTTTTCTTTGTCTTATACTTCAGATTACCAAAGTGAGGCTTTTATCGCATCTCCTTCAATTGAACTTGATTGAAGCCTCTGATCAACTGAATAGCACCGCCAAACTTTTACTTACGGCAGCACCTCTTCACAACTTTTAGTTTTGTTGTCTTGTGCATATGGTCTGCAACATCACATCCATATCTTTTGCTTTGTGCCATATTTCATATTTCATGTTCTGTCAAAAGTTCCAGATTTTTTTAGTAGAAATATAAGGAACATAGGACAGACTATAAATTTGGTTATGGTGGTTGATACGGAATAGGCCTTTGAATGTAGTGGTTAATAGAGAGCTTTTGTTATGGAACTGTGCACAGAGCTTGGTGCGTTTGGTTTAGGACGTAGCAAGAGGAACCTGATTATCAAAGTAACCAAGAACCAGAGAATATAGTGACCCGAAACCAGAGACCATAAAGCACAGTAACCAGAGAACCATAACCATCGTAACCAGGAAACCATAATCAAAGGATTTGAGAGACAGCGAGGCCTTGAGTAAACAAGAATTCAGAGATCACAGTGACATAGTAATCAGATCATTGTAACCATCATAAACAATAACCATCGTATCGTATCCATAGTGACCAGAAACATAGTAACCAAGAACCAGTAACCAAAGTCATAGTATCCAGAAACCAGTAACACAGTAACCAAAGTATCCAGAGCCATAGTATTCAGAGAACCAGTAACATAGTATCCAGAGCCATAGTCACAGCAACCAGTAACCAAAGTCAGTAGCCAAAGTGACCTTTGTATTTGAGTAACCATAGAGAACCAAAAGAACCATAGTAACCAGGGGAACATAAGAATAGCCAGAGAACTAAAAGAACCATCGGCAAGGGATTGTGAAGGCAACAAGGCCTTGAGGAACTAAGTAACCATCCACGAGGCAATTGAAAAGCATCAAGCTTTGAGTATTAGGAACAGAACAAGAGCTGCATGAAAAAAAAGTCTTCGACGAACCTTGTAGATGAATTCCTGGTATGCGCGCAGGCTTCAGTATCGTGTCTGTCCTTCTTCCTCCGTTAGACTGCTCTGTCCTTTGTGTTGGTATTGATTAGCCTCCTCTGCCCTTCTACGCTGGCTTCTTCTCGTCTTCTCTGTGCTTCTCCGTCTGTTCTCCTCTGTCTCTTTTCTTTTGCAAGGCATATGGTCTCTTATGTAGTGATTGGATGATGAGGTTGAGTCCCAAGATAACTTCTGTATTTGATACAACTTATGATACGGGAAGAAAGCTGTGATCTCTATCAAGAGAGCTGTCACATATTAATCATGATCAAACTCAAACACTTAGACGGCCTTGAGTGGCTACGGCTAGACTCCACATATTTCACTTCTCTTTTCTTTTTCTCTTTTTTTTTTTTTTTTTACTTTTACTTTTGCTTTTGTATTTTCATTATCCTCCTCTTTTTTTTTGTTTCAACAAATACTAAATTATATTTTCAACATTCACCAGTAATCAAACGGTTATATCCAATATGACAAGCAGGAGACATAACTCCAACCAGCACCAATCACACAGGCATCATCTTCAACCCAAATATTCCACAGGCAGTGGAGTATCAAACAGAGTAAGTATTGTTAATATTATCAAATGACAGTACTACAGAGAACCATAGAACTAAAGAAGGTTATGATTATGACCTTTCATTATTTTCGTATTGCTAAAAAGATAACTGTTTCATGAATACTTTGTGTCTATCTTACGCCAATGAATTAAATACTCCTTTTTCAATACTTTTGTTTCAATTAACATTCTCACTTTTTGTAAAAAAAAAACACAGATTTTCAAAACCAGGTGACAAATCTAAGGTGACTAAAGGATTGAGCGTGTGCACATCGAAATCAGCATGGAAAACAGTATTGGATTTGTACAAATTGGATCCACAATCTGATAAGGTATGACATTATGTTCTTCTCAACTGATGCACTCCACATACACTACTAGATCGGACAGAATAGACGACGAAAAAAATTTCGTCTACTATTCAAAATTTTCATCGGGTATTACTTCTACCGACGAAAATTTCGTCGGCTATTATTCGTCGATAAAACGGCGTCGGTAATAACGAAACCCGACGACAATAATGAAATCGTCGGCTATTTTCACATATGCCCGACGAAATAACAAAATCGTCGGCCATTATCACGGACGAAAATACATTTCGTCGACCAAACCTTGGCATAATGCCCGACGAAATTCGTCGGATATTTTCACATATGGCCGACGATATCATAAAATATAGTCGATGATCTCTTCTGTTTCGTCGGTTATTTGTTCTGAAATATAGCTGACGACATGAAGATTTCGTCGGAATATATTAATATTTTAAGAGGCATTAATTAGTTATAGCCGACGAAACCGTCACTATTTAACATAGACCACCGACGAAATAATATCATTTTCGTCGGTTATAACAGTTATAGCCGACGAAATTTGGTAAAAATCGTCGGCTATAGCAGTTATAGCCGACGAAATAATGTCAATTTCGTCAGCTGTTCTTACATTTTGGGGAAAAAAATTAAATTAAATTCTAAATTACCATTCCAAGCAACCTGCAATTCACAATGACAATCCAACAAGAAACACGTTTTTCATTAATTATTTAATTTGTTCCATCCCTAAACCCTAAACCCTAATCCTGGCCACCATCCTGCTGTCCATCATGCTCGTAATCCTGCTGAATGAACTCGGGAGCTCTCGGCATTCGAGGTTCATCTAACGGCTCAAACGGGGGCGGGGGTTCAAGGCCTTGTTGTTGTGCCACGAACATAGCATACCACCAGTTTTGTTGGCCGGCGTAGTTCTGTCGCCGAATTCTCTCCCATTCAGCATGCCAACGCTCCATTTCCATATGATACTGCTGTGTTCTGCGTTGTTACTCCTATGATCTCTGGAACTGGGCAGCCAATCTTGCATTTTCTTCTGCCAATCTCTGCATTTCCCCCTTCATCTGTTGGGTGTCCCCCCCTCCCCTCTTTTGAGCTCCCTTAGTGGTCTTCAGGACCCCTATTCCAGAACTTCCCAAACTCCGGCAGTAGTAGTTGTTTGACCGGTCTGGGAAGGCTGCGTCGAATATCCTCGCTGCAGTTTGGACATTCGATCGGTCGACCTGGCTCAGGGCTTCTTGCAGATCTTCCTCTGAAATGTTCGGTTGTGTCTCCCGAACTACTTCCTGCAACACTTCTTCTTCGGCTCGGTTCACCCTCTCCTAATTGAACGGAAAAAAAAAAAATTAATACTCTAACAAATATATAATTAAGTAAAATTAATAATTAAAATTTTTAAATCGTAATCAACGACTTACAAGCTGTTCTGTCGCTAATGGATAAGCCTTCTTGAACGTCTCTACGTACGGGTTGCTTAAAGGATGATCTCTAAGCGCATCCTCCTGATATTGTGAAAATGGCCTAGAACCACCATGCTGGGGGGTTGTGTTACGGCGGCGGGTCGCAGAGTTTATCCGAGACCGTTCCTTCAAACAAATAATAAAATATTAGAAAAATACATAAAAAAATATTAGTGTAATAATTATAAAATAATTAAACTAATAATTAAAATATTAACAAAATAAACATTTATAGTTAAGTTTAGTATTTACCTGCATAACTGGGTTGTTGAAGTCTACTGTCTTCAACCAACGCCACTCGTACTCCCTGAACATGAACTCTCTTGGAGTACCCATTAGACGATATTTGTCGTATTCGGTAAAGTGGGTACGGAGCTCGTTCTTCCACTCTTTGAACCTACGGAAAAAACAAAAGTGCATTAGAAATATTATTAATATCATAAAATATTTCAAATTATAAGATGAGGAATTCCCAACGTACCTCGAGTTCTGCATCGCGTACGCCCAAGCCTGCTTGTGTTCGGCAATCTCGAAGTATGCCTGAAAGATAATATTTTATTAGTTTTAATATTATAACAATACCAAAAATTATAAATATTACGATAAAGAAATTAAGTTTTTTAAATTACTCACCGACGCCGCGTTGTTGACCTCCTTCTTGATCTCTTCCGGCACATCAGCCCACCGTGTCCACAACATAGGGACTCTATCCCTAATTAGTGCTCCCACGCAACCCGCGTAATCGCGGCTTTTTTTCCCCTTAACATTCTGATTAGGGGGTTCGTTGATCTGGATCCTCCCGCTGGTCTCAACACTTTTCCTGAGCGTATCAAAACATATGACACCTCTCGTATTCCTGCTTGAACTGCTAGCGGCGGTCCCTATCACATAAACGACGATTGGTTAATAAAATTAAATATTAGTGCGTTAATTTTAATAAAACATTTAATTAATAAAATCAAATGTTACCTGAACTCGATGACCCGTCTGTCGACTTTCCTTTTAATCTCGCCGAAATCAGGAGCTCAGGTCTCTCAAATGGCTCATAATGGTATGCCTCCGCAACACTCACGTACTGAGGCCTAGCAGGCCATATGGGCACACCACGCTCGTCGACCTCGGGTATGGCAGGAATGTTGTATAGCAGGTATAGCTGATTAGGGAGAGTAGGCCCCTCAGTAGAGTCAGCAGCAGACGGCGCAGGACTCGTCATCGGCTCCCGATGAACCTCAGGCATACGGACCTGATGAACGTCTGGAGCTATCTCGTCCTGAAATAGCTGCGTAATACATCTCGGAGGATCTGGCCGGAGAGGGGGACATGAACTGCTTGACGGCCGCCCCGCCGATAAAAGGGTCTGGTGCCGGTTGCTCACACTCCTCCACGGCTGGGATGAATCGATCTTCTGAGGCTGGCTGGTGGTCCTCTCAGGCTGGTTAGGGGTCCTCTCGGAGTCTCCGGATCCGCCAGAACTTCCAGAACCCCTAGATCTGGAACGACGGCCTCCGAATAGCTGTCTAAATGCATCGGCCATCTGGAAACAAATAAATTAATACATTAATTAATATTAAATTATATTACATTAAATAACAAATTGTAATTAATATAATAACCAATAATACTAACATATTTTAAAACAAACTAACAAATTAATATTTATAATTTAACTAATTTTAAATAATACTAACCATTAACATAAATATAACCATTTATATAATTAGGCTACCAATTTATATATATAATTAATTTAACAATTTATATATAACAATTAAAATATACATTAACATATATATATATATATATATACAAATATGTGTATATATTAACAAATATATAACAATTTATATAATTAATCTACAAATTTATATATATAATTAATCTAACAATTTATATATATAACCAATATATATAACAATTTAACACACACTTAAATATCTAAATTATATACCTAAATTATACAATAAAAATAAATTGTAAAAAAAAAAAAAAAATTACCTAGCCGGAGGAGAAGGAGGAGGAGGAGGCCGGAGGAGGAGGAGGGGAAGGAGGAGGAGGAGGCCGGAAGAGGAGGGGAAGAAGGAGGAGGAGGCCGGAGGGGGAGGAGAAGGAGGAGATGTTTTAGGGTTTAGGAGAGAAAAAGTCGGGCTGCTGCGACTTTCAGCTTTTATAGCAGAGAGAATAGCCGACGATTTAAAAGATGTCGTCGGCTATTCTTTGAATGTCGTCGGCTATACTTTGGAAGATCAACAGCCGTCAGATCTGAGCCATCCAACGGCGGACAATAAAAAGGCGCGGATCGCAAGAGTTTAGCCGACGATTTAAAAGATTTCGTCGGCTATTCTTTGAATGTCGTCGGCTATTCTTTGAATGTCGTCGACTATACTTTGGAAGATCAACAGCCGTCGGATCTGAGCCATCCAACGGCGGACAATAAAAAAGCGCGGATCGCAAGAGTTTAGCAGACGAAATATAATTTTCGTCGGCTAAACTATAGGTCAAACCACTAAGTCAAACCTCTAAACGCTTAAAAACGGAAATTAGTATAGTTAAACGACGGTTCTGGCCTGACCTTCAACAGATAATAGTTTCAAATTAATAAGATGCAACTAATTATATAAAAAATTTACAAAATTGATTTAACGAACGTCAGGCTACCCATAGGAAAACGAAAGTAAAAAACAGTGAACCGCAACATTCGGCACACAGATTTTATCAGAACCTTGTCATTTTTCAAATGTAGACGTATTTCATTATTTCGGTCATATCTTATTTCACAACATTTTTGCATTTGAAGAGTCTACGTATAGTAACTATTTGAAACTATACATTCACTTAAACACTTAGTAAACAAGTTAAGGAACATTAGTGCATATGTTCTGATTTTGAATCTAAAAGTTTAGAAAATCTATTCCAACCGTCAGATATCACCGTTAAGATTAAATACATGTATGTAAAAAAATCCAACTTCAGCTGACAACGGTACAGGCTCGATCGGAATGGTTAACCGGGTAAGTCAAACCTCTAAACGCTTAGAAATGGTAATTGGACTGTCAAAATAACCTTTTTTTGCCTGACTTTCAACAGATAATAGTTTCAAATCGATAAGACACAACTAATCATATAAAAATTTTACAAAATTGATTTAACGAACGTCAGGCTACCCCTAGGAAAACGAAAGTAAAAAATAGTTAACCGCAACATTCGGCACACAGATTTTATCAGAACCTTGTCATTTTTCAACCGTAGACGTATTTCATTATTTCGGTCATATCTTATTTCACAACATTTTTACATTTGAAGAGTTTACGTATAGTAACTAGTTGAAACTATACATTCACTTAAACACTTAGTAAACAAGTTAAGGAACATTAGTGCATATGTTCTGATTTTGAATCTAAAAGTTTAGAAAATCTATTCCAACCGTCAGATATCACCGTTAAGATTAAATACATGTATGAAAAAAAATCCAACTTCAGCTGACAACGTTAAAGGCTCGATCGGAACGGTCAACCGGGTAAGTCAAACATCTAAACGCTTAGAAATGGTAATTGGATTGTCTAAATGACGTTTTTTGGCCTGACCTTCAACAGATAATAGTTTCAAATCGATGAGATGCAACTAATCGTATAAAAATTTTCCTCAAAATATTTACCAAAGGTAACGCTACCATTAGGGAAACGAAGGAATAAAACCTTTGACCGCATCTTTCGACACTCATATTTTATCGGAATCTTGTCATTTTTCAACCGTAAACGTATTTTATCATTTTGGTCATATCTGATTTCATGACTTTTTTCTGTTTGAAGGATTAAGCAATGGTTTATCGTTAGTGATAGAAAATGGAATCTGGTCCTTTTTTGTTTTTTGTTTTTGTTTTAAATCATAGCCGACGAGAGACAGTCTAAAATAAAATATGTATTTTTCAATATACTTATGGCCGACGAAATAATGCATTTTTCGTCGGCTATTATGAGTATAGCTGACGAAATAACGTGTTTTTCGTCGGCTATTATATGAAAAAGGTAAAAAAAATCAGTAGGTTTACACCTCTCGTATTCCTATTTCCTGTTCATATATAACCAAAATTGAACATCAAGAAAACAGAAACCCAGCAGTCAACATATTTCAAATTTTTTTTTAAGGGGTTTGGAACCCAGCCTAGCTGGGAGGCTCATCCCCACGCCCGTTCATTAGAAATTAGTGGATTACAAATGAAAGGATTACGTCATCTAAATTACTTAATTCGTCGGATTGTAATCGGAATCATCGGATGAGTCTTCTTCGGTTTCTGAATTGCTCGATAGGGGTAATCTATGTCTTTTCTCACCACTAGAGTCCTCGTTAGTTTTTTCATTTGGATCAACATCAACAAGCAGTGACTTTTCACGTCGAATTCGCACCGGCGTGTCTAGGCGAATAAAAGAGGAGTCAGGAATACCGTTTGAGTTGGGCTCTTGATACGCGGTGCCACCTTCCTCGTTCTCTTCAGCCACTCCAAGTGTAGACGCCCGGTAAATGTTGCGATGGTGGATAGTGTTGACTACTTTCCACGGGTCACCCTTGGCGAGATCATCAAGATAAAACACTTGTTTCACCCATGTGGCTAAAACGAACGGGTCATCCTCATACCATGATGTACTAGTGTTCACAAAAGTTATGCCGTATTGATCAGTTTTCATGCTCTGCGGCCGTGTGTCAAACCATCTACACTTGAAAAGGTGCACTTTCATGCCTTCTCCATAATGCAGTTCCACAACTGAATGGAGAACACCGTAATAGTCAACTCCATCATCCCCACCATGTGTTATAACCCCTGAATTTTGTGTTTTCAGTCTGACGTCTCTCTCTTTACATCAAAATAACAGACCATTCACCTTGCACATCGCATAAACTTTTGAATAGACCGGCTTCATCGCTAGAAGTCTGAGTTCGTGCGACCAATTTGGGTGATTATCATTTTTAATAAGGTCCATCTGCAACCATCAGAATCAACTATAAATATGAATAATTATACACAATAATATATAAATACGTATAGAATAATGTTAAAGTTACGTACCCAGCGGCCGAAATACTCTGCGAATGTCCGGTTGTGGTAATCGAGATCACCTCTTATTTGTTCACAGTTTAGATGCATGTTCTTCCAAAACTGAACTTCTAAACAGTTAATAACAAAGAACCAAGTCTTGCTCATCCATGAATAGCGTAAACTAAATCATTTCGCAACATTGCATTAAATACACATAGCAAACACACGATGATCCGAATACATAAAGGGAAAACAAACAATTAAAAATCATGCCATGTAATCAATCTAGAGTTGCTTGATACTTCAAGGAAACATTTGGAAGATAACTTATGAAGCTGAGAAATCTCATCCACTGCTTGATATTCATGACGACACTTGAGAGACAACTTGTGATAGATCCGGCCATCCAACAGTCACCTCAAATGTAGACCTTAAAATTTTTAATTGAGGAAATTCTGAATGCGTGTTTCCACCGTGAACTAAAGTCGCTGTAAAAGCCGTATACATGTGGTGAGCTAAACCATCAACTCGCTCACATAGTATATCAATGATTTGTTTCTTTGTAAGGTTCGGACCACCATTCTGCCCATAATGCTTGATTGCATTTAGGCAATAAAGTGGTAGATCTTTTTGTCAATATCCTAGACCATAATTATTCTTTTTCGCGTGATCATACACCGCGACCAGTCAGGAATAAACTCACTAATGTGTTGTTGAAACTGAGAATTAAAACATAAATACAGTTTTGAAGTTCGGGGACTAGCATCCAATTTTCCAAGATTGTGAAACAATTTTACCGTCAAATCCTCATTCAGAGTGCTCGGGTGATTCAAAACGAGCAATTAATAGACATATAGTAAAGCCGTATCATGATTATTATGATGCTTTCAACCATTGTAATTTTTTGTGAAGCTAATAAAACACTCCAACACCTTCACTATTATATTTTTTTTCGGTTCTAAGAACAATTTCTTCGAGGAGTCTTACAACATTGTTGAGATCTTTTCCAAGTCTGCAATATTTGCATGAAAGTCAATGCCGGTTGGGCCCCTAATAAACTTGACTTGATTGTTTTCATTAATGCCAAATGAAGATACCAAATACTTGAATGACTTACCATTCTCCTTCATCTGCTCTTTCACCCTCTCTGTTATTTGACAGAGGAGGGTGAGCACAATGTTCTCAGCTTTAGCTACATCTCCAACCCAACCTTTTTCAATCTCAGCTACTCAATTATCTATAAAAATACAAACATCATTGTAAACTAAATAAGTGTAATTGTTGTACTCAACCGAAAACACTGGACAAGTGGCTTGAGATGCAACTTGAGCCATTTGTGGATTGGGACAGCGGATAGCGGTTCTCACCGAATACTATCATCCACTTCCCAAAATACAACTTCCAAATCCATACCAAATTTCTCAAACACAATTCCCATATGGCCCATACCTAATGCCAACAGCTTGAAGAGAACCACAAATCTTAGCCACTTTCGCTATACCCAAATCTAAAACATCTTATGCAGAGAGGTCAAACACGTCATAGCTCTCATTAGCTAATGCAATGTTAACATCATCCTTGAGCAACTTCTTTCTTCTCGCAATCGCCACCAGCACCCTCTACCATCACCAAAACAGAACCAAATGAGAAATTTTGCTCCAACCTCCAAGTGACTGCGAGAAAGAGATGTGTAATTTTGATTTGAATTCTGAAGTTTTGAACCAGAAAGATTGATAGAGAGCGCAGCGGAATTGACAGTTTGGAAGAGAGAAAGCCGAAAGAGGCGAACTCAGAGAGAGAGATGCGACTGATGCGTTATGCGTAAGGTTTTCACTTTTTAGATTTTGGTGTTTTTTTTTTATATAAAAAAGAAATAATAAAACGACGTCGTTTTGTAAAGTTTGACCATTGACTTTGGTTCTTCAGTTCGGTTCGGTTTTCTTCGAACTGAAACCGAAAATTAAACCGAACGGAATCGGTTCGGTTCGGCTTTTTTGCTTCGGTTTGGTTTTTTTTCGGGCTCAATTTTTTTCTTCTTCGGTTCGGATTTTTTTTTTTTCATTTTTCAGCTTCAAACGTCTACCCCTAGTTTCATGTATGGGTTCTAGTGCTCTATATATACTAAACTAATTAATGGGAGAAATGTGAGGAAACTGTGTGATCTTGATAATAAAAAACTGCAAATAATTCTCTAGACAAGTATAATACGTACTATTGGCTGTTGCATACAGTAAAACCCCTCTAAAGTGATACTCTTGGGACCCAGGTCGAAATATCACTTTAGAGAGGTTATCACATAAGAGGGGATTACATTTTTTTTTGCTCTAAAATGATTAAAATTGTGTTTTTAGCCACTAAATACATATACATATTTCTTTGTCTATATTCAACTGACCAAAATTGAACATTCATGTAGTTATTTCTTTGTCTATATTCAACTCACCAAAATTTCAATTGTTTCTTGGATTTCCAAAAGATTTACTAACATTCATGTATGTTAACACTTTCATCCCAAGAAATTACTTATAAATTAGATAACATTCTCTAAGTTTATCAACACTTTTCATAAATTAGATAACATTTAGATAACATTCTCTAAGTTTATCAACACTTCCACAAAGAGATATTTCTACTACAACAAGACGAGGATCGCAAGGACCAATTGAAGACAATTAAGAAGATAAAGGATGATGTAAAAGTTATTAGACAAGTAAACCTAGCACAAACTAGTATCATGAAATATTTTTCAAATTCGTAAAGTATATAAAAAAATATGTATTTAATTGAAAATATCACTTTATGCGAAAGTTAGGACTGGGATTTAGCACTACAATTTTCTGAAAAAATATTAATTATCACGATAGAGGAGTTATTAAATTTTAACACTGGTCCCGACTTGGGACCGAGACTTTTATCAGTTTAGAGAGGTTATCACTTTAGAGGGGTTTTACTGTATGTGGCATATTTGAAATTTGATCGACAAGATGACCAGAAAAAATGCTCATCATCATGATTACGTTAATAATTTTCATATTTATAAGTTGCTGGCTCAATCAGATCGTGAAATCTTTGTCTTGGTTTAGATCAATCGGGTGCTTAATTGTACATCTCAGCAGGCACATGCTATTACGAGAGGACATGATTGAAGTTTTTGGAGCATACTTAAATTCATATCTTAATCAACATTAACTTAATTTTCACTAATACAAGTAGCTTTCTTAAAATTATACGTCTCAATATCTCATACCCCTTTAAGTTTTTTATTTTTATTATTATTATTATTATTATTTTTTTAGGGGAATGAATAACTTCATTGGCATAAGCCATACGACCCAGTAGTGTCTGGTCAAGCAGGAGCCGAAACTCCACTACAAACTAAAGAGTTCTAAAATAACAAACAATGAAACGAAATTACCAAAACTAGAGTTCGAATGAAAAAACTAAATGCATCCCAAAACAAAAGACCAAACTGAAAAGTGAGTAACCATCATGAAAGAAGAAGGGACTCCACCAGAACCATTAGCCTAACACTAAGGGGTGTAGAGCCGCCCCCCCCCCCCCCCCCCCCCCCCCCCACCCATGATGGGATCTTGGTGCTAAGATGCACCTCCTCAAGTTGCTTCGGATCCATTGCCAACCTCCGAGGCTGAGCCTGAATCCAACAAGCCTCCACCTGCAGAGTCACCCTCCGGGTTTTCCATCATGCTAACTGTTGACAGTAGCCACAGAGGGGCTACAACAGGCCCACAGACCCGCAACCAGTGCACCCGGGGCCGGCCTAGGGCCCGGAACCGGATCGCCAGTACCCGGAGCCGGGGACCAGCAGTCTACCTTGCGACTAGGGACCCGGGGACCTGGGGACCGGGGGCGCCAGCCTGCCAAAGAGGTCACCAGAGCTGCCTTTTGGTGTACGAACAGAAGGAAGCCAGTCCCACATCGAAGAGTGAGGCCAGACCTCACGCCCGGCCACCTATATAAGGGCCTCAACTACCCTCATTAATAGGTAACTGATCTTTCCTACTGCTTATCATACGTGCTTAAGTTATCTATTCATCCCAACTGTAATAACTTAGGCATCAGAGAGGAGAAGACCGGCTCGCCCGGTATTCCCCTTAGTAAGCAGGTTTACAGGAGATCACATCTGAATTCATCTGTCTCTGCCAGGCCTACGAGTTTTAGGTACGAACAATTGGCGCCGTCTGTGGGAAGAAGTTCAAAAAGTTGTGTTGCTCTACCGGAGGGTAGAACCCGACCGATCCTTTGAAAGGCAGGTAAGTCCGCCATCCGGAGGCCATGGAAGGAAGGAAGATAAGAGCTAGCGAGGGAAGATTGAAAGAACGAGTCCGGATCCCCGGCCGGGTCCAAAACATTAAATCCGAGGTCAGCGCGAGGTTCGTCCCATCTCCCGACCGGGACGGAACTCACGGTTGCCAAGGCTCAGACAATCCTGACCGATACGATGCGGGGGAGGAAATAAAAAAAATGAAGGCAGAAGTCGCACGGTTGCGAGAGGAGGGCGATCGAGACCGACTAAGGGCGGATGCCCGGTGCCAAGAGTTGGAAGCAGTGAACGTCACCCTATTAGCGGCCCTGGAAAAGGGGCACCAGCAAGGCACTTCTCGGGCGGCATCGCGGCCCGAAAACAGAAGTAACGAATTCCCGCACCTAGAGGTGGGACAGCCTACGGGAAGGAGAAAGACCGCGCATGTGCCCACACCCCTCTTTCCGGAAGCTCTAAAGAATTCCGGCCCGGTTGAGCCCCCATACCGCACGAGTCTGGCATCGAGTGAGCAGGACAGCTCCATCGCAAGGACGCTCCAGACACTGTCCGCCTCGGTGTCGGACATGAGGGACCGGCTAGAAGCCAGCGAGAAAAGGACGGGGCGACCGCAGGATAGTGCACGATTCAACGAACGCACTGGACCTTTTCCACACCGGGTTAGGGAAACAGGAAGATCTGGTGACCAAAAGCCCCTGAAACTGACGTACTCAGGAGCGAGCTGCCCATACCAGCACCTGGACAGCTTTAAGTCACAAACGGGCACAAGGGGCTACTCAGACGCCACGTGTTGCAATGTATTCCAAGAGACGCTCTCGGGGGAGGCATTGAGTTGGTTCTACGAGCTGCCGGTAAACTCGGTGGAAACCTTCGAACAGCTGGCTGATAAGTTTGTCGGCCGGTTCGTCCTCAGAGCCAAGGCAGCCCAAACATCAACGATCCTTTTCGACTGCATGCAGACTGACCGCGAACCGCTACGCGCTTTCGTTAACCGGTGGCATATCGCCACGGCCGGGGTCAGAAACTTGGATAAAAGGATCGCTGAGATGGCATTCAAGCAGGGGTTAAGACCCGGGGAACTCTCGTACGCCCTGCGGGTAAAGGAGCCGCTGGGGTACGACGAACTGATGGCCGTGGCCGTCAGGCACGCCCAGGCGCAACATGAGACGTATGGGGATAAGATGCCCAAACGAAGGCCGGATGACCTACTACCACCGTATTCCCGTAAAAGCAAAGCGGGGCGGCAGGATCGCAACCGCACACCTACGACCCGCAAAAAAATCGAAGTATGGGAGGATTGGCGACCCCGCCGGAGCGGCAACAACGGTGCACAGTCAGGTAGAAGGCCGCCGACGTCGCGACCAGCGCGGCCCGTGGCAGCGGCGCCAGAGGGGCGACAACCGCGGGCCCTGGCCGTTGTGCCAGCAGGAAAACGCGAGGACCCAGCCGTCCGGACTAACGACCAACGACCCCAGAGAACGGTTGTGGACGGCCGAGTCCGGACATACGACCCACAAGGAGACAGGCGGGATGCCTGAGAAGTGGGAACCATAAGCACCCGAGTCCCGGGAGGGATCGAGGTGCACGGGAGCATAAATATGATACATGGTGGGGACCACATAGATTGACTTACCCGGAGCTCGAAGAAGCGGTGCTTAAGGTCGATCCGGGGAAAGGAGGTCTACGGCTTTGGAGAAGGAAGCGGCCAAGCCGCTAAAACCGGATGGAACGCGGTTACGTTCTATGAGGAAGAAGAGCCGGAGGATCTGATCCAACCGCACAACGACCCCTTCCTTATTACGGTCCAAATAGACCACTGGATAACCAGCCGCATGCTGATCGATACCGGAGCTTCTGTCAATGTGATGTTCTGAGACGCATACAAGGGACTGCAGAGAGGAAGGAACAAGTTATCCCAGGATAACGAGCCGCTGATAAGCTTCTCCGGTGAGGTGGTCCAGCCTTTGGGATCGGATTACCTACCGCTAATCTTCAACGAGGGAGACAGGACGAGGAAGGAGCACCTGGAGTTCATCATCGTGGATTGCCTGTCCTCGTATAATGGCATAATCGGTCGGCCGGGGTTGTGGAGGCTGAAAACGTTTATAGCCGGCCATATGATGATGTTAAAAATGCCTTCACCCATAGGAGTCATTACCATACGCGGGGACCAGAAGATCGCTCGCAGGCATTACGCGGAGGCCCTGACCCACGGAAGAAAGCGAACCTTGGTCTTCACGGCTACTCAACGAGCGCCAGTGCCGGATCCGAGCATTGACCCCCGTGATGACACCGATTCTGACAATGAGAAGCTAAAACGACCATCGGCCATGGAAGAAACCGAAACAATCTCCATTTCGGAGGATCACCAGGAGCGCAAGGTGGTGATAGGAACGAAGCTTGCCCCGGCTGTCAGGCAAGAGCCGAGACAACAGTTCGGTCTTCGCATGGTCCTACGAGGACATGCTAGGCATATCCCCGGAGATAGCTGTCCACCGGCTAAATTCGTTGCCCAACGTTCCCCCGGTGAGGCAGAAGAGGAGGTCTTTCAGCCCGGCGAAATATGAGGCGATCAGAGAAGAAGTCCAGAAGCTGAGAGGCATACATTTCATCCGGGAAGTCCAGTACCCCCGATGGCTCGCCAACGTGGTTATGGTCCCAAAGAAGGGAACCGACTGGTGGCGCATGTGCGTGGATTTCACCAACCTAAACCGGGCGTGCCCAAAAGACAACTTCGCGCTCCCCCGAATCGACCAGCTTATAGATTCCACGTCCGGTTTTAAACTACTCAGCTTCATGGATGCCTACGCCGGATACAATCAGATAAGGATGAGCCCGGACGACGAAGAGCACACCTCGTTCACAACTGACCGAGGCACCTACTGTTACAAGAGGATGCCGTACGGTCTAAAGAACGTCGGGGCCACATACCAACGGATGGTAAATCGCATGTTAGAGCAGGAGATGGGCAAAACGGTGGAAGTGTACGTAGATGACATGCTGGTCAAGAGCTTGACCGCGGGGGCCCACGTCCGAGACTTGGCGGTAGTCATCAGTAAGATGTTCAAGTTTGGAATGCGCTTGAACCGGAAGAAGTGCATTTTTGGGATTTCAGAGAGCTTGTTCCTAGGTCATGTTATCAGCCAGCGAGGGATAGAAGCTAACCCGCTGAAGGTCCAGGTGATCCTAGACATGGAAACACCAGGGGAAAGAAACCAAGTCCAGATGCTGACCGGCCGACTGGCCGCCCTCGCCAGATTTATCTCCCGCCTGACCGATAAGTGCGCCCCATTCTTTAAACTGCTCAAGGTACAGCAGTTCAAGAAAATTCACTGGGCGGCGGAGCACGAAGCGGCATTCCAGTCCTTCAAGACATACCTGTCTATAGTGCCTCTCCTATCCAAACCAGTACCAGGCGAGATGCTATACCTCTACATAGCTGCGTCAGGAACGGCCGTCTCCGCGGCTCTCGTCAGGAAGGAGGGCACGATCGATCTCCCGGTATACTATGCAGGGAAGGGACTTACCGGAGCCGAAGGACGGTACCCTGACATTGAAAGACTGGCTCTGGCCCTGATCGTCAGCGCCAGAAAGCTTCGGCACTATTTCCAGGCTCATTCCATCACCCTATATACTAATCACCCTCTGCGGCAGATCCTACAAAAACCGGATACTAGCGGCAGGCTCGTACGGTGGGCAGTTGAATTAGGAGAGTTCGACATCACTTACGCCCCACGAACGGCTATCAAGGGTCAGGCCGCTGCGGATTTCATATGCGAACTCACCCCGATGGCAGTAGAGGCGCAATCCAGCCGGTCCAAGGGCACCGAAGCAGTTCAGGCCATAAAGATCGAACCAGGCCTCCCCAGCGGTTGGAAACTTTATGTGGACGGCTCCGTAACGGGTAGGCGGAGCGGAGCCGGCGTCATGCTAACCTCGCCCGATGGCCAGTCGTACGAGTATGCCCTACGGTTCCTCTTCAATACCTCCAACAACGCCGCTGAGTACGAGGCCCTCATAGCCGGCTTGCAGCTAGCCAAGGAGATAGGGATACCATCCTTGGAAATATACAGCGACTCGAGCCTGGTAGTGAACTAGATGAACGGGCTGTTCGAAGTCAAGGAACCCCAGTTAGCCTCCTACCAAGCTTTGGCCAAAGCCCTGATCGAGCCATTCCAGGGCGCCACGATTCAGCATGTACCCCGGGAGGCAAATAGGCATGCAGACGCCCTCGCAAGGTTGGCAACCGGAAACTACCCACCGGAGTACCGAAGAGCTAAAATTGAAACCCTCTAGAAACCGAGCATAAGCAAGACCATCTTCGAGATATTTGCGGTAGAGGAGGCACCACCGAGCTGGATGGATCCGATAGTTAGATACTTGGCTGACAAAACCAGCCCCTAGGGTACAGTGGAGGCTAGGAGGTTACACCTCCGGTGTGCCAGGTACAGCCTCCTCAACGGCAAGTTATACAGAAGAGGGCACAGCTTCCCCCAGCTAAAGTGTGTGACTATGGAGGCGGGAGAAGCCATCATGCGAGAAATCCATGAAGGAGTGTGCGGTAATCACTCCGGCGCCCGGTCCCTATCTGACAAGTCGCTACGGGCAGGGTGCTTCTGGCCAGACATGGCAGCAACGTCGAGGAAAATATCAGGCAGCTGCCACAAGTGCCACATGTATGCCACCACACCCCATGCCTCGGCAATCGCGCTATCAATTCTGTTAGCACCATGGCCATTCGCACAGTTGGGGCTGGACATCATCGGCCCTTTCCCAATTGCTGTGGGACAATACAAATACGCCATCGTAGCCGTCGACTATCAGACCAAGTGGGTCGAGGCGGAACCCCTGGTAAAGATTACCGAGGAGCGGGTAAGAAAATTCATATGGAAGAACATCTACTGCAGGTTCGGGGTGCCCCAGACCATAGTCACGGACAACGGAACACAGTTCAACAATGCTGATCTAATCCAGTACACGACCTCTATGGGGACCCGGATGTTGTTCGCCTCAGTAGCGCACCCGCAGACCAACGGCCAGGTGGAAGCGGTTAACAAGATCATGAAGAGCCTCCTCAAGAAGAAGCTGGATGACAAAAAGGGATGTTGGGCTGAGGAACTCCCCGCGGTTCTATGGGCCATCCCGACGACAGCAACCCGGGCAACAGGGGAGACCCCTTTCTGCATGGCATTCAGAAGCGAAGCGGTGCTCCCCATAGAGACCGACATGCCCAGCGGAAGAGTTGAGAATTACGACGCCGAAGGCATACGGCTCAACCTGGACCTCATAGAGGAGCGGCACGACTAAGCGCATATGCGAAACCAGGCGTACAAGCAACGGGTCGCTCAGTACTACGACGGAAAGGTCCGGGAAAGAAAATTGCAAGTGGGGGATTGGGTCATAAAGAAAATTCAGAAAAAACCGCTGGCCTTGGAGCCAACTTGGGAAGGGCCCTACCAAATAACCGCAGCCGCGGGTCCGGCAACATTCCACATCATAGACGCCGACGGCATCTACTCTACTCGCCCATGGAATATCCAGCACCTGCGGTTCTACCCTAAATGAGATCAGTCTTGGAGGGACAATAATGTACTTGGTACCGATGTTGCAATACACAGTCACTGCCTCTAGAATGAGCTACGGCTGGTTACAAGGTATATACATCTGCCAGGTATACATGTAAAACAAAAAACCGCTAATCAGCGCCGCCGACGCCTCCAATCGCTGACCCGCCAGCCTTGAGAGACTGCTCTTGCTCCAGCTTCTCGGCCAAGGCTACCTCAACCTCCATCCGCTCAGCATCAAGCCATCCTTTCTCCCTCCACTCCAGATAGGCATCATTTATACCCTTCGCACGAGCGGCCTCCAGCATCTCTTCAAGTTCCACCGACTCCCGAAAATCGTCGATAGCCTTATCAGCGACTTCGGCAAGTCGGGATTCTACGAGTTTCTCCCCTCCTTTGACGACTGCTGTTATTTGGGTCTGCAATTCCAAAACCTTCGCCTCCAGCTCCATTTTCTCCTCTTCCCGAGCGGTCGCCAGCCGACCGGCCTCCTCTCTCTCCCGCGCGAGCTCAGCTGTCAGCCGACCGGCCTCCTCTCTCTCCTGCGCAAGCTTAGCCTCCGCCAATGACAGCTGCATGGTGAGGTCCTCCACTTGCCTCTCCAAAAACAGAGTCTCCTCATTAGGCTCAGCGGCGTAAAGACTGTGAACCAGCTGTTACAAATGCACAGAAGGAACATTAGCTCGTACCACAAAAGAGGACAGTGAGCACATAAGAACCTCAATTCCACACAGGTACGCAACCAGGCTTACCCGAAGGCCCAACTCCACAGCCTTCTTCTTGCTCTCGTCCGGCCGCGCAGCCCCCGGAGCCTCCCGATCAAGTCCCAAAGACTCAATGGTAGATGCCACGAACCTACCAAAACCGCTATCACCAGAACTGCGACCGGCTTCCGGCTTCCGGCTCCCGACTCCTTCGGCTACCGGTTCCCTCTGCCAGAACCAATGCTGACCCCCCACCAGCCGAGCTCGACGCCCCGGCATCAAACGTCCTCGCCCTCTTCGCCGGAACTTTGCCAAGACCGCTTTTGCGGTACCCAGTCATCTCCGCTGTCTCTCTCTCCCGCGGAGCTCGTGCCACCACCGGCCGCGCTAGTGGTTCCAGACCTTGGGAGCCCGCCGATCTTGCTTCTCGAATAACAAGTGGGGCGGTATCCTCACCGCCCGGCCGCCTACCGTAGTGGGAGTCCAGAAACATGAGCGGCACAGGGTTATTATGCACCGTCCTCTCTAAGGTAACCGGATCTACAACGGTTTTCGAGGCCATCTCCCCCATCTCCATCAACCTCTGGGCCACAAGCTCGTCATCCGGCTCGACGGTCTCCTCACTCCGAACAGCGAGCCGGGGGGCATTAGCTGCAAACCAACAAACTGAGCGGTCAGAATAAAATGCGACCCCACAAAACAACAGTGCAAGGTACCTTACCAGGTTTCTTCCCCATCTCGCATATCTCCAGCACATTCCACCAGATGAAATTGTAGGAACTCCGGCCCAGATTGTCCCAGCAAACAAAAAGCTGGGCTAACTGTTGCCTCTCCAAGTCGACCAACTGGTACGACTGATCCCTGATAGCTTGATAAGCCCCGGGCACCCGAAAGCTCCTCGAACTACGCTGCCACCTGCCCCCGGCCAGCACAACCGCCCTCCTCCATACATTCGAAACCGACGACGGCAGGTGGGTGACGGCAGGATGGAAGTCCCGCGCGGTGAAATTAACACAACCACAGGCCTGGGCCTTTTTGCAGTAGACAATCTTGTACAGCACCCGGAACTCATTTACCGTGGGCCAGTCCATGTTGCTCAGACTGAATAAGCACCCGAGGCCAAGCAACTGCCTCCACTGGTTGCTAGGAAGCTGGGCTGGGAAGAGGTTTATCATGCTCAGCACGTACTGGACAAACTTCGGCAGCGGCAGAGATAGCCCGTGCCGAAATTGATCCTAAAAAATGGCAACCCAACCCGCCTCCGGGTTGCAGGCCAGTTCCCCGGGATACAGGCCCCGAAGCTTAACGGAGGAGTCAATGTCCCACTTCGCCCAAAAATCCCTTATCTCGGTATCAGTCATGCTTCTGGTCGGCTCGTCACAGAAAATCACCCTGCCGCCATCCAACAACTGATACCTCACGGGCCCTCCCATCGACCCACGGCCGGCATCGACAGGGTTCGCTGATCTCTCAGATGCCATAAAGCCTAAACAACAGAATTTAGCTCTGTAGCAAGATAACAGCACAGACAGACGGCAAACGAAGAGCCAAGCTTTAGCAAAATACGGCAGGAGGAGAGGAGGGGGGGCGAAGCGTCTTATAGGCGACAAAACTGCACCTTGTTGATAATTAGGGCAAGCATAAAAGAGAGGCAACCCCAGCCGCAGATCCCCTCCATCTCAGACCGCTCCCTGCTGACACGTGTCCTAGCATCGATAAAGCTCCCATGCCATCATAACTGATGGGACTGATGGGCTCTCCCCTTCATTGCATGTCAGCCACCTGTCCCACCTACAAGCGGCAGTTAGGGGAGATAGGAGCGCAAGCCGAGGCGTCCACTCCCCCCACTTCCCCAAGAGTCAACCTCAAACCAAGGAATAACATCTCACCGGTTATGAAGTATTCAACCGGCTCCGCAGCATCTCACCGGTTATAACATATCCAACCGGCTCCGCAGCATCTCACCGGTTATGACGTATCCAATCGGCTCCGCAGCATCTCACCGGTTATGAAGTATCCAACCGGCTCCGCAGCATCTCACCGGTTATGACGTATCCAACCGGCTAGAAGGCGTTTCTTGCTTGGTTGCCAGATGAGTTCTCCTGTGTTTCTTGCTTGATCAATGCTAGAAGGCGTCAATTTTGTAATCGATTGAACCTTATGCAATGGAATCAACTCGATGGAATCGACTAGGTTGTTATACGATTGCTGTTACTGTTAGGTTGCAGTAGGTGGTCTGGTGAACGACTTTAAAAAAAAGATGACTCAAATTGGTGGCAACATGATTAAGTTTCAGCCTAGAGCAACAATGTTCTTGCAAATTTTTCCTTTGTGACTAGGTTTGTAGTTTGGTTTGAGGAGTGCCTGAAAGAACATGGTAACTGTATATCAGATTATATGTCTGTGCTTGTTACTTGGAGATGGATGAATGAATTTTTCATTCGATCCAAAAAAGAAAAAGAGAACAATGATGGTTAGCTGTGGAGTGATCAAATCCTTGGTTACATTCATCTCTTTGCTAGATGATGAATTCAGAATACTACAGTCTATATTTCTCGCTTCATATCTGCACCATTGTACAAGTGCCTGTCATAGTTTCTTAGTCATATTGTTCCATAACATGTCTCTAATGTTCATAGCCTTCAATTAGCTGTGTTGCTTTGTTTGCATTTGAATTTGGATTTAAACCATCATCATTTAAGAAACTATTTTGCTTATGCTTATTTTTTGTTTAGTTAAATATATATATATATATATATATATATATATTAGAAATAATATTTAATTAACGTGTCCACCACGTGCCCGTGTCCAAAAAAAATTTCATTTGCCATGTCCGCGTATCGAATCGTGTCCGTGTTCGTGCTTCTTAGCTTATATGTGTATGTGTGATTGTGTTTGTTGAATGGTTTTACTTGGATATCAGGGCTTGTTACCAAGCATTGTTGTTGAAGCCTATGAGAAATGAGCATTTATCTTTGGATTAATCAAGTTGCTTTGCTGATTTAGTTGGAAAGTTGGGGACTTTTATGCTCGATCAATTTCATTCACTTGTTATATTATACCCTCAGTTTAGAATGTGTAAATGCATTGCTCCTCTCGGCATGTTTAGTCTCAAATTAGCTTACTTGAGGTTTGTGTCGAGTCTATTGAAGCTCCAATTTGACTCAAAAGAAACCCTTTTCCATTCAACTTATTTGGCCAAGTCCACCAGCATTCTATTGTGTACATTGCTTGGCTGCTGTATCAGCTCCTGTCCTTTATATGTTTTAGTTTAGTTTAATGCTTGAATATGTGAAAACTATGAGCGAAGCTATGCTGGTCAGTATGGGAGTCACAGTTCCAAAGGGTATTAGATGGATATCACGTCATCACTTTGAAATTTTGGCCAAAGTGATTGTCACCTGTTCTTCTATTCACTCAGAATTATGCAGCAGGAGCTTCATCTGTTGCCTTTCATATGTATGTATTTGGTCAAAACTTTTTGTGACAGAATGGAAGAGGATGATAATTTTTTTTTTTTTGAACATTTAATATACAATCATTGTTATGCATTTACAACCATCAAGTATGTCTTGTACTTATTTCTCCTGACATTGTTCCTCATATATTTGTAGCTATGGACGTTGGAGATGAAGTTAAGGAAAACCCTATTCCTTCTCTTGTTAGAGGTTCGTTTGCGTCTATTCAAAATGGCAGCGTCAGTTCTCCAGAAGACATTGCTTGGGTTGATTCCTGCTTGATCAAAGAATCAGACATTTCGGATGATCACTGGAATTCTCTAAAAGCTGCACTAGTAGAAATTCTCAATTCTCATTCTGAATCACTCGGCTCTTCTTCTGGGGTAAATAATGGATTACATCAGGAAACAGACACTGAGGTACAACCTTCAAGTGAAGAGATAGAACCAAATCACATCTCTATCAGGGAAGCATTGGAGACGATACATGATGATGTTCAAACCAATGATGATATTCCAATTAGCAAGGATGCTAATGATTTGCAGTCATTTACTTTTGAGGGGAATCCCTTTTTGCCTGGTTATAATGATGACTTGGGAGTGACCGAAAACCTCGAGTTAGGTGTCGATATGGAGTCTTGGGTATGTGAGGTCGAGCCTTCAACTGAGGATATATTCAGGGTTTGGAATTTGGAAGTTCCAGAAGAAGAAGATGAACTTGTTAAGCAGTTGAACAACACCCTTGAAGAAGGTTTGCCTCAATCATTACCATCAAATTTTCCTGATTCTGATGCATTAAAAAATCTGGGAGAAACTTCGGTGGACGATCTTGTTGCTGGGATTGCTGACCTTTCTTTGAATCAAGTTTCCAGTTGAACAGTTCATTGTTTGTGTTAGATTTTGTATTTTCGTTATTGTTGTCTTGCTCGTGAGTCGTGACAGTCTTCTTGCTGCACATTGTCACTGAACATAGATGAGGCCTAATTGAGTATAGTTCAGCCTTCAGTTTATCAAGATAAACGGAGTTTCATTATTGAATTACCAGACACTTTAGCAATGCACTTCTGGAAGTTCCATCTGTGTTTTCATCACGTTGTGTTTCACTATTGGAATGCTGTAGAATGTTGATTGATAATATTCTCATTAATTGAAGATGAATTCTTTAGGTGGGGTATCTCAACTACAGCATGTATGGTTCAACATCTTGCCAAAAGGTCTCATGGAAGCAAGTGGAATGGTTGTTTGTGAAGGGCCTTCACCACTCATTGGCAATGCAAATTAGCCATGAATCAAGTACTTGGTGATTGGAGCTAGGAAGCAAGATTTCACGAGCACGATCACGTCGAACACAGCTGATGCGGGATATTATCGACCGTCAACGTTGAAATGGCAGTCTAATCAAACCCCTATGTTAAACTAGAGCCATTAGTCACTAAGAAGGGAACAAACCAAGCAAGAGAGATGACATACCAACCTCATATTTACTTGCCAATTTGGAGAGGAATCTCTTAAACCAAGACTCTTTTGGACACTTTCCCCTTGCAAGCGTCATACACTTGTCTCTTTGCTAAACAGAACTGAAACAATATCATGGGTTTTCCTACACAATAATCCACCCCTTTTACAAGGTGAGCAAAAACCCTCATGTGTGAACCACGTATGCAGCATGCCAAGTCAGCAAGTTATCATCCACATGGCGTAGCGGAATTGGCCATCACATAACAGCCTCAAATTAGACATCTTTGTAATACATAGGACACTTATAAATACAAGAGATTGAGTGCATGTGTGGCAAAGAGCACAAGAGAGCTTTGCAGGAGATAAGATTATATTTTATAACTGCACTCTCAAAGGGTTGCTAAGTTACACTACAGCAAGCAATGGCATCTGCATCTCTACTCAAGTCTTCTCCAGTTCTTGACAAGTCTGAGTGGGTGAAAGGCCAGACCCTCCTCCGCCAGCCTTCTGCCTCATCCGTCGTCAGATGCCACCCTACTGCCGCGTCTGGTCTTACCATTCGTGCTTCATATGCTGATGAACTTGTCAAGACCGCTGTATGTTTTCTTTCACAGCATTTCAACTCATTTATGTAACATAGATTATCAGCTTCTCCAAATGATATAAAAACTCATATATTTTCAATACCATCTAGTAAACTTGCAGCATAATTATGACAAAAAACAACTCAAACCATAACATAACATATTAACATGTCAAGCTTCTCACTCCAGTAAATATTAAATGGACATGCTCTTGAAAGATTAGACATGCACTTAGCGGAAATGTTATGCTAACAAACGAGATTCAAGCTCTGTTATAATTTGAACTGATGTGTGCTTGTTTTGGTTGGTGTAGAAAACTGTTGCATCCCCCGGCCGTGGAATTTTGGCCATGGATGAATCCAATGCAACCTGTGGCAAGCGTCTGGCTTCAATTGGGTTAGAGAACACTGAGGCTAACCGCCAAGCCTTCCGTACTCTCCTTGTGTCAGTCCCTGGCCTTGGCAATTACGTCTCTGGTGCCATTCTTTTCGAGGAGACTCTCTACCAATCAACTGTTGATGGTAAGAAGATTGTGGATGTGCTTGTTGAGCAAGGCATCGTCCCTGGGATCAAAGTTGACAAGGTAAGCCACCATAATTTAGCAAGCTGCAAGCATTTATTGTAAAGAAATAGGTACCATATAATCTCGTGATAGCTGCGTATGCTGATAAGGTAATGATTATTGATAACAACAGGGTTTGGTGCCCCTAGTTGGTTCCAACAATGAGTCATGGTGCCAAGGTCTTGATGGACTTGCTTCTCGCACAGCTGCATACTACCAACAGGGAGCTCGTTTCGCCAAATGGTATGAATCAAATCAAGAATTTCACCATATGTTCTTGGCAAGACCATAATATTTTAGCTCATGATTGCTAAGCTAGTTATAACATAATTGGTATACTTTGATGAACTAGGCGTACTGTTGTGAGCATTCCCAATGGTCCATCCGCTCTTGCAGTAAAGGAAGCAGCATGGGGTCTTGCTCGCTACGCTGCCATTTCTCAAGTAAGAGAAATGCTAGTTGTGTAGCAAGAGAACATTACTTGATGTTATTTATGTTGAATTTTGTATTTGCTATTTGACAACAGTTTTCAAAATTGATTGATTAATTACTCTATCAGATTGTTTGATATATCTGTCTAGTTAGGATGTGTTTCTGATTGAGAAAGTTTCATTTATTGATTCTATAGGACAGTGGATTGGTCCCGATCGTAGAGCCAGAGATCTTGCTTGATGGTGAGCACGGTATTGACAGGACCTTCGAAGTTGCTCAAGCAGTGTGGGCTGAGGTGTTCTTCTACCTTGCGCAGAACAATGTTTTGTTTGAGGGTATCCTCCTCAAGCCAAGTATGGTTACTCCTGGAGCTGAGTGCAAGGAAAGAGCCACCCCAGAACAGGTTGCTGACTACACCCTCAAGCTCCTCCACAGGAGAATCCCCCCATCAGTCCCTGGAATCATGGCAAGTCTCAGAAAAAATCCCAAAAAAGTGACATTTGTATGTTTCGTAAAGTTATATGTTTCATGTATTAATATGTTATGATTGTGTTTTGTTGAGCAGTTTTTGTCTGGTGGACAATCTGAGGTTGAGGCAACCCTGAACTTGAATGCAATGAACCAATCACCAAACCCGTGGCATGTGTCATTCTCCTATGCCAGAGCTCTCCAGAACACTTGCCTGAAGACATGGGGAGGCCGACCGGAGAACGTGCAGGCTGCTCAGGAGGCACTACTTATCCGTGCCAAGGCCAACTCTCTTGCTCAGCTCGGAAAGTACACCGGAGAAGGAGAGTCAGAGGAGGCAAAGAAAGAATTGTTCGTCAAGGGCTACGTGTACTAGATCGTTTGTGCCAGTGATATAGACGATGAACAACCGAAAGGAAAGATTATCGTTGGAGGAATGAAGACTAGGTTCTGTCAAATGTGTGTATCGCTTTATAGCCCATGAAAGACTATTTTTGTTCATGATCATTTCATGTACTTTTAGCAACTTAATAAGCTTCTTGATGATGAGTTAGCTAGTGTTTATTTCTCAATCAAATATTTCAATGCTTAAAGTCTGATTTCAATTAATAAACTGAAGTAAAAATGCCTCACAACCCCTTTTTCTGGGAAAAAGTATTCTCAATAATTCCCTACCGCACGAAACACCGTAAGTGAGTGTTCCACTCACCCAAAATTGACACCTTACTTGAATTTTTGTGTCCAAAATGCTCTCTCTCTCTCTCATGGTGTCGAAACCTTGAAGAACGATTGTCTTTGCGCTCCACCTTGACTGGCGTCATCAGCTACATCATTGATTTCAACCTAGAAATCTCTATCGTCAGGGTGTCGCTCCTCCAAATCTCGCCTGAGATTTTCCTCTATTACACCCTCGTAACGGCTGCAATGACCTTGGAGGATGGGAAGAAGGTTCAACGATGGGGATGATCATCGACAAAAACTGAGAGATGATGGATTTGATACGGGAATCGGGGCGGCCCTTGATGAGGTTGGTGATGGTTTGCTTCGGGTTCGACGAAGCTACTGGCGAGGAGGTAGTGATGAAGCTATTGCTTCTTCAAGTGGTAGTAGAAAGTCTGCGCCTAAAGAAGAGGTGAAGCATATCTAAGTTTGTTCTTGCAAAGGAAATTGATTATGGAATTATTAGGGTCTTCTTAATGTGTAGAAGAATCTGGTGATGATTAAAATAATTTCATAAACAATTTCATCAAAATCTTCTACAGTTTATCAAATGTGGCTATGTTATTGTCTTCTCATTGAAATTGGAGTTCATATATATAGTGCTTGCACGGTCGCCAATTTCTTACTTGTTTGAGTTATTTATTAGCTGGGCAATATGATGCTTATGAGTATTTGTTTAGTTGCGGTGATTTTGTTTTCTTTGACATCATTGTAAATAAAATATAAAGTTTTTGCAGTGGATCGGCAAAAACAGCTCTATGAGCCGCCGATGACTTTGATTAGATGTGGAAATTAAATGAGAGGGATGAGATCGAGTAAGCTTCTTTGAATCTGTTGCCATATCAAAATTCTAATGATATGAGGTAAATTGGGGAATAAGGGATTTATTGGGGTGCAATAACGGCCTGGTAACTGAAATTAAGATTCTATTGGGGGCAATAGAGGTCTAGTGGCCGAAATTAAGGTTCTATTGGGGACAGTAGGGTTTTATTGGGAGGCAGTAGGGGTCTATTGGGGGGCAGTATGGCCCTATTGGGATTTGGGGACATTAGGGTCTTACTGGGGTATTGGGGAACAATAAATGTTCTATTAGGGGACAATTATATTGGGGGTAGTAGATTGTCTATTGGGGGCCAATAAAGGGGTCTATTGGGGGGCAGTAAAGGTCTATTGGGGGGCAATATGGGCATTAGGGGTTCTATTTGGGTGGGGGGGGGGGGGGGGGGGGGGGGGGGGGGTAATAAGAGGTTTGTAGGGGTCAACGGTAAACCATCGCGGAAATCCGGTCACTTTTCGCCGGAATCCGGTCTCGGTACTGGAATTAGTCGCCGGTCAACGGTCCACACTCAACGATCAACAGTCAATCCTCTATTACCTAATAGATGTCTATTTTGGATTTATTCAATTGATTAAGGGTATAATTGTTATTTTTCTCTTTTTTGGGCTGATGAGAATTTTTCCAATCTTATTTTGCTAATGGGAACAAAAGTTCCAAAATCTGGGCTAGTGGTCACTGACCCTAAACTAAACTGAACCCATAGACATTAGCTTCTCATATGGATTAATCTTCACTGGAATTTATAATGGCTAGGTGCAAGATAAGCATGTGTTATTCTCCACTGTATTGACATGTTTGTCCAATCAAGTGTCTTTGGTGGTGGAAGTGGCGGTGGCCTCAGGATGGGAAGGCTTGGAGGCAACATTGATTTGTGTCATTAGTGAAAACTTGGAGGCAAGTGTCTTCGAAGATGGGAGAAACACGTTTATTAGATTTCAACATTATCCCTTAAGAGAAAGGTTTAACTTTGAGCTCAAGCAACCAACACTGATCTTTGTTTAGGAGGAAATATTTCATTTGGGTTCAAGTAACTGATACCGATTCTTTCTCTTAGAAGGTAGATCAAAATTAAACAGAGATTCAAAATCATATATTTGAATTTACTCATCCATTACTCCATCTGTCATGGGCACTTCGTTCTTATAATTCCTAAGTATAGCTTAGACTCTAAGTCATTCCCCTATTTTGTTATGAATGAAAATGAAAATTTAGGTTAAGTGTTGAACACTAAGTTATTTGATTTTAATTGTCTCAAAACTAAGGACCATCAATTTCGTACAGATTGCATTAGAGAATTTTTGAAATTATTTAGGTATTATCTTTTCTTATTAGGGTATTATTTCAACGAATCATTATGATATTGTAAGCGAGATGAATTATACAACTAATAATTTTGAAGTGTTTGATGACTTTTTCATTATTGAGTGTTTTGCAAAATAGAAAAATGATCCCAAAAGGATTACAGTACCCCATCTTCAAACATTATAGTGCACATTTATGAGTATATTCCAAATGCAACCATTTCTAACTTCAAAGAAGATAAAAAACTAGATCCACGACATAACTTTCAGATTCTTGGTCTATGACAATCGTCTCTATAAAGATTAAATGCAGCAAGTCGTATGAGGCCGATTCGTCGACGTAATCATTTGAATTTCTGCACCACCCAAAAAAAATTCACAAAATATCATAAAAAATCGTAACGCTGCATAATGAAGAATCTACCTCTGAAGTGCTTCTCCTTGGGAGGGCACTCATCGACATTCGTGGCCTTGGCTATTAGAAGGTCTAAATTCGGGACTTTACCGCAGGAACCGAGTATTCACCTCATTCTCTCTAGATCCGGGGTAAGTCGTACTCTCTCTTTTTGTTCGACCTCACTGTGTCGCACTATAGTAGTCGTCATTAATTTCATCATATATATGTTTTTTTGTTGGAGAACAAGAATATTTTTTTTTTTTAATGGGCAAGGATGTTCCAGCAACATATCAATAAAAGGGTTCCATTACATATATGTACTAAGTTCATACATATAGCAATGAGTGGGAAAGACTGTTACAACACTAACATCATGTTAAAAAAAGGGCTCTATTACAAATTTGCAGTAAGTTCATGCATCTAAACTTTTAAACAAACGATAAAAATTCCTAAAACCATTGTTCATAATTTCGATAATATTTCTTTAAACTATTATGATGTGGTCATGCTAAAGTTATTACTTTTTCTTTATGACTCTTCTCGGTCGACACTTTTCATTATGCTTCTCGGTCGACTCCTTCAGCCTTCTTAATTTGTAAAGTCCCATTTAAAGAGAATTGGTTCCCTTGTGCTTTTGTGTCAAGCTTTTTTGCGGTCTTGCTAATGTTACTTTTAAATGACGACCCTTCAATCTTGTCTTGTTTGTGATGCCGATTGCTCTGGAAGACGTTTGACCATTCCCTTATCCTAATCGGTCAATCCCTTTGTGTCAGTGGCCATGTGAAGCATTTGACTTCCAATCTCGATCAACAACAAAAAACTCACTGATATTAGAATATATCCGCCTTGAGTGCCATTGGATTGTAGCAGGATCAAAAGCAATACATATCATTAGAGATTTGTTATTTGTTAGAAAGCATAGGTAATATTCATCGATTTTGGAGAGGAAACTCATAATTAGGATATGTTTTGAAGGGCAGGTGGTGATAAGGTGTGAAACCTTAGTCCACCTCCAAATTTTGTCAACGAACCAACTGAATGAGTAAACCACACATCCATCATCTGAACAACTACATCCTAAGATGCTATCCACACCCAGGACCAATGGTCAATGAAGACGAATTGAGAGCGGGAGGCTTTTTGGCCTTGAATGCCCACAAGTAGTTCTCTACAAAATCAAATGCGACCATTCCAAATTCAGACTCTTGTCCTTATTGTTCACTATCCTCTATTGTTTGGTTGTCTAGTCTTGCTCCCTTTTCCTTTGATTCTTCCACCAAAACAACCTGAGCAACCCAAAATAACATGCAATATTTTAGCACGAATACCCCATTAGATTCAAACGACATTACGAACTCAAGTTCTTCACACATGAACTCACTACACCTCCAATGAACTCACTAACATTGGAAGTAGGATGGTAGGCCTAGTTGTACAACTTGAAAAGAAGCATCACTGGAATTTTGTCCAAAGAGGGACAATATTTTCTTACCCTAGTTGTTCAGATGGTACATGTAAACGTGTCCAGCACTGGTAAAACAAACCCGACGAGAGCGGTACCATAAGATGTTCCAATCACCATGCAACTGAGGTATGATTTCTAGATGTTTAGTAGAAGCCTCAACGTGTGGCGCATACTTTTGGATGTATAGCCTTTCTGAATGCAGTGTAGTGTTGTGTGGAACGATGAAGATATGTTCTTCATCCACCAATAAGCTGAGATCTGATTACAAGCAATTACTCTTTGAGTGATCAATTATAGCACCCTTCTCTCTTGAGTGGTTAGGTCCCCCAGTAGGAGTCACCTAAAAGGAGCCAGTATGAGGGGCTCTTCAATTTCTGAAAACATGAGTTGGAGCCATTTCTTTAGAGTGATAAGTGGGGCTCTAGGAGCTGATCGCTTATTCTTATAAGGCCAAGTGAGAGGTGATGATATACTAGTTAAGCGATACCTCCCCTTGATTCTTGGTATTCATTATCCAATAATAATCCTTTGTTGTGAGCTTGGCGTGTCTAACTACTGGATTTGCCTGCTCTTTCAGGAGTTTTAGGCCTTTCAAAAACCTTATCTCTTCGGACTTGACATATGCAATATCATCACCTTCAAAATCTAGTTTTCTTACATGATAAGCAGTATCTCCATATGTTGCAGTTTGTACTTTCTTTGCCGGCGAAGTTAGTGAAGCTTCCAGCGGTGGACGACGTTCACTACGAGGCCGACGGTAGAGCGATGCCAAAGGAAAGGGAGGCATATCCAGTAGGATACCTATATACATATGAATCATACAAAAAAATTAGCCAAAACGGAATACGTTTAACTATTTAAATAGCATAATCTTCGTTTTTATTTTATTGAACGGTCTGCATTTGTTTGCACAATTTTGAATGATCAAATGACTATAAACATCATTCTTAAATGGTAATCTAGATGACCAATGCTTGAAATCATTAAATTAGGTGATATAGTAGTGTCAAATGATAAAAGTCCACAAATTCTTAAAGTACGAACTTATAGCATTTGCTATAAAGAAAAGGGCACCCGTTGCGTTGTTCTTATTATGTAGCGTGAGCTACTCCCCGTCAATGGAAGACTCTAATTCCTTTTAGTCTAGACTCAGCAGGAACACTAAAATCATACACTTCCATAAAAAAAAAAAAAAAAACAAGAATTTCCACTTATAGACTTGTAAATGCTATATGACTTCCCTTTGCTATGGTCGTTGTAAGCTTGCCTCTTTTTTCTTTTTTCTTTTTCATTAATATCTTACTTTATCGGTGTTATGTAGAAGATGATATACTAAATACTTCACGAAAGACAGTCTAGTGTTGCAATATTGAAACACAAAATGCAGGGACAGGGTATAAAGTAATGAGAACCAGAGATTGTATGTAGAACTGACATTTATTATAATAGATGTTATTTGTCTTTAGAATGAGCAAAATCATTCACATCAGAGATACCTTCACAGCTTGTATACAAGGGTTATACTGGGGTGGATGTTTAGGGTGGGAGGAAGTTGCGTGAAGCCATGCATCCACAACAATCAGTTCCTTCGACACCATGACCCTTATTTTTCCTGAGTTTTATTTCTATTTCCAAGACTATATCAATTCATTTGTTGATGAGAATGATCCCCTCTTGTTAGGTGTTGTGAGGACACATGTGATTGTTATTGGTTCATTTTGGTCTAGGGTTTAGATAACTTTTAATGGATCATTTCAAGATAAATAAATAAATTATGTGTGTTAAGAGAACTTCTAAAATGGGTGCCCGAATGGAAATCAGAGTATTAGGACTAGCAAATGTGAAAGTTTGATTAGTCTAAGAGCATACTTAGACTAATCAAACTTTCACATTTGCTTAATTCTTTAAATATGTTATGATGCGAACTGGTCTTTCATTAGCATTGTATTTTTAATAGAGTTAGCTGCAGACCGTGTTCGACCAGTTAATTTATATTAGAAAAGTAATAAGAACTTTGTAAGCATTTCCTACCCTCAATGGACGAGGTGCCTGTTTACATTTGGTCTTCCTCGACCCTGACCCTCCCACCGTGGGTGAATAGCCTACTGCTTTTTGTTCGAACTTCTCTGACCCTAATCCATCTTTGGAGAGTGCGACCACTTAGTGTTTATTATCCACTTCAACTGCTTTCCGACAGTCCTCACTCATTCAGATAACTAACGTCCTATTTGCGGTGCTGCAAATGATGAAGGCTGGAAGGTTAAAATGAGACTCTAAGCTAGTCATTGATGCATTTAATCGGTCTTTTTCCACCTTGGAGACTTATCGAATTATTGATCGTGGCTCAATTATCGTTCATCTCTTATAGACATGTATGTAAGGAGATGATACTATAGCCAGGCACGAAATGAGGGTGGGCTGGGGTGTGCGGCAGCCCACCTCAGTATTTTGGGGAAAACAAATTAGTATATAAATGTAAAGTTTCACCACCCATAAAATATTGTCATTGATAATTCCATGTATATATGCATGTTCAGAGGAAAAGACATTGATCTCAGGTATTAGTTACTTCGAGGATGATTAATATGTATAAGTTGGCAGGAAAGTGCTATCAATATAGTTTTTCCATGTGAAATTAGGTGTATTTGAGTGTTTTAGTAGTTGTTATGGTCGAACTTTGGCTCCATATTTATCATATTATGGGATAGATCCATCTCATACAAGTTTTATGGGAACCGAAAAAAAAAAATTTGGGCTTCGCCCAATAAATATAACACAGCTAAATTTAGCCTACTCCATTTTCTATTCCTAGTTCCGTCCTTGACTATAGCTGATCAAGGATTAAAATGTTGATATCGGTCGGCCGAAAAAAAGAGATATCGGAGATATTCGGAAAGAATTTTTTTTTAATATTTAAATATGAAATTTATTCATTTTACACATAAAATCATAAATACATACAAATAATAGATTCATTTAGTACCAGAAAGAGACTCTAGGTGCTTCAAATTCCCCACGTTGATCCACGAAAGTACAATAATCTGACCAAGACATTTGACCCATATAGTATGAATTGTAGTGAGTAATATGATAATCATATATGTCTTTGGAACTGCCGACGGTATCCCCTATAATGGGATAATAAGGATGAATCCAACTATATGATTGGTCATGCACTTCTTCATATTGACCATATTCAAAAATATTATAACCAAATTGATTGTTGCCTTCAAGCGATTCATTTGACGTCCCACTACGCTCTGTGCCTAAACTGATAGAATCAAAACTTAAGGCAATTGAAGCAACATCTGATGGGGTACTTTGATCATCAATTGTACATCTAGTCCTGCTGCCATGCCGATTCTGCTTTTGTGCACCATGACGAGCTTCTCTAGATCTGAGGTCTTCATCTTGGGTAACATGATCAAAATTACTTTCATATGTAAACTGGTTTATGTCTCCACCCACAGAAGATTGTCCATATTGGAACCCTGTATCTCCACCACTTTTTCTGCTTCCACCATCATCATCATCTGAACTATCCGGAGCTGCAGTGCCCCCCCGCCCCCCCCCCCCCCCCCATGCAGCATCACTATTAGAATGATCTCCTTGGTTTCCAACATCTTCAGATAATACCTTATTCACATTAATTCCGCTGTCAGTTGCAGTTTCTACCACTTGTGGACAAGGGTTGTCATCTTGATCATCGAGGTGTGCAGGCATAATCCAATCATGAAGTGGATCAATGCCATTTTCCAGTGGTTTAC
This sequence comes from Potentilla sterilis, assembly GCA_963682095.1. NCBI lineage: Eukaryota > Viridiplantae > Streptophyta > Magnoliopsida > Rosales > Rosaceae > Potentilla > Potentilla sterilis. The sequence continues at coordinate 40,053,752 of OY821757.1, read as the reverse complement.
TAGCAATATGAAGAAGATCGATGTAGTTGTTTTCATTTATCACACTCCACTACCATATCGGACAAAATAGCCGACGAAAAAAATTTCGTCTACTATGCCAAATTTTCGTCGGCTATAATTCATCGGTAAAAGGGCGTCGGTAAAACGAATGGCTGATGAAAATAACGAAATCGTCGGCCATTCCAAAATTATCACCGACGAAAATTCATTTTGTCGACAAAACCTTGGCAAAATATCCGACGAAATTCATCGGATATTTTCGAGTATGGTGGACAATATCGTAAACTATAGCCGACGAAATTCGTCGGCTATTTGTTCTGAAATATAGCCAACGATTTCATCTATTTCGTCGGTTATTTCGTCGGAATATATTAATATTTTAATAGGCATTAATTAGTTATAGCCGACGAAATAATGTCATTTTCGTCGGTTATAACGGTTATAGCCGACGAAATTTGGTAAAAATCGTCGGCTATAGCACTTATAGCAGACGAAATAATGCCAATATCGTCGGCTTGAGGAAAAAAAATTAAATTAATTTCTAAATTACCATTCCAAGCAACCTGCAATTCACAATGACAATCTATGCATTTACACCAACAAGAAACACGTCTAAATGACTTATTATTTAATTTGTTCCAATATACACAAAATATAACCCTAATCATCACCTAAAGCACTAAAGTCTACCACGTCATCCCCAGCATCCTACTGTCCATCATGCTCGTCATCCTGCTGAATGAACTCGGGAGGTTGAGGCATTGGAGGTTCATCTAACGGCTCAAACGGGGGCGGGAGTTCAAGGCCTTGTTGTTGTGCCGCGAACATAGCATACCACCAGTTTTGTTGGCCGGCGTAGTTCTGTCGCCGAATTCTCTCGCATTCAGCATGCCAACTGGACATTTCCAAATGATACTGCTATGTTCTGCGTTGTTGCTCCTGTGATCTCTGGAACTGGGCCGCCAATCTTGCATTTTCTTCTGTCAATCTCTGCATTTCCCCCCTCATCTGTTGGGTGTCCCCGCCTCCCTTCTTTTGAGCTCCCTTAGTGGTCTTCAGGACCCCTATTCCAGAACTTCCCAAACCCCGGCAGAAGTAGTCGTTTGACCGTTATGGGAAGGCTGCGTCGAATATCCGCGCTGCAGTTTGGACATTCGATCGGTCGACCTGGCTCAGGGCTTCTTGCATATCTGCCTCTGAAATGTTCGGTTGTGTCTCCCGAACTACTTCCTGCAACACTTCTTCTTCGGCCCGGTTCACCCTCTCCTAATTGAACGGGGAAAAAAAATTAATTAATATTCTAACAAATATATAATTAAGTAAAATTAATAATTAAAATTTTAAAATCATAATCAACGACTTACAAGCTGTTCTGTCGCTAATGGATAAGCCTTCTTGAACGTCTCTACGTACGGGTTGCTATCAGGATGATCTCTAAAAGCCTCCTCCTGATATTGTGAAAATGGCCTAGAACCACCATGATGGGGGGTTGTGTTACGGCGGCGGTTCGCAGAGTTTATCCGAGACCGTTCCTTCAAACAAATAATAAAATATTAGAAAAATGCATAAAAAAATATTAGTTTAATAATTATAAAATAATTAAACTAATAATTAAAGGGCCAATTATAAAAAAGGGCTATTGAAAGTCCATAATTAGAAAAAAGGCCTAAATTTTAAAGGCCTTATAAAAAAGGGCACCAGTTAACAAATACTCAAAAAAACTGATATAATTACATATCATGCTACTGGAAAAACGGAACGGAATGGGCAAAAGGCCACTACCGTTGATTGGTTACATGGTTACCCACGATCAAACCCTATTCACTCTCACACTCTCACACTAGGTCTATTATTCACTCTCTTTCTCTGAAAATCAAAAGCTGTTCACTCTCTTTCTCTCAATCCTTCTCCGACGAATCGCTCTGCTCTCCATCACTGTGCTCTCCATCACTGTGTTCTACATCGCTGTGCTCTCCATAGTTGTGCTCTCCATCGATGTGCTCTCCACTGCTCTGCTCTCCGAAAACCTAATCCTTATCAGACGACGCATCGCCACCGCTCTCCACTTTTACTTCTCTCCGACGCGGAATCTCAGACGAAGAACCTCCACCGGGCTCCTAACCTTCTTCGAAATCGTATCTCGACCGCTCTCCTCTCCTCTATCTCCACAAATCTAAGCTGCTCAGGTAACAAAATCGAAGATGATTTTAGGTTTATTACATATATACAGTGTTTAGCAGTGTTTATAGAACATTTTGTGAAAGAATAAATGGTTGGAACTATCAAAGTAACTATTTCATTTTGAATTTTTCTTGAGCGCTAAATATTCTGACTGTGTGTGTATGTGTGGAAGAATGAAAATGTGTTAAAACTATATCAGTAACTATTCTAGTAACTATCAAACTGTTTTCAATTTATGTGAATGAAACTATCTTGTATAAGTATTCAATAACTGTGTTAGTAACTGTGGAATTTGCTGATACATATATATGCAGAAATGGCACCAAAACAAACAAGTACTCAAGAAAAACAGGTCAGTAGCAGTGACGATGAAATGGAATACGAGTTCAGATCAAAGAAAAAGAATGATCAAAACGTCCAAACAACAACTGCAAAGCAAATTCAGCAAAAGGTAACTATCTATCTTTGTAACTGAAACTTTTATTTTTTATAGAAACTGAGAAATATGACAATAACTATCATAGTAAATATGAAAATAAAATAGTAACTATGAAAAAAAAAACTAGTAACTACTAAAAGGTGCTAGTAACTATCATAGTAACTATCAAAACTAGATAGTAACTATCATAGTAACTACTAACTATCATAGTACATATCAAAACTAGATAGTAACTATCATAGTAACTATGAAAATATGGAAACTATTAATGTAACTATTAAGAAGTTGGTAAATGCAAAATGTTAATGTATAAATCATCTAACTATGAATTGATTGGACTGCAGAAGAAAAAAGAAGAACAACCAGAAGGGGGAGACAAAAAGAAGAAACGGGAAAGGAAATCACCACAATCAGTATGTAAAAAAAACTACTAACTGTATTTCTTATAAGTAACTACCTCAGTAACTATCTTACAACTGAATGAGTGTCTCAGTATATGTGTTTATAAAATGTGCAGCTACGCGAAGGTAAAGTATCGTCACCTGCCAAAAGAAAAAGAAAAACAAATGGTGAAAGCAGCGGGGATGATAATGATGCTGCTGATGGACGAAAAAGAAAGCAAGCATCACAATCAGTAAGTAACTGTCATAGTAACTGTTTTTCTTTTGAGTAACTATCTTACTAACTGTGTTATAATTGAAAATACTGCCATAGTAACTTTGCTTATCAAATGCGCAGATAACGGAAGAAAGGCGAGCTAGAGATAAAAAAAGAAAGTGGCAACAACAGGATGATAGTGATGAAACTGAATATGATCCATCAAGTAGTGGTAGTGGATCTGATGATCAAACTGATGAAGATGATGATAAAGGTGCAAAGAAGATCATACTGATAGAAAAACAAGAACATCAACTGCAAAATCCTGTAAGTAACTATCACAGTATATACTAACTATCATAGTAACTATCACAGTATCTACTAACTATCAAAGTAACTATCACAGTAACTAGCAACTGTCATAGTAACTATGAAAGTAACTAGTAACTATCAAGGTAACTATCATAGAAACTCTGAAAGTAACTAGTAACTATCATAGTATCTATGAAAAAGTAACTAGTAACTATCAAGGTAACTATGAGAGTAACTAGTAACTATCATAGTAACTATCACAGTATCTACTAACTATCATTGTAACTATCACAGTAACTAGTAACTATCGTAGTAACTATCATAGTAACTATGAAAGTAACTGGTAACTATCATTGTAACTATTAAAGTAACTAGTAACTATCAACTGTCATACTAATTTTGTTTTAATTGTGTTAATTGTGTTTTAAAATTAGCAGAAACAGAAGCAGAAGCAAAAAGGCCCAACCCTACAGTTCAGAAGCACCATACCAAATTTCAAAGAGTACGGGTGCGAAATACCACAAGAAGTAGTCGAGCTGGTCCAGAGAACTCCATTTGCCCAGCTGTTTGAAGCACCCCACCAAAATCTAATTTATGGTTCAAAGTCAAACAACCAATTGGGGATGGTGCTAGAAGCTTATGATCACGTAACAGATGTGTTTCATTTTGCTGAGAAGAAGTTCAAAATAAAATCTTCACACATTTCACAAATTCTGGGACTCAACCGTACAGGAACGTACATTCAAAGAAAAGAGACTCCAATTTCTGATTTTGTGATCAGATTTTTTGGACAAGCAAAGGAAGTCAACAAAAAGATGGTGAATTCAGCCATTACAACAGAATTGCAGAAGAATCCTCAATCTGATGAGGAAAGAGTCAGCAGAAACAGAGATATAGCAAGGCTGATAATCATCGACATTCTGGTCAAGCTTCTCTTCCCAAATGCAAAGGGAAGCCTCCACATAGACATGGTCAGAGCTGTGGAGGATTTAGAAGAGACATCCTCATATGCCTGGGCAAAAGAAGTAAAAATATTCTTGAGAAAATGTCTCACAATGTACAAGAAATCAAAACATGCATCCAAGAATACAGGAGGATGTGTTCATGTCATTCTGGTAAGTGCGGGAGTTTTATATTCCTTTATTTTTTTTTATATTACAACATTTTGCTTCGTATAAAAAATTAACATTCCTTCTGCAACCAGTATTGGCTGTGCATGAAGACAAATTTGGTAGAGCCAATTCCAGGAAAGGAAAATGAACAACACCAGGTCAGAAAATGGGACCTGGAGAAGTTGAAGAAAAAGATGTGGAAATATCAACTGAAGGACTTGTCAGTAAGTATCATCTTAGTAACTATCTTAGTAACTATCATTTTTGAATAGCTATCTTTGTAACTGTGTTAGTAACTACCTTAGTAACTATCAATTTTGAAAACTATTTGTGTAGTTATCTTAGTAAGTATCTTAGTAACTATCTCAGTAACTATAAATTTTGTAAACAACCTGTGTTAGTATGTTAGTAACTGTGTTAGTAACTATTATCTTTGTAACTATGTCTGACTAACTATTTTAGTAACTAGTAACTATCGTAGTAACTATCAAAAGTGACTATCTATCATCTTTGTAACTATGTCTGACTAACTATTTTAGTAACTATCATTTTGGTAACTATCATTTTGGTAACTATGTCAGTAACTGTGTGAGTAATTATTATTTTATTTTTTTCAGAAACATTTCGCAAAAAGCAGAGAAGACCAGGAAGGGACAAGTGAGGATGAGGATGAACCGGAAGCAGCTGAGCAAACTGAACTAGAACAAATGCAACCTGGAATAATCAACAAAGAAAATTCAGAACAGCTCAGGCAAAAGCAAATGCAAATGCAGATTGAGCATTTGGAAAAAAAATTGCAAGAAAAGGAGAAAAATTTAGAACAGATGTCACAAGATTTGGAAGACGCCAGACTGGAAATTGTGGTGATGAAAGAGAGTGCAACGGCACAAGAGCTGGAAAATTTAAAATTAAAGGCTGAGTTGGAGAAGCAAAAGAAAATTGTGGCCGCACTGACTCAATTCTCTAACCCAATGGAGATGACACCACCACAATCTCAATCAGATGGCCTGGAAAAACTGGCGACTGAAGCCGAAAAAAAAGGGCAGGCAACTGAAGTGAAGGAAAGCAATGAGAAAAATGCAGAAGAAGAAGAAGAAGAAGAACAGCTTGTAGCAGATCAGCTAGACGCTTTGAAAAAAGTTGAGGAAGAATTAGAAAGGAAGAAAAAAGAAGAGGCTGAAAAAAGAAGAAAGGAAGAGAAAAGCAAAGGTAATAAAAATTTGTTATTATCTGTGAAACAATGTTAGTAACAATGAATTTTGAATAACTATCTTAGTAGCTATAATATTAGTAACTATCAATTTTGAAAACTATCCGTGTATCTATGTTAGTAACTATCTTACTAACTATCTGATTTTGAAAACTATTCTGTGTAAATATGTTAGTAACTATCTTAGTAACTATCATCTTTGTACCTATTTTTTGCAACTACCTTAGTAACTATCATCTGAGAAAACTATATGTTTAACTATCTTAGTAACTATCAAAAGAACTAAGTAACTATCATCTGAGTATCTGTATTAGTAACTATAACTGTAACTATAACTATCATCTGATTTCCTATCTCGTAGGCGATGAGGCTGACACAAGAACATATAGTAGAAAAATCGCCAAGGAAGCAAGATGGTCACCAAAGACACCAGTGACGGAAATGCCGGAAATGCCGGAAATGCCTTCTTTCAGCATCTTGCCGGGGATTGTATCTCCTTAGGGAGGTCAAAGCACTCCAACTGCATCACCGCAGCAGAAAATCTCAGGACTCCATCAGTTCTCATTCCTCTTGCAACTGGATCACCCTCTCTGAATGACATGTTGGCTGAACCTCACAAGTTCCAGATCATAGAGTCACCGGTTCCCATGCCTATTTTCAACCAAGCTGAGGCAAGAAAGAAGAGAAAAGTGCATTTCAAATCAGACAAAAGTATGACAGAATTTAAGATTGATGAAATGCACTCTGGGTCTTCAGCAGAGTCGCTGGGAATATATTCATATGTTGTGCGCATAAAAAACAGAAAGAGGGCGTCAAGAAAGGACGACATATACTGGTGGGCTGAAGTCAAAGCTGAAAGGGAATCCAAAAGAAAGAGGCAGGAAGAGAACAGAAAAAAGTTTGAAGAAGAGAGGCGGAAAAAGAAAGAGGAGGAAAGTTTGAGAAACCTGATGCAACCAGAACAGGTTGAATCAGTAACTGCTGTTCAAACGTCATTCGACAATGTGGCTGGGGTGACAGAGGAAGGTGAACCCATATTCCTTGTTGGTGATTCAGAGAAACCTTATCTTCCAAGCCAACAAGAGGTGATGGACTGGGATGACCAGACAGTCTACAAAGATCACATGGAAGAAAACACGAAGAAAAGGTTCCAAGAATACTGGAACAAGGCGCCGAGCGGGTAATCTATCCTTCTATCTGTCTTACTAACTATTTCCGGGTATATGTCTGGACAACTTCTTTAATAACTATGTTAGTAACTATCAACTGAGCATCTATCTATCTTTTTAACTATCTGCAAGTAACTGTCTAAGTAACTATCATCTTCTTTAGAAACTATGATAGTAACTATCAAAGTAACTTGTAACTATCAACTTATTGAATATCTGTATTAGTAACTACTAAATATGATAGTAACTATCAAAGTAACTAGGAAAAAATAACTAGTAACTATCAAAGTAAATATGAAAAAATAACTAGTAACTATCTTACTAACTATCAAAAAATAACTAGTAACTGTCAATGTATCTACTAACTATCATAGTAACTAGAAACTATGATAGTAACTATCAAAGTAACTTGTAACTATCAACTTATTGAATATCTGTATTAGTTACTACTAAATATGATAGTAACTATCAAAGTAACTAGGAAAAAATAACTAGTAACTATCTTACTAACTATCAAAAAATAACTGGTAACTGTCAATGTATCTACTAACTATCATAGTAACTAGAAACTATGACAGTAACTATCATAGTAACTATCAAAGTAACTTGTAACTATCTACTTATTTAATATCATGTGTGCAGAGTGTTCTTCTGGGAAGGAAAAGAGGTGGGAACATAAATTTCCAAGTATGAAATAAATCAAGTGGTGACCGGAACTGAAGTCGCAAACAACATGATTGATGGATATGCTGCTCTACTGCATTCTGAAATGATAGACAGGGGCGATCCAGATGATTATAAAATAGAAATTATACAGACTCACTCTTGGGTAAGATAAATTTTTAACAGGACAATTATACTTTGTAAAAAATTATGAGATAACTAATCATAGGTTTTGTTTGTTTGAAAACAGATGTCCACAGAAGAGCTAGAAGCAAAACCAATGCACCAGTTCTTATGTGAACCACTATACGAGAAGCTGGGTAAAGCAGAAATGATTATGATCCCACTTACTCACAGGAGGAATTTTCACCATACTCTACTGCTTTTTGACACGGAAGCATTAAGATTTGCACACTTAGACTCCATCAGATCCAGAAGACCAGGAACCGGGCAAAGTTTTAACGATGCTAAAAAAATGGTATGTTAGTAACTATCTTAGTAATTATCGTCTGTGGAAATCTTATTGAGTAACTATTTATTGAGTAAATATCATCTTTGTAACTATCATAGTAACTGTCATTCTAGTAACTATCTTTGTAATTACCTTTGTAACTATAATCTGCGTATCTATCTTACTAACTATCTGTGTAACTATCATTTTAGTAACTATCAACTATTTTGGTAACTATCATAGTAACTATCTTTTTAACTATAATCTGAGTATCTATCTTATTAACTATCTGTGTAACTATCATAGTAACTATGATTCTAGTAACTATCTGTTTTAGTAACTATCAACTACTTCAGTAACTATCTATGTAACTATCGTCTTTGTAACTATATATGTAACTATGTTAGTAACTATCTGAGTAACTATCATCTTACCAACTATCTCAGTAACTATCTAACTAAATATATCTGTAACTATCTGAGTAACTATCTGACTAACTATGTTATTAACAGGTGGCAATGATTGATATATGGATGAGAGCTGTCCTTAAACAAGCAGATGATATGTTGCAGCAAGGATGCCGGTACAAAATAGACACCAGCAAAAGCTCCAGCACAGAACTGAAGATGGTAGAAGAGCCTCTTAATGAAGATGAAATGAAAACAATAAGGTGGATTAAGAACAACTACAAGTCCAACCTGACTATAAGTCCGTTCAAGGGAAAATTGCCTCAACAACTATCTGATTCGTAAATTTCTAAACCCAGCATATCTTAATAACTATCAACTTGTAACTGTCTGTAGAACTATGTTTAGTAAATATTTGAGTAATATCATCTTTGTAAATTCTCTGTGTTTTTATAGTAGTAACTATCTCAGTAACTATCATATCTGTAACTGTCATCTTTATAACTGTCTGACTTTAAGTAATCTTTTTATTTTGACAAAACAGCGTCGACTGTGGAATATACGTGATGTACTTCATGAGTCTCATTTTTTCACAAGGTGATTTCACAAAGAAGTTTGGGAAGAACGAGGCTAACAAGTTCAGGGCTCACATTCTAAAGCAGTTTGCGGACAATCGGCATAGTTGGAGGCCCTCTTAGATGGATTAAACAGATTTTTCATGCTTTGTTTTGAACAGTTAAACAAATTATTGATGATAATTTGTTTAGGGAACAAATTTTGTATCTATTCAGGCTGACAAGTTTAGGGATCATTTTCAGTAACTATCAGACTAACTATCACTTTTTTCATATACTATCAAACTAACTATCATCTTAGTTTATATCTATTTCATATACATTATTTGCAATATGATTATGTTTCTGTTTAGTTTGTAAACCCCTGTTTTTCTGTCTAGTTTGAAAGGTGATCAACTAGACAAATGATTCTATGCATAGTACAGATCTGTTCATAAGTTATTTAATTACAAACTATCTTTCTAGCTATCATTATAACTTTCAAACTAACTATCATATCAGTAACTATCAAACTAATTATCATATCAGTAACTATCAAACTAACTATCATTTTCGTTACTAACTGTAAAAGTAACTATCAAATTAACTATCAAATGCAGGAAACTAACTATCAAATTAACTGTACAAGTAACTATCAAATTAACTCTCAAACTAACTACCATTTTAGTAACTATCTTACTAACTATCATCTTCCTAATTAACTTTCTAATTATCTACCTGTCATATTAATAACTATCTTACTAACTATCATTTAAGTTACTAACTATCAAAGTAACTATTATCTTACTAGCAATCATCTAAGTACTAATCAGACTCTGTGTTAGTAACTATATAAGTAACTATGAAAAACACAATTGCTGCACAGAAGATCAACTTATCCAAGTATAAAAAATGTAGGACAAAATGCAGCGTGCCGCTGCACCGCGCAACAGCAGCGGAACGCTGCCAAACTCAACATGAATAAAATAATAAAAGTAACCTTTCAATTATTGTAAAACAAGTAAACAATCAATGTACATTTCAATGTAACAATCATAAAAAAAAAATAGAACTGCATGAATAGATAACATTTTAACTATCAAATTAACTGTACAAGTAACTATCAAATTAACTCTCAAACTAACTATCATTTTAGTAACTATCTTACTAACTATCATCTTCCTAATTAACTTTCTAATTATCTAACTGTCAAATTAATAACTATCTTACTAACTATCATTTAAGTTACTAACTATCAAAGTAACTATTATCTTACTAGCAATCATCTAAGTACCAATCAGACTCTGTGTTAGTAACTATATAAGTAACTATGAAAAACACAATTGCTGCACAGAAGATCAACTTATCCAAGTATAAAAAATGTAGGACAGAATGCAGCGTGCCGCTGCACCGCGCAACAACTCAACATGAATAAAATAATAAAAGTAACCTTTCAATTATTGTAAAACAAGTAAACAATCAATGTACATTTCAATGTAACAATCATAAAAAAAAAAAAAATTGAACTGCATGAATAGCTATCTAGGTAACTATATAATTTCTGTACAGCTTGTTCTGTTGTGACCAGCATATTTGTTACACCTGCTGCATTTGACTGTCCTTTTCACTTCATTTTTACTTCTGTACCTCTGTAATTTTGGCCTTCCAGGTGGTCTCTTTGTTAATGGTGGTTGCACCAACAATGCAGGCTGAGCTAGATCCACCGGCTTTGAAATAGTAGGAGCCGGATTGATTGCGAAAGAATAAGTTTCACGATATTTATCCTCCTAAAAAACAAAAACAAAAACAAAAAAGGAAAAATAAAGGATATAATGTCAAGTTCATGTAACTGTACCAGTAACTTCACTAGTATCTGTCAGTGTAACTATTTTATTTGAAGTAACTATCTTAGTAACTACCTCGGTAACTGTTTAAATAATGTTAAATTTAAGAAAAGTGGTGCACCTTGAAAATTGGATTGACATATGAGTACACATTAGAACCGTGTTTCTGAATCACGACAAGGGCATGTGAGCAAGGAAATCCGTGAACTTGCCATTCTCCACATGAACAGTATAACGCTTCCAAGTTTACCATCACAGAATACTTTTGGCACTGAACTTCATAAACGTATGTATCAGATTACTCACTAACCAGTGTCTACCCAACTCCAAGTTGTCAACCAGCTTCTTTTCGAAATTTGGACACAGCTCAGTAACCCATCCAGCAGATTCTTCCTTCCGAGAAGCAATTAAAGCCATAGACTTAACACGAATGCCTTCGTTAAATTCAATAATGGGAAGGCTCTTCAACTCCTTCACCCAATTGTTGAAACACTCAGCCAAATTATTTGTCATTTCACCAAACCTTTCACAATTAAAAAAACTAGAAGCCCATGTTTCCAGAGGGAGATCCTTCAAAAACTGATCAACAACCTCACCACCTTCATGCTTCAACTTCTCGAAATTAATCTCAAAATATTCACGAGTGCGAGAATAAGCACACTTCATAAACAACAATGGAATTCTTTTGCTCAGATAAGAACCACATGCAAACTTGTTGCTCAGATTAGCCTGAAGATGCCTATAACAAAATCCATGAGGACTATTGGGAAAGACTGCACGAACTATATTTAGAAGACCAATATTACGATCAGATATGAAAGTAATTTGCCTTGTAGAATATCTCGACAACTCTTCAGACAACATCTTAAGAAAGAAGGTCCAGTTGCTCTCATTTTCAGAATCGACAATAGCATAAGCAACTGGATATAATCCTAAACAAAAGAAAGAAAAAAAATAATGTCATATTCATATAAATAACTATCAAAGTAAAAGTAACTGCACTAGTATCTATCAAAGTAACTATTTATGCTGAAAGTTCCTGTAACTATAAAAGAATTTCCACTAGTATGTATCAAAGTAAATGTATAATCTGAAAAATTCATTTAACTATACTAGTAACTACCATACTATCTATCAAAAGAAACTATTTGGTCTTGAGCTTTCTGTAACTGTATAAGAAACTACCAAAGTATCTATCAAAATAACTGTCGGTCTGAAAGTAATGGAAATGAAAACCAACAGCAATGAAGAAAAGAAAGAACAAAACAATGAAGAAAGTGATGTACCACAATTCGCATCCTTTGTCGAAGCAGCAAGAAGCATGCCTTTGTATTTATTTGTGATGAATGTAGCATCAATACAGAGAATTGGTCTGCAAGACTGAAAACCATTCAACCAAGCAGAATACGTAACAAACATACGCAGGAACCTTTGTATTTCAGATTCGTACTCTACAGCTAGCCTAGAATATGGGTTGCATTCATATGTGCGCTGGCAAAACCATGATAAATTCTGGTAAGACTCAGAGTCAACACCAACCACAGCATCCCTTGCAAGTTCTTTGCCATACCAAGCAGTATGATAGGGGACATCTAAGCCGTAGTTTAGCTTTATGTCTTGCAGTATATCAATAGCTTTCTTACTGGGATTCTCACGAACCTTGTCAAGCATCACCTCCGTAATAATCTTGCTGCACATCATGTTACTATTTTGAAGCCGGATGACACAACGACATCTATATTCGTTCACCAATTCATTGATCACAAAGAAACCATTATACCTGAATAAAAGGTGCAAAACTCAATCAACATATATACTTTTTCATAGTAACTATCCAAGTAACTAATAACTATCCAGTTAACAATTCCTGTTACGTTAACACTGAGAAATATAGAAAGTAACTATCTAAGTAACTACTAACTACTGAAGAAAAAAACAGGTAACTATCAAAGTAACTATCAAAATAAAAGTTTGTCTGAGTTCAAAACAAAGAAATATATAAATAACTATACAAGTAACTATCATGCTTAAAAAATAAAGCACACAATGCAGCGTGCCGCTGCACCGCAAATATAGAAAGTAACTATCTAAGTAACTACTAACTACTGAAGAAAAAAACAGGTAACTATCAAAGTAACTATCAAAATAAAAGTTTGTCTGAGTTCAAAACTAAGAAATATATAAATAACTATACAAGTAACTATCATGCTTAAAAAATGAAGCACGCAATGCAGCGTGCCGCTGCATCGCAAATATGGCAGCACAACACTGCTGATATCAACTATACAAAATTAAATTTAACAAATACAAAATACGTGCAACGGCTAGTGAAAATGTACCTGCATAAAGATGCCTTCACACACCAATTCCAACCTTCAGAATGTTTTTTCTTGCAGAAAGCAACAACGCGTTCAGGCTTATTTCTATCAAAAAAATACTCAAAACCAATCTCCACAGCATACATCCGCAACTTGAGCCTAAACTCTTTTACCCCACCCTCAAACGTCTGACCCTTAGAGTGAATAAGATATTTCCATCCTTTAGAAAGATACATTTTTGGGTCCTCACGCCTATAACATCCCAAAAATTCATTCTCTTCCACCAAAACACTACTCTCCTCACTAATAGTATTACTAACTGCACTTTCGGAAACAGAAGCAATGGGATCCACACAATGAACATCCACATCAACAAAATCAGATTGATATCGTCCCAAAACTTTAAACATCATGCGCATATCAACCTCATTTTCCAGAAAGTAAACAGTAGGATCTGGATAAACATTGTACTTAAGTTTGAAAACCAATCTTTCCAAGTCGGGAAAACGATCACGTATCTTATGACAAAAATCAACAAAACTACAATTATGAACAAACAAAAGTGCTGCTCCTTCACCAGAATACACGAGCTTAGCAGTCACTACAAGAAAAATGGGCTTTGCCGACGAAAAAAAAAAAACGGCCGACGAAACACATTTTTTGTCGCAAAAAAAAAAATTTCGTCGGCTATTCCCATAGAATGGCCGACGATTTTTTATTTCGTCGCTAAAAATGAAAAATCGTCGGCTATTCTACAGGAATGGCAGACGATTTTTTCCGTCGTCCCAAAATTTTTTTTTTCGTCGGCTATACTCCTATAATGGCCGACGATTTAAAGTTTTCGTCGGCTATACAAATTTTGGAAGAATGGCCGACGAAGTTGACAATTTCGTCGGCTATAAGTCTTTATATTTTCAGATCTGGACAGAAGCTGCTCATTTGAAAAAAAACGGGAGAAAGAGTGAAAAATCTGTGGGTATTGTTGAAATCCGTCCTCTCTTACATTGTGGATCTATATATAGGTACGTATATGTGTATATATGTTGATTTTGAGTTTTAGTTGAGTTGATTTTGAGTTTTAGTGATTTTGATATAGTAAGTGATTTTTTGTTTTGTTGTTGTTTTAGTGTTAGAATGTATGTATATATGTTGATTTTGAGTTGTAGTTGAGTTGATTTTCAGTTAGAGTATAATTATGTGTTTTAATTTAATAATGTTATTTTAATTAGTGTTAATTTATATATAAATATGTTAATTAATGGTTGTTGATAGTGTAATGAACTTAAATAATGGTTGTTAATTAATGGTATATATATATATGAGTTGATGTTGATAATAATATATATTGTAATATATATATGTGTTAATTAATTTATTATTAATTAAAGTTATACATATATATTATTATCAGGCTATATATGGATCGAGATAAGAGTTGGATTTCGCTTCCAAGGAATGACCGACGATACACTACAGGAGTTGTGGATTTTATGCAGTTCGTCGAGGAAAATGCAAAGGGGAATTACCATTATTGCCCGTGCAAGAAATGTAAGTGTCGCAGTGATATGTGTCGATTTCCGATTAGGACAGTATGGGAGCACCTAAAGAGTAATGGGTTTTGGCCGAAGTACACACGTTGGATATATCACGGTGAGCCATCATTAGATGGATCGCATGATCATGGGCAGTATTTTGAGGCGGGCAGTAGTAGTACATCCAACGATCCAACAATGGCATTCGTCAACGACGTGTTTCCTTTTGAAAGCGGTGTACGTGGGGAACAATATATGAAGGACCCGGTGCAACCGTTCCCACAAGTTGTCAACACTGCTGCCTTTGACAAGTACAACAAACTGATTGCATTGCAACAGACCCCTGTGTCTTCAAGTTCTGAGAAGACAGTTCTTCAAAGTGTGATGGAGGTAATGAGGATTAAAGTCGAGACAAAAGGGAGCATCAGGCAAGTGGATGAATATCTACAGTACACTTCTTCGTTGTTGGAGGAGGGTCATCGTAATCCTACCAATCACCGTCAGGTCCGAAGTATCCTCAAAGATCTAGGGCTTTCCTACATTAAGATCCATGCATGCGCATTTGACTGCGTTCTCTTCTGGGGTAAAGATGCAGAAGGGAATGACCTTGCTAGCCTTGACGCATGTCCGATATGTCAGTCTGACCGATATAAGTGGACGGGAGCAGGCAATAGGAAACCTGTGAAAGTGCTTCGGTATTTTCCGTTGAGAGATAGGCTTGAGCGGTTGTACATGTCAGAAACCACCGCAAAAGCCATGAGGTGGCACGGTGAGCGGGACGCGGGAGACGCAGATATCATGACACACATCTCTGACGGAGCGACTTGGAAGCATATAAACAATGAGTTTCCTTACTTTGCGTCAGATGTCAGAAACGTCAGGCTCGGGCTCTCAACCGACGGGCTCAATCCTTTCGGCACCATGAGTCTTTCATACAGTATATGGCCGGTGGTTTTGGTACCTTACAACCTTCCTCCGTGGATGTGCATGAAGAAGGAATATAATATGTTGACGTTGTTGATTCCGGGGCCTGGTTACGTAGGGAAATGTCTCGATGTGTATATGAGACCATTGATTGAAGAGCTTAAGGTATTGTGGGACGTTGGTCATCCCACTTTTGACAAGTACAA
This sequence comes from Potentilla sterilis, assembly GCA_963682095.1. Classification (NCBI taxonomy): domain Eukaryota; kingdom Viridiplantae; phylum Streptophyta; class Magnoliopsida; order Rosales; family Rosaceae; genus Potentilla; species Potentilla sterilis. The sequence continues at coordinate 40,037,833 of OY821757.1, read as the reverse complement.
GCAGGAGACGTTCCAGATGCATGCCATGGTTATTGGTACCATCAGTGATTTTCCTGCTTATGGGATGTTGTCGGGCAGCGTTGTTAGGGGATACAAGGCTTGTCCAGAGTGCCTCAGCGATTATGGGAGCACCCCTCATTGCAACAAGATATGCCGAATGGGTCATCGTGTGTTCCTTCCGGCGGATCACCACTGGCGTTACGAGTCCGCCGCATAAGATGGAACCGAAGAACACGGCCGTGCTCCCAGAAGATGGACAGGAAGAGAAATTTTAGCAAGACTTAATGAGTACGATTTTGGGCCCCTCAGCAATCATCCCGATATTGTAGCGGAAATACCTGAAAGGCCTGAGGAGTACAAATTCTGGACACATAGGAGCATATTGTGGGAACTCTCGTACTGGTGTGAGTTGCTGATCCGTCACTTCCTAGACGTTATGCACATAGAAAAAAATGTTTCTGAAAGTGTGGTGGGCACAACGCTGAACTTGGAGGGGAAGACGAAAGACGGTCCTAAGGCTCGCACTGATCTGCAAAACATGAATATCAGAAAACCACTATGGTTGAAACAAGGGAAGAGAAAAATGCCTCAAGCTCCTTACACCGTCAAGCCTGAGCATAAATCAGAAATTTTCCATTGGATAAGTCGGGCCAAGTATCCTTCAGGCTTTACTGGAAATATAGCCAAGTGTGTCAACAGACAATTCAACAATCTGTACGGGTTGAAAAGTCATGACAATCATATCCTGCTACAACGTCTCTTCCCTGTTTTCATTCGACCGTTCTTTCCCCGTCACGTTGTGGAGCCGTTAGTAGCGTTGGCAAGATTTTTCCAGAAGGTATGCACACGGGAAGTGAGAAAATCTGACCTCCGGGAAATGCAACAAGACATCGTTCATATCATGTGTAAATTTGAGATGATATTTCCTCCAAATTTTTTCGACATCATGCCTCACCTCATGATCCATCTTCCTCGGCAGTTGTTGCTTACCGGTCCTGTGCACTTCACTTGGATGTATCCGATGGAAAGGTACGTATTTTACACCTTATGTTAATTTCCTCATCAATATGTGTGATATAGTGTTAATGTATTATCATAACACTTTAAAAACTTGATTTATAGGCAACTTGGACAATACGGTGGTTTTCAAAACAGATCCGCACCTGAAGGATGTATAACTGAAGCATATATTGCGCACGAGTGCGTCACCTACATGAAGCTGTATTTCGGAGCGTTACAGGAAAGCATACATGAAGATGTACCGTCACAGTTCAATCTTTCCATACTCTCCGACGATGTTGTACTCGGTGGAAACATGCCAGTTTCCTACAAGTTGAAAGATTATGAGGTAGCCATTGCACATTGGTGGGTACTAATCAACTGTCCAGAAGTTCAGTTTTGGAAGGACATACATCTACGCTGTGAAGGAGTAGCAGGTGATCTCGATTACCACAACCAGACATTCGCAGAGTATTTCGGCCGCTGGGTACGTACCTTTAACACTATTCTATACGTGTTCATATATTATTGTGTATATTTATTCATATTTATAGTTGATTCTGATGGTTGCAGATGGACCTTATTGAAAATGATAATCACCCAAATTGGTCGCACGAACTCAGACTTTTAGCGAGGAGGCCGGTCTATTCAAAAGTTTATGCGACGTGCAAGGTGAATGGTGTGTTATTTCGATGTGAAGACAGAGACCTCAGACTGAAAACACAAAATTCAGGGGTTATGGCACATGGTGGGGATGGTGGAGTTGACTATTATGGTGTTCTCCATTCAGTTGTGGAACTGCATTACGGGGAAGGCATGAAAGTGCACCTTTTCAAGTGTAGATGGTTTGACACACGGCCGCAGAGCATGAAAACCGATCAATACGGCATAAGTTCTGTGAACACTAGTACATCATGGTATGAGGACGACCCGTTCGTTTTAGCCACATGGGTGAAACAAGTGTTTTATCTTGATAATCTCGCCAATGGTGACCCGTGGAAAGTAGTCAACACTATCCACCATCGCAACATTTACCGGGCGTCTACACTTGGAGTGGCTGAAGAGAACGAGGAAGGGGGCACCGCGTATCAAGAGCCCAACTCAAACGGTATTCCTGACTCCTCTTTTATTCGCCAAGACACGCCGGTGCGAATTCGACGTGAAGAGCCACTGCTTGTTGATGTTGATCCAAATGAAGAAACTAACGAGGACTCTAGTGGTGAGGAAAGACATAGATTACCCCTATCGAGCAATTCAGAAACCGAAGAAGACTCATCCGATGATTCTGATTACAATCCGACGGATTAAGTAATTTAAATGATGTAATCCTTTCATTTGTAATCAACTCATTTCTAATGAACGGGCGTGGGGATGAGCCTCCCAGCTAGGCTGGGTTCCAAACCCCTTAAACAAAAATTTGAAATATGTTGACTGTTGGGTTTCTGGTTTTTTATGTTCAATTTTGGTTATATGTGAACAGGACATCGGAATAGGAGAGGTGTAAAACCACTGATTTTTTTAGTTTTTTTTTTCAGAGAATAGCCGACGAAAAATGCATTATTTCGTCGGCCACTACAATAATGGCCGACGAATAATGAATTTTTCGTCGGCTATACGTACAATGGCCGACGAAAAATTCTTTATTCGTCGGCCATAAGTTTTTTGAAAAATAATGGCTGACGAATAATGAATTTTTCGTCGGCTATACGTACAATGGCCGACGAAAAATTCATTATTTCGTCGGCCATAAGTTTTTTGAAAAATAATTATTTTATTTTTGACCGAAAACGACAAAAGAATAGCCGACGAGTACTAGGTTTGATTTCGTCGGCTATGATTAAAAAAAAAAACAAAAAAACTCAGCTTCCATTTTCTATCACTATCGACAAACCATTGCTTCATCCTTCAAATGCAAATGTGTCGTGAAATAAGATATGACCGAAATATTGAAATACGTCTACGGTTGAAAAATGAGCAGATTCGGACAAAATCTGTGTGCCGAATATTGCGGTTAACTGTTTTTTACTACCGTTTTTCTATGGGTAGCCTGACGGTCGGTAAATATTTTGAGGAAAATTTTTATACGATTAGTTGCGTCTCATCGATCTGAAACTATTCTCTGTTGAAGATCAGGCAAAAAAACATCAATTATACGGGCCAATTTCCGTTTTCAAGCGTTTAGAGGTTTGACTCACCCGGTTGACCGTCCCGATCGATCCGTTAACGTCGTCAGATGTAGTTGGATTTTTTTTCACACATGTATTTAATCTTAATGGTGATATCTGACGGTTGGAATAGATTTTCCCAACTTTTAGATTCAAAATCGGAACATATGCACTACTGTTCTTTAACTTGTTTACTAAGTGTTTAAGTGAATGTATAGTTTCAAATAGTTACTATACGTAGACTCTTCAAATGCAAATGTGTCGTGAAATAAGATATGACCGAAATATTGAAAAACGTCTACGGTTGAAAAATGAGAAGATTCCGACAAAATCTGTGTGCCGAATGATGCGGTTAGCTATTTTTTACTTCCGTTTTCCTATGGGTAGGCTGACGGTCGGTAAATATTTTGATGAAAATTTTTATACGATTAGTTGCGTCTCATCGATCTGAAACTATTCTATGTTGAAGGTCAGGCCAAAAAACGTCATTTAGACGGGCCAATTTCCGTTTTAAAGCGTTTAGAAGTTTGACTTTGCAGTTTGACCGTCCCGATCGAGCCTTTAACGTTGTCAGATGTAGTTGGATTTTTTTTCATACATGTTTTTAATCTTAACGGTGATATCTGACGGTTGGAATAGATTTTTCAAACTTTTAGATTCAAAATCGGAACATATGCACTACTGTTCTTTAACTTGTTTACTAAGTGTTTAAGTGAATGTATAGTTTCAAATAGTTACTATACGTAGACTCTTCAAATGCAAATGTGTCGTGAAATAAGATATGACCGAAATATTGAAATACGTCTACGGTTGAAAAATGAGCAAATTCGGACAAAATCTGTGTGCCGAATATTGCGGTTAACTGTTTTTTACTCCCGTTTTCTTATGCGTAGCCTGACGGTCGGTAAATATTTGGAGGAAAATTTTTATACGATTAGTCGCGTCTCATCGATTTGAAACTATTCTCTGTTGAAGATAAGGCCAGAAAACGTCATTTAGACAGGCCAATTTCCGTTTTAATTTATAGGGTTTAGAGGTTTGACTTCGTAGTTTGACCAAACGTTTAGCCGACGAAATATTTGATTTCGTCGGCTAAACTCTTGCGATCCGCTTATTGTCCGCCGTTGGATGGCTGAGATCCAACGGCTGTGATTTTCCAAAGTATAGCCGACGAAATATTAAATTTCGTCGGCTAAACTCTAGTGATCCGCACCTTTTCATTGTCCGCCATTGGATGGGGGAGATCGGACGGCTGCTGAGCGCCTAAACTATAGCCGACGACATTCAAACAATAGCCGACGAGTTATATATTTCGTCGGCTATTCTTAATTATAGCCGACGAATTAAAGTATTTCGTCGGCTATGCTTAAGTATAGCCGACGAAATCTTTTTAATTCGTCGGCTATACGTAAATATAGCCGACGAAATATTTTTAATTCGTCGGGTATACTATCGGGTATAAGTTTGTTGCAGCCGAACCCTAGCCTCCATTTGCTGCATTTTACCAAATTCTCCATCCGATCCAGCGCCGCTCGCCTCGTCGTCCTCCTCCCTCTTCCTCCTCGAATCGGGCAACCCCCTCCTCCCTCTTGCTCCTCCAATCCGGCAGCCTCCCTCTTCCTCCTCCAATCCGGCCGGCCCTCCTCCAATCCGGCAGCCTCCCTCTTCCTCCTCCTCCCTTCCATTTTCAATTCGGGGCAGTAAGTTTTTTTTTTTTTTTTTCATTTATGTTAATTAATGTTAATTTAGATATAATTTAGGTATTTATGTTAATTTAGGTATAATTTAGGTATTTATGTTAATTTAGGTATAATTTACGTATTTATGTTAATTTAGGTATAATTTACGTATTTATGTTAATTTAGGTATAATTTACGTATTTATGTTAATTTAGGTAAATTTTAGGTATTTATGTTAATTTAGATAAATTTTAGGTATTTATGTTAATTTAGGTAATTGTTTTCAAATTTATTTTAATTGTATAATTTATGTGTAATTGTATAATTTATACGTATAAATTGGTTTTTTTAATTATATAAATTGATAACTTAATTGTATAATTTAGCTTAATTATATATATAGCTTAATTGTATTTAATTAGAATTTGTTATTTAATATAATTTAATATGTTAGTATATAAATTGTTATATTAAAATATGTTAGTATTATTGGTTATTATATTAATTAGAATTTGTTATTTAATATAATATAATTTAATATCAATTAATGTATTAATGCCTCGGGCTTTAGATGGCCGATGCATTAAGAAACCTATTCGGAGGCCGTCGTGGCGGCAGATCTAGAGGTTCTAGAAATTCCGGCAGTTCCGCAGACTCCGAGAGGACCGGTAGCCAGCCTGAGAGGACCACCAGCCAGCCGCGGAGGAGTGTAGATTCATCACAGCCGCAGAGGACTGTAGATGCAGACCAGCCGCGACGGAGTGTGAGTTCTCGGCACCAGACCCTTCTCCAGGCGGGGCGGCCGTCGAGCACTTCACTTCCGCGTGTCGGTCCTTCCGTGGCTCCGAGGTTTAGTCGGCAGCTATTTCACGAGGAGATAGCTGCCGACGTTCCTCAGGTTCGTATGCCTGAGGTTCATCGGGAGCCGATGCCGAGTCCGACTTAGTCTGATGCTGACTCGACTGAGGCTCCTACTCTCCCAAACCAGCTATTCCTCCCGTACAACATTCCGGCGATACCGGAGGTCGACTATCAGGGTGTGCCCATATGGTCTGATATGCCTCAGTACGTGAGTGCTGCGGAGGCATACCAGCAGCAGCCATTTGAGGACCCTGACCACCTTATTTCGGAGAGGAGAAAAGGGAAGTCGACAGACGAGTCATCCACTTCAGGTAACATTTGATTTTATTAATTAAATGTTTTATTAAAATTAACGCATTAATATTTAATTTTATTAACCAATCATCGTTTTTGTGATAGGGACAGCCGCTAGCAGTTCACGGAGGAATACGAGAGGTGTCATCTGTTTTGACACGCTCAGGAAAACTGTTGAGCGCAGCGGCAGGATCCAGATCAACGAACCTCCTAATCAGGAGGTTCAGGGGAAGAAAAAACGCGACTACTCGGGTTGCGTGGGGTCAGTGATTAGGGACAGAGTCCCTATGTTGTGGACCCGGTGGGCTGATGTGCCCAAGAGATCAAGAGGGAGGTGAACAACGCCGCGTCGGTGAGTAATTTAAAAAATTTAATTTATTTATCGTAATATTTAATAACTTTCGGTATTATTACAATTGTAAAACTAATAAAATATTATGTTTCAGACATTCTTCGAGATTGCCGAACACAGGCGGGATTGGGCGGACACCCAGCAGAACTCGAGGTACGTTTGTTTTTATGATATTATAATTATCTTATAATTATTAATATTTTATGATATTAATAATATTTCTAATGCACTTTTGTTTTTTTCGTAGGTTCAAAGAGTGGAAGAACGAGCTGCGTTCCCACTATAACGAATACGACTACCTTGGTCGTATGGGTATTCCCGGGGAGTTCATGTTCCGGGAGTACGAGTGGCGTTAGTTGAAGACAGTTATGCAGGTAAATACTAAACTTCAGTAAAAATGTTTATTTTGTTAAAATTTTAATTATTACTTTAATTATTTTATAATTATTACACTAATATTTTTTGATGCATTTTTCTAACATTTTATTATTTGTTTGAAACAACGTTCTCGGATAAACTCTGAGAACGCCGCCGGAACACAACCCCCCATCATGCTGGTTCACGGCCGTTTGCACAATATTAGGAGGAGGCGCTCAGAGATCATCCTGATAGCAACCCGTACGTGGAGACGTTCAAGATCGCTTATCCACAAGCGACAGAACAGCTCGTAAGTCGTTCATTACAATTTTAAAATTTTAATTATTAATTTTACTTAATTATATATTTGTTATAATATTAATTTTTTTTCCCGTCTACTTAGGAGAGGGTCAACCGGGGCCGAAGAAGAGGTGTTCCAGCAAGTAGTTCGGGAGACACAACCGAACATTTCCGAGGCAGATCTGGAAGAAGCCATGCGCCATGTCGACCGGTCCAGTGTCCAAATGGCAGCGAGGATGTTCGACGCAGCCTTCCCAAACCGGACAAACAACTTCTACTGCCGGGGTTTGGGAAGTTCTGGACTAGGGCTTCTGAAGACCACTAAGGGAGGTCAAAAGAAGGGAGGCGGGGAGAGCCAGCATATGAGGGGGGAAGTGCAGCGATTGGCCGTAGAATTGGCGACCTCGTCCCAGACAGTACAGGAGCTGCGCCGCAGCACACAACAGTATCAGGTGGAGATGCGCCGCAGAACACAGCAGTATCAGGAGGAGATGCGCCGCAGATCACAGCAGTATCAGTTGGATATGGCCGGTTGGTATGCCGAATGCGAAAGAATTCGGCAACACAACTACGACGGCCAACAAACCTGGTGGTATGAGATGTTCGCGGCACAACAACAAGGCCTTCCACCCCCGCTCCCGTTTCAGCTGTTAGCGGAACCTCCAATGCCTCAACCTCCCGAGTTCGGTCACCAGGATGACGAGCCTGATGGAGAGCAGAATGCTGGGGATGACCTGCTGGACTTTAGTGGCCTAGGTGATGATTAGGGTTTAGGGTTTATGTATATTAGAACGAATTTAATAAAAATGGTATTTAGACGTGTTTCTTGTTGGTGCAAATGCATGGACTGTTTTTGTGATTTGCAGGTTGCTTGGAATGGTAATTTAGAAAATAATTTAATTTTTTTTTCCCAAATGTAAGAATAGCCGACGATTTTGGCATTATTTCGTCGACTATAATAACTATAGCCGACGAATTTTACCAATTTTCGTCGGCTATAAGTTGTATAGCCGACGAAATTTGCATTATTTCGTCGGCTATAACTAATTAATGCATATTAAATATTAATATATTTCGAGGTAATAGCCGACGAAAATTTACAGAATCGTCGGCTATAAGTTGTATAGCCGACGAAATTTGCATTATTTCGTCGGCTATAACTAATTAATGCCTATTAAATATTAATATATTTCGAGGACATAGTCGACGAAAATTTACAGAATCGTCGGCTATTGTTTTCAACCAATAGCCGACGAAAATTTATTAATTCGTCGGCTATTGTTAACAACCAATAGCCGACGAATTAATAAATTTTCGTCGGCTATACTTACTGAATTTCGTCGGCCATACTCGAAAATACCCGACGAAATTCGTCGGCAATTTGTCGGTAAAGTCGTCGGCCATACTCTACTATAGCCGACGAATTCGTTTTTTTCGTCGGCCATTAGTATAGCCGACGGGGTTGTTCCGACGACGTATAGCCGACGAAAATTTCGTCGGCAAATAGTATAGCCGACGAAAAATAGCCATAGCCGACGAAATTTTTTTCGTCGGCCATACTTTCGGATCTGGTAGTGAGTATAAAAATTGTCCATTGCACCTACAGGAAAAATCATAACAACATCAATAATTATAATACTATCAGAGGCATCATAATTATATCTGTTACTATCTTACTAACCATTCTAGTATCTGTCATCGCAGTAACTATCTTACTAACTATTGTACTAACTATCATTTTAGTAATTATCTTACTAACTATTACTTAGTAACTATCTTACTAACTATCTTACTAACTATGAAAAATAAAAGATGCAACAACTATTAGCCTACTAACTAGCTTACTAACTATCGTAGAAGCTGAAATAATAACTATGAAATTGGTAACTATCTTACTAACTATTAAATGGTTGGAACTATCTTACTAACTATGAAAAATAAAAAATGCAGCAACTATCAGCCTAGTAACTAGCTTACTAACTATCGTAGAAGCTGAAATAATAACTATGAAATTGGTAACTATCGTACTAACTATCATCTTGGTAAATATCTCACTAACAGTAACTATCTAACTAACTATGAAAAAAATGCAGAACGGAAAAACAAAGATGAGGAAGTTTTCGGAGCAGTATGAAGAACTTTTCGGAGCAGTATGAGGAAGTTTGAGGAAGTTTTCGGAGCAGTAACAGTATGACAAATAACAGACGCAAAGTTTCAAAGGCAAAACGAAAATGGCAGAATGAGCAAATCTAAACAGCTGCAAAACATTAAAATACCTCATTCAGAGACAAATAGCAATCGCAACGCAAATATTCAGAGACAAATCTGAATCGCAAATTGAGCAATTAAACAGTTGAATTGCAGATCGCCGGAAGAAAACGAATTACAAAATCGGCGACAAAAAAGGAATTGCAGATTGGAGGCAATGAGGAATTGAAGATCAGAGGCAATGAGGAATTGAAGATCAGAGGCAGAGAGAAAGAGAGAAAGAGAGAGAGAGAGGCGGTAATGAGAAGAAGAAAAAGAAAACAGAGCGGAAAGAGAAAACGTAACAGAACGGGATAAAATTCAATGCTTAAGGGTAAAATCGTCCGTTAGAAAATCAAAAACAGCCCTTTTTTATAATTTACTAAAAATGAAAATAGCCTTTTGTAATAAAAGTATTAAAAACCTGCCCTTTTTTATGAAGTGAAAAACATGGGGATTTTTTTCTAATTTACAAAGCTAGATGGTCCTTTTCTCTAAAATATGGATAATTAAAATATTAACAAAATAAACATTTATAGTTAAGTTTAGTATTTACCTACATAAGTGGGTTGTTGAAGTCTACTGTCTTCAACCAACGCCACTCGTACTCCCTGAACATGAACTGTCTTGGAGTACCCATACGACCATGTTTGTCGTATTCGGTAAAGTGGGTACGGAGCTCGTTCTTCCACTCTTTGAACCTACGGAAAAAATAAAAGTGCATTAGAAATATTATTAATATCATAAAATATTTCAAATTATAAGATGAGGAATTCCCAACGTACCTCGAGTTCTGCATCGCGTACGCCCAAGCCTGCTTGTGTTCGGCAATCTCGAAGTATGCCTGAAAGATAATATTTTATTAGTTTTATAATTATAACAATACCGAAAATTATTAAATATTACGATAAAGAAATTAAGTTTTTTAAATTACTCACCGACGCCGCATTGTTGACCTCCATCTTGATCTCTTCCGGCACACCAGCCCACCGTGTCCACAACATAGGGACTCTATCCCTAATTAGTGCCCCCACGCAACCTGCGTAATCGCGGCGTTTTTTCCCCTGAACATCCTGATTAGGGGGTTCGTTGATCTGGATCCTCCCCCTGCTCTCAACAGTTTTCCTGAGCATATCAAAACATATGACACCTTTTGTATTCCTGCTTGAACTGCTAGCGGCTGTCCCTATCACATAAACGACGATTGGTTAATAAAATTAACTATTAGTGCGTTAATTTTAATAAAACATTTAATTAATAAAATCAAATGTTACCTGAACTCGATGACCCGTCTGTCGACTTTCCTTTTAATCTCGCCGAAATCAGGAACTCAGGTCTCTCAAATGGCTCATGATGGTATGCCTCCGCAACACTCACGTACTGAGGCATATCATGCCATATGGGCACACCACGTTCGTCGACCTCGGGTATGGCAGGAATGTTGTATGGCAGGTACAGCTGATTTGGGAGAGTAGGCCCCTCAGTCGAGTCAGCAGCAGACGGCGCCGGACTCGTTATCGGCTCCCGATGAACCTCAGGCATACGGACCTGATGAACGTCTGGAGCTATCTCGTCCTCAAATAGCTGTCTACTCGACCTCGGAGCATCTGGCCGGAGAGAGGGATGTGAACTGCTCGACTGGGATAAAAGGGTCTGGTGCCGAGAACTCACACTCCTCCGCGGCTGGGATGAATCCATCCTCTGAGGCTGGCTGGTGGTCCTCTCAGGCTGGCTAGGGGTCCTCTCGGAGTCTCCGGAACCGGCAAAACTTCCAGAACCCCTAGATCTGGAAGAACGACGGCCTCTGAATAACTGTCTGAATGCATCGGCCATCTGGAGCTTGAGGCATTAATACATTAATTAATATTAAATTATATTACATTAAATAACAAATTCTAATTAATATAATAACCAATAATACTAACATATTTTAAGACATACTAACAAATTAATATTTAAATTTTAACTAATTTTAAATAATACTAACCATTAACATAAATATAACCATTTATATACAAATATAACTATATTTCATCATTAACATATATATACATACAAATAACCATTTATATATTAACATAAATATAACCATTTATATAATTAGGCTACCAATTTATATACATAATTAATTTAACAATTTATATATAACAATTAAAATATACATTAACATATAACCAATATTAACAAATATATAACAATTTATATATATAATTAATCTACAAATATATATATATATATATATATATAATTAATCTAACAATTTATACATATAACCAATATATATAACAATTTAACACACACTTAAATATCTAAATTATATACCTAAATTATAAAATTAAAATAAATTGAAAAAAAAAAAAACCAAAAAAAACCTTTGGGATCTGTTTTGGCGGAGGAGGAGGAGGGGATCTTGCCGGCGTCGATTTGAGGAGGAGGAGGAGGAGAGCGGCGGATTGGAGGAGGAGAGCGGCCGATTTGAGGAGCGGAGGAGGATTTTTTACGGATTTAGGCTTGAAAAAAGTCGGGCTAACTGCGGCTTTCAGCTTTTATAGCAGAGAGAATAGCCGACGAATTAAAAGATTTCATCGGCTATTCTTTGAGAATAGCCGACGATTTAGAATATGTCGTCGGCTATTCTTTGAATCTCGTCGGCTATTCTATGAACATCGTCGGCTATACTTTGGAAGATCAACAGCCGTCTGATCTGAGCCATCCAACGGCGGACAATAAAAAGGCGCGGATCGCAAGAGTTTAGCTGACGAAATATAATTTTCATCGGCTAAACTGAGAAAATAGCCGAAGATTTAAAAGATTTCGTCGGCTATTTTTTGAACATCGTCAGCTATACTTTGGAAAATCAATAGCCGTTGGATCTGAGCCATCCAACGACGGACAATAAAAAGGCGCGGATCGCAAGAGTTTAGCCGACGACATATAATTTTCGTCAGCTAAACTGTAGGTCAAACCACTAAGTCAAACCTCTAAACGCTTAAAAACGGAAATTAGTCTAGTTAAATGACGGTTTCTGGCCTCACCTTCAACAGATAATAGTTTCAAATCAATGAGACTCAACTATTCATATAAAAATTTTACAAAATTGATTTAACGAACGTCAGGCTACCCAAAGGAAAACGAAAGTAAAAAACAGTTAACCACAACATCCGGCCCACAGATTTTATCGGAATCTTGTCATTTTTCAACGTTAGACGTATTTCACTATTTCGGTCATATCTTATTTCACAACATTTTTACATTTGAAGAGTCTACGTATAGTAACTATTTGAAACTATACATTCACTTAAACACTTGGTAAACAAGTTAAGGAACATTAGTGCATATGTTCTGATTTTGAATCTAAAAGTCTAGAAAATCTATTCCAACCGTCAGATATCACCGTTAAGATTAAATACATGTATGGAAAAAAATCCAACTTCAGCTGACAACGTTAAAGGCTCGATTGGAACGGTCAACCGGGTGAGTCAAACCTTTAAACGCTTCGAAATGGTAATTGGACTGTCTAAATGACGTTTTTTGGCCTGACCTTCAACAGATAATAGTTTCAAATCAATGAGACGCAACTAATCATATAAAAATTTTACAAAATTGATTTAACGAACGTCAGGCTACCCATAGGAAAACGAAAATAAAAAACAGTTAACCGTAACATTCGGCACACAGATTTTATCAGAATCTTGTCATTTTTTAACCGTAGACGTATTTCATTATTTCGGTCATATCTTATTTCACAACATTTTTGCATTTGAAGAGTCTACATATAGTAACTATTTGAAACTATACATTCACTTAAACACTTAGTAAACAAGTTAAGGAACATTAGTACATATGTTCTGATTTTGAATCTAAAAGTTTAGAAAATCTATTCCAACTGTCAGATATCACCGTTAAGATTAAATACATGTATGGAAAAAAATCCAACTTCAGCTGACAACGTTAAAGGCTCGATCAGAACGGTCAACCGGGTGAGTCAAACCTCTAAACGCTTAGAAATGGTAATTGGACTGCCTAAATGACGTTTTTTTGCCTGACCTTCAACAGATGATAGTTTCAAATCGATGAGATGCAACTAATCGTATAAAAATTTTCCTCAAAATATTTACCGAAGGTAACACTGTTGACAGTAGCCACAGAGGGGCTACAACAGGCCCACAGACCCGCCGCTAGTGTACCAGGGGCCGGCCCGAGGCCCGGGACCGGATCACCAGCACCCGGCCTCGGGGTCCAGCAGTCTATCCTGCTACCAGGGACCTGGGGACAAGGGGCGCCTGCCTGCCAAAGAGGTCACCAAAGCTGCCCTTTGGTATGCAAACAGAAGGAAACCAGTCTCACATCGAAGAGTAAGGCCAGACCTCACTCCTGGCCACCTATATAAGGGCCTCAACTACCCTCATTAATAGGTAACTGATCCTTCCTACCGCTTATATACGTGCTTAAGTTATATCTATTCCAACTATACTAACTTAGGCATCGGAGAGGAGAAGACCGGCCCGCCCGGTATTCCCCTTAGTAAGCAGGTTTACGGGAGATCACGCTTGGATTCATCTGTCTCTACCAGGCCTATGGGTTTGTGCAGAAACAATTGGCGCCGTCTGTGGGAACCTTTGGACAAGAAACCACGTAAGCACTATCGATGGCAGAGAATTCGGAAGCAGGCCAGGAAAGAAATGCCACCGACGAGCACCGTGTTGCACCAGTGCAAACGCTTATCTCCACCCCGGTCGTTGTGCGGGAGCAGCGCGGCGACCAGAGCGATCAAGAAGGCGGGAGCTGTGGGAGGCCGACCGGCACGCCGGGGCCATACCACGATAGCTCGCGCGGGAAAAGCCCGGCGAAGGACGACCAGCCAGCACACCGGGGCTTTTCTCTGACGTTCTCGGATGATCCGAGCGACCGAGAGGAGAGCCCGCACTGTAACAGTGACAAGGACGGCACGTACAGCCCCGAGCAGAGCGATATGGCGGGGCAGATACGGGCGATGGCAGCAGAAGTCGGTCGCCTGAACGAGGAAGACGACCGAGATAGAGCCAAGTCCAATGCCCGGCATGAAGAAATGGAGGCGGTGAACACTGCCCAGGTAGCCGCCCTGGAGAGAGGACAGCAGCGCAACGAAGCTATGACCAGGGCACAAGCACCCCCGCTAAGCCAGTCTCGACGGTTTGAGGCGGGGCAGTCATCAGGCAGGAGGCTCAGTGATCTCAAGCGAGCTGAGTCACCGGCCGGCACGGCACCGCCCAAGAGCTCGCCGACACCCTTCAACCACACACTTCGTTCGAGGATGGAGCCGTGACCCCGACTGCAAGGGCATTGCAGATACTCGCCGACAACTGTATCGGATCTGAAGGCCCAAGTGGAGGCTAACGAGAGAAGAGCGGCGCGGCCGATGGAAGGCGCGCGATTCAATGAGCGCATAATCCCTTTCTCGCACCGGGTTATGGAATCGGGGAGATCTGGTAACCAGAAATCCCTCAAGCTCACCTACTCAGGGTCCGGCTGCCCGTACCAGCACCTGGACAGTTTCCGATCCCAGACGTGCGCCAAGGGCTACTCTGATGCAGTGTGCTGTAATATTTTCCAGGAAACGCTGTCTGGAGAGGCGCTAAGCTGGTTCTATGAGCTTCCGGCGAATTCAATCAAGGCCTTCGAACAGCTGGCCGATCGGTTTGTAGGCCGCTTCATCCTCCGGGTCGAGGGAGCCCGCACATCGACCATCCTCTTCAACTGCATGCAAGCGCCCGGAGAGGAGCTGAGGACGTTCGTCAACCGTTGGCAGACGGCGACGGCCGGGGTTTGTAACCTTGACAAGGGTATCGCCGAGATGGCATTTAAGCAAGGGCTCCGGCCAGGAAAATTTTCCTATGCCGTGCGGGTGGAACTCCCGCAGGGGTATGACGAGTTAATGGCAATGGCCATCCGGCATGCTCAGGCCGATCACGAGACGTACGGGCAGCACCAGCTGAAGAGGAAGCGGGAAGAGCAGCAGGAAGACCACCCCCGGGAGGAGCACCCCCCACCCCGCCAAGAAGACAAGACCAGCCAGCGGACCGAGAACCGAGCCGCCCAACCGAGCTGGCCCAACAGAAATTGGGGGCAACGGCAGCAGAGGCCCTATCATGATAGACCCTAGAACGAGCACAAGCCGGCGCAATACCGGCAAGAACGCCCCCTGGCAATCATGCCAGCAGAACTGGTCGGTCAAGAGGTCTTCACCACTCTCACCTCTTCATACGAGGACATTTTGCACGAGAACGGGAGCATCATTCCACCACCGCCCAGGAGAAAGTACCCGAAGGGGAAACTTACCACGGCGCAAACGGGCAAGTACTGCTCCTATCATGATGAAGCTACTCATCGAACGAGCAAGTGCTTTGCTCTCAAGACAGCGGTGGAGGGTCTGATTAATAACGGCCAGCTCCAACGGTATATAGGGGAAAGGAGAGCAGATCCCGACCGGGAGCAAGGCCAGGGCTGGTAGACTAGCCAAATCTCCAAGCGGTTAGTTTGACATACCACCGGTTCAACCGCTGTAACATCACAAGATATATATGCAAACTACTTTCGAGAAAAATTCCATCGGTCCCACCAATTCATGTATATTCATAGTCGAGGGATAATACAAGCAGAAGCCGTTCCGGCAAGTTTACAAAAAAGAGCAAGGGCAAAATCCTAAGGAGCCACGCCTTCCCCCTCAGCGGGCAATCCACCAGCTTCTCCAGATGAAGCAGCCGCGCCTTCAGCAATCTGAGGTCCACCCTCCCCTTCCGGTTGCTCATCCGCCGACTGCTCATGGATATCCGACTGCTCATGGATATCCTCATCAGCAGCCTTCGGCATCCGGGAAGTATCCAGGTATCCCTTCTGCTCCCATTCCGTGTACGCGTCCGCGATGCCCGATTCCCTGGCCTTCTCCAGGAACCTAAGGAACTGATCGCTCTCATGGTATTTGAGAACAACCTGCTCGTACAGTTCCGGGTCCTCTTCCCCGGCTGCAGCGGCAGAGGCGGCGCGTACAGCGACAGCTCCCACCTGGAGCTCGTCCACCTTGGCCTCCAGTTCGGCCCTCTCCTCCTCAGCCAGCTCCTTCTCCTTCTCCAGGCTCCGGACCTGCTCCTCCAGCTTGGCCACCTACTTCTTGGCCCTCTCCTCCAATCTGGCCTTCTCCCGCTCCAGCCGGGACTTCTCTGCTTCCAACCGCTCTCGGGCTTCTGTCAGCTCGGCCACCTGCCTCTTCAGCTCCTTGCTCGGATCCCGCTGGTACAGATTGTACAGCAACTGCATAATAACAGAGAGCCAATTAAGCAAGCAACAAAGGAAATGAGTTACGAGCGGTGCAATGGCACCAGGCAATTCTTACCTGCAGGACCGACTCCTTGAACTTTTAGCGCTTCCCGCCCGCCAAGGCTCCGGTGACCCCAGGTCTGTCCAGACCAAGGCCGGCCAAGTCTGCCGCCAGCTGCCGGGCTAGTGCACTCTCCGGGCTTCCCCTCTGTGCCTCCGCAGGCACGGGGCTACTCTGCCGGGCAGCGGCAGCCTTTTCCCCAGCGGAACTCGGTGCACCGCTGGTTACCTTGAGCCTTTTGGCCAGATTCTTACCGGACGACCCGCCGGTCAGTGTCACCAGCGTGGTGGGAGGAACGTCCATGACCCTCCGCCTCTTCTCACCCTGGCCGTCCGGCGAAGAAGATTGTGCACCTGATCGGGTGACCCGGGTGACGAGCGGGACTGACCCCGGCCGGTGCGAAATCCGGCTCACTCCACCGGGAACCTTTAGTGGCCCCCCGGTAGTCTTGCCCTTGCCGGGTCCCGCCTTGGGCGCAGCAGGGTGGCTCTTCACACGCCTCAGGACATAGAAGTCATCCTCAACATCCATGGCCCTCGGTTCGGGATGAACTGTAAGCCGACCGGACTCCTCGTCCACCGAGGTCCGGGAAACGGCCTCGCCTTTCTCCTTCAACCTCGCGAGAAGGTCTTCACCGTCCATGGATAGGGTGGTGTCGGGTTTGATGACTGCCCGGGAAGATGCACCTGCAGGACGAGCAAAGGTTGGTATTTAAAACAATTAGCAAAAGTGTCACCGCTAGGACTTGCTACGCACCGGGATCTCGCACGAGACAGCAATACTCCAACACTTCCCGCCGGATGAAGTTGTAAGAGCTCCGTTCGAGATCGTCCCAACATCCGAGTATGGTCGTGATCCTCTCCTGCTCCAACTCGGATAGCTCGAACGATTGATCCCCAGGGGGCTGGAAGGCACTAGAAACCCGGTACATCTTCCTCCTCTTCTGCCACTTCCCGCCCGCCATCACCACCTTCTTCCTCCAGCTATTATCCACCCAAGAAGGCACATTGGTGATGATAGGTTGAAAGCACCGGGCGCTGAAGGACAGACAACCCCGGGACCCTCGCTTCTTCGAGTATGATAACCTGTACAGTGCCCGGAATTCGTTTACCGTTGGCATACTCATCCCGGACAACTCGTACAGGCAGCCGAGGCTCAGCAGTCGCCTCCACTAGAGCCCCGGAAGCTGCGCGAGAGACACTTGCAGTGCACTGAGCATGTACTGCACAAAGTCTGGCAGCGGGAGCGAAAACCCGTGGCGAAACTGGTCTAGATGCACGACAACCCAACCTGCCTCCGGGTTACAGGCTGACTCTCCGGGATTCAGTGGCCGTAGCGCCACCTCATCCGGGATACTCCACGTCTCCCGGAACGCAGCAATCTCTCCGGGGTTCATGCTACCCTCCGGCTCATCGCACACCACGGCACCTTTCCCTCTCCCGATGGTGTAGCTCACGGGCGGAGCACCAGCAAGGCACACCCCGTGCGGTATTTCCTCAGATCCTGAGGACCCGGAAGACGAAGCCCCGCTCCGGGAGCGGTCAGCCGCTTCAGACACCCGGGATTCCGAACCGAGCCAGTCCTCCAGTCTCTCCTCATCGTCCACGACGGGACGCCTGCCGGCCGATTCGGAAGCCCCATCAGAACTTGCAGAAGACATTTTTAACCTAAGGGGAAGAAAAATAAAACCCTAGCGCTGGTCAGCAACAGGCTAGAACAGCGCCCTCTGCGGCCCCTCCCCAAGTTTACCGCAGACGCTCCGCTTAAAACAACTCAGTCGGCGACAGAGATCCCCTCCCCCCCACTACCAGATATGGGAGAATAGCCGACGAAATTTTTTTCGTCGGCTATGCCAAAATTTCGTCGGCTATACCCTTTACCGACGAATTTTTCGTCGGCTATAAGTCGTCGGAAATATGCCGTCGGTAATACCAATGGCCGACGAAATTTTCAATTTCGTCGGCCATTCCAAGTATAGCCGACGAATTATGGCCGACGAAAATGATTTCGTCGGCTATGCTTGGTCAAATATATTAATATTTTAAAGTTATAGCCGACGAAATTTGAGCTATTTCGTCGGCTATACTTAGAGAATAGCCGACGAAATATATTAATTTCGTCGGCTATGCTTTGGAATTTTTTTTTTTTTTGGAGTATAGCCGACGAAATATATTAATTTCGTCGGCTATGCTTTGGAAATTTTTTTTTTTTTGGAGTATAGCCGACGAAATAATGTCAATTTCGTCGGCTATAACTGCATTTTGGGCAAAAAAAAATACCGGAGGCCGGAGGAGGGGAAGGAGGAGGCCGGAGGAGGAGGGGAAGGAGGAGGAGAAGGAGGAGGCCGGAGGAGGAGGGGAAGGAGGAGGAGAAGGAGGAGGAGGGGAAGGAGGAGGAGAAGGAGGAGGAGAAGGAGGAGGAGAAGGAGGAGGCCGGAGGAGGAGGAGGAGAAGGAGGAGGAGGGGAAGGAGGAGGAGAAGGAGGAGGGGAAGGAGGAGGAGGCCGGAGGAGGGGAAGGAGGAGGGGAAGGAGGAGGAGAAGGAGGAGGGGAAGGAGGAGGAGGCCGGAGGAGGGGAAGGAGGAGGCCGGAGGAGGAGGAGGAGGGGAAGGAGGAGGAGGAGGCCGGAGGAGGAGGAGGAGGAGGGGAGGAGGAGGAGGATGCCGGAGGAGGAGGAGGAGGAGGAGGAGGGGAAGGAGGAGGCCGGAGGAGGAGGAGGAGGAGGCCGGAGGAGGAGGCCGGAGGAGGGGAAGGAGGAGGCCGGAGGAGGAGGAGGAGGCCGGAGGAGGAGGAGGGGAAGGAGGAGGAGGAGGCCGAAGGAGGGGGAGGGAAGGAGGAGAGAAAAAAGGCGGGAGGATTTAAAAGATTTAGAATGAGAATAGCCGACGAAATTAATATATTTCGTCGGCTATACTTAGAGAATAGCCGACGAAATATATTAATTTCGTCGGCTATACTTAGAGAAAAAGGCGGGAGGATTTAAAAAATTTAGAAGGAGAATAGCCGACGAAATTAATATATTTCGTCGGCTATACTTAGAGAAAAAGGCGGGAGGATTTAAAAAATTTAGAAGGAGAATAGCCGACGAAATATATTAATTTCGTCGGCTATACTTAGAGAAAAAGGCGGGAGGATTTAAAAAATTTAGAAGGAGAATAGCCGACGAAATTAATATATTTCGTCGGCTATACTTAGAGAATAGCCGACGAAATATATTAATTCGTCGGCTATGCTTTGGAAATTTTTTTTTTTTTTTGGAGTATAGCCGACGAAATATATTAATTTCGTCGGCTATGCTTTGGAAATTTTTTTTTTTTTTTTTTTTGGAGTATAGCCGACGAAATATATTAATTTCGTCGGCTATGATTTGGAAATTTTTTTTTTTTTGGAGTATAGCCGACGAAATACAATGTTTCGTCGGCTAAACTCAGAGAATAGCCGACGAATTGCAATGTTTCGTCGGCTATTCTATGAAAACATACTAAAATGCCGTTTTGAGGACCTAAACGAACTCGAAAGCCCGAAAAAGCCCACACGTCGTGGCGCAGCAACGAGTTTTGTTCCTGGCGTCGTTCCCTTTCCGGAATGGTATCACAATCATCATTCGGACGCCGGATGCCAAATCTACAGTAAACCGGGTTTTGACTGATTTCATTATTTCGGCACACAGATTTTATCGGAATCTTGTCATTTTTCAACCGTAGACGTATTTCATTATTTCGGTCATATCTTATTTGACGACATATTTTCATTTGAAGACTCAGCGTATAGTAACTATTTGAAACGATACATTCACTTAAACGTTTAGTAAACAAGTTAAGGAACATTAGTGCATATGTTCCGATTTTGAATATAAAAGTTTGGAAAATCTATTCCAACCGTCAGATATCACCGTTAAGATTAAATACATGTATGAAAAAAAATCTAACTACATCTGACAACGTTAAAGGCTCGATCGGGACGGTCAACCGGGTGAGTCGACCCTTCAAACGCTTAGAAATGGTAATTGGCCTGTCTAAATGACGTTTTTTGGCCTGACCTTCAACAGATAATAGTTTCAAATCGATGAGACGCAACTAATCGTATAAAAATTTTCCTCAAAATATTTACCGACCGTCAGGCTACCCATAGGAAAACGGAAGTAAAAAACAGTTAACCGCAACATTCGGCACACAGATTTTGTCAGAATCTTATCATTTTTCAACCGTTGACGTATTTCATTATTTCGGTCATATCTTATTTCACGACACATTTGCATTTAAAGGACGAAGCAATGGTTTGTCGATAGTGATAGAAAATGGAAGCTGTTTTTTTTTTTTAATCATAGCCGACGAAATCAAACCTAGTACTCGTCGGCCATACTTCCAAAAATTTTCGTCGGCTTAAATATGAATATAGCCGACGATTTTTTTTTTTACCAACGAAAAAAAAATTCGTCGGCCATTCTAGGGGAATAGCCGACGAAATTTTTTTTTAGCGACGAAAAAAAAAATTTCGTCGGCCATTCTAGGGGAATAGCCGACGAAATTTTTTTTTAGCGACGAAAAAAAAATTTCGTCGGCCATTCTAGGGGAATAGCCAACGAAATTTTTTTTTGGCGACGAAATTTTTTTTTCGTCGGCCGTTTTTTTTTATTTCGTCGGGAAAAGCCTTTTTTCTGGTAGTGCCCGCCGCGCAAAAACACCGAAAAGAAAAACAAGAACAACACCAGGCAAAGAAAGCAAGAACTTACCGATTAGTATGCTCAACCGAGGAAAGTCCGCCCTGTGAAAGCAGCGAGCAATGGTAGGAAAAGAGTAAAAGAGCACTTGAGGTAACGGATGTCGCGGGGCACCTCCACAGAGCTTTCGCCGGATTTCTCTCTTTCTCTTATTCTCTCTGAGCAAGGAGCAAAACAGAACTTAAGAAGGCGGAGGAGGCCTTTTTATAGAGAGGTCCGGTGCCCTAGGCGCTTGTAATCCCCCCAAAACACGCAATCAGAGCAACTCAAACGCCCGCGAATCCAGACCCTCCATCTCAGACCGCTCCCTACCAGCACGTGTCCCAGCATTAGTAAACTTCCCATGCCATCATAACTGATGGGACTGATGAACTTTCTCCTTAAATGCGTCAGCCACTTGTCCCGCCTGCTGGTGACAGATAAGGGAGTTAGGAGCGGGAACCGAGGCGTCAGGCCCCCGCCCCCCCCCCCCCCCCCCCCCCCCCCACTTCCCCAGGCTCCACGGCTGCATGGCATCTTCACTACAAGTCATCGGTTATGATCTTTCCAACCGGCTCGAAGACCTCTCACTGGCTATGATCTTTCAACCTGCTCGAGAGCATTGTTCGGGTATGAGCATCCATCCGGCACCATGGCAGTTCACCGGTTATGTATCATTCAACCGGCTGCATGGCATCTTCACTACAAGTCACCGGTTATGATCTTTTCAACCGGCTCGAAGACCTCTCACCGGTTATGATCTTTCAACCGGCTCGAGATCATTGTTCCGGGTATGAGCCATCCATCCGGCACCATGGCAGTTCACCGGTTAGGTATCATTCAACCGGCTGCATGGCATCTTCACTACAAGTCACCAGTTATGATCTTTTCAACCGGCTCGAAGACCTCTCACCGGTTATGATCTTTCAACAAGCTCGAGAGCATTGTTCCGGGTATGAGCCATCCATCCGCACCATGGCAGTTCACCGGTTAGGTATCATTCAACCGGCTGCATGGCATCTTCACTACAAGTCACCGGTTATGATCTTTTCAACCAGCTCGAAGATCTCACCGGCTATGATCTTTCAACCGGCTAGCGAGCATTGTTCCGGGTATGAGCCATCCATCCGGCACCATGGCAGTTCGCCAGTTAGGTATCATTCAACCGGCTGCATGGCATCTTCACTACAAGTCACCGGTTATGATCTTTTCAACCGGCTCGAAGACCTCTCACCGGTTATGATCTTTCAACCGGCTCAAGAGCATTGTTCCGAGTATGAGCCATCCATCGGCACCATGATAGTTCACCGGTTAGGTATCATTCAACCGGCTGCATGGCATCTCACCGGTTAGGTAACATTCAACCGGCTCGAGACCATCTCACCGGTTATGACCATTCAACCGGCTCGAGAGCATATTTCCGGGTACGAGATCCACCCGGCCCCATGGCATCTCACCGGTTAGGTATCAGAAAACCGGCTCCATGGCATGACCCCGGTTATGAGAAGATTCGACCGGCATGGGCTTTATACACCCGGTGAGTTTACATCTAACACATGTACTCTTGTCCAACAGGATTAAAACCCTACGTCGCACTGAACTGCGATCAACGTGGGGCTCCACGGCGAGACTTGTCACCTCATCGCCACCCCATTACCTCAACGCTTATTCCACCACAAGCTGAGATGAACTAGCAAGTGTTGACCGGTGCTTCAACAGACCGCAACACCGGGGCCACCTCCCCTCAGTCTAGCAATATGGACTCGTACCGATTTGGCAGAACGCCCGGTTGAGGTCCCATACTCCGACTCGTACCGATTTGGCAGAACGCCCAGTCG